>JAVKLA010000002.1:32387080-32426849 GCA_034782735.1 Sagittarius serpentarius | reverse complement strand
CTGAACTGAAAACACAGCGCTGTACCAGCTGCTAGGAAGACAATTAACTCTATCCCAGCCGAAACCAGGACACTGACTCAGATAAAGATAAAATCTTTTTAATTAAATGGCCTTGGCTTTCAAATAAAGATGATGACATTCACCGGTTTTCTTAAAGCACATCTCTATCCATACCAACATAGCTGAGACCTGCAAGTTACTCAATAGACCAATCACATAAACAACAACAAGCAGAGACAGCAAGCAGGCGATCAAATGAAGACCCACCGATCTTAAAACTTCCCCTGCACTTCTGACTGTCTATTTGGTCTTTTGCTTTGTATATTTTTAAAAGACCGCGTGACATGGAGAAAAGGTACAAAATATTCTTCACAGATGGTTTAGAAAAATTGTAAACGGAACTCCAGTCTGAGGCTTTTATGTCTGGGTTACTCTGATAAATCAGACTACTGTCAGTCCCAGGTAAACGTAAATCACATACTGCAGTTTTGATGTGACAAACGCATTGATCCTTGCTGATAGTTGTTTTGCATCATTTATTTGAAACACACACCAAGACAGGCTTATAGGAAAATTCTTTTAACCTGAGATAAACTTCTCAATTGACTTGAGTCAAGTTTTGTTGCAAAATGCAAATCCTGAAACTTTCTCCCATATTGTTTTTTAATTAACACCTTGCTCAGAGCTAATTCACAGTCTTTAAAATGAGCCAGTGAGACACTTTGATCTCTTTCCTTCTACACCATACTTCTTGGTTGACGGGGAACGCTTCCTCTGGTCTTCCTGTTTAAATACTTCTGGTACATGTTAAAGAATAGCTTGGTTCTATCTTTCCCTCATTATCTGGGGCGTAACACAGCACCTCACCTTTTCAAGTACGGTGTATAATTTGTTCCAAATAGCGACTGCTCTGACTACATTGCAGTCCTATTCAAGTGACATGCCTGCGTCGTTCAAATGAGTTCAGTCCTGTGTCCCTCTGGCATATCTGCTAACAAGGACTTGGAGCGTTTATTCACGTAATCGTGAATTTATTTTTATGCTCCGTTCTTTTTTCAGTGCTACCGTTAGTTGCTCACACTTAGTTCTGGATGTAACTCCCACTGATCAAAAAGCCAGCACGGCAATCTAACTAAAAGCAACCAGCTTTGCAGACCCCTTCTTACTGAAACGAATACAGTAACTGTCTGCTTCAGGAGCATGAGAAGACGCTCTGCAGAAACCTAGCTTAGAACTGACTTCTGAAAGCCCAGGAATTCCTTTGTAGGACCCTTAGCATGCAACACGGTGTATAGTTAGAGGAAAAGATTCTGCATTTCCAGTATTACTCAATATATTGTGATCAACAGTAGAACCTAAGTCCTGGGTTAGCCTGAACCTTCTGCACAGCTTCTGGGAGTGACCGCTTTAAGTGGCAACGTAGCGACTTCTCACTGAACTCGCGTGCAGTTAGACCTTGCACAGGCTACAAGTGGAGCTTGTGCCCTCCAGAGCTGTACTAAACAGAAGATTATCGTTCAAACCGTTTTGTATGCAAGATGGCGACCTTAGCATCTACAGCTGTCTCAAGGAGAGAGAGAAAGAGAGGCTGCTGCAGAATCCCCTCACTTACTGCACATAATGCATATGGGTTAGGACCTCTCCACGCAGGGCAGATGTAACCATAAAGGTGGCAGAACCTCAACTGTGTGGTACATCTTAATTTCAAGTTTTATATGTTTTATTATATATGAATACGCTATCCAGATATAATCCTGAGAATTGTCTTTGTTCCGTTATGGTGTTAACAGAGAAAAGACCACAAATCACAGCAGTATGCAGTTCCACCTCACAACTAACCTCTTCTGTTCATACTTCTCATACAAACTTCTCAAAAGAGCTGCATTTGTCTTTCTCACATTCATTCATCTGTGAAACTCTTTCCAGACTGCTAGATGTAAGGGAGAGAGTGCAATTAACTTTAACCAAACACCCTCTTCCGTTCTTGCAAATTATTCCTACGGAGAATATTTACAGACTCTAACAGACCAATGCCTGTAATGCTACACTACCAAATCAAAACCTCACAATCCGTTCAAAACAGCAGTTTTATCTGGCAGTTTGTTTTTGTGCTTTTATTCTTTGGAGTACCATACACCTGATACTTTGTATGAATAAAAAAAAAAAAAAATAAAATCTTTCAAACAAACCAAACTAAGAAAAAGATAATTTTTCCAGTAATTTTTTTGTTTATTACAGAAATTGTATGTTGGAAATACAGCTAAGGAGCCTAGAATCTTGATTCTGTTCTTTGAGACACAAGATAGCAGAACAATTGACATTTTCTACTGATTATACACAGTGTAATCCACAGAGAGAAAAATAAGAGCAAAGAGATGGAAAACTGAACTGAGTGTTTCACTAGTGCTGCTGTTGTCTGAATGTTAATCAATAAAGCAATAAATAAGCTGCCAAGTTAGGCATATCTTAGCTGTGGATTTTGGCCATAATTCTTTAGAGCACGTTTAGGGAGAGAAAGAGGTTGATTTCTATTGAATTTGTATTCAAATTTAAGCTTTAGAAACAAAATACAGATCTTCAGTTAACACTGAAGGAGTCCTTTCTCTCCATTTTAAGAAAAGAACACTGTTCAGAAATCTAAACTTCTGTAAGAGCTTATATACAACCAGTCTTTCAATTTTTTCCTGTGAATGACTTTGAATAAGATGCATGTAGAAAAAGCATAGCATCAACAATTACGAATTATATACTTCAAAAAGAACTGGACTTCTAAATATACCAAATAAGGATAGGTACATAGCTGTAAGATGACTACTGTGAATCTCTTCTACCCTTGCAGGTTTTCAAGACTTTAGTAGGCAAAACCATGGCTGACCTGGTAGTCCTTCTTTGAGTGGGAGGTTAGATCAGATACCTCCAGAGGTGCCTCACAACCAACACTTCCCTGGTTCTGGATGTGTTTCAAAGTAGAACAAAACAAAAAATATTTTTACTTCTTTCATTATTCTATTTTCTTATTCTATTTCATCAATACGGTTTAAGAAAAAAAGAAAGAAAAAAGCATATCTTTTTCCAGAAAGCACATTTGTGAAAACAATCAACTGAGAAATAACGGACAGTCAGAAGACTCATCCAGGTAGAAAATAAATATTACTAATTATTTTTAAAAAAAGTCATGTGAGAAACCTGTTCCAATCAAAACCAAACAAAAAAGCTGAAAACTAGAAAGGCATTTAAGATACTATAAAAAATAAGCTAAACATTACATAATGGAAGCAAAAGTAAGGACAGTCTGTACTATATGAAGAGAACAGCACAGCCTCTTCAGAAGTACAGCTCTGCACTGGCGCAGAAAGCGAACTGTGATAATCCAAGAGCCAATTAATTAACTGGAATAAAAATTAAAAGGAAAATTCTTTAGAAATTAGAGCAACCCGCTTCAGTTGGTTTGTCCTGAACTGATTTATTAATATATTTCTACAATTTTTCTATATTGTTAAAACATGGAAGCCTATTGACCATACTGTGAAGTTGTCTAAAATTCTTCCATATTTTTCCAACATTGATCTTTAAACCTAAAATTACTTAAGAGAGCAGACCTTTCTAAATGTTTTCATTTCCTTTCTGAAACATGCTCTCCAGATGGGTGGTTGCTCTCCAAACTATGTCCATACCTCCAGTCTATCTCTGTAGAAAAGAGAGTGTTGCATTACACTATGTATCTTTTTCTAATGGAAGCAGAAGAGGTGGTATACACACTGAATAGGAGAGTCTTAGTTTTCCCAAGGGAAACCTGCAGGGACCAGCCTGCTATATCTAAAAGAAGAATTACAGAGCCAGATCACAATTCATTCCAAAGTACGTTTTCCAAATTGGCATTTTCCCCAAGGGAGGGAACCTCATATGATAAAGCAAACAGAACTTGCTTTTTTTAGTGAAAACTGGCTGCCCCTCAGTTTAGAAAAAAATGCCATTTTTCATTGATAATAACTCCTGAAGGTTGCAGTTACTGATATGCTTTATTTCTCATTGTTGATTATGTTTATGACCTTTGGAAAAATAACTTTCACCATGTAAGCCCAGACTCAACTTTCGGTATGTATACACATCTGATATGGACTATCTTCACATGACACGTCAGTCACACTCTGAGCGAGGGAGCACAACAGTTCTCAAATTCTGGTACGCTGACCCTCGATCCTGGACCACTGACAGCTTTCCTGATGTTAAGCAGACCTATTGCTCTTCCTAGCACAGTATGTGGTTAAAGACCATTTTAGGATTCTGCCAGAACATAAACATGCTACAAGTCAGCTAGTTACTATGGCAACCCCGCTCGGTAAGATGGACAGGGTAGGTCACCGCTTCAACAAAAGATAAACAAACCGGGAACAGCCAATGTGTGAAACCTCGAATTATTTTCCCCTCGGAGTAAGAGTGCTGTTTGCCCTCAGGGATAACTGGTTAAGGAGCAGCACACGCAGAATGCGTAGACTGAACACTCCAATAGTTTTTACTAATTTGGGAAGTCCATTTTTGGCATTTTAAAAAGACTTAATTTTGTAAGGCGGTGAGCCAATGCACGATTCCTTCGAAGGTCTCAAGTTTAACTCCTTAAAACGGTGAGATATTCAAAATTATCAGTTATCTCTAAAGCCAAAATCTTCATTTGAAGACTGTCCCTATCCATCCATCGTAGTTTAGTCTCTGTCCATTTTAATACATCACAAGGAAGGTTTCGTAAGATGACAATCAGTGGCGTCATAGAAATAAAAGCTGGATTGTCAAAGAAACTTACTTAGACAATACTTGGATGCCTAGATCTCTTAAGAGCACGTGTACGTTTCAGTCTTAAGTTTTTAAAAGAGAGAAAGTGCCGAAACGATTGCATTACTTTGTTTAGTCATACCAATTCAAAAAACAAACCCCCCAAACATTTCTACCTCCTGACCTGAAACAGCTAGAAAATTAAATCCAAGCTAACATTGGTAACAACAGCAGTTTCTCTGCAGTATATCCTCGCCAGCAAATACTCAAAGTATTTACCATGAATATTCATCCCGGTAAAAGAGGAACACCCCAAGATGAGCGGAAACGGGCACAAAAGGGTTACAAAAGGCAATACTGAAGATTTTTTCCACATTCAAACAGTCGTGTTTTTCTACTATTCCTGAAGTTTTATAAATAACATAAGAGCTAGCTGGCATAGCAAGAGACCTAATTATAAACAAGTTATAATTAAGTACCATCTCTAAATTATGTAACATAATATCAGTATAAGTGTATTCATTATGTAAATGGTTATTTTATTGCTCATTTAAAATACATCATGAAAATGCAGATAGTAGGTGGACAGCATGCTAAATAAGGGCACAAATGAAGGAAACGCATCTCAGCGGAGACAGAACATGTAGGTGTGAAAGAACAAGAGCAACACTTAGTTGTCTCTTTGATAACAGACAAGAATATATGCTCATGAGCTGGTCTCATGCATCATATCCAAGTCTGAAGATTTCAGAGACATGCACCATATCTGCTTTGAACTTCAGGAGCCTCTCTCCTTTCCCTCTCGAGAGGGCACGGGAAGAATGAGGAAGAGACATACTCATCCAAACTCCTGCTATTTCTCTACCAGAATTTCAGTCCAAAATAAACCCAAGAACTCCCCCTATATGTGAAGCTGACCAGCACGAAGGATTGAACAAGATACTGGAAGAGCTTAAGAAACAATTTTCAACTACTTGAGCTCCTAAGGAGGCAGCCGGAGACTAAAGAACTCATGTTTTCTGTGGACCAGGCTAGGGGAATACTTACTGGCACGTGCTACTCAGGTAGATTTCTGAACTCTGTGAGATGAAATAATAATAATTCATCACTCCAGACCAGAGCCGATTCACCTGATTCACTCCAGTTGAACTATATTTGTAATTATTTCAATCAACCCAGCATATATCATTATTAAACATATTTACAGGTCCTAAGTGCAGAGCTCAGCTGGAGCAGCTAACAAACACCATGTCAGTTCAGATAAACCTCCATGAAAATCAGTAACTACTTTACACGGCACCTACTGAGTGCTCATACTCAAGTTTGACAAGAATTATATTTATTTTGCCAGAATGTGAAGGAACATGATTTGGCATTTCCCAAAGAAGCCTTTCTTTCTCCCTCTCTGTATTTAATGTCTCGATTATTTTACAACCCCTGGTTCCAGCTACTGAAGTTGTCAGCTTGTAGACACTTAATGAAAACATTTAGCTCTTGAGATTTTATGTAAGAAAAACACGGGTCAGTGCTTTTAAACACAGTTCCTCATTTTGAGCATCTTTCTTGTGAAATTGGAAGTGTAAAAATTAGTAGCTATCAGCATGCAAAACAAATATTTAAATATCCTTTAAAAAGAAATATACTGCCAGACATTTACCCAAATCTACTCAGAGTCCTACAAAAAGCTTCAAGCCAATTCCCAGCTCACTCCCTCCAGCTTCTCTCCAGGCTGCTTTTTTCCCCAAGAGGTTTGGCATACCCTTTGCTTCCTTTTACCTTAGACATCTCCTCTTTAATTTCTTAATTAGAAGAATGATACTGCTCACTATTTGGCAGGATTCGTAAGTCATAATTAATATCATTACAGCACTGGTATATGCCCACTGCTATCTTACCCACCTCATGATTTACAGGTTGCTAGTTGTTCAGCATATCTGCTTCTGTAGTAAGAAAAAAATCCCCTTGCCATATCTTCCCGCTTATCAAACTCCTGCCTGTTACCTCCATGCCTCCTTTTATACTAAGCAATTCTTTGAAAACAGACTCACCAGGGGAAATCCCAGTTTGCAGATACCAATCAGACTTGGCTGAAGCAACAGGTGGGGAATGTCCTTCCATTAATTAGGCTGCCTTACAGCTGGTTTGGCACATTGTCCTATTATAATTATTAGTACTTAGTTAAGCTAAAACCCCAGAAACTGCACAGCTTCACTGGTGTTCACAGTAAAAACCTAACCAAAACACCACCACCCCCAAGGCACCATTATCAACAACCAAAAAATCTTTTAGACTAAAATTACATGCGTTTCAGCATCAATTTTCAAAAGAATTAAAGGTGAATTTCCAGGCCTACTTTCTTCAAACTGTGCCAGGAATTGCTAATACTTACAAGTTCACACAGTTTTATTTACCTTCTTTCCACCTTTGAACAGAAAGTCCACTCTGAAATTCAGGAAAACTTAAATTTCACTAGTGAATCATTTGTTTTAATAAATTAAAGCTTTGTCAAGTTAGGGAGAGACAGATGCCCAGCTTGCAAGCATTTACGCATGCAGAGCTGTTCCCTCATTTATGGCCTGCTTTTGCAGATGCTTCACTATGTGCTTAAGTATGCATTATGAGTAGTCCCATTACCTTAAATGGGATTGATTCCAGCATATAAAACTGGGCCAGAATGTAAGGCTGTGCTGCAGTTGGATATTACATAGTCGTCTTTACTTTAATGAGTAAGATGTACATATTCTTAAGGGCTTTTTTCTTCTTTCTAGACGGGAATGAGGCTATTCTCTTCGGGCATCACATTTGTAGACTGAAAACCTTGATCTTATTTTCCAGGCAATTCTTCCTTCAGTAGAGTTTTATCCTGTAATATGTTCAAGACTTTGAATTTTACAAAAAGCCAACTCAGTTTTGTCATTTTGAGATGCTAACTTGTTTTCGTTCAAGTGACTGCCACTTTCTGCTCCAAGTCAGGATGCGAGCAAGTTAATAATCCTCTTTTATCCTGTCACCTCTCTAACCCAAGACCAAGGAACTCCAATGACGCCTTCCTCGGAAATACCAGAATTAGCACTGCAATGCTAGAGAGGCAGTGTAGAAAACGCAGAGATAGTATTTTCCGGAGCCTTTGCTCTAAGCTTCACAAATGATTGCTCTAATAAATTCATCTGGGCTTTAGCCTGTTCAGTCATGCAGCAGAGGAGAAGCCAGGATGTTAACTTTGCCCCTGCCCCAGCTAGCGGCCATATCAGCGGTCAGGTCAACCAGCTCCCTCCCGCACGTGGGTCGGGGCAGCAGGACCAGCTGTGAGCAAGCCCAGTTCTGGAAATCTTATACTCAGTGCATGACATCCATCAGGTCTGTGCCTGCATAAAGAAGGTAATTGATCTTTTGTCGAAAGCTGTTTGGTTTTGCTAACTTGGAGCATACAAAATATGATATCTAGTCACAAAAATTTGAGCTATCTTTTCCAAGGCAGAATCTGGAATCTACTGTTAAATGAATAAAATTACTCAGTGTCCTTTGTAAGTGTGAGCTACTGTTAAAAGTGCTGTGATTTTCCCAAAGTATACTTAAGAATATGGCTTCTGGACTCTAATTAGCCAGGCACAGCAGGCTAAATCTCTGAGACGACGTTTGTCCGATGGTCAAAATTCCATTATAACTGACCTCTTATTTGCATGAATGCAAACTGTGTTTTCATTAAGCCTCCCTAGCACCTCCACCACAAAATTTAAAAATAGCCCATTCATTAGCAGATAGTAAGTGTCAGTACACAGTCTTTTCATAGGTATTTGTGCTGCAGAATTCTGACCAAAAGGATTAGAGCTATTGACTAAAACGAAGGGAAAAAACTGCAGCAACTTGCATCATGCATTATACATAGCATGAGAAATCCCAGTGGCACCCAGACATTGGAGGCAAAATTTCCTCCTCAGATTCTCATGGTAATAGCTGAGTTGGGTATTCTGTGCACGGACAGAGAGCAGATTCCCCCAAAGTCAGGCTGACATCAAGGTACAGTAACTGAATATCACCGTTCAGTATAATCCCAGGAGGACGAATTTGCACTGAATTTCTAACACTTCAATGCACATGTGTGAATTTAAAGGGAAGGCGATGCAAAAGCAGGAGTAGTATGTGATTCTAGAATTTTAAGGGTAGAAATAAACCTACGTGTGAGGGTCTGGAGGTGACACTTCAGCAAAAGAAAGAAAACTCAGCCCCCAGTTATTAAGTTTAAGGTGCCAGTTTCAAGACTGCAGAGTCAGGTCATTTTATACCTCAATATAAAACAACTGTCATACAAGTACAAGCAGCATAACGTCATCTTTAACCTCTATCATCTAAAGTCATATTAACATGCTAAAGTCAACTGTGAATAGCGAGGGAAAGAACTTAATATATCACAGAACCGAAATGGGATTTTGATCACTGAATGTAAAATGATCTCCGCAATCATACAGTGCGGAAACATTGCTAGCAAAATTTGCTGTGTCTAATTTTTTTTTTACACCTTTTGCCATACTGACTTTATTAAGTGTGAACTGGGAAATCCTCCCAGCTCATGCAGAAGGACACTCCCTGGTTTACTGGGTGAATTCCAAACTGCTGAGGTTTCAGGGAAGAAGCAGAAATCCAAAAATTCAACAGCTCACAGACTGAATAGGCAAAATAGTCACCCCACTATAGCTGCGCTTGGAGCTTAAAGCGATTACTTGAAGTGTATGATCTGAAGATTTGGTTCTGTATTTATCCAAAAGGTTTAGGTTTATTTTCCTTTCTCTTTCCTCAGAAAACTGGCAGAATCAGTCTTGTGGCACTTTTTTTTCCTTTCAGTTGTTCCTCAAGATGCAACATAATTACTTGTTTCATTTTTATTTGAGAAGCAAACTCTAGAGCCTAAATCATTGTGATAAGTTACGTAGCAAAATACAGCTAGTTTCTGCTAGTTGGGTTTTGGGGTTTTTTTGCTTTTCACTCAGGATTCTTTTCTCCTAGCATTTCACACCAGGGACTTTGGTGTGACTGTCAGCTAAATTATCAGTTAACTAAGGGAACTCTTCCCTTCTCTACAACTCTTCTCATTAGTGAGAAGAAAAGGAGGATAACAAAGAAATCTTAACTGCTCTGTCTGCATAATTCTCCATATAGTCAAGATTCAGTCATAAGAAAATACAGTAGAATCAGTCATGCCATGCACTGCTCAGTAAAATGACGCTATTTACAGAGATCGTAAATGGCCTCCACTGCTCCTAATTTTAAATGAGGTTGCAGAAACATTATGAAATGCAGTGATTTAAGTGGGTAAAACTGGTCCTTGCCAGGCAAGTCCACTCGTATCCCTTTGTCCTGGTTTTGGCTGGGATAGAGTGATTTTTCTTCCTAGTAGCTGGTACTAGTGCTGTGTTTTGGATTTAATGCGAGAATAATGTTGATAGCACACTGATGTTTTCAGTTGTCGCTATGCAGCGATTACCCGAAGTTAAGGATTTTTCAGCTTCCCATGCTCTGCCACTGAGTGCACAAGAAGCTGGGAGGGAGCATGGCCAGGACAGCTGGCCCGAACTAGCCAAAGGGATATTCCATACCACAGAACATAATGCCCAGTACATAAACTGGGGGGAGTTGGCCAGGAGGGCTGGATCGCTGCTCGGGGACTGGCTGAGCATCAGTCAGCGGGTGGTGAGCAACTGCATTGTGCATCCCTTGGCTTTTTTGGGTTTCATTTCTCTCTCTTTTTGTTATCTTCCTTGTCATTACTACTATTATTATATTTTATTTTTTATTTCAACTATTAAACTGTTCTTACCTCAACCCACGAGTTTTACTTGTTTCCGATTCTCCTCCCCATCCCACCAGCTGCATGGTGCTAGTTGCTGGCTGGGGTTAAACCACGACACCCTCTCTCAACACCCCCTCGCTCGGACAAGTAGGGATGCTGGCCCTGACAAGGCCTTTTCTCAAGAGCTGCCAAGGGCATTTGCTGAGGGATCATTTTGTCCCCAGGCATTCAGATCAGTCCCCAGGGACTCCTCCACCTTCTGGAATTATAAATTCTTCCTTTTACTTTTAGCCCTACATGTCTGCCTGTGACTGTGCTTACGGAGACCTACAGGGAAGGCAGCTCACTAGTAGCAAGGAAAAGCAGGCTGCTTTACTACCCTTATTAAAGTGAGGATGCTTTTTAAAGAGGGAGAAGGAAAGCTCAGATACAGGAAGGAATGGGGGAGCTAGGGAACTCCACGCTGGGAGAAGGGTGAGGGAACACTCCAGACTGGAAATTTCATGGGAATTGCAGGGATCCAAGCTTCACATGCGAACACAGACTAGGTTTTAACAGTGCTGGGATTTCATATGAGTTATAGGCGCTTCAGGGGAGAAACTGGACCCTAAGTTAATAATAGTCCAAAACAACATATGAACAAAAATACCTTAATAATGGGCAACTTTCATATTACCACATATACACTCGGGTAAAAAGCTGGGGTAAGGGAATCCACACCAGGGATAAGGGATTCTGTGTATCCTTGGGCATACTCAACTCTTCAAATTCTTGGAACTTTAAAGAAGTCCCTTTACCTCTCTTTAGGTGGCTGCATATCCTAGCCTCAATGGTTATTAGTAAGGCTCTAAAATTGTTCACCTCTTGAGGCTATGTAAAACACTGCAAGTGTACTTCAATAATTCATTAAATTTAATCAGTCTAGTACTACTATAATTAGCAAGGTAATATATGCATAAACAAAAAGGTAATCAACATTAAATATTTAGAAAAAATATTATTAAGACAAATTCCAATAGGTGCTAGGTTTTGAAACACTAAACATTTATTTTGCATTACTCAAAAAACACTCTGGATCCATTAAGCAAGTGGAAGATGAGAAAGCCTGTGTGCCAAACCAACGCAAGCTTCTCTAACTTGCAGTCTACTACAGAATTATGGCCTAAATACCTTTGTAAAAACACTGTTTCATAAAAATTATATCCTGGTCCCCAGGTTTTTGAAATAAAGCTGCAATTATACTTGGATGGACTCTAATTCTGCTACCACTTACCTGATTTTCTTCAGCACATTCAACTTGGTTTCAGTGTGTGCACAGCATAGAGATGCTCTACAGTGCAAGTCCAACACATCCAGAGCACACCAGGCTCAAAACGCATGCCTGTGCAACTTCCCTGCCTTATTTTTTGTGGGACTTCTTAATTGGAAATATACTTGTTAGATTTAGCAGGAATCTGCACAGTGGAGCGTGCATATGTGTTTCTACAGATGTTTAATACTGCAGCATATTCTGGTAGCACACTGAAAAAAACCCAAACTTCACAGCTTTAATGAAGTGGAGGTTGCCCAGTACCTGCATATCTAGTGTCACCAGTGAAGCAATATTAATTAATGCTGTCTCAAAATTCAATTCAGTTACCTCAGTACTGAGAATCTGCCTTACATATTTGTAGTGTTGGTGTCTCTTATGCCAAAACCAAACACTGAAAGCACCTTTTCAACATAGAATTTAGGAACTCAAGAACGGTTCCTTGCTAAGCTCTTTCCTAGTCTGGATAAATTATTTAATTTTTATTAAATGATAATTTTTCTCTTTTACAGTTTTCCATCTATAAAATGGAGACAATGAACTCTTCACAACATCGACAGAAGGCTACATTAACACATTCACCCCATTAGCTGTAAACAAGTGAGACACAACTATGTTCTAGGACATAAGAATTCTCGTGTCTTTTTATAGATACTGCACGGGTGTTTCAGTTTTGCTTTCCTCATATTCATTTTGAGCTGCTTCATGATCTTTAAGCAATGAAAGCAAGCTGTTTCTACAGATTCGCTATTTAGCTCATTCACATGACAAATGTGAGAGAGTCCTTTTTCTTCCTTTTTTTCTTTTCTTGGTATTTTTAGATAAGGTACTTCTAATGCCTGATGAATTCAAAGGAAGGAGAACTGGTTCGTACTGGTTTGAGTTTTCCAAGCACTCATGGTAAACTGCTCTCCAGCATTACAGTTTTGCAGGACTAGCTATGTCATGCCCAGCTTAACATCAGACAGATAAGTGTTATTAAATGAGCCCCTAAATATAATAGAATTATAGTGGGAAAATGTAGTAGTAAAGTAAATTATCTCTGTATGATCACATAATGTGGAAATAAGCTTTCTCCACTTCACAGTACCTTCAGACACAGTTATCTCTGGAATTTTAAAGACTGGTTGAATGCTGATGCTGCACACTTGGCAACTAAATGTATTTTAATTGTTTTAATTATTTTTTTTTTACTAATAAACATGGAGAGATTAACCTTGTTTGCTTAGCAAAACTAGTCAACAATTTGTGCTAATTAGTGTTATTTGTAGTTTTTCTCTTGGAAACGGCAGTGGGCTACACCTAATTAGCTTTTTGATTTGGACAGCGACAAACTGATGAAATCAAGTAAAATCCATCTTAAACTAAATACTAATAAACTGCACTATTCACATATTTTCTCAAGTCAAACTTTCATAATGAAATAGATACTTTTTACCCATACTTAAAAAATTAATGTCATCTAGAAGATGATATAATGCCACAGCTATTTCAGGGTTGGTTGGTTTTTAGGCCTTGGGTGAGGAGCATGGTGTTATGTCACAGCCAGAATTGTTTCTGCCCAGGGAACGTTTAGAATTTACATCTATGCCTTCAAACACCACTTACTGAGTTTAGATTAATAAAAATATATTGTTAAACTTCAGATTAATAAAAAAATATTCTGCGAACTCCATTTTCCTCTTGCTCTCCAGGTTGGATCTAAACATTCACTGAAAAATGTAATATCTTATGTCCTCTACATAATGTCTGTGATTTGTTCTTACTTAAGAAACACTTACCTATTTACCTCAAACATTCAACCTAGCTGACAACAGGTCTAGGGGAAACTCAACAATTGCTTAAAATAGTTACATTAACACATACCCTTAAATGCCACCTACACTTTAAACTTTTCTTTAAATAAAAATTTCCTTTACACAGGGTGGGGGGGGGGAAATCAGAGAAAGTCTTTATTTTTAAAAGATGAGAACTTACATTTTAGTGAGATATATTCAATCAAATTATTCTTTTGTATTCCGTAAAATTTTCAGAAAAACAACAGGTTTGCTACTGTCTAGCCTTATTTCCTGAGAAGAACTTGGTACAGAAAAGCACATTACTAAATGTTATTTACAGTTCTCTTTCTTTCTAGATTGCAATACCAGCAGCCTGCTATTTTTCATGCAAAAAGAAAAAAACAAAGCCCTGCCCAAAGAATACACAATTAATAACCAGTGACAGTATCACTTAACTTATTCCATAAGTTTCAAAGAAGAAAAAGACTTCTAAAAGCATTTATAGTGCTTCCTCAATTAGAAATTGCTTCTTTAGTAAATGTGTTAAAGCAAAAAGAACTTTTCTTCTATAACTCTGCATCAGGCAAAAATCACTTCCTGACACAAAACATTTCAAGGCAGAAAGACCATCACAAAACACTGTAAATAACAATCTTTCCTAACTCTAAATTAAACTTTTACTAATATTTATTGCACATGCTTATCATCATAGACTACAGAAAAGGTAAGAGAGAGGACTGTAAAATAAAGTCATATAATACTGCAGATAGTAATTGGAAAAGAAATGCAGTCACACAAAAATATGAACATGTATTTCGATAGATATATTTAGGCTCACACAGGTCTTTAGGATATAGGTAACCAAAGCCATGCCACCGTAATTTGTAACAGGGGAGAAGGAAGAATATGACCTTCAGTTTATCTTTTACCCACCGCTCACAGAAAACTAATGGGCTTAATGCTTGCCAGAATGTTAACAAATGCAATGTATCACGGAACGAGATGGGGAAAAGAATTGCCTTGTTAGCATCTAGTGAATCTTAAGTGTTTGGACATGAACTGTGGTAGCATAGTTTTGTTGTAAATCCAGAATATTAATCCTGGCTTCAACATTGACTTGGCACATAGATTAAGACAAGACATTTTATTCTCTACCCTTTACATTTGTAGGATTCTAATGCTCACCTTCGGTCAGTCCTTCTTTGCCTCCTGATCTATACCATCCTGCCTGTTTCCCCATTCCCTGGGGGAATTGCATTTCTCCCTGAAAGAAACACCTTTCAGTGTATTTGTCTTCTTTTTTAAAGCTGATATACTCTTCATTTTTCTCTATTCTTTATCTTGTCTCTACTACGACAGAATGTCAGTTAATCAGGATGACTTTTGTTTGAATTTAGCAATTCCCTAAATGGGGTATATTTATTAGCTGAGATTAGATCTACACAAATACCAAGGTATTTGAACTGTTCTGTCATTTACAACTTCAATCCCTGGTGTCTTGCTAGTATATTCCAAGTTCAGTTTGAAAGTACAAGTCATACCAAATCCCACTCCTACAATTTATACGTACATCCTCCCAATCTCACAAAGTACACCATTATTTTAGGATTTAATCCCTCATTACTAGTCCAGAAATCTGCTAATTTAGTACTAAGCAATTCATACTATTGTTTCCTTTGTTGTCTTACAGTTTTCTTCATATTCATTTTTTCGTTATTCCATTATCATTTTGAGATATTACCTACTACCTATATAGTCTTTATTGCATCACCAATAACACCTATATGTAACATCATCTTCTCTTTGAAAGATCATCAAATGTAATCCTTAAGTTTTCAATTCCCTCTTCTTTAACAGAAGCCTCTATTCTGACTCTGTTGCAAAACATGATGGGTTTTGGCCTTCGATAAGGCTAAAATAAAGTGAGAGGCTAACAAAGTGTTGTTCCAGGATCAAATCCCCAGTGGAGCTACTGACTCTCCTGTTGCTGAACTACTCTTGGACAGAGCCTCATCAGCAGATCAGGCCAGCAGGACATCTGAAGAGATGCTGCTGTTTCCCACTCACTTAGACATCACCTGGTCATGATTCCTGTTTAGCCTAGAGACAATTTGAGTGTAGAGCCTGGACTATGTATATGAGGCCACCCTGATGCACAAGGACGGTGATGATTACTGGCAACTTCCCCCCCTGTAACTCAGAGATCATGGTTCTGCTTCTAGCCTAATTATGTTCGTATAAACTACAATTAGTTTTTCCTGTCTACCAATTAGCCTGGAGGATTTGCTGAATATATTTTGATGCTCAGCCACCAGGTACTTCCAGAAAATGCTAATTATGAGCCATGAATTCATTTGTAATACAGTGGAATCTAAATAAAGAATGAATACTTAGCCATTTATTCATGTGATAATACCAACTAGACAAAGTAATTCTTGTAAAAATCAATGGAGTCTTATTTTCTGCCAGTGACACGTGGATAAAAAAACCCCAAACCACCAAACATACAGAGTACATTTATAAGTAATCTAACGTAGTTTTTTCTTTTTAATTCAGAAAACTTACGTTATCTCATCTAAGTTGTTTTGTCTGATATTTCCTGTTCCAAATTTTATTAGTGCTATAAATGGTTACTGTAGTATTTTTTTCATCTGGTGCCATTGTTTGCTATCTATATGGAAAGAACATAAGTATAACGAAAAAACCTTCCTACAAGCTCCCTAAGGCAGTGAGATTCTGAGGGGAGTAGGAGAGTCTTTCAATTCAAGTAAAAGTTTTGGACCTTTGCCTAAAGACAACCAGAAGATCAAAATAACTACTGATTTATCAATAGGTGCAGTTAACGTTCCTTAATATCTTCCCATTAAAAAACTAAGTTTCTAAATAGTTTTCTTTAAATTACAGGAAAATGTTCCTTCTAATAAATATAGTTTTCTTTTTAACTTGCAGGAAAAAGTTGCTTGTAATAAATATTTTCACCTTGTCACACAAGAGTTCAAATATTTTTTCCAATGCTATTTCAGTGTCTAGTTCATCAAACAAAGCATAAAAAGATTCTCACATGACTGAAAAGAAAAAACCTAAACCCCTCTTCTTAAGTGAGTGCAAAAATTCCTGAAGGAAAGTAGATTTTTTCACTTCCAAGTCACAAAAATCCCCAGAAGTTCCTGAGAGAAACACGTGCTTTCCATCCAGCTCCATTTCCCTTAAAGATGTTTAGGGCAGGAGTCATCTGCCGCCAGTGTGCATCTGCCCTGAGCTCACTGTCTAGGCTCCCGTTAACAGTGAAGAGCAAGTGGTACTTCTAAGGCACAAGTGTCCTAAAGCAGACACTTGAGCTAGACCAGATGACTAGACTGTCTACCACAATGTTAAATTAAATCCATTCTTCAGACCAATTTTTCTGAGTTCCCAAATCCTCACACTTAGCATCCATCCAGAAGCATCCCCACGTACTCAACTGCATAGAAGCCAATACTGACATCTGTCCTGCATTTCTTCACAGTGATCCTTACTAAAATGAGAGGTTACAACAGTGATGGCATCTTTCATTCCAAGAAATAATACAGCAACAACAGCTCAGGTGGCTCAACAGAGATAGAAACTGAGGACCACGCCTACAGTAGGAATGTACTTAGTCCCACAGACTTTATTTGGACAGTCTTAACAGTTCATGGGTTTACTAACATCAAGTGGGCTTGCTTTACCAAGGAAAACAAGGAAAGTTTAGCAAGCGCTTCAGCAGTTTAACAGAATCCCACGGTATTTAGTGCAGAAAACAACCAGGGTGTTTACACTGTTCAGCTCCCTATTTTTTCTCCATTCCATAGACAATGTTTTTTCAAAATATCCCAATTAATACACTTGTCAAATGACTCACTTTCGTAGACTCACCATGGCCATATTTCCACTTTCAGAAGCTAGCTCAAATAACAAGAAAGTTAGCTTCCTAGTACACCCCAAGTCAATCAACAACTTCCCATAGTCTGCTGATTCCACTAGTCTTTTGCTGACATTTTTACAGCAAAACAAAAAAATACCTTGAAAAAATCGTTGGTGAACATGAAACCTTTAGTGGGTTTAGTCTAGCACATCTTTGATTTTAACTGGTAGAGACATGACAATAATTCTCTCACAAATGTTAGGAAAAAGAAAATACTTTTTATGTAGTGCTACTTTTTAAAATTACAGCACAAAATTACCACAGACAGTCAACATTACCCATGCTTATCTTCCTTAGTTAAAAGGAAAGAAGATACAAAGATATATGATACTGTACCCAATTTATGAATGACTTGGTTTATTGCATCACATTTAAGGAATAATCTCATGATTTTGTAGTATACAGCAATCGACAGCTGGTGAGTTTGATTAAATATAGAAGCTGAGGCATTTAATCAATCCTGATAGCCATTTATGGGAGGCACATTGAAGCTGAGGCATTTAATCAATCCTGATAGCCATTTATGGCAAGCACTATATACCACAAAGCAATAAAGATTATGGCTATTATACAAAAACTATACCAGGAAAAAGAGAAAAGGAAAAAATATCTCCCACTGTCTCAGAAGATGGGCCCTGTTAATGTTCTTTGGATTCTCCAAAGAGATGATCAGTATATGCAGTACTTGACTAAGAATGAAAGTCTCTCCTTGACATCAATACACTTTGGATGTAGATAATGTGATGACGGGAATAATCTCCACAACAGCCAATTTAGTCATTTTGGAATTAAAGTGCTATAGAGAGATCAGAGCTACCAGCAGAGAGCAGTGAGAGGATGGAAACTTATCGCCTTCCAAAGGACTAACAAGATCCTTAGAGATCCTGCGGCCGGCAGAGCCAGCCAGCCAGGTGTTCCTGCATCATCATCTGGCCACTCAGTCAAGAACTGCATTCCCAAGGGGTTGACTCTTCCCTGCCTTCCAGCCTGGCAGAGATTTACATCTGACAGTACCGGAGGAAAGATTAAAATTCTCTGTGTCAGCTTCACCTCCCCCCCACCCCGCCCCAAGTCAAAAAAACAAACCACAACCCCCAAACCCACCAAAAAAACCACCAGAGAAGATTATTCCCTCTTCCATGCTGAAATCACTCCTTGAGAGAACAAATGCTCACTAGATTTTGGAATTTTAATCCTATTGAGAGTATATATGAGTTTTTATCAAGTATTTCATTACAAGTGAAAGCTTTCCAGCTGCTTCTGTGAGCAAAAGATACAGTCAATAAATTTTACAAAATTTTTGGCACATAAAGCAAAATTAAAAAGCCATTCAAATCAAATAAACTTATTCTCAAACCTCAACACTGTGGACAGCTTTGACTCCAAAAGTATTGAGCCCCTTTATTTTTTATAGTCTGTATTTTGAAAGAAAACCTCCATTTGATGAAGGCACCATTGATACGTGTATCTTTCCATAGCATTTTTGGTCAAGGGTGGACAGATCTTCAGGTGCAGAATTATTATTGCTAAACCACTAAGAATAGTAGTTGTATGCTTTTGGGTCACATAGTCTTATTTAAGAAGTAGATAGCCAAATGTTTTCTCAAAGAAACTGGCTGGGCCATATCCTAATTAAATCAGGTTTAAGAAATTGTCCTTAGGTAATTATTCATTACAAGGATTCCTGCCCTTGCTAAAGGATTAGTCCTGCTAATAGTTAGGTTAACTATCCATTTACCTGCCCTGCTTGTTAAATTTGCAGCCTAAGAACATGTCAAGCCTCCATGTAAGTGCACTTGCATTAATAAGAAATGCATCTAATCAATGCCTAGTACATCTTCCTTCCCCCTTCCCCTGCCCGTAGCATCCCCTCCCAGACAACCTCTCTGCTGATGACAGCTTTCATGGAAAAGTGTTCAAACAAAATGCAAAGCGGTGGCAGCAACTGATTCACAGCTTTCTAACACCGTGCTTATCATAATTGCACTGTTTAACCGCTATTATCTTACCTGTTACACACACACAATAATTCATTTTTCCACTATGAATGTTCTTCACATGTATAATTTCAGCACTGTATGTGCAACAGGAATGTAATAAAATTAAGTCACATACGAGTGAGTTTTACAAGGTACGGTTCCAAGAGCTGTTAATTTAAAGCCATTCACAGTATATTTAAATTTTACAGGCAGTGTTATCAACGGTGTCACTGTAACACATTTATATTGCTTTTCTATTACTTTTGAATTTTGCATTCTCTTATACAAGGCAGGACAGACTTCATTAATACACTAGAAGACACTGTGAAGTGCTTCACCCTCTCAGAGTGTGGTAGTTACCACATCATCTCCTCCTTCCCACAGTTCTCTGTTTGGGTAGTTCAGTGACCCCAATACACAATGCTAGTAACTGAGTCCTTGAATTTAATGCCAGAGAATTTGCATACACTTCCCTTCAATCTTCCCTCTCCCTAGAAAGCAGAAATCATAGAATCATTACTTAAGAAACGTTAAGAACTGGAAGGCAAGTAGTTATACATCGTTGTTGGGGGGGTTTTGTGTGTTTTGTTGTTCGGTTTTTTTAACTGATGAGTAAATCTGGAGTGTAACTATTTAAAAAAAAAAAAAGTATCAGAAGCAGGACTACAGCCCAGCAACTGTAACCTACTGGATCCACCAGTCATCGAGACCCATAGAAGTCCTTCAAAATTAATATAGCTTTTATTCAGAGAGCTGCTAACATTCCAGTTGATTTGGCCAGGTCAATAGGACTTTTCAGTGCATAACCACATGAGCCTGCAAAACTACCTGAGGTTTCCCAGGTATCACGGACGTTAATGCAAGTTGTGGGGGAACAGCATTTCTTTTTCAGCATACAGCATGGTGAAGATGACCTGGATTTTCTGTCTTTTCTATAGATCTGATGGCAGACATTTTGCAAACCAGCAATCAAAAATAAAATAAGCCATTAGATTATTAGAGCACAAAGTTGCCAACCTGATTAGCTATGTCTGGTTTGCATCATCTGAAACTAACATCCACATACTTTATTTTCTATTAAAAGTCATTTTTCTGTTCACTGAAGTATACTTGTTCTGCATTACAGTGTTGCTGTACAGTCCCTGGGATATGTACAAACCCCTGAATTTTACCTGTTTCCAACACAGTGAAATTTCAGAATAACACAGTTGCAAGGTATGTATAATTGTAACAAAATGCAACTTTATCAAGGAGGAATCAATTATGTCTGAACAGAGATACAGAGTAGGAAAATCTGAATTATTTACATTATAGGTGAAATACTGTCCTATATACAATGCCTTGTGTGGCCCTAATAACATTCATCCTTTAACAGTCTGATCCAGCATTCAATTTATCCAGCACTCAGCCTGACAACTATCTGACTGCTCCAGCAGTATGAATACGGAATCTACAGCCGAAAAGGGACAATCTTGTCCACTTTAAGACTAACCTAGGAATGGAGTCTAATATGTCCCTCTGTTATGATTCACACTTGCATTATCATTTCCATTTTTAAATAATAGATTAATAAATTATTTCTGCTGGTTCTTCTTGCATTGTTAAACATAGCATCTCTACAGATTAACGTATTCCCTCTGGTTGCTTGAGAGTGTTTAATAGCATTTGCTTCTCCTGCTGTGTTCCCAGTTGTACTATTTTCACTCAATGCACCTTAAGTTAATTGGCAAGATGTAGGACTATCATGGTGAGGCTGGTCTTCAGACTTGGATCTTCATGTTAGGTGGATTACAACATTTCCACTGCAATTCTTGGCTTCAGAGCCGTAGCGATTTACCAAAGAACAGATAGCGTGCAAGTAAGATGTTCCTATGGGTACAGCTGGTGTTTAGGTTCGGCCAGTTTCCATTTTCCACAGAGGAAACTGCTACATGATAAGCACAACCACTGGTTTTCTGAGTTTTGGGGGGGGGGTCTGTTTGCAGAAATGGTCCTTCTTAGTACATTTTATTCAAAAGGCTTTTATGTCTGAAGTAGAATTAAGTAAAAGGATAATTGTTATGTGAGAAGTAGGGTGTTCTCCTGGAAAGTGGGAAGTCTCAGCACTTCCAGTAAGAGAAATGGGTAGGAAATGCCGTAGAACCAGATTACCCAATGTACCAGAGCTCTTCTAACCCACATAAACACACAGTCTTACTGAGACAGAGGTTGATTCAAAAGCTCTGTTTTTAAGACAAATGGTCTAAAATGGGCTACCAGATATTCTAGCATGGAGTATGGCGTTCTGAATGATGTAATTTTCTTTCTCAAAGAGAATAAAAATGTCTAGGGCCTCACATTTGAGGGGGAAAAATGGCCACTATAAAGCATTCAACAAAGCTCTGTCATACTACCTACCTTGAAAGAAAATTCATACAGAATACACAAAAATGAGAATAGATACAAATATGGAAACTAGCTGAGGTTCTTCAATGAAAACTGAAAGTTAGGTAGATGAAGAGTAATTACTGAAGAGAGCGCAAGAAACTACAGACTTGAAAGTGAATGGATAGGGCTGCAGGAAAGAAAAGAAAAAAGAATCAAAACCAGTTGAGCTATTTCAGGGAACACTCCAACATACCTTTAGTGAGGCAACAAAGGGTCCTTTGAAAGTAGAGTGTTAGGCACTTATTTAAACAAGCCTAAGTGGAAAAAATACCAATTATAGTAGAGGCTCATAATTATTTTGTAAGAAAATAATAGAATACAACAACAGAACTGTTAAGAAGAAAATGTCTGTTTCAAATTATTTGACTGCAGAGAAGACGGAAAGGGAATGACGATGTGTGCCTGCTCTGGGTATGTGAAAAAGGATCAATGTTCCGAAAGGGTAGGAACTCAGAAAACCCACAAGGCATTTAGATATGTCAGAAGTTACATAAACAATTTTGCAATTAAGGCCCTAAAGGAGGAGAAAGAGAATGAGAAAATGAACAAGAAATATTTAAGCAAAAGAATTTCTGTATATTTGTTCTTTCTTAAATAGATTTTATCCAATTTCCTGGTGAGAATCATGAATTATGGCTGGGAGAAACGTAAGCATAAAACAAAGGTGAAAGATGTCATTTTTAGTCTCAGATCAATGTCATTTGATGCAGCCTTAACCGTTAATCTGCAAGGGAAATCCAATTTTTACTTAATTAAAATATTGGAATCCTATTAGATTTGATTCTATAGAGAAAAATACTCCATGTTCATCAGCTTAGTGTGTATTGTTGAACGGTGCATTGACTAACCTGGCTAATATCAACCATTATTTTATCGTCCTATCTCCTTCGCAAGAGAAGAGAGCCCATATCATCACTCCAAAGACTCCAAAACCTGACAATCTGAGCAGAGGTCAGAGCTAAAATGCTGAAGTTCCTCCAAGTTCCTCTTCACTCTCCACTAAATCCACTTCTGGAAAAAAGTTTCAGTCTCCAGTTTTTTAATTCAGGGTTTTGTTTAAAGTACTACAGTGCAGGATGTGCTGTGCTGCAGAGATGATGTCCACTTAAAGAGCTTATTGTAAGTTTTACTAACTTTTCATACCTGTGTTACATGTTCACAATAGACTATATAGACCAACTGGACTTAAAAAGAGAACCAGTAAAAACTTGTCAGTTTTCTTAATAATTGAGAACAATGAATGTTTTTCTGTCTTATGGATTTGAGTATTTTTTGCTTTAAATTTCCTTTTAGAAACTATATCAACTGAAAAAATTCCAGGAAATTGAACATGATCTCCTTATATCACCCTCTTACAATGGCAGCATATTTTAAAGTGACAAAAATAAACTCACTGCATCTAGAAAAGATCCTGAAGTCTCTGACAATTACTCACATAATACTGTAGAATTAAAGGAGAAAATTAGAAAGAAGAAAATTAGAAAGAAGAAATTAATTAGCACCATTCTATTAATTCATGATCTGTACATCATCCAGAATATCTGGCAAACCCTTATGACTTATGTGAAGGGAATTCTAACGACACATTCATTTCAGCAAAAGAAATATAATGACACTGAGACAGAAAAATAATTATTCTCATTAAAAAAAAAAAATTGCATTAATTCCATAGGGAAGCCAAAAAACCTGAGACACATTGAACTAGTTCCTAGGAAAGTGACAGGTGTTTCAAAACTAAGCAACAAAAAACATCAGTAGGAGACTACGTAACTCCAGGGCAAGAATCTGCAAATGAAAGAAGATCAGCAGTAATTTATGCATGTGACAATTAAAAAAAGAGTAGAAAAGCAGTCTGAAATGTGAAACCTCTGCACAAGCACACCATAAACTCTACTTTCTAGAAGCACAAAGGAAATCAAATTTGATCAAAGGATTTCTGTTAAATAAAACTGACTACAACTACCCCGTATAGGAGAAACGTAATAGGAGTGACAAGGATATTAGCAAGAGGAAGTGACAGCAACTACAGACAGACTAATAACTACAGAAACCCTCAGATCACTAGGTTCCATTGCTGTTGAAAAACGTAACTATTTGTCTTAGAACCTGTTCTACAAATCTTCACTTATTTGCAACATTCCTCACAGCATGGTGTTCATTACCGTTAATTAGCTGAACTTCATTTCCACAGGGACTGCAAAAGCAGCAGAATCATTGCAAAGGGAGAAAATAATAGGTACACAGTTCTGGGGCTCCCTGCCAGTTCCCAGCCCTTTCCTATAGTCGCTCCTGAAAGGCATGTCCTGGCTGGATACTCCATTTGTCAGCAGCAGGCTGTTGTCTGCAAAACAGCAGCATCCTCTTCAGAAGGAAAACCCTGATAACCCTTTACTAGCCAGATTGCACAGCCCTTATTCCCTGGCCTTGTTTGAGCCAGGCAGAACATCCAAGCAGGCAAGATATGCCTCAGCAGGGTGTAAAAATTATGATGGTACAAATCCACAGCTAGGAGAGTGGCAGTTGAGCTGATGAACCCCCTGTACCCCACAAGCAGCAACTTCGAGATGCCAAACTCCACATGCCGTCCTTGTCACCACGTGGGGGTTCACATTTTTCAAAGGCTCTGCCAACCCTTTGTATATAGGAAAAAATCCACTTCTTTGTTTGTTTGTGTGGTTTTGGTTTGGGTTTTTTTGGGGGGTGGGAGGTATGGGGTGATGTTTAGGATTCATTGTTGGTTTTGCGGAGGGGGTGGGTGTTGGTTTTGTTTGGTTGGTTGGTTTGTTTTTAGAAAAAGGGTTTTGCCAGTTCGGCAAAATTCTGTACTGGATGCGAGATACAAATGCATTTTGTAGCAGTATTCTGGTTTTCCCTTGTCAGTAGCTACCTAACATTATCAAGAGCCATTTTCATGAAATTATTTACTCTACAGACACTTTTCCAATACATTACTGTTTCCCAAACTCTATTTATCTGTTGAAAATGCACACTCTTTTCACTGAACACCAAGTTAAATCTTCAAGTAAAAAAAAAAAAAAAGAAGAAATGCATCAAGGATTACTGATGATTCTACAAGAGATGCAACCTTTTTATTTTACTTTCCGACAGCTGAATATCAAACGGATTTAGACTTTCTACATGCCAAATATGCCCATGTCTCTTTGGAATCAGTTGTAGAAAACTCAGTGTAACATGTACAAAGGAGACAGATAAAGTCACAGATGGTGTGCCCCAACTGTGGGATTTGCTTGTTTGTTTGCTTTAACAAATGATGCTGGTCTTTCTAGAAATGAATTTATTTCCCACTACTCCTGTATTACTGTCTCTTTTTGCATTTTAAAAAAAAATCCAGAATATAGGAGCAATTATGAATTTAGCACATATTTCACAAGTACTTTTAAAATTTTAATAGCCAGCCAAGTATCTTCATAATGTGCTAAGTTTGCCTATAATTTATGAGTTATAGAACTAAAATATCCAAATCAATATCCAGAAAGTATCACATCTTTAAACCAAATTAACTTATGTAGGAGCAGTTAATCCTCGGTGTCAAGCCATGCTGCCTTTTTATTTTTCTCCCCTTAAGTAATTTAAAAGATAATTTCCCTGAGGATTTAAAAGCACTGAGATACGCTGTATGGAATAGCATCAGCTCTGCCTGGGAAGAAGGACACACATCACATATCTTTAAAATAAATTGCTAGAGAATGTAACGTAGCCTTCCTGGGTACTTTCATCATAGCCCTACCTATTTATTATCGAGAAAATGTCAAATTCAGATGTTAATTCAGGAAGCAAAATCTTATCTACATTGAACCACGAAAACGATACTCATAATGCACAAAGACAGACCAGTAAAACGCCTCAGAGGGAACCAAGACGATGAATCTGAGCTTTTCTGTAATTAAAAGGGATAGCACACACGTAAGCATATTTTACACATGCAGATTAAGATGTAATGCTGACACACTAAGCAAGCCCAGAGCAGCAGGAATGGATTCCCACAGATCCACAAAATCCAGAAAGTACACTGTCCTATTAAATGTGTGCAATGCAGAATTGTGGGAAGCAGACAATACCCCGGCTCCAAGTGCTGCCATGATGGAGGCGATGCTCAGCTCCGGCAGAGCTCTGGCAGATCTGGCTGTTCTGAGTTTAGACGTCACTGCGTCTGACTGCTACTCAGTCCGTCCGTGGCCGTGCGTGATTCTTCTAATTCTGAAATCTCTAGAACTGAATCTTCCACATTTATTTTAAAAGCTGTGACTCCCCAAACAGACTGGAGCCAAAAATCAAGTGACTGATCTTGAATTCAAATCCCTGCATGAGCTTGGCTGAGTATGTGGACATACGGGACTAGTTGCACCTGCATGCTCCATCTTACCAGACAACTAGTTTATACTAGAGGAAAGAAGGTGTCTGCTCCGGAGAGATGAAAGTCATATCCAGCAACCAAGCTCTCCTCACCAGGAACACAGTTACGGAAAACAGTACTAGAAACCACAGATCTCATGGCTTTCAGATCAAAATGTGGTCACACCTCTGAGCCAGTTTTCCTCCAAAACAAACAAAAAAAAACCCAACAACTTGCATTCAATAAAACAGGTGAAAAAATGACACTAACCTTATATGTTTACACCCAAGATAAATCTCAAAAAGTTGTAATGTTTTCAGTTTTATAGTGCTGGAGAAGGCAGTATTTTGACAGATTACTTGGGTATTTAGGTATTTATAACCTCGCACTGCTGGATACAAAAAAAAAAAAAAAACCACCACCACACAACAAAACCCACATCTTTCTGGACCTATAGTGGAAAGACAAGTATTTATGAAGAGAAATTACGTTATTTTTAACTCAATGTGCTAAATAATTTAGCACAGTATGTTGTTTAGCAGAACCTTAAGTTCCCAAAGAAAAAGACCAATGTCTAATTGAAGTTGCCCACCTGGAAAACTGTCGTACTTGTTCAGTGTTATCAGAATAGGCTCATTTACTGTAGTGGCATGGTACAAAAATAGTCTTGTGTAAAAAACATTATCCTGATTATAGGATTACTCCTGTTAGCAGCCATTCATTTTAAAGCATCACTACCCTTCTTAAAGCAAGACAAAGTACTGTGTTACTTTACAGTAATGGTATCAAATACTGCACCCTAATAATGGAAACTCCTTAGGATAATGACTGCTCAAATACCAGGGTAGTTGACTAAGCCCCATCTATTAGTACCTGGAACGCAAAGGTGTTACGTATGAGGTAAATCTCAAGAAGAGTTTGTTTCCAGCTGTTAACTGGCTTCCTAGTGCACTGTCCCTCCAGGTCACCATTGCACCTTTATAGAGACACGGGCTCCTTCCCTGGGAGACCCACGCTTTGCCTTTGCTGTGAGGGAAGGGCCGACCACTGGTTAGAAGGATCTGTCTATCCGCCAGTCAGTTATTTGCAAACCACCACAACAAAATCTAATGGAACAAAACGTAATGGAGCAGCTTACTGCCTGGACAGAAAAGTATTAGGGTGGACTGCGATAAAGGGAAACAAAGGGTTTTAATAACGGCGAGATCCCTGTTGAGTCATTAGCCAGCAATAACCAGCAAACAAGACAGTGTCATTTGCCTACTCAGCCCTGCCTGAACAAACAAGGAATCACCCAGAGTCTGACACTGTACAGATTAAACAACCTGCTTGTGCCTGCACAGGAATGAAAACCCACTCTTCCTCACTGCTTACAGCCTCGACAAGCCATCACCTCCATGACTTACACTGCTTCCCCAAGGAAGGGAGCGAGACACGAGTCCTTAGGGCATCAGTGCAGTTCTTCTTCACAGATGCCCATCTCTCTATTTAATGATTATGAAATAACTGAAGGAACAAGGAATTAACTTAGGGAGTGAGCATCGTTAGGCAATGAGACAAGGCTCTTGAAACCTGGTATCCTATGCACTAGCCAAACACAGTAAAAAGAATTCATGTCATCTGTTTGTTGGACAGTGGTGAGATAGGACAGATTAAATACAGTTTCATATTAGAAGGAACTCATTTTACCAATAGTATGAAAAGTAAACAGAAAATGAAAATTAGTAACAGCACAGTTTGCTCTCCCATACGCTTTTCCATCTCACTATTTTACATGGCACTATAAATGATATCAGACTGCTTGCTTACAAGTAATGAGCCATTGAGTAGAATCTTAGCAGACACCTAACAAGATGCTCTTCTCTAATTGACTTCATTGTTGGAGTAATTAACGAATCCAACTTTCCTTCTTTATATTAAATGTGCACAAGTTATTCCAAGCATTGTATAAACATTTTCTCCATGAATGCTTGTGTGTGGTAAGAATGAATTTGGAAGATGAAATTCACAGTCTGTTTTAGAAGAGGAAATGTGTTCATAAACGTCCTTGTGAATCTCAAGGTGAAGCAAGTTTTCAGCTTTTTTTATGACATGTTTTTGTCATCGTAACCATCAGTGATGGCTGGAGCTGACATCCTTATTAATATGTTTGCAAACTAATTCTCAAGAAACCTAGTAAAGAGAGAAAAACTCAAACAGGCTGGCATCCAAAAAGTCTCACTGGTCAAATCTCTTGGAGCTAGAAAATTTTGATGGCAAACCAAAACCCCTTCATATCTGTCTACATTTTCCAAACTTACTCTAACATAGACTGATTCTAACTATGATCTCTCACATGGGAAAACCAAGAGAAACAGCTCAAGTCTGCAGCATGTAAACAGGGTGAGACCAGAATAAGCAAGAATCTCAAGAGACTCAGAAACATGTACAAAACTGAAGTACCACGCATAAAAATGGAGTACAGGCAGAATTTCAGCAAAAACTATTGACCACAGCTGCACACTCCCTGGTAGCCACTGTAGGTTGAGTCACAGCATACACATCGGTCCCTTGCTTTTCTGAGAGCATTTTTATCTGCTCTCAAAGGTAGGGAAGTCTAAAACTGCGGTTCTGGTTATGGTGGAAGAGGCCCAAGAGCAGTTGCTAACGAACTGGCTCTACACATGAGACTGAAGTGCTGCCAGATGCTGGCAGTTTAGCTAGCGCACACCTTTCCAGTCTATTGTGATGCAAAATCAGAAAGTTGTCCCACTAGGGACAAGCAATGAAAATTCCTCCAGCCAACACAAAAATACTACAAAATGATAAAATCTAATTGGCAATAGACAATCAGAATCTGTAAAACAAAGGATCTAAGTTACAATATTTTATACCGGTTATAGTTGCAAACGCCACTGCGATATCATGCAGCAGTTTGTAACTACAGATGCCAGCGTCAGGGACCAGAGAGGCCTGTCCTGCATTGTAAGAACTGATACAACTGCAGACCCTGTTTCAGAGAATTGATAACTTATGACACAATGCAGTAGCTTGATACCAGACAAAACAGGGTCAGGGGGTGGACAAATATGAATATGCTTTTCAGAATTCATGGTTTTGATAATTAGCGCAGTTTCAATTGCCCACAATAATGGGGAGGGAGCGGTGGCGCGGAGAGAACAATTTTCTCCAGCCTTTCCATTCTGGAGTTTACCAAGGTTTGCTGCTCTTTCAGTTTTGCATTTTAAACTGGATTTCTCTTTCCTTTCACATCCAATTTGGAGCATAATTTTTCATTGTCATTCTGAGATGTGGCAACAATCAAGTAAAAATAGCGGCCAGTAGCCACAGTAAATCATGATTGGGGAGTAATTAGCTTGTCTGTAATTAACCATGGTATCTGGCAAGAAAATGTGGCATCTTATAACGAAAGAGTGGAAAAATTCACATCTAACATAATTATTGATGATCACTTCAAATGGAATTTATTATTTAGGCATATACAGATCTGAGCAAGAAAGCAGATCAGTGTTCTGAACATCCTCACTCTAAATAAGTAAGATCATTTCTTCACCCAGACCATTACTGCAGACTGGCTCTACAAAAAGTCCTCTAAGTTCCCCAACCACTGGATGATTGCCTTACCAAATACCCATTTCCCCCAAACCTGCAGATTTCTTGAAGTCACTCTTAAAACTGGTATTTCCTGTGATATCTGATGTAACTTCTAAATTGCTTAGGGACACTACTACAGTTTATACTTGCACAAGAAACAGAACCAATACTACATTTTAGAGACCTATAGGTCGGAAGGTATCATAGCACCTAGTATTACCCCAGGCTAGTGCATACTGTGGATGCTTTCAGAGATGAAGAACAAAGAGGTAACAGTATGGTTGTGTCAGAATTTGCAAATCAGAGCCCCATTAATAGTCCACCTTTGGTTGATTTCTATCACATATTAATGTCAACCAATATCATTTCAAATGCTCTCTGCGCATTACAAAATTGAGCTTCATTCAGACCAGCAGAGAGTGGCCCTAAGCGTTCCCGAACTTGTACTTTGCACAGTCTTTCCACTGATGCAAAACAAGAACAACGTTACCTAATTTAACTGGTGCTACATGCATTCTACACTTACTTTGCACTAACACAAGTAACTGTGCTTTTACTTACGCAGGTCCCCATGAGTGTCAAATCTATGCCAACAAAGCACAAGCAGAATAAGGACACAGGTGGTTTAGTATCTGCGGATGCTGACAGGTCCTGTCAGCATAAATACAATGCACAATAATGTCAAAATGCAAATAGTGGAAAAAGTCCCTAAGAACAACTTATTACCATTGCTGACCTCCAGAAGAACAACTGCTGTGCCGTGAGCTTCTAACAGACTGAAATGCAGAGATATAATTGGTTCTATATAAGCTGAGCTTAGGGCTGCAGCAAGAAAAAAAAAAATGTTGTTTAGATGCTAATTAATCCTATAAAAGAACAAGAAGGAGTGAATTGTGTCATTAAATTGCAACACAGATGTTTCTTGAGCTCCATGCTCAGTTTAAAAAATAAAAAAAAAAGGAGTTGAGTATATGTTGGATTATTAGAAACAATTTCTCCCTTTCATAATCTAAAAATAAAAGTCTTACCGCCCTGACGTTCCAGGCCAGTGGGGCTTTGTGATGACTCCCCTTCCACTTGCACTGCGAACACTCAATAAAGCCAGTAAGCTATAACAGAAGCTGAAAGTAATCTCACAGGAAAACTTAATAGGGTGTATTGTTGGATCTAATTCTAGATTTGAATATAGATGCACTCAGATTTCCACATTTAGACTCTTTGCAAATAGATGCAACACCAGTATCTGGAAAATCCATTCCTCTCTGCTGCTCTGGGAATATTTTGACTTTTGCTCCTAGGGCACAGACATCGTAACACACCTCCTGCTCACAGGGAAGTTAATAATGTATTGAATGACTGATACAAGAAATGAATCATTGTTGTGTATTTCTGCGGTTTTCAGATCTGTTTGTTCTGCAAAGCCCTTTCTTCTAATATTTATAAGGTGTCACAGTAAAATATGTTTTACAGGGAAGCATTTAAATGATTATCAGTCTTTTGTAAATAAACCTCATTTCAGAAATTACTTTCAAATACAAATAATCTGGACATTTTAGGCTCCCAGTAATTTCTTAAGCTAATTGCAGAGTTTGTTTAAAAAGAGACAAAAGCCAAAGCCATTTTAAGTGGCTTCTATTTCTCCTCCCCTTCTTTTTTTTTTTCCCCCCATGCTATGAAATTTGGTAAAATATACGTGGAAACACCATTTAATGTGCTCATTTTCATTTGGGTAAGAGCTGTGGCAAGGAACAAAACAGGAACGTCAACACTAACGTCAACACTGTTTCTAATTAACCTGGAACAGGCAAAAATCCTGATCCTATAAGCTGCACAACTAAATCTTCCCTGGACTAAGGCAGACATCGCATACCTCGGAGAGCAAAGGGGCAAGGAGCTGCTCAGGATGATTCATAGCCCGACACTGACAAGGACGTTCCAAGGAGTCCCAGCACCACGCGGGCTGATCTGTGATACGGGTAACTTGCAGGATGGCCGGGCAGAATTGCTGTCTAAAATTTACAGCTCTTGGTACAGCAGCTCCCCATTCCCACTAATCCTGTTATAACATCAAAACTACACACAAACTGTTCACAGACGGCTAGTGGCTCCATATACATGTGAGGTGCTGCAAACCAGAATACCAAGAATTACAGGGTTTTTGCTTGCTTCATTCAGTGGTAGACTCACAAATCTGAGGTCTCCTTTACTTAGCTTTTTAATTAATCATTTACCTTGGACAAAATTGATGGTAATATTTCCAGAAAGTGAATTTTATTACGGGAAAGCAACATTTCCTCCCTCCTCTCTTTTCTCCTATAATTTCTCTTCCTCCAAACACTGAAAGTGGTCAGAGGAGATACAAGATCTCAAATTAATTTATTCAAAAAGAAGAAATAAGCAGAAGTAAGGAAGACAGAATAGCCAGTCCAAAAGTGGCAAGAAAAAGAGCAGCTTAGGGGTCTGCTGTCCTGGTTTCGGCTGGGATGGAGTTAATTGTCTTCCTAGCAGCTGGTACAGCGCTGTGTTTTGGGTTGAGTATGAGAAGGTGGTTGATAACACCCTGATGTTTTCGGCTGTTGCTCAGTCGTGTTTAGACCAAGTCAAGGACTTTTCGGCTTCTCATGCCCAGCCAGCAAGAAGGCTGGAGGGGCACAGGGAAGTTGGGAGGGGACGCAGCCAGGACAGCTGCCCCAAACTGGCCAACGGGGTATTCCATACCATGGGACGTCATGCCCAGTGTATAAACTGAGGGAGTTAGCCAGGGGAGGAGCGCTGCTCGGGCATCTGTCGGCAAGTGGTGAGCAATTGTGCTGTGCATCGCTTGTCTTGTGTATTCCAATCCTTTTATTATTATTGTCACTTTCTTGTTGTTATTAGCGTCATTGTTAGTTTCTTCCTTTCTGTTCTATGAAACTGTTCTTATCTCAGCCCACGCGTTTTACCTTTTTCCAATTCTCTCCCCCACCCCACTGGGTGGGGGGAAGCGAGCGAGCGGCTGCGTGGGGCTGCGTTGCCGGCTGGGGTTAAACCACAACAGCTGCTTATCCTTCCACCGAGTCATTCACCTTTACACTCAAATATTTCTCGTAAGGTTTCAGGCTTTTTTCAGCTTTCAAGGAACGATAAGAGCCTGCCCAGGATCAAGATTTCTTGACAGCACACAAGAGCCAGAATTTTAAATACTTATGAAAACAGGCCCCAAACTGAGACCAATAAACAATGACTAGAAGAGAAGGCACCTCAGGGAAACCAAAGACGACATGAGTTGTGAGAAAATATATACAGATTGTTAAGTACTTGATTCCCATTCCCATACTCTGTTACTAAGGGCTCCAATCAACACAAAAACCACCAGAAAATTCCCCTAAAAAGGCTCGTTGGCCTTAAGCAGCTGTCGAGTGGGTGAGTCGGAGCTTTTCCAGGTCTCCTCTTCCCTAAGCCCACCTGCCCACAGCTGCTTTTAGGCACATCCAGGTGAGAAAAAATATCAGTGTGAATAAATCAGTAACAGTTCGTCACCTTTGTTTGCCTCCTGTATCTAAGACAGAGTTTGCCTTAGGTAAGCAGTTTGGAAACGCTGAAGGCCTACAGCTCCCATCGGCAGCTGTGGGAGCTACGCGCAGTTCGTGGCTCCCTAGCCCTGACAGGCTGCATTTCGCAGAGTTGGTTTATTGCTGTCATTGAGCCCACTCCTGCATGTAGCTCATTACTGGAAGCTGAATATGAGGCAGCCTTTGCAAATCTGGCTGGTTAGGAATTTTTTTTTTTTTTTTTGTTATTTACTAAGCTTTTCTGTATCAATATTCTTAAGCGAATAATTTCAAATTGTTGTTAAATGCAGCTCCCTCCTTCTCCCTGTGAAATACCAATGGCCATTTCAAAGTTGTGCAGAGCAGCACGGAACATCATCCTGCACGAAACACTGAGAAATCCTGTGTTTAGCTAGCACTGTGGAAGGGCTGGCAGCACGGATCCCAAGTGAGGCGGATCCCACTGATTTCTGTGTCATCACATCAACTAATTCCAGTAGCAAACTTATCACGGTGGGCACTTAATCCTATTATTACTTAGCAAAGTCAATGGAAGTAAGGTTAGACCCTAAGCAGTACATCTTTCTGTTGCCACCACCAAATACCTGGCTACACTTACATCCCAAATTGGTTTTTTTCCACGAAGAAAACATACCTTCCCATCTGTACTACAGCTCGGTCAATAGTAAATATTTATACATGGCAGTGCATTTTGGCAAGGAAGTACACTAGCACTGTGATTAAAAGACGGAATTTTCTGCATGTTGAGCAAACAGCTTAATGCCTTGATTCAGAAATATTCATCTAGATAAATCCAGGCTTATAGGTCTTCCTTGTACTGATGGATTTAAGTATGTGCTTAAGTGCTTTCCTGAAGCAGAGCTTAACAGATGGAAAACCTTTTGAAACAAGAAGACTGAAAATCAAAAAGCCCTGAAAGATGGCTATTTAAATCTTCACATAATCCTATTTGCTCAAATATTTACAGGCTTCCTTTTCTGTCAATCGCAAAAAATATCATTATTTTAATAACTGTAGAGAACAGGTTAAACAGATAACCGAGAGCACAAAGGAGAATTAATTTTATAAATCCAATGTGCTTGCAAATCCTTTTTTCCCCCCACTACCTGACCCTAGAAGCTACTACTAGATAGTCTCAAACTAGGGGCCTGTTATACTTCTCCACATGGCTCAATATGAAGAAATACGTGTTCATATCATGACAACTAGTTCAAGCTGATCTATTAGAAGAAGAGACAGAGAGCATAAGAGAAAAAGAAGCTGTTGTTTAAAAATCAGAAATATATTGCCAAAGGGTACGAAAAGACCAAATACTTAGCAAAGCTTCTATGACAACTTAATTTATCTGAGTAAATGATACAGCAATTTAGAATAAAGCTGGAAAGAACGTAACGTGTGGAATTAATGAAGTGTATGACAGTGAGGGAATCTGAGGTAAAACGCACAATTGCTAATGCATTTACAAAGTTAGAAATACACAAACCAAATCTTTCATTAACAAGGTATCATTAGGAGAAAAAAAAAAAAGCTCTTGTAGACAGATTTACAATAACTGTTTTTTCAGAAATAAAGCAAGCATCTTCATTTGGGTAAGCAAAACCCACACACAGAATAGGCACATAACCTGAGTGTGACCTACAAGGCTGAGGAAGAAAATGCATCGGATGTGTTATTACCGATATAACTAATCACTCTGCTCAAGAAAAGCGCAGGTCTGGGAGGAAAACACAAGCACTGAGGAGTAGGAGAATGAAGGGTTTTGGCAGAGCTCAACAGCAAAGATTGCCACAGTAAATACTCGTTGCAGACAAAGTACGCTTCAGCAGAAATAAAGCTGGAGATATATTTTAATAATAATATCCCAGCTCTCCATTCTCTGTAGCTCCCAAACATCTGCTGACATCTATTATGTTATTTACATTTATCAGAGCCTTGGCCTTGTTGCGGGTCCTACTAGAATGCAGCACTGGAAATGACTGTATTGCATCTAGTAATCTGCTCTTGTCTCCAGCGCTGGTGAGTACACACTTATATCCCATCAAAGTCAACGGGACTAAGGACACACTTGAAGTCCAGCATATACTAAATTGTTTTGCTGGAGCAATGTCAGAAATTAACGACTTTTCAGGATTTTAAAAAAAAAAAAAAAAAGGAAAGGACAAAGCAGCTACAGTGGAAACGATAAGAAAAATAATCCTTACAAAGGACTGTGGTGGTGTTATTGAAGTCTATGACTAGGTCATTATGACTCCCATCAATAGATTACATGATTGAGTTTTAATCAAGGCCCGCTCCAAGGGCATAGTAGTGCTATGCTCATTGCCAGACCAGTTCTATCTACTTAACACCAAAGGCATTCCCAAAAAACAGACACAGTATTTCCTTCATTTGAAGAGTTTTCTCATTTTCATGTATTGGCAGAAGACAACACTGCTAATTCTGGAAAGACTAACTCTTGTGCTAATGGTATCCACAGCTCACATCCATTCATTTTAAAATTAATGGTGACATCTATGTGCCTTTTCATAGGACTAGTACTTGACCCAGGGAAAATCTAGCCCAAGAAGGATGCAAGATTTTATCTATATGTTTCATTTGATATTTTCAAGATTAAAACTTGTACAATGGTTAAATTATTAATATATTTATTCAGCAAACTCCTGCATTTATTATCAGCTAGAAAGAAAGAAAATAAGACCAAATTTGCAGAAGTGAGCACCTAGATTTCAGTGTGGAACTGCTGGAGACTGTAAGCACTCTCAACCTTTACAAAATGAAGCCCTTGATGTTTAAACACTGTCATTCTCTTTGTGATGTCAAATGGGTATCTTTGCCTTTTGTGAAGACTAAGATTCACAAACAGAATGCAAAAATGGTATTTATCACAATGAGTGGGAGACGAGAAAAAGGGGACAGCAAGAAAAAAATGCAACACAAAGAAATGAAATGAAAGAATATACATATGTGCTGCATTAATAAAAGACTTTAGAAAGACAGCCATCATAAAAAGACTAGGCAATGGGCACAGTAAAGCCAATGAATAGGATTAGATAAAAAGCTTAAGAAGATAATAAAAATAGTTTATTCAAGAAATAAAAAAGAATGAGAAAGGGGACAAAGGGAAAAGCAATTCACATTTTGAGCAGAATGGACAATGGGAAAACTATTCTGAGTTCAGCTAGGCATAATTACATCTTGTTACCTTCTATATGCCAGAAAAATATTTCAGGTCATTGTGTATGAATTTACAGAAATACTAACATTTCAGAAGTTTGGAGATTTAAATATTTGAAAATATTACTATATGTAAACCATACCGACTTTGTTTTCAATATACAAGAACAGAAAAAATCCTATCCAACTCCAGCTGAAACCAAAGCCATTCATTTAAAGTGTGCCACATAAAACTAGAAAAGAAGTGATCCCTCAGCTTAAATTCACAGACGGATATGCATCAAAGGGTGCAAAATCAGATCTAAGGATAATACTTGTGTAGAAGAACATTCTGTACACTATCAGGCTTTTTAATAACCAGAAGATCCACACTATTTCTGCAGTCATGATGCAGCTCCTTAGCATGAAAAAAAGAAAACAGACATCAAAAAAGCTACACTAGAGTCACTTAATTCTGAAGTGGAGTGGCAACACGTATCCTCTAGACAAGATGATGACCCAAGCTACTGCAAGGTAATAAAATATATTCTTGTACCTCACATTCTTACCGCAACTAGCCACAATACAAGTGAGACTGTATTATGGTAGACACCAAATAACTGCGTGTCCTTGTCAACAGAAAGGGTAAGGCTGAAATCTGCCACCCAAGATGTTATGTAGTATAACCATTACCCTGCCTGAGGTAGCAGAGGCCAAGTTAGTGTTAGATTCAGTATGTAGCTCAACCCAAGGCAATACAAGATACTTTAACTCTGAACTCATGGAAGAGCCATAGTTGAGGCCTTCCCATTGGACAGATAAGTGTCTTGTGATGTAATACACAGAAGAACCGAGTAAAAATATAAGGAAATGAGAAAATCAAAGCTCTTTGTCTACTTGTTCAAAACTTGAGGTTCTTTTAACATAATACCATTTTGGTGTACCATTACCCCGTGTTCCAAAAGAGATGAACAAGGATCACTATGGTAGGTGAGCTGAGCAAAACAAGTAACAAAAAATGTCCCTACCCCAGAGGGCTTGTAATCGGAGGATGCAAGCTGTTTCAATACAGTGAAGCAGATTACAAAGAAAGCAAGCACACAGCATGGGATGGTCTTTGCAGCCAGCATGCTCTGTGCAGTAAGTGAGTTTTCAGAATTGCTCTGAAAGGTGAGAGGAAGGAAGTTTGACGTAACGGACCCAATCCAGCGAGTTCTCTGCATGCAACACTGCCTCATACTGAGAGCCCACAGGCCAGAGTTCATTGATTTGAAACCTCTTGCAGGGAAGAATTTCAAAAACAAATTATGCAGTCTCACTAAAAGAAAAACACTTCATGGTGAATCAGTCTTCAAACAGCAACTTAAGACTTCATACTTATTCTGGAATAGCTACCCAAGAACAGTTTCCAGTACCAACAAGCCCTTAGAGTCACGTTTCCGAAGAAGAAACCATTCTTGGTGTGACACGTTGTGTAACTTCATGCTCTAATACGAAACAGTAAGTTCTTCATGCTAATATTTCGTAGATAATCACCAGAAAGATCAGAGAATCCAATGCTTCCTTTAACATATGGAGAATTATCTTATTCTAGCACCGAGATTTTAATTTCAGGACCAAAAAAAAAGTGCTTAAAGAGACACTAAACATAATTAAGATATTATTTCAAATGTGACTAGCAACCCTTCTTACTCAGCTCATTCATTCAATAGTTATATTCAGGTCAAACACTGGGGCTCCCTCTCCCACAGATACTACATTTGGTCAAGAGTAGGAATGACCAAACACCACTATCTCTTCTCATTTTGGGTAAGAACTAAGAGTGTGATGAGATAGTTGAAATACTAAACATTTGAGACGTGACTGTACTTTGGTTTATCTGAGTGAACAGATATTTTAAAGTAATTTTCATTTTCTGTAGTGATCTGCAAGCTTCCCTTCACTGGAAATGGCTGTGGGAAGGTATCAGTGTAACTACATAGGAAAAAAATGTCCTGAGCTAACGTCACGTTCAGAGCCAGTCTTTGGAAAAGAAGTATGATGCAGTGACTAAGACTTCAGCCTGCATCTAGAAAACCTGCTTTCAGTGTACTGCTGGTACCAGTATCCGTAATCATCATTCCTTTACCTTTGTTATGCATAAAAATGTGAAGACAGGAAGGACACCACAGGTGTTTTGTACAGAAGCTTTTTGAGAGGGATTAGTGATTGCAAGGTACTCTAACATGGTACATAAATGTCACATAAACAACCTGGCATAGGCAAGGAGAATGAAGTACCAGACCATATGGGAAGAGACAGAGGAATATTCCCAAATGCTAAGCCATCAGCTGACCTGCTTTCTTCAAAATCAATGGCAATGTTTCCATTACCTAAAAGAAAAGCACTAAAGAAAATGTTCATCACTTCCAAAAATGCTACCCAAGAGCATAACTGGAGAAGAACCACAAAACTGTCAGCAGACCAAATTCTCTTCACCAGCCCCCACAAAATCACTCTAAAACAGTAACTAGGATAACTTTTTCAGACAAGCAGAATTCAGACTGAAATATCGAGACCCCAGGGAACGCTTCGTACAGATCACAAATTCATAGTATTATTAAAGACTGTTATTCATAAACAGCAAAAAAGAATGGTCTGTATGAGAGAGACTCCATAGTTCTTTGTAAGAGAAGACCTGTTTTGCTTTACTAACTAAAAGAAAACTCAGAAAAGACCACATGAATTTTGCTCCCAGGAGGAAAACTGAAGGGGATCTCTCTTATGGACGCTCTTCGGATGCTTCTGCCAACACATTTTCATTAAGATGGCTACAAGGAGTTAAAAATCAGAAGTTTGGGCTTGCCAGATCTTAACATAGCACTTTACATTTAATTCACAATGTAGCAGTTTATCTCAGCTGAAAATATGACCAAGGGTATCTTTAAACTGGCGGGGGAAGAATCCACAAAGGAAATTACATTGGGAAATTATTTTTTCCTACATTATCTTTCTGCGTTCCAACATGCCATTGTAATGGGTTTACGTGGCAAGGTTTTGGTAGCGGGGCGGGCACAGGGGTGGCTTCTTTAAAAGTTGCTAGAAGCTTCCCCTGTGTTCGATACAGCCAATGCCAGCCAGCTTTAAGAA
>JAVKLA010000002.1:32364145-32386980 GCA_034782735.1 Sagittarius serpentarius | reverse complement strand
CCCTCTCCTGTTCAGTCAAGGAAGGGGAGTGAGAGAGCGGCTTTGGTGGGTACCTGGCGTCCAGCCAGGGTCAACCCACCACAGTCATACAAAGCTATTTGGAGTGGGAAATCATTCCTCAAAGCATTTGATTTGGAGGACCTTGTTTAGATTTTTGTTTGTTTATGAAGTCAAGTTTTGAATTGAGAAAAGTACACTATTATCCTTAGGAGCAGCAATTGCAAAGTTTCTGACCACTGGGTCCAATAGAAAAAAAAAAATATCTTAGTATTTAGATAATGTTGCATTCATTAAAAAGACGCATTTTGGAGAAAGAGTTTGACTTCTGAATATCAGAAAAAAAAGACCTTTCTAAGTTCTTTTCTGGATGGAATGAGGGCACTTAATGATGTTCTGACTGAAGAATGCCTGAAATAACTTCTCAGCGAAATGAATGTCTACAAGGCCCCTGTTAAGATGGTATGAAAGAAATTGATAGTGAAGATTGACTGAATATTGCTCAATTGAATACAGTTGTGAAAGAGTCCTCTAAAATAGTCAGCTTTGTAGAAGCTATCTTTACTGTAGAAATTTTAAAGCTTCCTTTCCAACACAACCATACACAACTCTTTCCAAAAGTGTAAAGATGACTTAGCTTTGTGCCTTGAGCCCCCATGCCCATTACAGTGAGCAGCAGGAGAACAGACTTTTCCCCCAACTTTGTTATTCGTCTGATACGTGGCTTTGATGAAGACTTTCTTCATGTCTCTGCTTACAAGTTCATTGCTGTAGATTCAAGTTGTAAGCTCTTTCTAATTTGGGCTGCTCCCCGTTAAGCATTCATACAGCATCCAACACAATGGGGTCCTGATATTAATTAACAGGTTCTACTACTGGAATGTACACCATTTAGTTTTACATTATAACACTATAGAAGTACAAACGGCAACATAAGTTGTAAAGCAGTGGAGAATCAGCCCCAGTGTACGAATAAGCATTTTTCTGCTATCTTTCACCTTTGTGTTAATTTATAAAGCACACGACAGGAATATGGGTTTTGCTGCTATTAACCCTGCTATTATCAAGGGGATTTTAGTAATGTTTATTCAGAATTTATGATGAAAATTTACACGACAGTAGCGTAAGGGGAAATAGAAAATTTAGTACTAATTGTAGGCAATTGGTAAATTGCATCATCAGCAAAAGCTGGTGAATAACTGATTCCCCATACATATGTATCAGCATTATTTCCTTTAAAGGTAAAAGGGAAGGAACACTGCCAGCTCATCATGCTTACAGGAAAAAGTAGATTAAAACAGAAGGGCCTAGTTAAAGTCTGTTGGAGGCTTCAGAGCCTTAAAAAAAAAAAAAAAAAAAAAAATAGTCAGTGACTTGCTAGATTTTCCAAGATAGTACTGAGTGAAACTGAGGAAGCTCACAGTAGTGATGACCAAATACTGAAAAGGTGAATACTTACAGAAGGCAAACATTTTATTTATGGTCAATTGAGTACTAAGTTAAGATTTCATTGAAACTCTGCAGATCCACCCATTTGATTATCTTGCCCAAGCTACAGCCCCACAGACAATTTAATTAGCAACCTGAACTTTGTTCACTGGTCCACCACAGATGAAGCAGCTTAATTTTTCACTCTTTAGTAAGTTAACTAAACAATTCGACAAGGAGAGCAAGGCAAATGGATTGGTTATTTCCTTCAAATAAATTTAACAAAAAAGATATTAGGGAGATGAGGTTGAAAATGTAAGGATCGCAACAAGAAACTGACATATGCAAACAGGTACTAACAGAAGTAGACAGTCAGTCACTGTAAAGAGGCAGGTTGCTGAGAGCAACTATGCTGAGCCCCTCTCCCTGTACAGAGCTCCAGGAAAGGAATAGTTTGTGTGATAGATATTGCAGGGGGTCAGGATTGAATTTGAATATTGTCAAGTGTGGGTGAATTATTAGCATCTCCCCTTCCTTTCACTGTTACATTCAGCTGCAAGCTGGCCTCAGGCAATCTTGTTTTCCCTATAAAAATTTGCAGGAAATGCAAGAGATGGGCGAGATCAGAGGTAATATGCTATACATTCTATTCACGTAGCAGATATTGCTGAAGTCAGTGAAAGTATTTGCGTACAGCTAGCAAATGATATTAAAGTCTTTCCCGACACCATTAGCCTGATATGAATATACAATCTGAGTTTATTAACACTGAAGAATTATAACCCATGAGTCTTGAAGAATAATCAAGACATGATTTGCCTTGATGTCAGCATACCTAAAAGCTGTTCTGCAGTCCTCTCTCGCTGCACCCTGGCACCTAGCACTGCTCTGCCCAAGCCCTACACAACCATCCCTCTAAGACTTCAACAGCACTAGAAACACAGTTGGCTTCACTGAGGGAAGGCAAAGAAGGAAGACCCAGAGCCTCTCAGCCTTTTTTTGTAACTTCCCAAGTCTTTTATCTAGTACCTCATAGAATTCTAAAATTCTTCTCACTTCCTTCCTCTAGGGAAGGTGATTTTCAACTACAACGCACTTCAGTATCTTGTGCTGTGGTGCATGCTCAACAATACACAAACCAGCCCTCAAAACATCAAAAAAGATCCAACCAAGGTCAGCAGGAAAGTGAAGAACTCTGAAGCTTTTGATTAATATCTCAGTTGAAGTCACTACCATAATTAAATCACTAAGAGTTTGGTCACTGGCTACCATTGGGTCAACCTCTGTCATTTACCATACAGAACTATAGAGCCAGCACTGTAACAAAAACCAAACAAAAAAAAGGGGAGAGATTTGCACACCCTATGGTTTTCCAAATTATTTCAATGCCATGTGAAAAAACATCTTTTGCCAGCTTTGTTCAGAGCAGATTCCTTACCTCTAGGAAAGAAAAGTCTTCCCCAGACTTAACATCAGTGAAGACGAGAACAATTGCTTACAAAATAAAACACACGTTTTTAGAAAGAAATAAGAATCACTCTTGTAGGTAAAAACAACATTTAAAACAAATCCCCATTTTTTCCACGTTTTTACAATGGCTTATACCTCTCATCTTGGCCTGTATTCATTTTAGTAATTCTGTAACACATCCATTTTCTAAGCAGGACAAAACAGTCCCCTTACAGTGGAAAAGGATAAACTGAATTGTATTCCATTTATTTCTGTATAGTTTTTCTCATACAAAGAATCTGAAAGTGTCAGGGATATAATAATGACACCATTTATCCAATTCTTTCAAGTGTTATGTTCAGCTTCAGAACCCTTAAAAGCCTTATGTACTAATAGGACAAATTATATTCCTTATAAAAATGCTGCACAGAGAAGTTACATCTGTCTTCCTTTTTTTTTTTTTGAATTTGTTACACCACTTTTCCACAGAACAACGGTTTACAACTTCGAGGTGCTGAGCACCTCTACTTCACTAGAATTCTTAAAGTTACCTTTAAGAGAAAACAGACTAAAAATTATATACGTTATAGGAGGTGAGCAGTTACGAGCTAGCTTATTATGTACAAACCAACACCACAAGGCTGTCAGGTTCAACAAAAGCATGGAGGGCCTGGTGTAAAGACCGGGCCTGGTGTGCTCTGTTCTGCTGCCACTGTACTATTCCTGCCATTTAGAATATTCCACTGAAGTCAGTTGTTAAAACAAAATCTTGGAGCTGTCCTAACAACACTGTGATCCACATGCAGGGTAATCTTGTTCCACAATGTTTTAGCAGAAAAAAAATACAACAGCACTAATTTAGCCTCTTTTTTTTTTTTTTTTTATTTTCAGTTGGGCTAGGCAGAGATTTGGAGAAAGAATTGGCAACTATTAAAAGGATTGATGTACAGGTCTTCCTAGTACCTGTTGTATCACTGTGGATAATTGTGAAGTAACAAAGCCCATGAATCTGCTGCAATCTCTAATCTTTGGTGTCTGATCCTCCATTACAATAGCAGGCCATGGCCTCATGAGCAATAGATACAGCACAGCCAACAACTTTTGACAGTAAGCCATTAAGAACTCCTGTTCTTCAGCCCTCAAGCTGGACTGGGAAATGCCAACATCTTCATTCAGTATATCAGAATCAGAATAGATTTTCTCTAAATATCTAACAAAAAGACAAAGCATCATATGGAAATGCACCTAAATCTTTTATTCATACGACGGCATCCTGGGGGAACAACAACCGCCTCCCACAATGATTTCTCCTCTCCTCAGCTATAATGAAAAACCTCTCATAATTTTTGTTACAGGAAGTACAAAGAGACTAAGTAAAGGAAAATTGCAGGAACATTTCTATTTGAATGACTGTGACAGCATGATCCCCTAAAACTGATAAAAGGAGGCTTGTGGTAAGAAAAAGCTATTTAGAAGAATCATTGTCTACACCAAGTCCACTCGGTATAAAATGATGCCATTGTGACCTCTTAGAAGAATTAAAAGCAATTGAAAGATGATGAATATAGTAGCATGTACATACAGAAAATACCATTTCTGATGTATGTTTCATACAACACTAGAATGTGCAGAGGACAGTAAGGTGCCAAGTGATGAATACAAACAGAACCTTAAAACTGAGGTTCTGCGTGAGAAAGGGGAGATTAAAGCTTATTCATCACTTTTGGCCTACATGGCAGCCTATGCCAGACTGAGAAAAAAAAAACCAGGAGCACGAAGGGAAGGAAGAATGCCATGTTGAACAAAAGGAGAATATAAATTTAAGGGGAGAAACTGTATCAGCCAATCCTAGACTGACAGACAGCATGTCACCAGGCTCCTGAATAAGCCAAGAACATCCAAGAAAAGGACTTCATTGTTTAGCTTATTCTTCTGTTTTGCAACTGTTCTCTCACTTTTATCACCTAAAACTTCACTCTTATTTTGAATAATGTTGTTGTTTTCTCTGAGTTTGTCCAGAAACAGAAGAGTTACTAGACAACTACAAAGACACAAATTTTAGAGAAAAATAAAGCACATAAAACAGTAATCTAACCAACTGCGGATACCCAATGCACAGGACTAATTTGCAAATTTTCAAAGCCGTATATCTTTTTCTTTCCATTTTGAGGGAGTTAGCTTAGGGGCTGGTACTTTTACTGCAAGCATACTAGGAGAAATCTCTCCCCACTTGGCACCAACAAGAACACCCATGGCAATGCTTAGGTGGTAGGCAGCATTTGTGTTACCTTTTGCTTTGGGTAATATCACGAGTTGCAATCCAATTGACTGGATGGGTTTTTCTTAAATGAAGAAAATAAAACCCAGCTGCCACCAGTCTTTTATTAGCAGGTGGCACAGTCTTGGATTTTGACAGAGTTGGTCTTCAGGTAAAAAAATCGTACCTTTTAGACATAAGTTGAAGTTCAGAGGGGTTTAAAATTTATTTCACAGACTGGATTCTGTAATGCGATCTTAGCCTACCAGCATTCTCTTGGATCTCAACATCAGCATGCAGCTCAGAAAACTCTATGGGGAGTGCCATGCTTTTCTGTTTGCTGTGTGTAAAAGACCTGAATCAACCCAGAGAAATTCTCAGAGCATGGAAATGGCCGAGAAGAAAAAAATTATACTGAATTATCTTTTCTCTTGCTCTCCACACTAAAATAACACAGAAGAAACTGCACAGATACATGAATCGGGAGACTAGAAGTTCTTCCAGTTTATTCACTGAATGGCCAGGGTAAGGCCATTTTATAAGCTGGAGTTAGCAAGATTTCCCACTCGCCACAGGGAAAAAACCCTACCATACTTCCTTATCTCAGAGATGAAGCAACAGTGTCTCGAGATTACAGAGGAACTCAGCATCAGAACCCCTCTTCTATCCACGATATTCATCAGAGCACACCAGGTCCTCACCTGCCAACATAATATGAGTAAATTCGTGCTGTTCCTTCATGCTCACTTCACCAGACAGCACTAAATCCACAGATAAAAGTGCAGTATCAAAGAGCCCAGCAATTCCGTGCTCACAAGATGAGTGGTAGGTGCAAATCGTGAGTAGTTCAGCCTGGAGTTGCAAGTATTAAGACACAGCTAGAAACTCTGCTGGTGAATGGCAAATGAACTTTTTAGATAATATACTCTTACCAGCAAACATATCAAAGGCTGAGTTTATATTAATAAAGGGAAAAATGTTTGACTGGAAGACTCCACCAAGATTATTTTCTGCCTTAGAAACATAAGCTTGCCAATGCATTAAGATTTTAAATTGCAAGAAGGTTAAGGAGGTTTTTCAGTTGTTCATTTATGTAACTTTAGGTATGGCAAAGCTCCATCCATTATCTCTTCTTAAGTGGAAACTCAGAAGTGCAGTATACCACACAAATTTATAAAAATGATCACTGTGAAACACCCGTCGTCCTTTCCTCCTTTCTCTAGTTAGCAGATATACACTACAGATAAACCAAATTAGTGGTCAAGATTTTATAATCTGTATTAGCGGTCAGGATTTTATAATCTGTGAGATCAAAGCCCCACAAATGCAAAAAGGAAAAAGCAGAAAGAGATCCTGTGTGGCTGGCATAGTCTCTAAAGCACCATCACACCCTGAAAACACAAGGGAGCTGGTAGACACTTTCTAGGGCTGCTACCAGTTCAGCTAGCCCACCCATCGCTGCTCCTGGAAGGAGGACACTGAGTTAGATGGTCCTTTTGAATGATGTCTCAGATTTCAGGTCTTCTGAACAGTAACATTGAGACCATATGGCCAAACCACTGTCTTGAAATAGAGATCTCAAAAGCAAAACACAAACTATGAAGACACATTTTTCCCCTAGGGTCCTGTGCCAAAATACGTTTGATGCTAACTGAAGACTCTACGGGACCACAATTTTAAGAAGTAACACATCTATCATGATGGCAGCCAGATATCACAGAGCTGGGTGCAGAATAGAAATCCCAGCTGAACACTAAAATGTCAGATGGTTGAACAGACTCACAGACGGAGAATTCTTGAACAAGAATTGAAAGACACAGCACTATCTACCCTCAGAAGAGAAAGACAAAATGTTTTCTTTTTCCATCCAGTATTCAGACCTTTGTGTTCTGTAACAAGTCACCTTAATAGATTTAATTATGGATTTCTCTACCATGTATACTAGTATCTGCTGCTGAAAGCAAAGAAAGATATTTTTCTGGGGAGTAAATTGCGCTGATAGTTACGTTCAGTGGGATTTTCTGCAATATCCTAGACATCTTTAATATTAATACTGTGTAATCAAGGTCCTTTGTTTTTCTAAAAGCACAAAAAATTGTACATGTAGAGGATATACAGTAGGCTCAGCCACAATTGCTCTGCCACTTACAGTCTCGTTATCCGTTACATGGAAATCAGAGAACGTCCTTAGTTTTAAAACTCAGGCTGAATTATTATCTTTTTTTACTTACCTTTGTTCAGGTCAAATTTACATAATAATACTAATTTGTCCTGTACCGTTTGTCATTTCTAATTAAACTGTGGCCTGCCATGAGATGGCAGCACGCTCATAGCTAGCGCCACAGGAAAGGTGAACATGGCACACAGGGAAGCGTATCTGGCAGTCTACAGTCAGATAAAGGAAAGACTGTGCATATCTAATATGCAAGTGAAAGACAAATCCCCTTTACATCAGAATAGTTTAAAAGGCAAGATACTAATAACATGATGATATAGTATTTACAGAACAAGACAGCTTTGCTTCTTTGACCAGTAAGACACTTCAATCAATATTGTTATTGCAGAGCTTAATCCAAATGTCATATGAGCCTCCTGAGGCCTAGAGGCAGCTGGTAGGAAATAACCGAGTTCATAAAGGGAAGGGAAGGCGCGTGAATGCAAACCTTCAGGCTTTGTTTATGCCTGTCATGAAAGGCCTGAAAGAATTTCTCCTATTTCTCATAATTTCATAGATAAAAACGATCATAAACTAACAAGGCTGAGACATACTCACGTGCAAGAACTTTCACCATCCAAATTGCTGTAAACAAAGAACATGAAAATTGGCCAAATTCGCTATCAAACTATAGAGAAGACGGCAGCAGAAAGGATACCAGTGACGAGATGATGACACCTGTGAGCTGGCACTGGTCATTACCAGGTAGCTGGGAGGTACCAGAGCAAAGGAGAAGGTTCAACCAGATCTGAGGGAGCATAACGAGGTAACTGAATGCTTCCCAATACCAGGAACTAGAGGGAATAAGATTCCTGTATGTGGGATCGCAGGGCAAAGCTATACCTCATTTTATCTGCTGTACAAGCATATACTGTCTTGGAATCACATACTCTAAAGTGGCAGCTTCAGGAGGATACAGGTACAGAGCATTAATAGCCACTGAAAACACAGGGATGGTAAGGAATTTTTGCAGTGATAGCAGGTTGCTGTTTTTCTTTATTATTATAGTGAGAGAACCTCATCCAGAAAGTCTTTGAAACAGACGCAAGAAATACTTCGTTATTCTCAGTCTGTAAAACTAAGCCAGAAAGGACATGCCATTTTTGCCTGCATTCTTTGTAGCGACTTTCATTTTATGCGTTACCTGGCAATAACTGGAAGCAGCTTCTTTGAATTTCCTCCTGTTGGTTTATAAAGAGCTATCCAGAAACTGCCTTTTGACCACAACCCCAAAGAGCTGATACGCCTGGTGTTTTGAAAACCCAAGCAAATATTTCCTCAATGAAGAGCATAGCATGTCCCCCCTCCGCTTCCTGGTAATTTGGGGAGATAAGATGCTGCCTTGTTCTAGCCACAGAAAGTATGAAAGTCACCACCACATTATCTCATCCTTCCCCATTTGGCAAGCTTTGTTCCTTCCTCATGCACACATATAAACATGTCTGCCCCTTGGAGTAGCACTACCCTGGACCACTGAAAGATGGAGGAAGATCTTGAAAGATCAGAGATGCGGACATGTGACTTTCAAAGCATGATGAATACATATATGTGTGTATGTGTGTGTATTCATGTACCTACAGTATATATTTTTCATCTTGGAAGTTCCTACTTGCTAAGTTTGAAAAACTGTCTTTCTAAAACATATTAAAGCATTAACTTCATGGGTGGGCAAAGAAAACATAGGTTCACTGTTTTATGCTATGGCAAAGTGCGAAGCTCAACAATCGATAAGAAGCATTAAAGTGTAATTATGGTACTTTATATTACAATCCCATAATTGTCTTAGTAATTTTCCCAAAGTAATTTAAACGTGCCTTTTAGATATTCAAGCAGTGGAACTCCAGATATCAGCATCCAAGATAATAGCCCTGAATCGATAACCAAACAAGAAAAAAAAATCCCCCACAAAACCCACAGGCCAGAAGAGCTTCCTTCCTTCTCAGAGTTTTTGCGAGTGTGACATAGACAGCCAATAACCCGCAGTCCCACTCTATAGCTACAAACTATTTCATACAATATAATTTTTCCTTTCCTGGCAGAGACTTTTTATTTAAATAAAAGTGATAAATTTTTAAGCCAAAAAGATCTCCCCATCTAAATGCCTCCAACATACAGACTGTCTCAGTCATTTTTCACACCAATGATTTGAGTTTCATTAAAGGAAAATAGGCATACGTGATTGATATCTCTTTCCCATGATACCATGAGTTTTTTGTTCCCTGAAGAACATCATGTACACAATTTTACTGTTGCACTAGAGAATGTCTGCTTTGTTTAGCAGAAGCAATATTTCCTACAACATAAAAAAACCCCAGATACACAGAAGTCTATGTGCGTGAATGTGTACCAACAATGACACAGCTCAGGAGGAGGAGGACAGACTGACATGCTTGCTGCTGTCCACGTACTGTGATCTGTATACAGAGCGCTGTGAACTTGAGCTTGGATATTGCAGTCTCCAAGAGCTGTTCCAACAACTTTAGCAGACTTTGGATCATATTCTCTTTCCCTTCTATTTATTTGGTGATTAATGTGCGCATTCTTACATAAGCAGCACAAGCAACTTTTTGATTATTTTCATTTTTTTTTCTCCAGACACTTTCCCTGTGCTATGTCACTGTGCTCACTAATACAAAATCCATCATGATGTAACATGATAATTAGATCAGATTGCCGGTGCACAATGATATCCTGTATTATTATATTGTCATGTCACTTGCTCTTTTTGAGATAAACTCAAGATAATTCGAAACATCTCTTTATCAACTTCTGCTGTAAGGGCATCATCTCTCTCTTTTATCTAAACATCCATAAAATTAGAATTCTTAGGCAACAAACAAACAAGTAAACACTACATGTTTGAAAATGGTCTCTAATCTGGGGGGGAAGGGTGGGGCTGAGGGTGGGAAAAGCTATACAAATTTTCAGAATGCCTAAATTTTGCTGAGCTTAATGTTGGGACCTGGTCTTAAAATACCATACAGCTTCCCATCTCTTCATAGCAACCTACTAAATTTTCTCCTGTATCATTTCTTCTTCTTTCCTTACCGAACACGACAAACTTATTGTCAAAAAGCATCTCAGGAGTCCTCTGGTACCTCCTCTTCATCCTACTTTTGTGCCCAGCTAAAAGCATGGCTTTTAACTGTATGTTGGCATTCTTACTGAGAATCCACCCACCATGTTCCAGTTCTACCTACTCTTGTTTTTAGTAAAGTTCTACTACTAAATACAACTACCAATTATTTACAGTTTATTTTTTTTTTATTCCCTGCAAGTTACAATCATAGAAAGCATAACAGTTTCAGGTGTGAGTGAACTGAGGGGACAGAAGAGGAGGTCTTTCACTAATAAATCCCATCAGCAAAAAGTAAAATGCACCGTTGCACAGAGCTGAAAAAAGTATTTTCTAACGAGTAGCAAGTTTGCCTCAAAACAAACTACTTTCAGGGTCAAAAAATACCTGTAATCTGATAAATTGCAGAAAGAGAAAGAATGAGTCTTTCACTGACATATCAAGTCTTTTTTGTCTCAAAGTGGCAGTTTTACTGAAGAGTGGTTCACCATTTAAAAATTATGTATCACCCAATAAAACAGTACATTTATTAATTCACTGTTCCATTAATTCACTGTTTCATTATTCCCTGAAAATACTCAATTTGGGTGAAAATTGAAACCAACTTTCCCAATTTTTCCATTTGGCAGCCACAGCAATCTATTATTGCTAAAGCCTACCCAGAAAATTTACAGACGGCATATAAACTTTGTAAGACCACAGTAGAAGAGTTAAACAGGACATGGGCACTTGTAACATGTCTCTAAAAACTGGGAATACTGAACAGGAACCACCTTTCATTTTTAAGACAAGTCAGGAAAAGCCTAGATGCCTTTAGTCACAGTTGCCCATGGATTTTGGCTTTGACTTATACGACACTCTATCATCTCACTTTATTGACTTCCACATCATCATTTCTTAGAGTAAGTTACGCTTCTGTACCTATTCAACCTGCATCAGTTTATTAACTATATCTTTCCAGTACTACAAAAATATGACTCTGTAAAAGTCTGTTTATTTAGTACAGAAAAAAGCTCACTGCAATATTTGAAACAATAATCTTTGATTCCGTATGTTTAGAAGATGGAATTTTGCTTTAACAATTCATAGGTTTTTAAGGTATTTAGATAATTTTTTTTTCAGCCTTTGAATGCTTTTGTAGTCCCATGAAGAATTCTCAGTATTAGCAAAAGCCAAATCAGCAGCAGCTCATTTTTCTACAGTTAGAAGGAAGAGATGGCAGCAAATGTTTACACTAGACAGCAACTGCTAACTACCTTTCTGCAGCGACTTCTTCCCTGCGAGGCAAGGGACTGACTATTTGCATTTTCAAGAATTTCAGGCTGTTCTCACTCCTTTAACCTAGCAGACCTATTCTGCTACTTCAAGTAGTCACACCAAATTGGTAAAATAAAGGGAAAATGGAGTATGCATAGTTTCAAAAAACATCAAGAAAGAATTTCAAGCTTCTATCTTACATAGAAAACCAAAATCTCAGACAGTTCCTCCTGGGACTGAACTCTAATTTGTGTTCTGCTAAATGATCATTCCAGAAGATGCTCAGTTACAATGTCTAGACAGGAAGAAAAGCCATAACAGCTATTTTTTTTTTTTTTCTTACTCATGTAAGTGTTCTTCATTCAGCCAGCTAAGGGGATTACTCACATAATTAACAGATTTGAAGCCAAAATATATTGCAAAGTAGACAGTCGTACTGAAATAAATAAAAGAGAAGAGATCCTGTGTAACCGACTGCAGAATGAGAGATGCAGTCTGCAGCCAAATGGGTTAGACTACTGTCAAAGGAATTAAACTAAAAATGAGTAATTTAACTCTCACAACAGTTCATACCAACCACTTAAGAAACTGATTTTATGGTAACATCATCTAACTCCACTTTATACATTTCTTCCATGCCTAAAGCATTCAAATATAAGTTCAGCTCTTTTCTGTGACTGACAGCCTTCAGATTTTGTTGTTGAAAACTGGGGCATATAGCACGCTGTCAAGTGACAAGCACTCCTGATGACCTAAGATTTGGACATTGGCGTTCAATGGCAAATATAACTCCACAGACAAAACACCTAACACATTGCTCCTTTACGCTGCGGTTGTCTGGCAGAACATGCTAAGCAGACAAGTCTGTTTTGTTTAACCTTCTGCCATCTTTCTCATGAGATAAAGCAACACATCAAAAGGCCTTTCTCTATAAAACTTCAATCACTAGTAGTTAGCGTTAATGTTAGGAAAAGGGGGGAGAAAGGGGAATAAGAGATGAGGATCAGAGTGATCTTTCTGCTGTAGGAGGAAGTCAGGGAAGCTAAGTACACTAGAAAATGTTTACTTAAAAGGTTGATTGTTTCAGAATCTAATTTAAAAACTCCACACTAAAGCATTTCCTTAAGTCAGTATTTAATGTCCTCTAAGCAGGTAGGATGGAAAGTAAGACAGATTACCTCAGAGGTGGGATGTTAATAAGCAACACTGTCAGTTTTGATAGCTGAATCAAGGTCATTTAGCCTAAACACTGACACACGCTGTAAACAAGCTGCAAGCTCTAAAGAGGCTTCACCTGCCTACCTATGCAGGTTTTTTGTGTTTGGTGGTTTGTTGGGGTTTTGGTTTGTTTTTTTTAAAAAAATAAATTAATAAGTTAATTCTGCACTGATAATGAGGTTTAGAGATGCATACTACCACTGCAGTCCAAGGACAGTATGTGCACCATTATTACACACTTCACAGAGAAAGCTCAGAAGGCAGCAGAAATCTTCCAGGTAGAAGAGAACAGACCAAGCCAAATTAATAAATCAGAGTCCAGCACAATAAAAAACAATCACGTACAAGATGGTGAAACGCATCTGGAGCACGACTGGTAGGAATGGAAGTCTACAAGGGTTCAGTTATCCTGAACGTTAGAGAGGGCTATTTCAGCATACTCAGAAATGAACATAAAAATATGTTTTCACAAGGAGATGGCTGATCAATATTTTTGGTGAAATCTTGATACTTTTGCAGGCACGGCAGCCAAAGGTGATTCAATGTAGTATTAATGAGTTAAGTACCAGGTGAACAAAAAACCCCAATGTATAAGGCACTGCCAAAAGCTTCTTGTGAGTAGGTGACAAATGTTCTTGTTTCCTCCTGTGACATATGACATATTGTACAACCACTGACAATCAGCCTGAAGTTAAAGCAGCCTTGCATTATTGACATGCTAGAATAACGTTAGAGGAACATCGTGCTAATAGAACCAAGATGAACTTTTTGCTCCCAGAGGAAGAGTTACTTGCGCTTGCATGGATGGATAATAGGTGCTAGTGCACTGAGTGGCCATGTTGCAAAACTTCCAACAACCTTTATCAGTAGTCTACGCTAGACTGAAAGCACTAAAACGTTGTGCATCCATGAGCACAATCATCAAAGAAGATTTTTTTTTTTCCCCTCTTAGAAGGAAAACAAATACAAAACCTTACCACCATATTCATGGCACACATGAGAAGAAAGAATAAATTTAAAAAAAAAAAAAAATGAAGGCTACACTAGGGGCAGAGATTCTTAAAGCAAACATGGTTTTGTCCTTTAAAATTCTTTTCAGAAAATTAGACTTATTGAAGAGCATAAAGGCAACCTTGCTAAGACACAATAATTTCTCAATGTTTTATTCCTATTGAGACACAGAGATCTCTGTTCATTCGCACTGTGTTACACATAGCTGATGGAACCGTCATTAATTACAGCTTTGGGACATGGTTTGCAGCCTGCATTCACTGCAATATAGAAGCAGTTCCCAAAATGAAAGACAGCCTTCAAACCTTGACGTAAGTCCACAGTCCTTCAAAATAATCATAGATTTGCTGTAAGTGGCAGCACTAAACTAGAAAGTTAATCACTTTGTACTTCGTTAATGGATGCCCCATACTCCTAAGTCACATGGGTGCAGTGATGCCCAGCCTTGTACGGGTGGGTTCAAAGGGGCAGTCCACCAGCGGTAACGCAGCCCTTCCACATTATTAGAACCAGTTTCTTTTCAAGCCTAGACTTTTTTTCTGTTCTAAGTTTTCCCCACTTTTACGCTGACACAGCACAGTGACCAGTCTTAGGGATCAGCTTACAAAAGCTAATTCAATTATTAACTGAAAGCACAGTTTCCATCTGTGGGACCCAACTGCACAACAAGAAAAACCTTTTCTGCAGTTTCCCCTATAGCAGATGTTATTAACGCAGAAGTACTGCCAACTTTTCCTTTCAGCAAGGTATATATTCTCTCCTACTGACATTTTTACATAACAAGGGCTTTACAAGCTTCAGAATAAAGCACCTTAGACTTCAGCTTCTTCTCTGCGTGAAAAGGCTAAATAGCCTTCTGTACTAAAGCCATGGGACTGCCGTCAGTAGGACAAAGTTAGACTTCTCTATATTGCCAAAGATTTAGCTAATTACATAATTACTTGTCAAGCACTTATTTTTAGCGGGAGTTAGCATTCAAATCTTTTTACAACTGTTTGTTCCCAAGCTTAAAAACACTTCAGTTAATAAAACAGACATAGGTATAAAAGCAAGAGAATAATTTTCTTCTTTTACACTTGTATCAATGACTAGCAATTCAGGTCTGGAAGTGCTGTTTGCTAATTAATTGCTGCTTCCCAGTCAGCAGCAGATTTGCAGTAAGGTGTACCACAGGCACATGATTCCAGGCCTCCTTGTCCGCGTAGCCTGGCAATCTGCCCCCAAGAGTGGCTTGCCATCACAGCCCTGCAGCTCAGGCACAGTAAATCAACTGCCCCGCAACGCAGAGAAAGAAGCCAAGAGAAACAACGGCACGTCTGGCCTAACGGCTGATTCCAGTGGTGCTTTGCACAAGCAACATCTGTTTGCAGGGCGAGTTGTTAGCAGACCTGTTACACCTTCGCAGCACTTCCAAATAGGGATTATACACTGAACTGGAGAAGCTGCTCCACTGTCCAGGAGCCGAGATGATAAATGTTAACGGATAGCCTCTCTTATAAATAAATTATATTAATAGCGCAATAGTGTAATTTACAGATGAAGAATAAATAATAATTTGACAAGACCCCACTGATTTTAAACAAATATATTTGATTGGTTATTGAACACAGTTGTGTGCTACACGGTTTCATTCTTTACTTGTGGATTGCACCAGTTAATATAATTTATTTACTATCATTTTTAAAGTGTACTTGGGAGTTTTCAAACAGAAGAGATGCAGTTCTGTTACGACCTTTCTCCACCAGCTGAATGCTTCTGGAAAAGCAATTCCACATAAGTCTCCACAAATTTTTTGCTTAATCCATCATAAAATTATGCACATGCTATCAATAATCCTATCAAAAGCAGATGTTCAGTTATTTTCATTCTGATTTACTCTTTGCATTATATATGGCCATATTTCCTACCAGCCTGTGGACAAGGTATTTTTTTGTAAAAGCAACAGTTATAAGTACTTTTTTTTAAATTTATTTACTGCTGTACAATCCTCTGAAAAATAGCTAGGATGCAAGTTCTTTTCTTCATCGACCACTAGACAAAAAAGAAAAACTTCTTTCATTTACCGGTGGGGTTTTCAAGACCAGTAGGCAAAATTTCCCATCATTCTGCAGTTAATTATAACTGGCTACAGCTATGTTCTTAGGTTGAAGGTTGGTGATCTTGCAATGGAAGAAGTATTTTCAGCTGTGGACAATTAACAAACTCAGTAGACCAGGAAAAAAGTGCAGACCTGGTCTATTAAAAAACAACACAAAACAAAACCCCACCAAACCCAGAAACCAATTCACCTGCATCCATTGCTTTGACAGCTATATCATTAACATGGGCCATAAATTACAGTCCGTAATCACCTTGTTTATAATTTCAGTCCCTGTAAATTTGTAGTGTAATGGAAAGAGATTTTGTAATAGCTAGACATACAGTGAGTACTCGCCAGAGAATACAGCATAGAAAATCTCCCATCAGATTTGCTGTTGACCACCCAATTAGGCTTATGATCAACAGATCATATAGCAATACAGAAGGGTGAGTCAATGGACGTCCAGGAGGCCAGTGTGTATCAACCTCCATGAAAAAACAAGGACCACAAGAACTGCCAAAACTACAAAGCCATGTGCAGAATGGAATAGCCGTTACTGCTGTCGTTACTACAGTTCCTGGTGCACTCTGCTTTTTCTGCTTATTATTAGGAAATCATTTTTAGAGCTTGGACAAGCTGTGTGGATGAGGACTTGGTAAGAAGGTTTCTATTGCCTTCATCTATCAAAGAGTGGGGAAGACACCTTGCAGACTGAGGTTATGAATTTTCATAACTGCAATTTCCCAATCCCCAGTTTATGTCTGAGATACAGACACTTCAGTGTTTTGTTAAGCTCCCGTAATGTTGGCAGGCTACACTTATGTAGTATCAGACTGCTCCTGAGGAGTTCTACAGAGCTCTCCCATCTCTAATAAACCATCTTCAATCATAATGGTTGATAATTACAGTTTCTTTACATCAATAATACTTAGCTACACTTCCCACATTCCACAAAGGAAAACAAAAACAAAGCAAGAGAAGCATAAACAGTTTATATTTTCTAGCCCACTAAGGCAGAGAAATTTCAAAAATATATTCCAGGTCTATGTGCTCTGTAACAGGGCTGTGCAGCTACGAAATCCAAACGCACTGCAGCTGTTCCTAACTCGGAGCTAGTAGCTAGAGGTCCTAATTACCTATCCAAATTTGAGCTGGCTATGCTACCCTCTCTATATTAATCACTGTCCAACTAAAACTAATCCTGGCAGTAGAGATGATAAGCAGCAAAAAAAAAAAAAAAACAGGTTCTGAAGGTTAATGTGCACAGCTGTCATAGGCTGACAAGGAGGAAAAAAGGCTAGATGTGGGATTGTGCAAGTTTCTATATTCCACAGCCAGCAAGATGATGTGCCTTCAGAGCTCTTTTCATCTAGAGATCCTGGCATTGTTCCAAAAAAACTAGACTATTCCAAATAGAAGGGACTAAGTTGCCATAAAAATTTCCATTTGTGGCAGGGGCAAGTTCTGTTAAATAAACTGACACACTGTTTTCTTTCGGACGTCTCAGCTTCCATTTCTCCACATTGAGTTTACAGGTCTAAATTCAGATCAATAGCAGCAATGAATGGGAAATGTTTGCAGCTCAGAGCTGCAGGATGCTATTCCTGGAAGGAAAGCAAGGGCTCTGTACTAATGGGCACTATCTAAATACACAGACCAACCAATTAAACACTCTACATAACCATCTCAGAAAGTCTTATGCTTCATAAGCCATGGTATTGTTTCCCAGACTACAGCTACTTAAAAAAAAAAAAAAAAAAAAAAATACCCCTTAAAGCTCTATTTAATATGTAGGTAGAAAACAGATAATCGTTTGGGAAGCATGTTCTCCAAACCCATATTCAAATGAGTTTCATACCTCTCACACTTGTTACCTTCATTTGCATCTCAGAGTTCTACTCCGGTTCTCCGGCATGCCCAGAAGTTAGGAGGGCACATTATGAACACCATCAGTAGGGAGGGCTGAAATCAGGCGTTCACTGGTGCACCAAGGAGGTTTCAGCATTCAGTAATGAAGCGATAATCATCAAGGTAGATTAATGATTGTCTGAGAGAGTTCATCGCCTTGGGCCATTAACCCTCATGTGGTTATTAATTTTGCAAAAGACATCCTGTGCTGCTGAGGTCATTACTGCTGTTATTAGCTAATGACAGATAAAACATCTGAAGTTCCCTCTCTCATATATTTAGGTATTCACACACCCATTTCTGTATTCTACATGTGCCTGATTAAATTGGTCATTTAAAAAGTAAACGGGGTAAGTGTGTGGGGAGGTCAGAGTACCCATAAGCAGGGTAAATTACCATAGACTGAGCTCTGTTCTGCCAGTAAGGCTGTTTCTACTGTCCCAGGCTATGTGATTTAGTGGAGCAGGAGCAGAGAGAAATAGCAATAATATAAGCTTTTTTTTTTTTCTACAATAGGTGAAGTTTTAGCCTATAGCACTACAGAGTTAAGCTTCAAAGGCAGCTAAAAGTATCTCACAGGAAGCTGCTTTGTGAGGGCTACAGCCTGCGATTCCTATTGCTAACACTGTTGCTGGCGACAGCTCATGCAGAAGCAAAGTCGCAGGAAAGGCCAGCGTAAGTGGCGATCCTCTGAGACATCATTAATCACTTAGTGATTAGTCCAAGTCCTCCCACCTCCATGCCTACCACATTAGGATGCTGTTCCAAATCAGCTTAAGTCAATGCAAGTTTGGTTCCACCTTCCCTCTATGTCCCCAACCACATATTCCCCACTGGCAAGGTGTGTACAATGGGATGGCCAGGGACTGATTTAGCTAAACACTAATCTCTCCCCTTTGTGGGGTTATTTTTTTGTCTCAGCTCCCTGAACCAGCTCATCACATGCTCACCAGTGCCAGAAGGCAGCAGGGGCAGAGCTGAGCGTGCCGAGAGCGTCACAGGGCAGGAACAGAGCAGCTGTAATTTAGATGAGATTAAGCTGCCAAAGAACTTCACCCATAGCTTGCTATCAGTGAGACACCAGCTGAATTCAAAGGAAAACTTGAAGACAGTTGGTGAAAATTTGGTCAAACATTTCTGCTGGGGGAGAACACAACCCAAAGCTGCTGGTGACACAGTCTGATTCATTATTTCAGCTCAGGACTTCTTTTTTCAAAGCTATTTTCAGTGCAATTAAGTGCAAAGACCCACATTGAGGGATGGCATACAAACCTTGCAACAAGGGAACAGTTCTTGCCTCTGAAAGCTCACAGTCCGAACTAATAATACACAAAAAAGGGCAGGGAAAAACAGGAAGAATGACAACAGTGCAAATTTGTTTTCCCCTATGGCTGCACCCAAGGAGGTATTATCGGAGAGCTAATCCTAAAGAAAAACAAAGCACAGAGCCATCCGACATGAAGCCATCTTGTGGCTTCCCTGTTCTTAATTTTCCATTTGCTTTCATTTCTGCTTCAGCCTTCAGTGTATAGGTCACCTTTACGCTTCCTCAGCACAAGGAAATAGTCTGCTGTGACTGGCACATTTCTGCATAGAAACGGTTCTGAAAGAAACTGTGTAAAAACCCAAGAGGCTCCTATTGAAACTTAATTACTGGAATGAAGATGATTGTTTGGGTGCCTAGAAAAAAAAAAAAACCTGAAGACTGAAAAGTTCAAAAGAAGAGTATAAAATGCAATATTTAAGTTTGAAGTCTGTTTTTTACTGAAAGGTCATCAAATGGATAATAAAGTTGTCTAGACCACTTGCATATATTTATCTTAAAATCAAGGAGGAAAAGAAAATTTAGAGGCTTCCTTCTTTTGCAAATACTGATCTTAACTGCTTGCTACTATGTTAGTAAATGAAAGCTCATTAAAATTTCTAAAGCAATAACTCAGAAGACCTGTAGCACAAATATGTAAGCTCTTCTGCATTTCATTTTTGTAGAATTTAAAAGAGCCAGTGATTTTTTCAGTGTGACCTTAGATATCCATTTCACGTACAGATCGTAATGACAAATGTTTTATATATGGGCTGTTCTGAAAGCTCGTAACATAAAGATCATGAGCTTCACAGATTGTACATATAACTATGAATTTAACAATATTAATATTTACTATGAATGCAACACCACTCTCAACAGGTCTGGGGAGATGATAAACTGCTCAGACTGGCAGTAAGCACAAAGCTGTCTAGGAACAAAGGCCTACAGAAACTGAAGGTCTAGAAACAAAACCAGCAACTTTTATAGTTCATTCTGGTATGAATGACAGAGATGAACCAAGGCATGGGGGGAATTATCATGGAGTACTCAAGATGCCTTGCTTCACCGAGCCATCAAGGGCATTTACATTTGTATTCATCCCCAACTCCACTGAAATGCAAGTGTGGCTAGTTTAAGAGAAAAGGTATTCAGTCCTCCGGAAAGCAAAATGACTCTGTGAACCCAGGAGCTCAGTGTTCACGAAGAGGCTGTGGCAGAGAATTCTAGATGAGAGATGCAAGAACAGGCTGGAAGAAATATTGTCAAGTATAAACCAGGATTGTGTTTTATGTTGAGTTTACTTGTAACCTTTTGTTTCCAACCTTACCCACAAAACCTTGACCTCCGGTCTTCTTAAATCTTTGCTTTGTTTACTATTAAACCTGGCTAGTGTTCAGGGACAAGGTGAATCAAGACAAAAACTGAAAAGTTCAGGAAACTCTTCTCAGAGACAGTGAATCAGGATAATGTAGAAGTTGTAGCCAAGCCTGAGAGATTCGAACCTTGAGCATGTTTGGGGAACCCAAGGTTGGGGTTACCTTTCTACCTATGTAACATCAGAATGAGTGCTTATATTGTCAGGTTTTCCTACTGGCAGGCAAACCCCAGCATCCTTCTTACACAAACAGCAGAGTTTCAGCTCAAAACTCCAGATGAAGCAAAAACATCACAGAAAGAAAAGCAAAGCTTCCTATAGGGTCTAAAACAGAAACCAGAGGAATGCTGTAAGAGGAAGGCTCAGTGCAAATTCTGACTTCTGTTCTGAGAGACAGTTTCTCTGAAGACGGCTATTAGTTGGTACGCAAGCATCTAAAAGATGGCACGATACTTTCTCTTAACCACTATTTGTTAGTTAAAAGTGTCAGAAGTGCTATGCTCAGAAACACGGTAAGCAAGCATCCCAGGCACAACATAGGTTCAAAGGCAAACGTTACCTACACGTTGCTTTCAGAAGTTAAGAAATGGTTGATACTACTGGTAACAAATCAAGTTATATTGTCACAGCATGCATTTTAGGTGACAGACTGTAGAAAGACAAGATACATACGTATAATACAATAATCTTTTTAATGACAGCAGAAATGAGAAAGAAGATGACCACCCACTAACAGAGGGTTGACTAAGAGACCTATCTATTTGTAAGCCAGTACTGATCCAAATTTCTTTAGAGTCAATGAGAGAGTCCATCAAATTCAAGGAGCATTAGCACAGATGTTTCAGCTGTCGGTTTTGATGAGGAATAACCAGGGCTCCAAAATGAAATATTCCTGAAGTTCTCACCACTTTGGGTATGATTTACACAGTTTATTTTTATCCCTAACGGAACGATAAGTCAATTTCCATATTGGATTCTTCCACCCAATCAGCATTGTTTCCTTTTAAATTTCATTTTAATTGGTTCAACAAGACCAATTAAGCATGTCAACAAATTCGTTTATGAAAAAAGTCATACTCGGGGATAAAACTGATAAGGAATCTGTTGCCTTCCATAGCAAAAATATTCCAAATAAAAGCCTACATTTTACTGGGGAAAGATCACACATGAAAAACAATAAAGATAGAACTGAAAACTGAAATTATTTTAACACACCCTATGCCCCATAAATTTTCTTCCTCTCTCTCTCTCATCACACTTGCCAGAGAAAGGTCATTTGAAATAGAAAGCTATTTTACAAGGTCAACGTTTAAACACAACTCAGCTCAAGGAGACTTTTGTAAATATATTCAGCAGCAAGAGGAACGCAAAACTTATTTTCAAACTATTTTACGAACACTCCCACTAAACATGTGCATGTCCTTTCACAGGTATTTACTGAATCCTCAGCAGCTGCCTAAAGATAGGAATAGGTTTTTGTAACCAAACAACTGCTTCCATTTGAGGAAGCAACAATAAATCTTGATAAAATTTAGTCTTGGAAAGGAGTTACAAATAGATGATAATGGAGAAACTAGCTTTTTATCTAAACCTTGTTATAAAAGAAACTTTGCTCTAACCATCATTGCCAATTTCTCAATATATAGCATCAGGAAGTTAAGCAGAAAGGCCACTGCACAGCTATTCAACATCAATATCTTTAATCACAACCTCAAAACTCTATTTCGAAAGCAGGTGCCAGTAGCATGCCTCTACCTGTGTGCTCTGTCCAGCAATTTTCAGAGTGTTTAATTAAAGTCTCTATCATTTTGAAAAAGCAGGACTATTTCAAGCATCTGTCATTAATCTATATCTCTTCATTGCTTTTTCAGAATAGGCTACAGCTTTTAAAAGAAAGTAGGGAAGAGCCAATTCTGCTTTATCATTATAGTGCCATTGACTTCGACAATGAATACATACAAAAGTTAGGGCAATAATTTGAAAGAAACATAAGGAAACGTTCAAGAAAATAAACTTTTTGAAGGGTTGTCATGGTTTAACCCCAGCCGGCAGCTCAGCCCCACGCAGCTGCTCGCTCGCTCGCCCCACAGCAGGATGGGGAAGAGAATCTGAAGGGTAAAAGTGAGAAAACTCCTGGGTTGAGATAAAGACGGTTTAATAGGTAAAGCAAAAGCTGTACGTTCAAGCAAAGCCGAACAAGGAGTTCAGTCACCGCTTCCCACGGGCAGGCAGGCGCTCAGCCATCTCCAGGAAAGCCG
>JAVKLA010000002.1:32337685-32363902 GCA_034782735.1 Sagittarius serpentarius | reverse complement strand
CTCGGTGTAAGCCCTGCTCAGCAGTAACGAAAACATCCCTGTGTGGTCAGCGCTGTTTCCAGCACAAATCCAAAACATAGCCCCGTACTAGGTGGAAAACTAACTCTATCCCAGCCAAAACCACCATAAGGGTCTGAGTCTAAAAATCCTTCTGTTATGATCTCCTAGAGTACCACCTTAGCTTTCTTCGAAAATAAAGTGGCTTTAAAGAGAAAGGTAATTTGTAGCAATTGAAGGAAGTGGAAAGCCTGTTTTATAAGATAACAATGCTTTAAGTCAATCACTATAAACCATCAGCAGCTAGATCGTGTCTCCTTTATTCGTGCAGTTGTACTGAAGTACAAGAGTGAGGACAAAATTAGCAGAATCTAGTTAGTAGAACCCAAAATGCAAGAAAATGAAGGTCTTGAAGAGATTATACCGAAGCTCCAAAACGCACCTCTTCACATGGCTGTATATAATTATACACACTCATCGTCCCATCTCTTCCTTCAACCCTTAATTCTGCCCGCTCGTCTCTCGCACAACTCTGTGTAAGACACTTGCTTCTGATCATTACAGCTCTAGAGAACAGTAAGTGATCAGAAATTACAGCAAGCGGTGAGCATGAACCTGGTATTACCCTCCACATTGTCAGCAGATAGAGAACTATCCCTCCTCTGCAGACACGCTCGTCCCCAGATTACAAACCAGGCACTGGTCTAATTAACTGCACTGTTTCCAAACAAGCTTTTTGCCAAAAGCATGTTCACAACCCAGGCTCTTTTGGCCAAGGTGAATCAAACAAGCAGCCAGAACAGCAAACTACCAGCCCTGTTTGGACCTGGAACTGTTGCAGCCTGCAAGTCTAGGGTCAAAGTTAAGCTTATGGTAGACGGTGCCACCTTTCCAGCCAAGGTGGCATGGAAATGGTGGCAGTCTGGGACTTGCCTTCTCCTCAGTTATCTTCCTGTGTCATTAATTCAGTCTGGCTGAAGAGGGCAGCCCAGCAGAGTTAGCGGAGTTTATGTTCCTACCGTAATAGATCCCACATGGAACTGTAGAGGAAGAAACTGAGACTGGATTTTACCATCTGTCCTTCTTCCCCTCTGAATTTTGTGGTTTTACTGCCAGTGCTGTCTCTGGGACAGCGAGGAGAAGGAATTGCATTCTCCTCCCTACTTGCTTTAAGCCTGACGTAGGTTGTTATCCACACCACCAGCTCAGCTGTTCAGGTTGGCACAGAGAGGAAAAACAGTCAAAGTATGGCACTTTGCTTGCTAGAGGAGATACAAGCGTACAGCACATGTTTATGCCGATGTATCCCAACCCAGGTCTGATCAGCCAACCACATAACAAGTAACTGAGGCTGTATTGTAAACATAATGCTCTCCGCATGAGAAAGACCCATAGCGCCAAGCCTTGCTCTTCATCCCCCAGCGAATCCTCAGCTGAGAGTCCACCCAGCCACAGCACAAGCTGTTCTGCAGAACACTAGGATGCACACATGTCACAGGATTAATGATAAAAGGAATTTGCTTGGTCATTTTCTGCTGATTTTATAGCACAGGCACCAATATTCGCTGTTTAACACACACATCCAGCAAGAGTACATTCTGTTCATTTTATATAGGTGTGCACTTAACACGTTTTGCTTATCAGAAGACTTTAGCTATTAGTAGAGTGAACTGCTTTGCTGTTCTGAAAAGATCTGGTCAAAGCTTACCTAAGGCAACAATCACAGTTGGCATTCATCTTAAGGAGAAGACAACATATATAAAAGCACAGCAGTGCCCACCTGGGAAGCTTCCAAAGATCAGAAATGCAAGACCTTTAATGCTTTCTGGTTCTCTGTTCTGCATACTTCTACAGTCTAATAGCTGCATAAAAAATTACTTCCCCCCCCACAAAGGGGCCATATCTATTTATTTTGTTGCACAGATAATGAGATACGCTTTCTCTTCACACTCTCCCAAGGTTTCTTTCGGGTTTCTGATAACGCGTTTGCTCCACTGAAGAAACAAATGCCTCAAGAAGTGCTGAGAGCCCTCAACTTCAGTTAAAGTCAAGCACCTTGCAGAAGGCAGCCTAGACTGATTCAGAGCAAGACAACACACTGATAAATTGGGAGTTATTTTTCTGCTTTCCCTGCTGCTTTTTCTTACAATATATATTTTTATACATATATAAACCATATAATCTGTTGAAGCACCAGAACAGCATGTGCAGCTTCTTAAGCCTGAAGCTATTGGTAACAGAAGATTGTCCGACACCTGCCCATGCTTAAGCTTTGCATTAGGTCCACTACCTGAGGCTCCACTATACGTGGTCACCAGAAATATTACTGTAATCAAGAGCCTCCAGAGGGGAGCATTCCTACCATTAACTAGTGACTGGAGACTGGGTTATCCAGCAGCAGTGATTTCAAAGCAAATCACACCACTGAAGTTTTGGAATTTACTGGTGACCTTTGCAGTGAGATACAGGTTTGGATGTCAGGTTGGGAAAATCACATTCTTTTTTTTAAGCAGATCATATTTTCAAACTAAAGGTCTAGGAAAAAAAAAACCCAAAACTTCTCTTTGTCCTAGTACTCTAAGGGCAGCAGTAAAAGGCAATTTTATATTTTTGCAAGTTCTTAAACATCCCTTTTTCTTCTCACTCAAACCTCAAGTTTAGTGGAAAGAGGTGAATTTACTGGCTCTTTCATCTCCCACCTGTCCGCCAGCTTCATGCCAGGTTGAAAATAAACTCTTCACAAAATAATTTCAAAATGAGCAAAATATACTTGCATTGCTTTCAAATTATTTTACAGAGAGGACATAAAGAAAAAAATTCATAAACATTCACAAAAAAAAAAAAATTACAAATCAGCTATCAAAGAGGGGAAGAGAAAGACAGGGATTAGTTTTTATTACCAGAGAGTAAATTCTGATAGCAAATCAAATACGTTATAGCAATCATTTTTTTCAAAATACAATTCCTGTTCAGAGTGTCGTCACCCAAAAATGTAATTAACATAAAAGGTTGGGAATACAGCTTTAAATAAGGACAATTTCCTGTAACAGTCTTTGAAACAAAGATGTATTTCTGCTTTAATCCTGGATAGAAGATCTAGTTTTAATTTCCATAGAAATGAGATTCCCTTCCTTGCGGCAGAGCTGCCTCTAAGTACATACTAATCCAGTCCTGAGAGAAAGGACTCAAGTTTAATGAAAATTTAAACAGACTATAAAGAAATTATTCCCATTATCTATAAATAAATAGTATGGATTGTTCTTCCTCCTTCCCTCACTCCTCTGCTATTGTTCGCAAATGCCTCAATGTGTTGACCTGCCACAATAGCAACTGCTGCTGAGAAACTACCTTCCCTGCACAGCTGACCTCAAGAATCTTTCCGCATCCATCAGTACTGTTGGTGTTCACAAACAAGGATATTTTGGCCCTCTGAATTTCAATGGCTTGTTGCTCCCAACAAGACAGCTAAATCTTCCTCATGGGAGCAGTCTGATCTATCATTTACTGAGTGCTATGAAGCTATTCCTCTCAGATGTGGATTATAATATACAACTTCCCTGCTGCAGAGCAAAAGATGCATTTCTATGGAGTTAGAACATACACCCAGGAATAAAACACAGACAGACCTGTATGTGCGCTTCAAAGGACTGCAAGACATTAACTTCTTGCTCTTAACTGACATTTCTGAAATTCAGGTTTAGTAGTGTAAATCAGACTTTGGAAACAATTCTTTATTACTTCACTGTCTTCATTAACCCAATGGTAATCAAACCCTGAAATTTACTCTAGTTCCTCTTGAGGACTTGGGGTTTATTTTTTGTTTTCCTGTGCTTGAATCACCAAGTTGGTTTTGGGCTTCCTGCATGACTTCAACAAGGCTGGGAAAGCATCCAGCCCTGAACGAGGACCTCAGCAGTTGGTAGGCTGCACTGTTTAAGGGCTGGATTCCAAGACTAGAGAGTTTCTTTTACTTCTCAGAGCTTTCCAATGGAGTAGAAATAAATGAGTACATTAAAGATTACCTCCTTTCTGGTAATCCGACGTAAAAACAGAGAAACCAGCTAAATGGAGCATGATTTCATTTGGGTTTGATGCTTTATTTGTTTTAGTTGGATTTGTTAAAGCTTTCTGATGACTGAAATGTTGTTGCTAACAGCAAAATCTTCAACTGAAAACTTATTTCCTGCCCCTCCCTGATAATCCTTCTACTGTTGATGATTAATACTTTAATATGCAAAAGGTTTGATCTTGAAAAAATACCATGAGAACAGTGCTCTGAAGAATACGCTTAAGTGCAGGAATAATCCATTAGTATCACATTTCAACTGCAATGAATATCTCAGTTTCACGCTCTTTGAGACCCCTGTGGTTGCAACTTAGCAGGACGGAATCCAAAATTGCTGACACTGCCCTTCCCCAGGGCATGAGAAGAAACTGTTGTTTCATTGTTTGCTTTTAAATGTACAGATCTGAAGCTGAGGCTAATTAAACAGAAGCTCAGAAGTGCCTGAGACTTAAATTTTAATAAAGGCTAAAGGGGAAAGTTTCTTTGGGAGTTGTGTTGACAAACTGCTTAATTATTGGTTTCCAAAACTACTTTCTAACTCAAGGTAACACTTTGAAAAGCCTTTAAGAACTGAACATCTTATTAAATCAGTAGGATTTTCAAAAGTATTTAATGCCATAATCTGCATGGAAACAAATTAAAGTTTTGTGCATGGGAACTTTTGAATATTATGACAAAATAATATTTACATTAAGGCACTAAATACTTCAAAAATCTAGTTTTTTGTAGCCAGTTATTTCTAAATGTCCATTTATAAGAATTTAATGAAGGAAAGAGGAATCAAACCCAAATGTTCCAAGATCAAGGGTTTTTACCCTAAACCCCATGTCCTCTTCTCTGCTGTAGTGAAATACACAGATAAACCTCAAGGCACATCTTTAAAATTCTTTAAGGCCATTTTTCACTGGTATTCAGAAAGGCACTGCTCTCAGGGCTCTCCTCCTTCAGCCTTCATTTTGATCACTGATGTAATTTTTTGATCAAGACACGTACAGCTGAATGAATAGAATTATTAACAGAAGGCAAAGAACTAGCCTTACGGGATTACTTCAGTGATGGTCATTCTTTCTAGGTGTGAAGTAGTCCCACTCCTCCATTTTAATTACATTACACTGATTTCAGGGGTGTCCCAAGAAAGAGGATTTTATTACATTAATGAGGTCTGACAGTAAAATAACCCTTTAGAGCTTCAACAGACCAAGCTAGCATTGGGGATGACTGAATACCAAGAATGCTTACAACTATGTGCCACCTACACTATTAACCATATGCTTGTAACTAAAGTTACAGCATACTCAGGAATGGAGCAGAATTTGACCAAGTTGACCCGAGGACAAACTATTACGGCAGGGAACGCTGAACAAAACTTACTATTTTACTCAAACCTGTCTGTTTGATATGTATATATAACATAAAAGTTAGACTGTTCATAAACTGGGAAAAAAACCTTATGTTTTGCTACAGAGTTGGCCAGCTGGGTTAAACATGGAATTCAGAATTTTACATGAGAATAATTTCTGTACAAGAGGAAATTTTAATCCTTAATAATTTCTAATGTTGGCTGAGTGCGAGAATGAGTTCAAAGTTGTAAATTCCATCCTTAATGCACTGTAGGAAGAAATGTTACAGCTCTCATTGCATTTGAGCCTTTTGATGAACACGGAAGCTACCAGTCAATAAAACTACAGTGCTTAAAAATGAGACAAATCAATATTTCATCACTCTGGAACATCCTTGTGCTTACTTAGATGACCATATTCACTGGAACGGGAGGTAACTTTATACTCTATTGTTAGATAGCAATAATCTTTAAAAGAATTGATTGAAAACTCCTAACATTCAATAGCCTCCCTGTAATCAGGCACGATACTTGTACTGTCATATGCCGTAGCACTTAACAGAGTTAGCATCAGAAAAACAACTGGCAAGCCCTACAGAAATTTAACAGGACCATCATTTCATCTTAAATAGATGTTCTTCCAAACACAGATTTAGGATACCATGTTGGAGTAAGTAGCCCCATAGTACCAAATGCTTTCCATCTCAGTCCATCAAAGTATTGCACAAGGATCACCCATTACGTACTAGATGATTAAACTGTTTGGGGTCCTGTTCAGAAAATACCCAATAGTGCAGTGAGTTCGCATTTCAAGGAAGTCGTTCTCAGAAAACGGAACTTCTGCATGGATTTTCATAACAGAAGAAAATGAAACGTGACCAACTGAGGAGAATTATTAGCAGACTCAGAAAATGAAGGACAATAATTTCCCATCTAATAAACCAATGACAACACCTGCACATTCTGGTGGTCTTGCACATTTCACGAGAACTGCTTGAAATTGCTTCTTAGAAATGTCAGACTCCTGCACGCTTTTTAGGCTCTCTGCCAAGCTTCCTCCTCACTGGAAAGGAGTTGTTTGTCAGCCTGAAGATTCTATTTGTTCTTTTTTTCTTTTACCTTCCTCTGCAGCATCTCCCAATATCGCATCATCTCTGCAGACAGTACACTCACCACGTCCCTTCTCTTTGTAGCATTGCTACTGACTTCCAGAAACACTGTGATCCAAATGTAATTTATCATAAATAATCCGAGACCAAATGCAAATAAAAATTACAGTATTTCCCATTTTATCTGATTTCCACTATTTAGCATAGTTTTCTTCTCTGTCTTTACAACACCATTCCACCAAAGAACTTCTTTTCTGACAGGTACTTTGTTAGTCTTTATCTTATGTGTTACTTCCACCATACCACCTGGAGGTTACAACTGAGATCAAGGTTATAACTATATTTGCACTGTCCAATCAAAGAAAAGAAAAAAAAGTCCCTACACTACGACAGTTATAACTGTGGATGATTTAAGTCAGGAAAATATAACTCTCTCTTCTCAGAAATGGAAAACTAAGGGAAGTTTGCAACAGATCACTATAAAACAGGAGCAGAAGCCACAGCCCTTGGGAACACCTTAAAAACAACCTCTTTCTTACTGTACTAACTAGTGTGTCTGGACTTAACCTTTCTCCTCCATCCTTTTCAGAGAAAAAAAAAGAAGCGTCATCAGATATCTCCAGTGTTTCTCCTCCAACTTCAAAAAATATTTTACTCAGTTATATTAAAAAACCTCACAACATTGCTGCATAACATGCCCTGCCATACTGGTATTCCTATCGGCCAATATAACAGCGAAGCAAAAGTGCTCCCCTCAGAGCAGAGGCTAATATCTGCTCTTTGTGTTGATTTGGCAGAAGCCAAAAGTCAGAAGCAAATGTATTACCAGGCTAACCTTCTTCTTCCATTTGCCAGTCACACCCTATATCAAACAGCTTATTGAGTAACAATCCAAACATAATGAGGTAGTGATTAACGTAACAGAGCTCCTGTAGCAAAGCACAGAGTAGAACTATTGCATCTCAATTACCAAGCACGGGCAAACAGCAACCTATTCATTAAGTAAGGCCCCAACTCTGCATGACTGGTATTAATGCAATATTAGACTAGCAGGTGCTGCTTTGCTCTGTTAAATCTTCAGCAAATTCAATTTAGTATGGAAAATAAACAGAGAGCACATTTGCTCCCCTCAACAAACATTTGCATATTTCCCTTACTAAATCTGGAGTTTACAGACCTATCTGGGAAAAGACACACAGACGGACAAGAGTGTGTTGTTTTCCAGGTCATTTGGACATAAACCTACTGGAACAAACCCCCTGTGTATAATGACATGCACAGTGATCTACAGAGGGATCTTCTGTCATGACTTTTGCATCAAGTTTTACATGACGGCGAAAGTTGTGTCTGGTACATTAACCAGCGACGTTTCCCCTTAACATAAGCATGGTTTTTTTGTTCAATTATTTGTTCCTTGAACTAAAATTCTGGGGCAGAACTCCATCTGGCATTATTTGGCATAATTCCCCACTTACGCCTTTACATGTGAGAAGCTAAGCTGGGTGTCTGCATTTGATTTGAGGGATAAAAGGGAATTCTCACGCAGGCTACATGAGCTCCCGACTGCTTTTACACAATTCTCTTATGTGAATTCTCCCACTAATTTTATTTGGATAACATACGTTACATTTCCTGTTCCAAGGTCTACATCTGTGAACATTAACACATCCCAGTAGTTTACTCACTTCATTAATCAAGTGCTAAAATTGCACTGGTTAATTTATGCCGATATTTATACAGTAATCATCTACAGTTCTTGCATCATAAAATTTTACCAATCCTAAGAAGCATTTTTTTTTTTTTTTTTAATATACTGAAGAGCTCAGGGTTTACCACTGTGGCTCAGGTCTTCTTCTAAAGAAAGCGCAGCACAGAACAGGTCCATCAGACAGGGTCCCTATTTTTCTGAAGCAGTATTAGTGCAACCGGTACTTGCATGTGGCCAGGTGAAAGCAGGATAGGTGTTTCCCCACACACACCAGTCATTAACGTTCCTCTAGAAAACCACGCTGTACTTTCAAGTTTCCCCTAGTTTTGGGGAAGTACAAATTCACATTTGAATTCCACAATTAAGACACAGGCTAATGGCAACTTGTTTCTGCTGATTCCAGCCCACCTGCCTTGCAAATCAGACAGAGTAGCAACAATTGCAAAAAAACAGAGAAGAAAGTGGATGGAAAAACCACTAAATATCAACTCACTCATCTAGGTACCTTTTTATTTACACAGACTTATTTACGCACTTGCAGTAAACACCATAAGAAATGGGTACTTTAATTAAGAATATACCAAAGTATTATCAAATTTATGTGTAGAACATAATTAGTCAATTAGAAACATTTTACAGTACTTTAAAGGTTACCAAAGAAGGTGGTGCAACAGGCTAGATGTACACCTTTCTTCTCATTGTACCAATGGCAGCACTCGGTGAACCTATTGCTTAAAGATAACAATGCCAATATCCGTGTCTCATTTAGAACAAATCCTGATGGCAATGCTCTGAGTGTGTTTAAATCACTGCTTTTTCAAATTGCCTGATGATATTAATTATAATAAAAATCAACCCTGCAATCTGAAGTAGTGTAAATCAGAACAAATTCAAGTTCACTTCTTTTTCTTACCTTGCTATATCTAGATTTGGAGAATAGTTCTCCAGAGATTTCAACTATAATTAATACCTCTCTTCTTCCCTGACCCACTTTTTCCTGTTGGAAATCAGCCTTGCTGGAGCTTACCTCAGAGATTCAAGCCTAAAAGATCTCCGTATCTCTACTGAAACCATATATACTTCTCGGCAGTAAGACTTCTCACTCCAAAAAGCCAGAGCCTTAGTTTCTCACACGTAGTGATTTAATCGTGTCCATTGTACTAGAAAATACATAAGCTCCTTCAAGGTTTTCCAGACAGGATACCGATCTATACATTATGTATTTTCCTCATTTACGTCTTTCGTGCTAGATTGTGAGCCTAATTGATCATAAACTGAGAATGATAGTTCCACTAAAATCAATGCGTCTTCTTTCAAAAAGCATTCACTGACATTGATAATGTAGTCAGCGTCTGGATCTGCGTTAGGAATAAATGCTTCCACCCACAGCCCCAGGGTCATTCTGCTAACCAGCTCCTGATGCTAGTAAGGACCAAGTGGCAAACTGTTGGGTTTTTGAGGTCACAAATTGTTCCAGTTTTGGTCTTTGGTTTGGGGTTTTTTTTTAATGCCAAAGGATTTCTACCACTACATTTATGCATGTGATAGACTTAAAAGCCTAGCAAACCACGAAAGATGGAGGATGCCAAAGAAGCTGCATGCAATAGGTTTTGGGTTTTTTTTGGCATAACAGCTCAGTCTGGAAGAGGTTCCTGTTCTTGCCTTACAAAGGCTACAGGCCAAAGTGCAGTTTTCAAAATCAATGAACATATTTGTGGCCCAAAACCTCACCAAATATCAATGTAGTTCAGTTTTCCTAGCAAATGAATTAATTTGGGGAATGGAAATTCAAGTCCTGGGGGGTTTAGCTACATGTGGAGACAGAAGGTCATTAAGAGTAACACAAAAAATAAAAACTTGTTTTTAACACTATTTCCTGAAATGGGAATACACTCTTGCCTTTTTTGTGACCTGAAGGTAGATTAAAATAATTCAGTTTTCTGAAGCTATGACATATTTGAGATGGTTATACCCCCCCCCCTTTTTTTTTTCTTTTGTTATATTGCAATTTTTGGAAATGTAATACCCTGAAGTTTGTCTACACCTAGATTTTACACAGAGCATTTTACTAAAAGCTCTAAATTAAGCAAAGCCTTAATTTACTCTTAAGGATTTCCTTAATAACTGGACTTTTAATTTTGGAATTAAAGATTAAAACTGGCCTGGAGGTGTGCAGAAAGGCTTTTAACATTTAAATTAATTATTTTCAGAAGAGGAAATTAAAAAAAGGACAACACTATTTCAAATTATACTTTTCTCTTATAAAAGGTCAGGAGAATAACCAAGTTTAATATTAGTTTACAAAAAATGGTATTTCATAGGATCAGGATTGCTTTCAGAATTTAGACAGAAAACCTTATTCTTGTAGGTACTTCCAGAACAACCGCTGAAACTGTAACACAATTTTTGATAGTTTGATCAATACTAGTTTAAGCAGCGATAAAACTTGGTTTGCACCAAAAGTCAATTTTGTACACAAAAGGGTGAGCTCAGGAGTTTTCTAAATAATTTTTGCTATAATAAAAGTGTTTTACTCTGCCACTTCAGGACAAATCGATTGTCAGACATATACCATCTGTTTCTGTGAAAACTGGGACAGAAAATATATATAAACCTACGTACTAAGATTTAAACAATAATCAAATGAAACTTGCAATAAAGCAGATTGAGCACTTTATAACAGAATTACTTTTAACACAACGTATTTTACCTAAACCAGAACAGTCCAACTGTCTCTTTTGGATGGTTTCTCTTCCTTGCAAGACTGCTAGTCTAAAGCAAGCCTAAAGTTTTCAATGTCTGATGGAATCTCATACAAAAGGGGTATGTTCTGCACAAAGGAAAGATATTTGCTTCCTTATCCCCAAGAAGGTGTGCAACTTCTAGATAAAAGTCGCAAGTTGCAAAAGTTTTAAAAAATGTGCAGAATTTCAGACACACAACAGAGACGGATTTCACATCGCAAGCGACCTTTCCCAGCTGTACAGACGTTTCTAGGAAGAAAACTCAGGATACAAGCATCTGTACCCACTGCATTCAGAAGAAACTCTTTTCCTTTCTCCCAAGCCAGAAGTAAGTTTCTGTGTGAAAAATTAATCTATTTAAGCCTACAGCGCAGTGCTGTTAACATGCAATGTTTCACATGAAGTGTAAGGTAGGTCCCTCAGCAATTATTAAGGTACATTACAACATTATTCTAAATGACATGAATTATTCTTGTATCAAATGCCTGAGAAATTCTCCTCCTCCTGCCTAATCTGCCAGATTTCACCAGGGGACGTCGTTTTTTCAAGGGTCATCCGAATCAGAACCTGCATCACAAAGAAACCTCAGTTCCATACAACTGGAGTCTTTCTGGCCTTTGCCTCGAAACCTACGCCTACAATGAGGAAATGTTTGGAAGAGCTGTAGGAAGAATTCTTTACAGAGAAGGATAAGACTCCTTCAGCATTTCAGATTTCCTGTTTAGGTGTTCAGTCCCTCTTGTTCTGCATTTTATTTTGCATTTTGACCCCAAACATGAGCCTTCCTAGGTCAGAGGCAGAGTTACCTCACAAGGCAGCAATTCTTAAACATGGCATGGAAGATACAATTCCATATTCCACAATAAATTAATGGGACCATTGTTTGAGAAAGGTGAGCAGAATTAGGCTTGTTGCTAATAAAAAGCTGTTCTGGATGAGAGAAGTTACGACAAATATTAATAACACTGTAAAATCCACATGGCGTTAGCATCATTTGTGGAGCAGCAGATGAATATGAATGACTTCATTACCTCAGTCCCCAAATAGTTCCCGTGTTATCATCCATTCGGATTCTACCCAGCCCATGTTTTCTGTCTCTCTGAATTCTCGGTTTTAAACCCAGTAGGATTTGCTCTATGGACAATTTGCCTTCTCTATTCTGTTTCTTTACCAAAATAAGTTGCATGAATACCTGCTGATCTTATGTTCCTTCAATATTACGTTACAAAGTGACTTCTCAGGGGGCTGCAAAATATGCTTTTAACTCTTAACCACAGACACCAGAAAATTAAGCTACCTCATCTCTCTGTACGTACCCACCACGTCAGTCAATGTATTTACTAATACTTACTAACGTTAGAGTGGGCCAAAACAAATAGACACAAGTTTTAAAAGTGAGAAGGAAATCTTCCAAAGCCTAGCTGCCTGCACTCTCGTGATGCAAACATTATATATGAATAACATACTTTTCCTACTTCATGCTGTTATCCTGCCTCTCTCTCACCTGCAACTACATTAGGCCAAAACCAAGAACCCATTTCTCTCTCAGCAAGAACAAGCTGTTCCTTCCAATAAGCTTTTATTTTGATTTCTAGAGAAACAAGTTCCACACCAGGACTCCAGCATCTTCAGAATCAGGACAGTTTTCTGTGCATTCGAGACTTAAGTCAGCAGAACATTCTCCATCCTTTTACGGACAATATAAATAGAAGTGTTTGATCTGGAGAGAAGCCTGTTACTTCACCCGTGAAGGCTAACTTGATCGCAGAATAGAAAATGGATAGCCAAAAGAAGAGTATAAATAGCAAGCAAAGACAATTTTATAGCTCTGAAATTTTTTTTCTACACATCCACATGCTAGGTGAGACCTCTGTACTGCTTGCAGATATATCGCCATTCCTGGTTTACAAATAAGGTTGGCTGCATAAAGTTTTGAAGCAGTTTTATACAGTCTTCTTTTAGCTCCCAGTAGAAAGAATAAACACGTCCCAGAGCTCCATAACCCAACAGGAAGCTTGCCAGAAATTAGTGCATCAGTTTTGAAAAATGAGGAGACTTCATGGAAGCTGTCTTTCTCAATTTAAGGCTAAACTAAAAATATCTGTCTCACGCTGGACCCAGAAAACGTGTGTGCCACATGTAAATCCTTAGGCAGAAAAGCAACTGTCTGAAGAACCGGCTATCAGTTAGAACCAGGAGTTGGGATGTTAGTATTCGAACCAAATTTGAGTTTCCATCACTGTTGCTTTTTGTTTCTAAAACTGCTGCTTGCACCAATTCCAGCTATAATCTTGCCATACTTTTCTCAAATACAACATGCACTATACAAGGTTTAAGCCATCTTTTCACCATCTTTGCACGTTTCCCCAAAACTACCAGCTGAACATTATGAGTTCATGAGGTGAATAAGCATGAGCATCTCTGATTACTGCTGTATCACAATTAACACCAGGTCACATCTACCTGTATGCTCTGTGTTATCCTGCCAATGCGCTGCAGCCATAAACCCAACTTCACCTGGTTTATAGCTGCTTTGTGCCTGTGGAGTGGTGCAAAGCAGCTGCTACATATCAGTGATTCCGGCTGAATAAAAGAATGTTAATGAGATAGAATTGTCCTTTTGATATGAACAGTCAAATTGCAGTTCCCTCGCTGTGGGATTTAGGGCCTGATCCAAAGGCCACTGAAACCAACGATGCCTACTTGGCACCAAACGGAGCAGATGCTTATCGTGAGCCGATTCTTAAGCAGAGTCTTCCCCCCCGCCACAGCTGGGGCTTAGATCAGGCCTTAAGCAAAGAATTTTCAAATGGTTCATTCCCCTTTCTTTCCTGATTTGCAGCAATCCATAAGCTTTGAATCCTTTCTAGCGACATTCCTCTCTCTGGAGGAGAAGGGGGGTGCCCACAGCGCCAGTCCCCGTGCTCTGCGCCTCTGAGCGTAATCACACCCTGAGAGTCAATGAGGTGGTCGCTGCAACAGAGAGGGCGGGGAAAAGATAACTTGCTAAATTACTAAGATAAGAATGTCACTATCACTTTGTGTCTAACCCTTTTGAAAAAATTATATAGTTTGATTTGTAAGAAATAGAATTTCTAACTCTAGCTTTGGATTTACTCTCCTATTTTTATGCATGTACATGAGATGTAAATCTAGCATATTTAAAATGACTAGTGCTACACAGATGATGAGAGCAACACATAAAATAAGTTTGAGCTTCACTTCCTAAAGGCAAAGAACTGCTGTTATGGAAAGAAAAAAAACCAAAACAACTCTTCCTTTTACCTCATAGTATTCATAAGGAAATGGAAAGACAGGATTGTATTCACTGATCACATTTAGAGGACTCCTTTCGAATATGTTTCAGGTCACTTCAGGGTCAGTATGCATCAGTTCATCAGAAATTTTTAGAAAGGAAGGGAGGGAGAAACCAGCTCATTCACTTCTGACAGCTTCATCGAGACTCTTTAAGGCGCCAGTAAAGCCAGGGCTGTGCTATTTTTGCCAGCCAGAATCCAGACCTGGACAGTTTCACACAACTGTCGTAATACTCGAGATGTTTGAGATCTCGGATGTTTGTGGAGCCATTCTGGGAAAAGTGAAGCTGGGTTTGTGCTTCTGATCGGGAACACTGACATGACAAACAGTTCTTCCAAGGGATAGCAGCATATAGGGATATGTAGATATCCCAGGACCCCCATGCACTCCAAACTAGTCCTTATCAGAGCTACTGACAATCTGGGCTTCTTTAAGGGTGGCATCTACAAGCACAAGTCATGTTCAAGGTGCATGGCAAGTATCTAGGACTTCAGTTCCACTTGATAACTATATGAAGAGCCAGATGATAAACATGGATAACCCTTTACAGAATTATTTGGTAAAGTAGTGCTTATGTTTGGAGGAAAAAATAAGTGATTTCACAAAACCTGGAGAGTCTTCTTTAAAACGCTGCATATTTCTTACAGGATTTTTTTCCCCTGCTAGCAGAAGGCCTAATATTATAAAAGCAGCATGCCCCTTTTCTCATTCAAGACAAGACACAAACCTGTAGGAGCTTCTCAGGTGGCAAGAGTTTCCTTTTAAGCTATTTAAAGCAAGGTTCATTTGCAATGTGAAAAGCTGCATACTTTACTTTAAAAAGCAACAAAACCACAAGTGATTATGCCAGAACATCACTTCCTTCAAAGTCTCAAAATCAGATAAAAACATATAAGCAATTAAGAAAATCTCTTTAGATCAGAGCAAAGGTTGGAACATTGATTTTCATTTGCTTTGCAGCTAGTTCAGCCATTTTCTTTGTGCAAGTTCGAGAAAATGAAAATTCTCCACTTGCTCACACAAGCAGCAGGGATTTATACTGCTTAGCACTGGTGTGCACAACTACAAAAGTAAAAGGTAGTTTAGAAAAACTTCCATTAGAGCAAGCACTTTTCTTTCAGACTACATTTCCATGCAAAATTATGTTGTTTTTAAAAGAACAAACAAAAACTGCAAACATTTCCTGTAATCTAATACTGCAAAGCATATATATGAACAATTAAAAAACAACAGCAGCTGTCTGCTGACTGATCTTCATGGATTATTTAGTTGACCCTTGGCAATGACAAGCCCTGAAAAGTCAACGGGAGCATGAATTGTCAGGTGGCTGATGAAATAAAAAGCCAACAACATAGCAAATGGAAAACTTAAGAGATCCAATGACTGAAGAATTTTCTATTTTTTGTTTCAACTACTTTTTCCCCTTGAGTTCTTTAATACACTAAAAGATCACATAAATATAAGCATCTCAAAAACAGGAGAAAATAAAATCAGAGAACAGTAATTCCTGAAAATAATCCTGAATGAATATTGATTGTAGATTGCTAACTCTCCACCACCCCACACACACCCTAGTAACAGATACTCAGTTAGCTGCCCCATAATGGACACAAGAAAACACACAGAAACGTAAAGCAGGATTTAGGGTGTGCTGCCTATAAACACAGACATATATATGTATATATCTCTCAGTAGGTAGTAGAGCTCTTACCTCTAGAAGCTCACAATTTGATACCTTTAATGGGCTAAAGATACATTCTGAATTTAAAGAAAGTGAAGATTCTTACAAAACTTTCAAGGCACTAAGAGTCCACCCCTAAGCTGGACTAACTATGAAAAGACAAGGAGTATTGCTAGCATCAATACTGCTATAGTTTGGTACTATGAAACCTCTGTCATTTGGAAAAACACCTAAAGCCTCTAAAAGCCATGAACAATAAGATACGCGACCACAAACGATTTCTTGAGACAGCTGCATTTGCTAATAATGCAGCGATCAGAATTGAGCACTTCAGTGTGTCTGAGTCACCCATAAAGGAAAAAAAACCCCAAAACTCACACAGAACTGTGTAGATCCCATTTAAAAAAACACCTGAAAGTCCGTGCCAAAGATGCATAAAACTAAAAGGACCACTCTACACCCACATGCTTTCTTTTCCATCGTATTCCCCTTGAAATATCCCTCATACACTTCAATCAGGCTTTCTTTTACCTCTACAGTTGATGCATTTTGCTCAATTTTTCTTTTAATATTACTTATATGCATAAGGCAAACTGGTCTAAAGCTCAGTGCTATTTCTATTAACTGGGGGTGTGTAGGGGGGGAAAGCTTTGTAAATAATACTTCTTCTAACCCTGGGCTTTCAGTAAACGGAAAGTTCCTCACAGTAGAAACAGCAAATGCTTAACTTACTCTGTAGGATCAGATATGAGAGGCTCTTTTCTTGCTACAGTAAGTTGGCCCCTTCTTGTGCCAGCTTTATTTTCCCAGGTATTATCTGCCTCCACAGATGTGTATCGTTAAGATCAGAACAACCAAAAGCAGTATTTCTACGTAATTAAACATTTTTATGTAGTAAAGTAGGTATAGTACGAAAGCCATTAAATGTCTCCCGTCAGGAACTCGGCAGCCGTCAAACTCAACACGGTGTTCTGAGGAAGCCTGGATTCAGGACTTAGTGTAATAGTGATGGGTGCTACAGAAAAATTTAAGATCCATTTGCAGGGGGGTTAGATATAATGGTTACATCTTGCAGCTGTGAGTGCTTTTGTGATCAGCTGAGGGAACGCATCCCACAGAGAAGTCCATTAGAACTGAACGTTTCGCTAATGATGTTTCTATATATTTTTTGTGCACAACTTAAAAAAGAACCGTTTTATGCCCTTTAATTAGGGATGATGCATTAGAGTAAGTAAAAAAAAGGAAAAAGGAAAACAGTGAATCTCAGATGAAGGAAAAACTTACATATTCAGTTCTAGGCACTTGTATTCTAGCAATGTGTTTGAATGGACAGCTTCAGAAATGAATTTGGAATACTATCAATTTTTTCATCACTAGCATCCTTTCATAATGTATGACACCAGTATGCCCCCAGAATGAGACAAAGAACATTTTTCTTTACTAGTCTCAATGAACCCTACTCAGTTTGGGGTTTTAGGATAACAAGTGAGGTTAGGGTGGCAGATAGGTATCTTTCTGTTTCAAAAGGATACATTCAGACATTAATGTATATGATAAAGCTGGATTTTGAAGTGCAGAAATTCAGATTTTCTACCTAGCAATCGTCTTCACTGGGGTTTAATGCCTTCTCCCCAAAGCACAAGGAACAGACAAACTAACTATGAAAATATAAATTCCCTGTCAAGGATAATGATACTTCAGTCAAATTACTTCTGGTATTTACAAAATTTTGAAGACAGTTATTCCTAGCTATGTACAAGTTAAACAGGCAAAAAGAAAAGCCAAGAGTTGTGTTACATGACACAAATGGTACAGTAGAGCTATATGAATGTCAGCTTCTGCTACCAAGAAACAATTCTCCCGATGGAAAAAATACTACATTCTAAAAGTCTAAGGTGGGGGAAAACAGCAGGGTAGAAAGCACAAAGAAAAAACATAAAAAAACCACCTGCAAGTAAGAGAGACAACATAATGAAATACCATCTCTTTTCCCGACGCTGAAGCAAAAGTAACCAGAAGTGGGATAAAACTAATTTCCAAAGCTATTTTTTCTGAAGAAGTTTTTCTTTTTAATTAATCACCTTGTTGCAGGAACGTCTCTGTACTCATAAAACTATTTAGGATTTTGTCAAAACAGAATCTCTTTAAGTATATTTTTTTGACAAACCCTTCCCTTCCTTTTAAAAAAAGAGTAGATGCAAACTTCATACTTTTCTTTCAGCCACACTTTATAATTCTCTAGTATTCCTGCAGGTACAGGTATGTTCAACTGCAAAAAACAAAAGAAGTCTCTTCAGAATAGAAGGATCCAAAGCTGATAAGCAAAAAAACCCTGAAGTCTCAAAAAGAATTCATTAAATACCACTAATTTGTAACCAGAAATTGCATACATAGGCTCCGATTCTCAAGGACTTTGCTGTGTCAAAACTAGGTCTAATTGCTTAGTTGAACTGAAGGCAGAAGAGCTACTGAGGAACTGCAAAGCTACAGAGTACAGCAAACAGAAGATACCATGCTGCTTAGTTTTGCCTATTTCAGAGTGAAAAGTACATTTCATGGGGAAATACTTCCCCGTACATTAAAACCCCACAGCTCCATTTTGTTATGCAACGACTCCATCAGTGCCAGCCTTGATTTGACTCTTGCAAACAGAGAAGGATGCCTGCCAGGACTCATTGCTTCCTATTATTCCATCCCCTTTTTATTACATACCTAACAGATATCATCCCCTTTTGAAGCTTTATCTAGCTCACCATTTCACATTTAAAAACCCTGCCAGTGATTTTGAGACATTGTTCCATCACTAAGGATAGTAGGGCAAAGCATGCTCCATGCCTCATCCTGACAAGAGACACAGCTTTACACAGGCTGCAAATATCCTCCACTGTGCCACCAGAAAAACAAATTAGTTGCATGAGCAATAGATCATGAGTGGCTCATTTGGTGTTTACTTACAGTTACTGTGCCTGCTAACACACTTTGTGACCTGCTATTAACTCTTTACCTCACTTCTGCTTTAGTGACCGCTCTGCACCCAGGCAGTCAATTCTCCGTACTTTTTTTTAAGCTCTGTTCCCACAGTGGCATTGATTCCGGGCAGGGGCTTAGGCCAGACCCCTGAAGTGCTGTCATGTTTCTGTCAAATCAGTAACATTAAACTAGGCATTCTACCTACAAACAATTTATTTCAGATCTGTGTGCCAAGTTAATTATAAACTAATACATTTATACAAAACGAAGAAAAAGTGAGGAGTCCAACTGCAAAAGAAAAAACATATCCCATCAGTTTTTTCTGTACATACATTACTCTCACTGTCAATTGGATCTCAATAGAAGTATATCAGAAGAGTTGTGTAAGTTTACTGAAGCAACTAATTTTCATCTCAGTGACACATTCCCATAGGCCCGTTGTGATGGAAGATAAGGTTATCAGGAAGACTGAGCTATACTACAATAAAGATTAAAGAAATAAAAGATTAAAAAGTCTGCACAGCAAAATTATTGAGGAGGACACCTTAAAACTCCCAACTCGATAGGACCTTTTTTCCATAAAAGCAGAAAGAGATTCTTTGGGATTCTGCTTGACCTGACCCTTTGAGGTGACCAGGTATTAAATAAAGGCATATACAAATGCAAATAGTAACAGGCTGTAGAAATGCACCTGTTGACTATGTGCCAGTAAGAATGCACAAACCAGAAAAAAAGACTATAAATAAATGGAGTGGTGAAGCTTGAATCAGCCACCAAAATAAAGTACACATGCCACTGGCTGTTTCTACTGTTTGCTACTCATAATCTTGCTCTTGGTTTACCCTCAGCATCTGACATGCTGGAACTCAGCAGGATTAATGTTTCCCCTCTGCTGAAAGGCTTTATCTCACTACATACTGTTAGCAAACAAGTTTCAACATGAGAAGCCCACCCATTAGTGCGACAGCAAACGAGAGAAAGCAAATGTGTGTGTCGCTGTAGCAGGTGTGATGCTTTCAAGAAAGGATTGGAATTGAGCTTTATCATTTTGAAGACTTTGTATCATGTTGCGATAGCTAAGCTCATTATTTTCAAGGTAATGGACTGATCAAGATTCCATAATCCAGGAGTCATAATTCCACAATCAAATGTACTACACTTTTGCAGAACTAAACAATCATAAAAATACTCTCACTTTATTGTATCTTCATCTTACAAGCCATTAAAATAAAAGGACTATTTACTTCTTAATGTATCATTTTTATTACAATATCTTACTGCTTAGATTTTCTAGATGTTTCTTTTTAAAATTTTCATTACGTTTCTTTTCTAAAAAAAAGTTTTTACCTTAAAACTCTTTGAATAAAAACACTGTGTAGCACCACAGGGAACTTTACCTGCACTGTGCTTTCACTTTGTAGAAAAACGTCGGATACTGAAATTTTATATTGAAACCTGGTAGGGAAAGGTAAAGCAAATATAGGTATACTCCAGTTAGCTCTACGTATCATCCACTCAGTCTTACTCAAGGTTGTTTAGATGATATAGGAGTAGGTAAAGAAATTCCATCCCTCCCAGCTTATTCCCTTACACCAAAAATACTACAATTCTTCTTTTTAAATTCTTAATGCACTGGAAAAAATGACAATACTAAGGAATTATTTACTGAATTCACATGCTTAGAAAAAAAAATAGGAACGTCAGCAAATACACAGAATCCAGTTTTACATGACACACTACCAGACAAATATCAGAGGTTCTTGTTTATAGAGATGTAAATGTTTGACTTGTAATGATATCTGTAGGTTGGATGGTATTAAAATTCTGATTTAAGATTTTTTTTTCATTTAACATACATTTGATTGCTAAGCCAATAAATTTAGAGAAACACTATGTCAACCTACATCTTCAGCATTAAGGCACATACATTTCCCCTACTTTTACAATACATTTACCTCTTTCTTTAATGTTTGTATGAGTGTTCATGACCTACACCAGTAAATTATTCACAATATACTGCAAAGGATGTCTTCACAGACTGTAGCTTGCACTGCACATAAAAATTTGATGTGCAAGTAATGGTGGAAAAGGGGAAAACGCTTCAGAATATGCTAGAAGTAACAAACAAAACATGTTATTGAGTGACTATACTGAAGTAACCCTCAGGCAAAATGACAAGCTGGTAAATTACTTCAGTATTTTCCCCTCCGTGAGCCAATAACAGCTAAGGACTTACTGTTAGCCAAAACCAGGTCAAAAAGTCCATGCAGGAGAAAGTCTAGTTTTTATCTGCCTCTGGAACAGAAAGTATGAAAATATCTATAAGCAATTTGCAGTGTGCTTCTGATGTACTTTTCTCCTCATATTTTGATTTCCAGGCAATAATTCTTTTTGGACAAGCCCAAGTATGGCTCATGATTGTGTCCTAAAAGCTCTAAATAAGTTAAGAAGCAAGATAGGCTAATTGTAAAGAAAGATACAAATTAATTAAAGGCTTAATTAAATAAACCTTTTACCAGTAATCACTATCTACTAGATGTTTATAGGGAAAGCAAGAATATTTGACTTTGCTTCCAAGTTCCAAAGTAGCCTCAGACAGGCAGTCACCAGACAAATGACTTCGGCAATACAGTAAAAATAAAATTTACAGTAAGTCATTAAAAAGATTTTTGAAAAGAAGATAATTTTGAAAGGCAAATACATTTTGTGAAGAGTTTTTAAGTAAAATAATTATTTGATCTGAACTCTGTTGAAGCCCATGCAAAAAAACCCATTGACTTCAAAGGAGTTTGGATCAAGCCTTAAGTGAACAATATTCTTTTTTTCTATAGATTATGGAACTATTTCTCTAACAGAAAGACAGAAAGACATGTTGGTTATTTCTTTCCATTGCAGGATTATTACCTAGCCTATGACAGCATCATTTTCAAATGTACCAGAGCTATTTAAGGAGCTCACCTCTCAAAAAACCCATACATTTCGAATTCATTTAGTCACTTCTGAAAATTTTATGTGACTATATGTTCTCAGGAGGCACAAAAAGGACATCAGAATTTGAATCCTCTAATGGCGTACTTGTGTATGACCCTGCTTTTCTAAAAGCTGATAGCCCCAATTAGCTGACAAACACCATACTCCGCAGTGCTGGCATATGCATTGTTTTCCTTTTGTCTATTTTGTCATGAAGAGCTCTTTTAAATAAAAGGCTGTTTCGATTCTTATAACAAGACATACAAGTTGACAACTTTTAGTTTTGTTTAAAGGAAATACTTGAACAGAGCAAGTAATTCATTTCTGAATAATTTATTTGATGAATTTTGCTATTTCCCCATTTACAAATTGTTTATACAAATGGTACAGCCATAGGAAAAAATACCTATGGCAGTGGGAATAGGTAGAGATTCCTAAAGTAACACAGAATAAAGTAATTTCTGTAAGTTTTTTTACATCAATCCTATAAACTTTTGTAGCTGGAATACCTTTCCTGTACATTTCTCTTCATTAGCTGAAGGTAACAGGTATTAAAAACTTACTTTCTAGGAAAAATTATTTAAAAAATTGCATTGTCAATCAAAACTGCAATTTTCTCTCTTCATTTAACTTACGGCATCACAGAGCTTCAGCTGATGTGGTCATCTTAAGACTCAAGTAAAATTGCAGTGGTGATTCAATAAAAGAAAAACAAAGCTAGTTTTTCTCCATGTGTCATGTTGCTTTAAACATCATATATTATGCAGTGAACTTTGTATGATCAGTTATCTGGTTGGGAAGTCTTTAGCTATAGTTTTGATCTCCACTTTAAGGGCTTTTCTATATTCGCAAGTTACAAAGTTAAAAAGAATATTGACAATACTTTAGTGTAAAAATAGCTAAGCCAAAAGTAAAGAAATTAAAAAAAAAAAAAAGCGCAGCAGAGTAACATTCTCTACCAACTAAGGATTGCATTGGTACACACAGCAAAGAATTTGCTAGGAGTCCGCATTTCTGCATTTTGCTGCCTCTTTCTGTATTTCTCTTGAGGCTTTTACTACCTGCCTTCTTTCAGCATTTGATATGAAGTTTCTGGTCATGTTAAAAATAAGGTTGTTAAGCTGCCTGGATAGATGGTTGGTCCTTCACTCTTATAATCCTCATCCGTTCTCCTTCTGAGCACCCTTGGTTTATCAGGGAAAATACCTACTTTCTATTGTATATATGAAAACAAGCAGAAAGCTCAACAATAAATCCTGGATGTTCAATAGCATAATATCAAGTAAATGGAGGTACATTTAGGGTTTTCAAAAAAACAAAAAAAAAAAAACAAAAAAAAAAAACCACCAACAAAAACAACCCCAAACCAGTATCTCTTTTCTACTCAATGGGCAACAGAAGTTTTCCTGAACATACGTGATAGCATACACAGAGAAAGAACATGGCCTTGAAGGAATAATGCTGTCAAAAAGGTATTCCACTATCCAAGTGATCAAAGACTTAACAGGATACAGAGGTTTAAGTGTGCTGAAAGAAATAGCAGATAGTAATATTTTTTTAGGTAGAGAACAGAGGAGAATCTATAATGAGGATTGTTTTATGACATTAGTATCACAGATTGACAAAATACAGTTCCCTGAAGACGGTCAGTAGATTGATCCCACTGCCACTATAAGAACGTTTTAGTGATGATGGTGGTGATGACTGAAAACATTCTGGATGTTCTCAGATAAACAGATATGAGGTGAAACGATGCTGCATTTTAAGGCAGAGGAAGTTTTGCCATTAGCTGCAAGGAGCTAGGAATTTGCTCAGGAAATCTCACAACCAAACTTCAAACATGAAATAAATCTGACTCTTTTTAGAGCAGTTTAATGCCACTGCAGTTTCACTTACTTCATTTATCCCAATTTACATCACTCTCCCCAAGAAAAAAAATTATTACTCAACCCATAACAGCCTGTACATAGTCCCTAAGCAACACCTTATGCTACCTGTGAGGTCCTCCTAAGCAGCATCACAAGGGATGTTTTACTCGGCACCCCTAGAAAAAGTGCCGTAGCTAGCTATATGAAGTATATTTGCATGATTTAATTAACAAAGAGATGTTAGTTATGATTCTAATTACCATAAGGTAACATTATACAGCTCCTAAAAATACAAGCTTAGTGAAAAAACGCATCTCAAAAACCTTCCATGAACCTAATATATTAAAAGTCCATACTTCTGGAAAGCTACAGTAATTTACTGTTCTCTCTTTAATTTAGTACTGCTGGACTGATACACTGGATATCTACGATTAACTAGTGTTATAATTAAGGAAGCAATGTGATCTGAATGAAAAATCAAGCAGCAGAGTTCAAACCCTAGATGTACACAGATTTCTAGCATTATCCTAGAAAGTCTTAGCTGCTTCTCCTCAGCTTTTTTTTGTATGTGAAGACAATATTTTATTTACTTTACAAGAATATTATGCAACTGAACTAATGTCCACAGGATCTCAGCCTGAGGCAAAAAAGTGTTACACAAACACACACCTTATTTAAGGAGGAACTGAGCCTTTCAAAAGGAAAAATTTCAGACAACTTCCACTCCAAATTATCTTAGCTCTATATGAAGATACCTGGCATAGAAGCAATTTGAGATTCACAGAGCTAACGGATCAATGCCACAGGGAGGATCAAGACCCCCCCCCAACACATGCACAGCTTATCCATGTGCTGGTTTTGGCTGGCATAGAGTTAGTTTTCTTCCTAGTACCGGGCTATGTTTTGGATTTGTGCTGGAAACAGCGCTGACAACACAGGGATGTTTTCGTTACTGCCTAGGAGCTACGTAAACAAAATCCCTAGACTTGCCATACTGAGATCACAATGGTGCTGATTCTTATTCACGTCTGGTCCTTCCCATCGTCCCTCCTTTCTAAAAAGATTTGAGTATAGATGTGAATGTTATGGATCCTTATTCTACTCCCTGTAAACCACTCAGGCCACGTACAGGGGCTTCATGCCAATCAGAACTAGTAGCTCAGATTGCTGTTTGGATATTAGCATCTAATGACAAAGTCAGTGGAGTTGTTCAAGAGCTGAAATAAGCCCAGTGACTTCACTGGGAATTTTGAACGAGAAGAAATTGCAGGTTTCAGCCCGGAAGATTAGAAGATTTGAGGCTGTAGTTCCAGTTGATGCACAAATTTGTTTTTCTCACCTTTTACATGCCAGTTTGCCTTCTGCTTCCAAATTGCCGCATTGTGAAAAGTAACAATACTAATTAGCCTGACACCCTTGCTCATATTGGACAGCACCTACTTGCACGGTAAATGCCATTGAACTGAGCATGGGTAAGAACCAGTATGGATCTCTCAATCACTGGGACGTATGCAACCACGACCTAACTTTATGTATAGGTCACACACTGATCCTGAACACTGAAAAGGGAAGAACCTAGTTCTCAGAAGACTTTCATAGACTAATCTGAAAGGCAACCTAATCTGAAGAAACAACAACATGCAGTTTCACACTTTGTGCTAGAGGCACGCAGAATTACAGGTAAGAAATTCACCCTTAATGAAAATCAGTGGGACTTGCAGTCCTAAATCTCTTCGGCACTTTTCAACATTTAACCTAGGTCTACTCCCACTAGGATATGACTTTCATAATTACCTGCTGTTGGCCTCACTGTGTTCCTGCTGAAATAACTGCTGTTTTCCACTGACTTCAAGAGGAACAGAGTTGGGTCGCTGCTGAAGTCTTTAACAAATTCCAACCTTACTGTGTGAAAATTTTTAAAATTAAAATATTCACAGTGTAAGCCTATTGAGACCATCAGAAAACTATGTTACAATATTTTTCTTAAGGACTCCAGATTTCTTTTACGGACTGTGCAAAGAAGGGCAGTTTTCTGTTCTTATATCCCCTACAAAATTAAATACTTTGCAAGCACAGAAAATATTCTAAAAGCATACATCAAGGTAATATTTTCAGCAAATATAGGTCAATCTTTCACACTAGTAATATTAGTTATGCAAGACAAGGCAAATTTGGAAAACACAGGCAAAGAATAAAGAAATACAGATATTATGCAAATAACAATTTTCCCAAAAATGTAATAACAATGACTACTAAAAACCTAACCTGAAGCCATATTAATCCACTCTTCATAAAGAGCTGATGTGGTAAAGAGAATGAAAATGATAACAATAATAGTCCCTCATTAGCAGACCTGGCTAGCAAATTATGCAGTCTTCTATGCTGAATTCATCTCCCCTCCCCCCATTCATGTATACCTTCTACGGGGGGGGGGGGGGGGGGGGGGG
>JAVKLA010000002.1:32315556-32332414 GCA_034782735.1 Sagittarius serpentarius | reverse complement strand
ATTTTATTTGGGGCCGGCCCCCCCCCCCCCCCCCAAGTTGAGTCTGTCTTTTGCCCGTGACCATAAGCGGTGCGTGATCCTTCCCTGTCCTTGTCTCGACCCACAAGCATTTCTTTATATTTTCTCCTCCTCATCCCACCGAAGCCAAAGTGGGGCGGGGGGGCAGTGAGTGAATGGCTGTGTGGTGCTTTGCTACTAGCTGGGCTTAAACCACAACAACAGATACACCCTAGACCAGTGCTAATACGAGCACCTAGACAGCATCAGCAGAGAGGGTGGTAATTTTGTACATGATTCAAGACCATTATGAGTCAACCAAAAGCCTAAACCAGTCCTCGGTGAGGAAATGCTTTCCTGCGCAGAAACTAGTCCCCCTCAAATTGAGGGACACTAAGGGCAGTAGTGGGAGGCTAACACCACAGCAAAAATACCGTGTGACAAGCTGTTCTCAAGAGATTTCCACAGCAATTTTCCACCTTAACACATCAGGCCGTACAGAGCAAGTTCAGGAGCATCTGTATCACTATACCTCAGGATTACTCGGTTCAGAAAACAAGCCTGTCCGGGTGTTAGAACAAAAGTGACAGAGAAGCAGGTGCACAGCCAGGTTCATTAATTGAGGTCTGCTTGCTTTTAACTTTCAGGTGGTAACCATAGCTTGAGATCACCTCTTGAGAACTTAATCTTATAAACCCCGACAAGCGCGTATCTTGTCAAAGCTAATCTCTGTGGGTTTGTACACATTACCCATTACAGTTGTTACCTGGTACAGACAATCATTCTCCAGCAGAACATACCAAACTGGTGCACACACATACTCAAGGATGCTGTCTGCATTCAGGCTGGGCAGCAGTCACACAGAACAGCCAACAGCAGTACAGACCCAGTCTACAACGGGCTCCTGATTCCGCAGCCCCAAGGAGGCTGTCTTCATGCTTCCTAGGTGGAAGTCTATACGTACATAGTCACACAAGCAAAGTCATAACTAACACCACTACCAAACACAAAAATCTTGCTGTGTTAGGACAAACACACCTAGATGATAGATCTGACCCATGAAGAAAATCAATGATCTACGTATTAAACTTCCTCAGAATTGAGTATATAATTTGAAACGAGCGATTTAGCTATAAAACCAGCTGGTTTTTGTCAGCTAGGATTTTTCCACATTTATTCATTTTTCTGGTGCTCATTCTTTCTCCTGTATTTTATATGTATCTGTAAGATCCATATACACGTATTCACATACAAATAGAAACAAGCACAGGGAGCAAGGAAAACCCAGACTAGATATCTGATATAATAGCTTGTCTTATTGCTCAAAACTTTCCCAAAGAGAAGGAAATGTTTTGAGTGCATTTAACTCCCTTTGACATCAGCTTTTATTTAGTTCAGCTGGAGGTCAGTGGGAACTGAGTGCCTTCAGCAACCTGAGAAGCACATTTAGCATTTTACAGGGCTGTAACTTGTAGCTATTTATAAAATTCAGTGGGGCAAGACCTATAAACTCTGATGACACTGAAAGGGTCTCTGCTCTTGAAAAACGCCAAGCACGCTTACTGCTAAGGAGACCCCAGCCTCGTGTTCATGAATGACAGTGCAGGTACTTCTTCCACCAGCTTCATGCTAGTACAGTCTTTTTCCCTTCCTCTGTCACGGCCAATACATTAAGATTACAAGCCTAAGCACCTGCCAGATGTACCAAAGTGACTTCTCTAAACCTTACGGAATGAAACAAGAATCAATTTTGACCCTGCATTTTGGGAAAAAATACATTTCTAACCCTTGAAATTATGTTGACTCTTCAGTCAACACTGGTAGTCAATATGCCCCTGGTACACGGTGTATGGTTGCTGTGTAAGCCTGCAGCTTCTCAGTTTTGTCTGATTCCACTCACAGACCTGACACGTGCTTGTGTTTCTTAAAGGCAGGGAAAGCTCTTTCACATTCGAAGAGCAGAATATGGCATAGGCACCTTTCTCCTGTTTATCTCCCTTGGCTCATAAAATGTACATGGGATGCTATAGGCACAAAAAGAAATTCTTCCACTTTATGGTCACATAAGACCTTCATTTTGAAAGAACAGCTCTTAAGCAACAGTACATACAGGAATCACATTCCAGCATTGTGCATCCTAAATTAAAAGGAAGGCTTATGGGTAGCTGTCAATCATAAGCATTGCTTTTACCCGTACACTACAGGCTCCTTTATGGCCACTGAGCAGTGGAAGGGCTACGAAGGATCCCTCGGCAAACGTCTGGAAATTGAATTTTTGTCCTAATAAAAGTCCACAGATCTGAGAAAGCAATTCCATTCATTTCAGTCGGGAGCAGTTTCTCTGTCAGGCACCTGTTCTTCCAGAGAGAGAGTTTTCATGGAAGGTTTAGCTACGTTGTCAATGATGAAAAATGGCAAAATAGCTGTTCTGCTTTTACTGTGTTGTGTCTACAGTGCTTCTGAACAAGCTGCTGAAAGGGATGTGTCAGGCAGGAACATGGCAATATTCAAATAAATGCTTTCTTAATAGAAGGGAAAAAAATGTTTTGAGGACACAGCTTATCTAAATGATTATTTTGGTTTAGACAGCCTTGCATTTCACTGTCAATTACATGCAAATTTTAACAGGCTACAAATACCAAATCAGCAAAGGAAAAAACCCCATGAAATAGTTCCCTCTGTTTAAAAATAAGAATGATTGAATAATGAGACTGACACCTACATCTTCCAAAGAAAAGGCTTTAAACATAAGGCTTAGATTTTTATGGTAGTAATAATGGATCATACTCCCAGGACTGCCCAGAAGCACAGAGCAGCCTTAACTAGCTACCTGTGGATTCCCCCCAAGTTACAGATTTCTCTAGATAGAGAAAATTCTTTTGACCCTCCCAACCTTTTCATTTTCTTTTTTAGCGCATATAGTATTCTTGTTTCTGACATTTCTGCTTCTCTCAGAGAGAAAGAAAGAGAACCTGTCAAAATCTGTAAGTACAAAACATTTCATATTACCCAGATTGTCCCGCAAAAGGAGATAGCATGCATTTTCCTCTTAATTTAAGGTGCAAATTTAAGCTGGTTTTCCAGCTGGATCGATATGTGTGTGTACATATATGTTGTTATCTTTTCTTTAATCAATGTTGCCAGGCTAAGATGTTAAGGAATCAGATGTTTTTTATGCAGCCATGCTGAGGAACATGCAGTAGCTTATTTCACTAAACTTCCACTTCCCCTCTTTACTGACACTTCCATGTCACAAAACATCACCCAACACTTTCTTGGATCCTTTTCTGGAGACCCAGCATACTCTATGCTTCTCTGAATGTTTAAAAACCTTTAGTTTTTCTCTTCCATGATGCCAGTTGGTCTGTAGAAAACTACAAACTAATACAATCCTTTTACCTAACAGTGAAAATCCTTCATCTAACATTTACAATTCCAAAGCAACCTGACCTGTACAAAACGTTTGGGTCAAACCTACTATTTCTGCAGAGGTAGAGAAGGGGTTAACAAGAGTACATCTAACCTGAATCACATCTCTGAAACATCTCCTCCTATCATTTGAACTTCTTCTATTTAGAGGCTTCTGGATCTTAAAATTAGTTCTCCAAAACGTTTAAGCTAGATGCTGCGAGTATAATAAAATAGATAATATGCCTGCTGTGCTATAGAGAACACATTTAATTGGTCCCATATATCACTGGAATGAAAGTACATCTACCAAATTGAGATGGTTCCTCCTCAGTCTTTAGCCTAATGAGGTTGGTGAATTTTCTCCTTCCATTCTTAAAAAGCCATGTTATTTTTAAATGTACACTACCATGTTTACCTGCAGTGTCTCTTGCTGATGTTAATGGCCATTATGTGAAACCTTTTATGAGAGGTTACAAGAAGTACACAAGAAGAAAGAGAGGACTCAAAATAACTGGAAAAAAGGTCAAAATTATAACATGAGGTGAAAGCAGTGTTTAAAGACTAGGTTTTGGTGAGACTGGGGTTTATTTTATAACAGCAGCTCTAAGAGAGCTTGTCAGAAACACATCACTGCTGCCCTGCTTACCACACAACAAACAGCCCACTCTGAATAAGCTCCCAACTGTAGAATGACCTATGAGTAAGGTAAGAGTCTATCGCAAAAAAAAAATAAATAAATGGCAGTTATCTGATTTTGAGTAGTCTCACAGCAGTGTTTTAAGTAAGAATAAGGACTAATACATAAGCAACTTCTGAAGGTCGTTTTTATGAAAATGAAGCCTTTTGAATGCTTTTCATGTTGCTGTATGAACTCATGGCCATCCTCTTAGTGCTTTGCAAAACCAAGAGGCTGCTTGACCTTGGAAAACAAGGCTCTGGAGCAAGATACAGCTGAATTTTTTTAAGTATTTCATTAGGCAGTTGACGTTCTTATGCAATACTGCACTCAGAGGTCCAAACAAGTTCAGACAGCAACAGAACAATTCCTGCTGAACTACGGAAGTCCTAGATGACACTATCACTGCACATTTTGCAGGGGAATTTAAAGAACATGCACAGTAGTGAAAGTGCTGACGTTAAATGAGTATTAAAAGCATGTGTTGAAATCTTACTGGTTTACATTGCTGTGGAAAAGCCAGTGAAGTAAAGGGCCAAGGGTTACCTAGACTCAGCTGTGAGCATCTATTATCATTCACTTAAACCACACTTCTAATGTAACCTTTATTGCTTCTGTTCTCTTAGTTATTACCTAGGACTACCAGTGCTTTTTATTAGTTTAGAGTCTTGTGATTTTATCCAGCAATTAACTCTAGAGCAAGAGATTTCTGCCAAAGGAGAGTGTAATTGTCCAAGCACGTTAATTCTGGGCTCACGGAAGCAAAGGAGATTTTTACTGACACTTCCATGGGCCTGAGATTTCACCCCAGGAGTCTGCCAGTAACACAGTTCATTGACAGATTACTGTCTTCTGACTCTGTATTGGAATATCAATACATACAATCACAAAAAGTAATTAGTGACACCGTATTCTTCAAACAGACCTTTTGCCCTCTATCAAACTGCCGAACTACCAGACTTAATTATTTTACTTGTGAGATTACAAGAGTACTTGAATGCTGCTGCATCTTAAAGTCTTTATTATCTTCCTGCCATGGAAGTACCTGCAGGCTCCAAGGAGAGAAACCTCAACATTTCAAACATTGCATATCAGCATACAGTAAAAGCTGCTTTCCCTGGGACAGAAAGTTTCTCCGAGAAGTTTGAGAAAAACCTGTCAAGACTCATAGGTACGTGCAACATAACGGGATATATGAGCTGGCCGTTACTTTAGGCCACAGTATTCTCTTTCAGTCAAGTTTGGAACAACAGCAGAGCAAACACTAATACAGAAAAACTCCTGCTTACTCAGTATCTTAGGTTTGCAAACCACTTTTTGCAGAGGGACTTATTCTGGAACTTTGTTCACTAAATATTAATTTCAACAGGAAATATACCTAATGTCTTGAAGTCTCACAAAAACAAGCAGGAGGACATAGCTTACTTCGTGGCACTACCATGTATTAATCTGGTCTAACTAAATGGATTTCTCCTCTTAGACTGTCTCAGAACACTGCTGCTAATGAGATTTTATAGTCCATGCCAGATATCCTCATATCAATTTTCTTATTTCTAATATGAAATTATGAATAATGTATTTTTCTCTGTATCTCAAACTAATTCTCTTTCACAGGAAGAAATGTGAATAAATCCTGATGTTAATTATTTAGACTTTCTATTTATCTTTACAGGCAAAACAAACAATGGCATTAACTGCAGTAGGTGTCCATAACAAGATTTAACTCTCTCTTGGAAGTAACATTGCACCTTTAATTTCCATTTTAAATACTTAGGTAAGAAGCAAAACTTATTAATTGAATGAGTCTGTTCAACTTTTGCGTATGGTCTCCTAAGTTAAACCACAATGCCAGTCTGTGTGCATTTGTCCAGATCATGAACAATGTAGAATGCACACAATCAAATATGTCTTGGCATTACAAAAACAGTGTTTCACACTGGTAAGTGTTCACAAATAACAAAAAAGGATCCATCTGAAAATTGGGTTTGTTCTCCTTGTAATGACAGACTGACATACAACTGATGCGACTCAACTGTCCTCTCAGCACATTGGGCTCTGCCTCTGATTTACGCTGCCATTTTAGTGCTGCGTCCTCCCAAGGATCAGCTACGTTGTCACCTGCAGCAATGACAGGAGCAGCATTCCCTCAACATTGCTCCTTACACAAACAAACTGGGGGTAAGTGAGCTTCCAGGCTGTGGATCTGATGCAGATCCCTGCTGCTACAAAGCTGGCAAAGAGGGAAACCTGGCACAGCCAGGTCACTTGTAATCTGCATCTCCAATTGCGTTAAATGCTGGAAGCGCACTAATACGAACAAATACTTTGAACTAGGATGCAGGTTTAAGGAGGTCGCAGTCAGCCTTAATTCAAACTCCTCCTGAACGCAGAAGTTCGAATCCACAAGCCCGTTCTGGACAAACTTCTAACTGATGTAGAATGGCATTGCTTTACTTGGTGGTGGGTGCATTAATTTTCAGTAGTTCTCTCTTTTCCAGTAGTTTTTTAACATATGCATATATATAATGCATGTATACCTGTAAAACTTAGACATGTATACATAGTAGTATATCATGTATATAGAAAAATGGATGAAAAGGCAGTAAAACAGTTGAGCTAAGGCTTGTAGTCTTTCATAATGAATATGTATCTATACGTACACACACACTTTTGATTACAGAACAGTTCGGCAAGAAGCTCTTGACTTTCAAGTACAAACATCCAGGATCCTGATTTTCACAGCTGGTACAGGTAAATTGGCACCAGTGAAATGAACTGAGCTGGCAAAATTAGTAAGAGCTGAGGACGTGAATAGCCTTTGTGAATATAAATTTTACTCAGGTATGGAGAATGCACATTTTCAAAGACATTTAAACATCTTAGAGTTTTGACAGCATGAGCTACTGTTTGTATATTTTTTTCTCTTTCACATGGAAAGGGCAGCAATAAACCTTAACACCAAGGTGTTCTCAGGAACAACAGATCACTTACCTGGCTATGAAAATAAGCTCAGTTTAAAATTTGTTGCTTTTTTTCTGCAAAGCAAATGATGCTAAGTGATTCAACTCTCACATCCATTTACAGAAATAATTATAAAAGAGGCAATGGCATATAAATCTTTCAAGCCCCAGCGTATCTTCCAATCCTGATTTAAAAAACAAATGCCTGCCTTGTGAAAATCATGTTTAATAATTCTTCTTATGGGCACTGTACAGGGAAATGAAAGAACTGTAGCTTTAGGCACATTCTGCACACTGCTGTGTTTGCCTGTCTCCCTGAACAGGAGTTAAAAACTACTGGAAATAAACATAACATCTGCATTTTCTCCCACTTCAAATTTTACAGCTAGCAGAGGTTTACATTTTATTCAAGCACGTTGTCAGGGGAGAAGGGAGGAACAACTGACCTTTGAATCAGTAACAGAAGTCTCGTCAGAACCAGCTAAATATACAAAAGTTAAGCCTGACACCATCAGACACAGTGTTTCAGTTAAAAAAAAAAATTTCCAGGAGGTCTTCAGAAGAGGGTGGGAAAGGTAAATTTTTTCTCTGCAATACTCGTCTGCAAAATGAGAAGATAATGTATTTTAGTTCTTTCCTCTGGGTTCTACAGCTTTTGTTCTAAGAAGAACGCAGCCAAATCCTGACATCATCTACTACTTAGATATTGTGTTAAGCACACTACAACTACGTTCGTAGCTGGAAATGGGGGTTTGAGAAATGGAACGAGCCCTGCTCCTCCTACATCCGAGAGCTTGCAGCATCTGAAAATACAGTGGCTCTCACGCAATCAAAATATGTTCTCATTAAAACAAAAATTGAGTTGGTGCCTTTAGGTAGAGAGACCCTGGGAGGCTGAGGACACTGACTCTTTTTATGTGCAGATTGCCTGGCACGGCCACACAGGGAGTCTTCCCTTTTCAGAAGCATGTACCTGGCCAGATTCTGTGAAATCAGTGGAGCTTCACGAGTTGACAGAGGATGAGGGTTTGTCACCACGTGTGTGTGAAGCTGCTGGCAACTTCTTTCCAGTGTTTCCCCAGAGATTCACTGCTTTCTGGTTCTCCCATAGCTTCCTGTCATTTGTCTCAGATTTTGATTTCACTTTGATTTTGAGTGGAGTTGCAGATAAACTTGGGTGAGTAACAGCTGCTTTGAATTCTTATTTTTGCTTCCTCCCCCACCCTCAATTGTTTGCAGTCTGAAATGAATTTAAATTGTGGGTATGCTGAAAACATGGGAGAAATTTAAATTGAAAAGTTGAAATTAATGCTAATTTTAATTAAAAAAAAAAAAAGAATGGATATTTCAAGACACAAAAGTTGTTTCAAGGGAAAAAAAAGAAAACGGCAACATGAAAAAGAACACATTCTGATTTTGGAAAAATTATCTAAAAGGTGGAGATTTCCAAAGAAACCATTAAGAAAAACTGATAGGAATTTGTAGACAATTGCAGAATTGCCAGAGCAGTGTATTTTGCTCTACAAACACTTCCATTAAAAAAATACCTTCATGATCTAGACTGTCTTCTGCAAATATCAGTCCCCAAGATCCTGAAGATGGGCACCTCAAAAATCCAGGAATCAGTCCAGGATTGATATACGTACTTGAATGCTGTTATTGACATCCTAGCATTGGGATTACAGAACATCTGGTGAAGTGCGTTCATCTTGGTACTACATAAATACAGCTAGTTTTCAAATAAACAGAGGACAACTTTAAATGAAGTGACTTTATAAGATAGTTTTTCAGTACAACACTAAGTCATCAAATAAATTGTTGTTTGTTCCAAAGAGGCCTCAGTTTCCGGGTAGTATTGGGGCAGTCTTTTCTTTCAAGCAAGAGATAATAGTTAAAGGAGTGGAGGTAATGAATGCAGAAAGCAGGTCCGAAGCCTGGGAACTGCCACTTTCACCCAGCAGTTTCCTGCCTCTCCTCTTAGATTTAACCCTGGCTCTCCCAGGGCAGATTCTCCATCAGACATGACTGCAGGAGCAAGCACCCCAATAGCAGTTATTGGCAAATAAGCACTGCAGCTCTACATTACTCGTTAAATCTGATTCTAGGAACTGAACCAGAAGGACTGATCCAGGCATATGCGACCATGAAATGGCCTTGGAAAAAAGGCGTCTTCTCCATTTTACAATCCTGCTGAAATTACACAGTTTCCTTCTCACGCCTATGCAGAAAAGTGAGTAGACCCACCACCACGAATCTGAGAGCATTAGACGCTCCTGTTGGGAGTTTCATTACCCTTTCCTAGGAACTACCTGCAAGTATTTTCTCGGTCTCGTTATTAAATACAGAGCTTACAGAAGTTAGTGTGTTTCATATGCACAGTGTAAATGCCATTTAAAAAAAAAAATAAATCACATCAAGGGTGTGGGATGAGATTTTTCAAGGTGAGATTGAGAACTCTAATGGAAGTGAAAAAAGAATTTAATCAGTCACAGCAAGTCTGTCAAGCTTCCTATTTCACTGTCTGCCATGTGCAAATATGCATAATAACCATTGCTTAATAGATGAACTCTAACACACATTAGAAATCAACTGTTGGAATAGATGCACAAACACTTAAGGTAAAATTTGTAGCAGGGTAGGCCTCTGAAAATTCCCTTATGAGGCTTTTGAAATGTTTGTATGAAGGACTCGTTGCTTTCAATCCTCCATTTATTCTTAATATACTGAGACAAGAAAAAATAGACTCATTTCTGCTTCCAGATCCATTACTCTAGGCAAGCAGAATCAGTTTAGTGCATGTTCTTCCCCCCGCCCCCGCCAATACTTAATTAAAACTCTGTGGTAAAGGGAAATATTTTCTCTGAAATATTAATCTTGTTTTATTCTTCCTCTTTTTAAACAGGAGTAAACATCATAAAGCATATGATTAACTAAATGCTGAAGTTAAACCTTGTGCCTGCACGGGATCTCACTGACATTCCACTTCAGTAGCGTCCAACGTCCAGAACCTGAGCCAGGGTTGGCAGGGAAGCCAAAAAGCCCCCTCACTAGTTTTGCCCCTTACAGCCACCCCCAAACCTCCAGTCATTAAACCAGATCAAACTTTGTTATGCACTGAACAAACAGAGCAAAACCTTTCCACGTAAGTCAAGAAATCACAAAAAGAAATGAACGGCAACTGATCCAGATCCCATAGTAGAGCTGCTACTCCAAGAAACACCAGCGTACAGCAGAAAGCCAGCGCATGCTAGTTAACACACAGCAGCCAGAGGGTGACTGGACGTAAATTCATTTCTCTGCGTGATGCTACACTTTTGAGTGAACGTGCACAGCTACTTGCATTAACAGAGGCTTGGAACTCCCTGTACCACACTCCCCCATGCAGGGCAGACAAATCCTTAGTCAGCACGATACATAAGGTATTGATACAGTCTAGTGGCTTCCTCAGCGCTAGGTTTTATAAAATATCACAGCAACAGATTTCAAGAATTTGAAGAGTTCCAAGAAAGCTCTGAAAATCTGTGATAAAGTTCTAAAGCATGAAGGGGCAACACGCAAGAAAATTAAAAAGTGCTTGAATAAAAAAAATGACAAGGTGGAAGAAGGTAAGTAAACATAGCCTGGCTTTAAGGGGCAAGGTGGGAGTCAACACCTGAAATCCTGTACGGGAGATGCTAGGCAAAACAGGACACGCCAGGGGAATGAATGGTAACTCGCCACTGCAACCATTAAAACACTCTCTCAGAATAATCCTCTAGGAGCTATAAGCTTTAAGCTCCAGCATGTAGAGGCAATCAGCTTAAAACCACAGAGAAAACAGCAAAAATAAAAAGTTGCAGTATATGGTACAGTTCCACCCAGCAAAACCTATCCACTCGGAAGAGTTTCATGCTTCCAGGCTCCAGCTGGTGGAAAAAAATATTCCTGACACACTTTCATTTAAATGCTCTATTTGATGATGGTCCTGTGTAGCTCCCTTAGGACCAATTTAAAGTTTACCACATCCTTTTTTTGAAGGGTACTTCTAAAGCGCTTGCAGACTTTACCAACTGAGTTGGCTATTAATATTCTATTTCTCTCTCTCAACTTTCCAAAAGACTTGAAAACAAAGATTGATTTAAGAGTATCTCGGTATATTTCAGGATGCACATCTGCTGCTTACTTTAACGTTATTTCTAGTCAATGGCAAAAACGCCCACCAAACAGATGCAGAGACAAGCAAAAAAAAAAAAAAAGTCCATCTCAGAACATTATTTTGTATTTCCTTACTAGAGAGTCACCTTTGCTTATATGGTACAGTGGATTTACACCTGAAGAGCATTTAAGACTTTCTCCTGTGCCTTACTTCGCTATTGCTGCTGTCAATTACAGCAAGACTGAGCTTCTTCCATTATATTTTTACAAAGACTGACTGGACATTTGCAGTGATATATTGCCAAAACGAAAGAAACAGTGGTTGAGAATGAAGCGCTGTATCTAGCCTGAAGTTGAAGTGTGTAGTCAGTCTGGGCAATCTCAGAACCTGTCCCCCCCACACACCTTTTTTTTTTTTGAGGACTGCTATGGACTTTGGTTAAAAAAAGCTGCCCTCAGAGGCAGATGCCAATAAACTCATTAAAGTCAAATAAATCTGGTCACTGTTCCTCATCAGTGGGAATTCACTGTCTCGTCTGCTTATTTGTCCTCCTGTTCTACCCATCACATGCGGAGAAGAAACAGGACAGCAGAGCAATATTTTTTGGTGACTACAGCCCATCCTACCTCAAGCACACCACTTGGCCATCCTCTATGCACTGTACTGTTGTCCCGTGATGCACCAGAGCCTGTGGATCAGTTCTGCAATTTGCTTGTTGATGTCAACTTCAGAATATCTTACACATCAAAGAGCTATGCCCGTTGATGATCCAGTCACTTACTTCCTATCCTAGGACCTACAACATTTTTGAGATTCTTGGTACCTGGCAATTCTTACTAATTTCACCTAGAGTTGTGAGCTCTCACTACCCACGCAATTCTCATGCTTCTTTATGCAGGGTGTTTTAGAAACCCAGGCTCTCATATTAGAAAGAGCAATTGAGTCGCTCTTTAACTAGCTTAGTATGAGGCATGGATGGTGCCACACCAGATGCTAATTCCTTCTTTGGTCTTGATACCACAAACATTTAGAAAAAAAATATCCAAAACCTGAACAGTGTTGCATCTAGCACTTTCTCAATTAACAATTCAGCTTCACTCAGGCTGGTTACCCTGACCGATCATGAGTACTGAGCAGTAATTCTGAATTTGCAAGTTCAAACTGAGCATTCTTGAGTTAGAATTAATTGTTCGCTTTTGGATTTCATACCACCACCTCTACAGTTCCTCACCCCCACTCCCTTTTTTCTTAAGTCTTTCTTCCCATGTATGACATTACCTGTGAAATAATATTCTTTAAAAAGATACAGGAGGAGCTGTGCATCTACATTGCACAACTCCAGATTACAAATTGAAACAATTATTAAGGAATTTCCACAGTTTTCCCTAAACAGTACTTGCTGGATTTGATGCTAAAACATACATGATTACTGTTAGGGAACTTTGTACAGAAGAAAATTTCTGAAGTCTAAAGCAAAAATAAGAAAGAGACAATGAGAAACCCCCTTATATACACAGTAACATATGCACTAAAATAATTTGTTATTTGTAGATAGGAAGAAGAAATCAAACTAATAATAGCAGAAGGGAAAGGTCAATTATGATACATAATTTACCCTAAACGTGTTAAAAGATAATAAATTCAAATTTGATATAAAGGCTCATATTTGTTCAAGGACAATGAAAAGGGAAGGTTATAAAAAAAATGACAAAACCACCATTGCATGTTGGAGCAATTCGCTGAATACACCGATATCATCCATGTCTGCAGGCACAAGAAACACTTTGTGGGTCTCCTTTTTGCTTTCTAGAGACATGTGGCCAACCAAGTGTGTCTTAGTCCTTTGTGGCCTTCCATTGCTTTTGCAAAAACCTCCAGAAAATTGTACAGCTGTGCACCATGGTAGAGCCTTTACAGCTTTACTTCTCCTGTAGAAATAATGTCGGTGAATAACGCTCTCAGGGGTAAGGAAGAATGCAAAGGATGGAAGGCTGTCAATACCCAATCCTTCCCTGAATTGTCATAGTATTCAAAAACAAGAGGATGCTAAGTTAATGCTCTGAAAAGGTGCTCAGTTGGTAGGAACAGAGCTAGTTTCACCATGTGTTTGCATCTGTGAGGGCTTGCTGCTTAGTAGCTTAGCAGTTCCGAATACAACAGGTGCCTTGAGCCCACCTGAAACAGACCTCACCCATTCCAACCAGCAAACTGCCACTGGGACAGTTCTCTACACCACTTAGCATCCCAGTCGTACCTCCAGACCATTGTCTCCTTTGGCAGGAGGACAGTCTTGTCCTTGATATATTCTCTGGTTGTCACATTTACTTTTCCCTGCCTTGGGAGAGCACAGGGAACATCACGCTCTCTTTAAAGCATTCATCAGCTCTGTCTCAGGACAGAAAGACAAAATCCAGTTGAACTCTCATTACAGAAGTGTGGTAGCCCATTGCTTACTGCACTATCAGCGGGAAGAACCACTTTGGACTGTGAAGTTTTCAGAGTTAATGAGTATATAAACATAATTAAAGCAATAGCTGCACTTTCTGTTAATTTTATTTTGACAGCTGTGCTTCAGCTGTGATTATACTCTGTTCTGTACTTGGAAATGTGCTATCGGCCTTATAATGAACTCTTCATAATCAAAAACCTCAATATAAGACCCAGCAATTAAATATTTGCAAAGAGATGGACTGAGACCACCAAATCACAGGCAGTTTCTAAAATATAGAGATTAATGAAGTGTTAATCAGGCCCCTGCAGTAGTTTTTTCGTGACTAACTAGCAGAAAGAAACCACAATATTTGGGTTTAAAACAAAGGATCCCAGAAGGTACACATCAGAGCAGCTCTCATGCAGTTAGCTAAAAAACACAGGCCACAGAGAATAAGTAGTAAAAATACACAACCCTTCCCCCCGACAAATAATCATCATCATTCACCCAAAATGTTATTTCCACACTGAAATCCTGACCTCCAGCTCTAGTTTGACGGATGGTGCTGGCAAAGGGGGCAGCTGATAAATGGAGCCATCACAATATTCCCAGCCTAGAGGTAATGCTCAGAGTATGTTCATCTGCTACAGAAACTGTCACGCTTCACCAACGCTTTCCAGCATTTCTGGACAGGAGTCACGGTGAGAGCAAGGGGCTGTATACAAAACTCCACAGAGATCCGCGATAGAAGTGTCTTGCACCAGTGACAGTGGAATAAGGGGTTTAGAGAATCAAAGACATTAGAATAAACAAAGCCAGGATTCAATGTATGGCATTTTAGGACGGTTCAGATGTTCAGGTGTTGTTTGGGTTTTTTTAATGAGTGTTAGCAGTGGTAATTGGAACAGACCTTTGTGGGCTGTCATTCCTACATTCTTGAGCCAGACTCATCTGTTAGAAGCGTACAACTATGTCACGTGGAAAGCTTTACGCACAGGTCCTTTGTTCCACTAAAAATCAGGAGTTCCCACCTCAGTTGCTGTGAAGCAGTCACTACATGAACAGGCTGGACCAAAACCAATTTAGGGTGGTTAGCATGAGAAGGATCAGTGTAAACCATTCACCTTCTTTGTTAATTTATCCTGCCAGTGTGGGTATGCTCAGGTATTAAAATCTAACTCACTAACATGAGCACTGCAGCCTTCCTCAGCTGTTATAGTTTATTGTCCCTAGCCCAAGAGGCAAATAAACCCTTTTCAAATAAATTTCAATTAGCCAGGCTTTCCTATTGTTAAAGATCAAGGAAAAACCCTGGAGAAGCCCATTAACATGCAAATGAGTAGGTACACAAACATAGTTCCTATGTGAGCCTGTATCAGCAGAAACACAATTAATTCTAAATACAGATACATCCAATGAGATTAACATTGGACAGCTTTGTAACAGACTCTCGTAACCTACTAATTTATACCCACTGCTACCGCTGAGCCTCCCCAAGAGACAGAAAAGCCTCCCTGTGTCTTTGCTGCCAAAAAAGTCAGATCCCTGTGGGTAACTCTCACCAAATCTCATGCTGTAAATCCTAACAGAGCAGCAGTCCTGCAATCTGCACCACAATGCAGCTATAGGAGTTGGATTGCAGAAATGGTGTCAAGCCCATCTAGCTTTGGTATGGTGAAGTCTACCCCAGAGCTTTGTCTCCATTAGGATTTTTTTTTTTCCTCAGATTAGTTGTCTTGCCATGAAACAATTCTGCCTTGCACCAGCAGTTCATTCCCCTGACAACTGAGCTGACATTGTCTTTACGACCTTTCCTGAAGACACATCCTGTGGATGAAGCTACCACGAAGCCCAAAGCCTTCTATACAGCACAGGATTTTAGGGCTAGGAACTCCACTGCAACTCCAAACATCATTTGCTTTTTCATTTTGCAATGATGAATCTGATCTGACCCTTGTTTTTTTCATTGGCTTTAGACAAGTTATTTAACCTAGAAATTTCTTGAGGCAGTAATACTTCGCTTCCTGAAAGGAGCGTTTTGATAATTTCTAATTTAATATTTGCAAAATGCTTTCTGAAGTTTTATTATGATTATTCCCATACCAAATGCAAAAATATTCCAAGTCCTTTATCACATTTTGCCAGAACAGCATGACTAGGCCCCCCAATACACTTTGTACAGCCAAACTACCATGAAGCACTTTTCATTAGAAATCATTCAGGTCTTTAAACAAATTTATGTTGCTCATGATTGCCTCCAACCTTTCCACCATAATGTGTGATCGCTTGTTATTTTCAATTTTTTTTTGTACTACCCACATTCCAAAAAGCGCATAAAGTTTAGACACTCTACAGCTTTCTAAAAGTATATTTTAGAATACATTTTCCACAAGCTTTGGCTCCTGTAACTGAGTTACAGGCGTAACACTTATTCAGCCAGGAAGAATATTATGCTGCTGAATGTGAGCCACACAGCGTAAGTTTAAGATTTTGAATAGCGTCGTATAGACTAAACGTCTTATTAAAACAAAAATACCATATCAACTGGGGAAAAAAAAAAAAAGAGCAGCATAAAATAAATTACAAAATCAATGAAGAGTCTTAGTCTCTGTATTTTCTCATCTCCAAAATGATGTCAAGTCTTCATTCCTCTCTCCCCCATCTTTTAAGGCACTTTGACAGGGAACTGAATTGTATCATGCAACACAGTTTCACAGCACAGCACAGAGCTGTAATACTGAGATATACGGGCTCTCGTAGAGCCTAGATAGCTACCTAGCCGGAAGACAGAATGTTAACACTTGTTAGGAGGCCTGATTAAGATAACTGTAGTATGCCATTCTAACAGCTAACACGTCTCTTACATCCACTGCAAAAGCCATTGTATTGAGTTTGTGTGGCAAGCTTTCGGTAGCTGGGGGGCTACAGGGGCAGCTTCTGTAGGAGACGCTTCTAGCAGCTTCTTGTGTCCGATGGCGCTCCAAGGCAGACCTGCCACTGGCCAAGGCCGAGCCCATCACTACAGTGCTAGTGCCTCTGGGATAAGATATTTAAGAAGGGGAAAAAAGCCTCCATGGCAGAAACTGCAGCCAGAGAGAGGAGTGAGAATGTGCGAGAACAACAACCCTGCAGACCCCGAGGTCAGTGGAGCAGGAGGGGGAGGAGGTGCTGCAGGCGCCGGAGCAGAGATTCCCCTGCGGCCCCTGGGGCAGACCCCGGTGAGGCAGGCTGTGCCCCTGCAGCCCAGG
>JAVKLA010000002.1:32300542-32313353 GCA_034782735.1 Sagittarius serpentarius | reverse complement strand
GGTTTGCTGGCAGGAGTTGTGACCCCGCGGGGGCCCCGCGCTGGAGCAGTCTGTGCCTGAGGGACTGCAGCCCGTGGAAAGGACCCACGCTAGAGCAGTTCGTGAAGAACTGCGGCCCGTGGGAAGGACTCACATTGGAGAAGTTCATGGAAGACTGTTTCTTGGGGGAGGGACCCCAAGCCAGAGCAGGGGCAGAGGGTGAGGAGTCCTGCCCCTGAGGAGGAAGGAGCAGCAGAGACAATGTGTGATGAACTGACCCCAACCCCCATTTCCCATCCCCCTGCACCACTCGGAGGGGGAAGGAGACAGAATTTGGGAATGAAGTTGTGCCTGGGAAGAAGGGAGGGGTGGGGGGAAAGTGTTTTAAGATTTGATTTTATTTCTTATTACCCTACTCTGGTTTGATTGGCAATAAATTCAATACATTTTTTCCAAGTTGAGTCTGTTTTGCCCGTGACGGCTATTGCTGGGTGTTCTCTCCCTGTCCTTACCTTGACCTTTTTATTATATTTTCTCTCCCCCACCCAGCTGAGGAGGGGAGTGACAGAGCAGCTTTGGTGGGCACCTGGCATCCAGCCAGGGTCAACCCACCACACCCATGCAATGCAATGACAGTGAGGGAGAGCTGATCAAAATGTGTAGTTCATTTGCAAATGAGCTACCCATAACCTGTCTGTGCCACTTTGTGGGCAGATACCCCCTTGGGGGACATTGCTTAGTGAACCCAGTATGATCTTAAAACAGAGAGTATTCTGCTAGTCTGTACCATGGAGATCTGAGGAGGCTCCTGATGTTAATGATGACCGTGCCAAAGACCTGCAGAATAAAGGCACTGATGGCCTCATGAGCCCTCAGACAGAACAGTTTGGCGAGGCAAATCTTTCCAGCACAGCAGTGAAGTTTTACCTCCCCAGAGATACGGGAAAGTAAACCAAACTGCTGCTCTTTGAAAGCAACAGCAATATAAGACAGCACCAGTTCTCCCAGTTCAATTCACTAGCTTGATTTAGCTTTCTTGACTGGAGGCTGGAAAGGAAAAGAAATAAGGGGATTGAAGACATTTTGCATTCTTGCATCCATAGCAGCTGCATTTTGACAGTACCAGTGTACCAATACTGCTGGGCCAGCAAAGCGTTGTAGATTCCGCAAATGTTAGAAAATAGGAATAATCAATCTATATTCAATGGGATTGCTTTGTAAAGATTATGCTTGTACCACTTCTGGAGGAATTCTAAATGGAAATTATTCCTCTGAACACATACAGAAATGTACAACAACAAAAATTGACCTATGCAAAAGGCAGAACAACTTCTGAACAAAGGCTATAGAATTTGGTGCAAATGTTTTAGTTCGGGAAGATACTTGTAGCAATACAGTACCAATGAAAATTAACTGCAGACTTTCAAGAGACTGCAACATATCAATAGAGGCAAATCTAGCCCTCACCTCCTGGGAATCCTGATTCAGCAGGAACTTCTCAGGTTGTTCAACCGTAACAGAAAATTGGTAACCTCAGCCCATGCTAATATTCCTCTTACAATGTCTAAGTAGTATTAGGCTACAGTTCAGGGAGATGTTTCAAAATACTGTGATGTCCAAATATGTTATTACCTCAATAGGAAGTTATTATGGAGTAATTTGGAAAGAAATGCTTTTCAGGAATGGAGTTCTATTACTGTATGAACAAACACAACTACCCAACAGCCACAAACTGTCAGATTTGTTTCTAACAGGTTTTTAACCACAGCAGTGTTTAAGGAAAGATACAGGCAAGCTCAACACTGAATCTTCATCAAGCCTAAATACATACTTTCGGTTTGCCACCATTAATGAACATGACAAAAATTGAGTTGAATGTCCTGCCGTCTAATTTTCTTTAATAACGATGAGATTCTTAGACTTCAAAGTGTAAATGGCATCACATGCATAAAAAGATAAGTGTGGATGATTCTAACATGCTGCAGTTGTTAGCCATAAACTGAACTTAATACTTAGTCACAGCTGCAAGAAAATCTTGGCATGTCCATACAGCTGCTCTCTACTTCACTCCAGTGCTCAGGTCCCCCAGTTGTCCAGCTTACACATAAACATGTGCTCCAGCCTGGAACAAACGACATTATTTTGTTCACAAATAAATTTTGAATGCAGATGACAGGCTCTCCCCTGAGACAACATGGCAGAATACCATGACAGATTTTCAAGTTTTGTTTGGGTTTTTGTTTCTTTTTTTTTTTTTTTTTTTTGGGGGGGGGGGGGCACGGTTCCCCCCCCCCCGTTTTTTCTTTGTCTTTGGCCCCAAATAATTCTCCGAGGACTATCCCAGTTAGTGTGAAATCCAAAGTCAGCCTACACGAACTATTTTGGAGGTACTTTTGAGCTCTGTGATCCATCTCCACTCTAACACGTATGGAATCTATAGGCATATGACTGTATGTTGACTGCAAAACAGCACCCGAGTAGAGACCTTAATTAGGGGCTTGCAGAACATGTTGGGCTAAACAGTGATAAATGCAACAGAAGAGCCACAAGTAGGATAAGAGTTCTGATTTCCAGAAAGACCCTTGTATCAAATAGGAGGAGTTTGTGCTTTGGGAACTGAAACTCCCTGCTGGACAGAAGGATAGCACACTTGAGACCTATTTTCAAAATTTAGAGGCACATAGATCTTGAGCTAGCCCACTGCACAAGGATGTATTTCTTTCCTAGTGCTGAAGGTCTCAGAATAATGGTCCATTACCGAGATACATTGAGAGAATTACTCACCAAGTGCTCTAGGAGGGGAGTGGTCCCGATAGCTGCAGGAAGGCACAGAATCAATAGACTGGGGGGGGGTGGGGTGGGTGCACATACACACACGTGTGTGTACTCTGCAAATTGAAATACAGAGAAAAGGTCTTTCTTCAGATTTTTGGTATAGAAAATGAAGGTTAGATAGAAAATCCTAACTGAGGATTTGAATATCTAAACACTGGAAAGGAACGTTCTATTGCAGCTCAAAATTAAAAACATGTTTTTATAGGCTCACTCAAAAGTCAGTTTTACTTCCATTATCTTCTGATCTTCCTCTTACTATCTGTATGTATAATTTAACTAGTAATCTGCATCTGTGTTCTAAAAACTGTTTGTGAACGGGTTTTTAATTGTTTTATACATGATTAAACTACTTAAAAAACAAAAACCAAACAACCCAAACACTCCACTCCAACCCAACAATGCTGAAAACTATTAGGGTTTGGTTTTCTTCTTGCAGTTGGGGTTTTATTTGAGGTTTTTGGTTTGGGTTGGTTTGTTCCTGGGTTTGGTGGCTTTTTGTTTGTATTTGTTTTTTTTTTGTTGTTGTTTTGGGTGGGGTTTTTTTGTTTGTTTTAATGTTGGCAGGAAACATAGTATAAACCTAAATTTATATCAGATTCATAACTATGTCTCCACGTAGAATTTCAGATAGCTTTAAATCATCCAACACAGCAGTATTTTGTAGTTAGATATTCTTTATACATGTTGCTATACAATGATTGATCATAATAGAGAAGGAAATTATTTTAATGCTTTCAGGGTATTTTACAAGAAATAGATTTCCTTGTCCTTTGCACAAATAATTTCTATGCAATGAGCTGTTCTTATTGATTATGACAGGGTCAACATGAAAGAAGCAGCTAACAGATGCACTTTCTCCCCAGAGACGTAGTGCATGTCAAAATTATCATGCCGAGACATGCACTGGCCTTTCAAGCTGCTTGAATCAAACTTCATGACATGAAGTCTATAAAAAATAAGCAGAGTTCAATCCCATTACGTCCCCTATTTGATTGCAGAGATAATACCCTCATATCTGTTACAGTCTGAGACTAGGCTGATGTAACAAAGACCTGCTCCTATCTTCATACGTATGGAAGCCCAAGGAGATGCCTGCCATGCTCAAAACAACACACCGATAACTAAGCCAGCTTGATTACCAAAAACCGGTTAGTCGTGGAAGCACATACACTATCAGACACAGGTATTGGTGTTGCCTCATACCTAAGGCTGTGGAAAGTGAGTTAGTCACCTGAGAAAGAATCTATCCTCAGCATGTTAATTGTCAATGCAAAAGTGTAAACACATTTAGAGAAGAGCGGTAGCACAGCCTGGCTCAGCTTGCACTAACACACTCCCGATCGCCTGCCCTAACACCATTTGCAGCAATTTGCGCAGCAGTACTCAGATTTGCTACATCTCTCTAATTTTATGTCACTGAAGTTCAGTTATCAAGCTCAATTAGTATACTGAAAGCTGACATTTTCTCCATCCGAAACAATCCTCCTCTGCCTTGCAAGGGAGGTGAATAACGTGCAGCTGCAGTTTTGCTCGGGACAGCTCATTTGGTGGCACTTGGCTGACACCTGTCGACACGGTTACGCAGTCAGCCATGATGCAACCACTTAACTGGCAGTTTGCATGGCACTAATCAGAACATTTGTGGTATTTTTTTCCTCCACGCACTTGCTACTTTTAATTACTGCTTGTAAAGCATTTTGAAGATAAAAACATGCTGGAGAAATGCTACGCATTATCATCATCTTTGCTCGATGGCACTTGTTTCAGGCTATCTGTCCTGCATTACCCAATGAGGTAAGCAACAAATAAAATAGTTAACCAATTTTACCAGCTGCGAGATCAAAGACAAAAGAAGGGTGCAACACCTGGCACACAACTGAGGAAACACAATTTCCTGCTGACACCTCGCTCTTAACTGAAGGAGCCCAAAAGTAGCAGTGAGGCTCAGGAGAGCTATTTGCCCTTTCCCCTGAAAGATGATGTGAATAATTGTTTTTTGACACCAGTAGGTGCTGAAACTGTATGGGGAGACTATTTCCTCCTTGTTTTGAGCTTCCAACTTTAAATCCTGCAGTCCATTCTTAGTGACCATAATCTGGTGCTCCAGACCAAAGGCAGAGCAGTTTGTGAGAGTGTACAGATGGGAAACTAGTTTCTTTTACGGTGAGGTCTATTTACCACTATTTCTCAGCTACTTCTGTAACAAAGCCTAGATCCAGCAAGCAAAGGATCCACCTCAGGCACAAAGTTACATATTGCACTGATGTATAAAAAGGTTGTCACTGGAAGAGAAATTTTAAGTGACTGGTAATATCATCTAACATTGATTTGACCCATGAAAGTACTCTGTTAAAATTCCCCAGGATTTGGCATTAGTTACATACGTAACTAAAACATTCAAAAGAGTAAACTAGACACATGCTAGTAAGACATGGGTTTAAGTCTTTGCAACCTCATGCTTAGAGGCTTTGCTCCCCAGCCACGCTACTAAAGAAATATAGGAAAAGCCTATAGCCTATATATAGGAAATACCGGAAAAGCTTATACTGCATCACTGTGTAAAGTGCTGCGCTTCTGGTTAGCCACATCCTCCCTCTGTCGGGTACCTCTCTGGAAACTGCTGTCACTGGGCACCATTTCCCAGGATTCGGCAGTGGAGAAGCCGTTTGTGCAGCAGGCTCTGACCTGCCTACATGGACTCTCAGCAAGACCACGACAGGACTGGAGACTGTACCACTCAGCTTCTTTGCTTTTCCCCAAATTCCCCTGCTGCAAAAGTGTATCTAAGGTGTCCGAGAAAGGGATTCTTCCCCTGTGAGCCGGTTACCCTTACAGAAAGCTTACTCTATCACTTATTTGGATTCATATTACAGAAAATACTGCTGCAAGCAATTTCAGCATCCCTGCAGAGCCTGCTTTGCTCTGACTCTGCAAAGTAGGAAAACAAACATCATTCCTGTTTATCAGCCAGAACACTCCAACAAGCTGGATCACTTTTTAGGGCCAGATCATCATTTGTTTAATTTGTCACTGCTCTTTTGACTTCAACAAATCTATGCTAAGACAGATCAGAATGATCTAGTCTAGCCTTTAATGGCCCTGAAAGCAGTAATGGGTCACACATACCTACCACCACATCAATCAAATTCTTAGATTTCAAAAAAATGGAGTCACAATATGACAGAAGTAAACAGAAATAATCTCCCTTGTAGAGAAAGATTGTACAGCATGTACGCACTTTCTAGCACATACAGTCCTGATATCACAATATATACACTTTCCTGGGGTTACAGCAAAATGCTGGCTTTTCAGCTATAAATGGACAGCTCAAGAACCTCTGAAATGCAGCAACTGCTTGAGTATCCAGCTGCAAGCAGTTACGATATACAAACTACACAAGTGAGATGATGGGAGAAGTAAGCCTTCATTCATTCATTCTACCTCATTTCTAATGCAATGACAGCTCAAGTACTCGCAACAATAAGACAAGAGGACAAATTTTCAGATCACAACTGTTAAATTGCTGAAAAAAAAAAAAAAAGAGCAGAACATGGACCTTCAGTCCAAGAATTAAAGAAAGCACACAATAAATAATAATGAAAGCAAGTTTTTGTAGACTACAGACTGTGTCTAGTTTAAAAGCTTGTAAAGCAGGTCTCTACAGAGAGCTCGTAGAAGTGCCTCTGAAATGCAAAACTCCAGGTAAATGCACAGAAAGAGAAAGATCTCGTTGGCTACAAGGATCATGCCCTACACTCAGTAGATCTGCACTTCTAAGAATTACCTTTGGTAGAAGTAATATATTTTGAGTGACTCAGGTTTTCATTATGCAGGAGCTTTACTGTGCTATTCCAGCAATATAAAGGCCTTAAAAGTAGTAAGGAATAGTGTCGTACTTTGGAGAATCTCCTCCAGCTTTATTCTCCCCCAATTATGGAAAAACCACCCCAAGTTATAAATAAGAGGTATTCCAGAATACATAGAATAGCTTCATTACATGAACCAGCCACCTCCACAGAGAGACAAGAAATACGTTTTGGGCATTTATTGTATCAATGTTATAGTTTCATTTTAGCAGGGATCCCAGATGTCCCTCTGGAAGAGTTTTCAGGAGCATCAGGCTTTCTGGTATCACGAGAAATATTATTACAATTACCACAACAGAAAGACAGTCCATTAGTTACCAGAAAACCTCTACAAGTTTTGAGACCTGGGTTTGCATCCCAGTTGTGCTTCAGTTGCCTGTACAACTCTAAGTCATTTACTGTCTTGTCCTGCAGCTTCCCATCTGTAAAGTTGTTCTACCCTGCATCAGAAGCGGGTTTTATAAAAAGCATGTATTATTTTTGTGTGAGATAAGGAAGTGCTTATAGTCTTCACTTATGGAAGAGGACCGTATTGTGCTAGGCACCGTAGGTTGCTGATGATTTTATTTTCTCCCTACATTTCCTCAATGGCATCCCACTATAATCACAAGTTTGGTGGCAGTAAACTCACTTGAGGCCTTCTCCACTTTTAGTCTGACAGAACTGTAAAAAAACATACACTGACCTGTCATGTATTTTGCTTTGGGGTTTTTTGCGTTTCACTTTGCGCATTCCTGATCTAACTAAACAGCAACACGGAGCATTTGATTGATGATTTAATATTTAATTGCATCGTTACAGTTTCAGTTACAGCTATAACAGCGTTGAAAGTTCCTGGGTTAGGTAAAACTCCCTCCTAGGGAATATTTGAAAAATGTACCCCTCAAAGCAAGCAAATGAACACTTTGCTTCATTGTAATTATTTTGTATATGTGGTATATTGAGCTCTGGTTGGGGAACCATAAAAATTACTAAGATAAGAAACAGGCTGTCAATTGAATGGAAATGTGGCTCTGGTGATTATTTAAATGGTACAGTCAGACACTTGACAATAATGTTTCAAAAGAGAATGTGCCTACAACAGCGAGGGACATGTTTTTTGAAGTCTTAGCTTCCTATTCACAAGGAACCCTGAGGTTCCCAGACCCATACACAAGACTAGGAACCCCAACTGTTTTGCTCGAGGCCATTGCCTCTCTTCTGAAGATGCTGAAAGAGAAGGGTGAAGCCAGTAGTAATCAGTGTTTGAAGTAGAAGAACATTAAAGTCAGAGAGAGCTTCAAGTTGCAGGAACTCCTCGTTCAGAGAAGCAGTAGAGGGAATGGTTTTGAACTTGCCTCCGGTGAAACTGATTTTAAATAAAGCACTACAACAGGTAACATTTAACTTATCAGAAATAGGAGGTAGAATATTAATTTCTAAATTACATATGACCCGAGTCTTAAGCTCTCAGCACCTGCCCATCACATTTAGATTTCAGGTCTTGTACGTAATTTAAAGTAATTACAGTAAAGATATCTAAATGCAAATTAATTTTATTAATCAATGAATACTTCAAGAAGGTGAAGCCTCACATTTTTACAAGTGAGTTCTGATTTTATACGTTTCTGGAGACCTTAAGACTAACCTTCAGCATTACCAAGGATCCATAAGGAGTCAGAAGAGCTGAACATATTCAGGATATTTGGAAAACATCTGGACATTCAACATGTTACCATGTGTTGGTGAACACTTGAAACCCTTACCCTAATTAAACCTTAGCTCCCACATAGAGGAAAATGAAAGTGGCTGTGCAGAAAAGGTAGAGAGGGGCGAGATGGCTCACCCGTGCTCAGCCAGAGCCACATACTGAACACGCCAGACTCTCACTGCTTGCTTGACACCCCCCATCAGTTTTCCCAGCCTTCCTGAAACATGCACCACTGACAAATCAACAGGTTCACAAGTTCAGGTTAGAAACATGATGAAGGAGGTAGGCTGCAGTCTCTTATTGCAGCTTCAGTACCGGTCTGGGATGTTAGGCCAGGATTTGGGACCTAGTTCTGTAGGTCACACGGCCTCCCCTTTGTCTAGGGACTTACTCAAGCAGCATGCTGTAAGCAGCTACTTCCAAACTTGTGCCATAACCTCCCTCTACAATCCTTCTAACAGTGACGTTTTAGATTGACTGTAATTGCTGCATTGCCACTGCAATCAACAGGGTATTAATGATTTCTATTAATATAATGGACTCCAAAGAACACAGGCTTTTTATTTTTTCTTATGGCAATGCAACATGTTATGCTACTGTCTTCAGAAGATGCACTGAGCAAGCAGAAACTGCATCAGTCAAAAATCGTGTCCTTCATGGGGAGCTCCGTTTTTAAACGGTAACCCAGGTGCTGTGTCCTTGAGGGAGTCTAGGTGTAATCTCTGCACAAGTGTAGAAGAAATATCGAAGGTCAGAAGCACTCAGTAACTGTGGGAGACTCAGTGATTGCTCAGTGGCTAGGAAAAAAATAATTAGCCTTGCCAGAGATTTCTGAGGAAATCCTGATGCGTTATGGGACCTATTTTACATCCTGCCTGCTAAAAGGATTATATCATCTATCAGAGGTGGCTGCACTACAAACTTCCTTTTGTCATACACACACCAAAGATCAGGTGAGAGGTTTAATAAAACACTAAATGGAACAAAATGCTGAAGAAACAGAGCTATAATTACCTCTGAAGCTTTTTCCTTGCCTAGCAGGAAGTCTTTTCATTATAGTCTTTGCATTTTGAAGGCACCCAAGTCCTTCCTTGAACACTGTTAGATAAAACAAAACAAAAATTCACAAGTTTAACGTGCAAAGGAAAGACAAAGCTTTCTCACCAAATCCTGCTTGCTTGTTAACCTAAAACAGCAGGGTTGAGAGGAAGTAGAAAAAACTTAGTCTGAAAAATAGGTTGCTTTCCCACCCTCATGGCGAGGATAGACCAGATCTTTACTTGAAGAAAATTGGCATAATTTCTTTCTAGTCAACCATTTAAAAAAAAAGAGAGCTCCGAAGTCCCAGAGGCTCTGATTATTTTATACTGTGCTACTGCAGACGTTTTAGTCACCATGGGGTAAAGTTACCATGATGCATGTCCTTGTAGATATATTAATAGTGAAACACTAGTACTACAATTTAATAGGATTAGCTGAAATTGCTGTAATACATTTTACAGATGGGGAAACTGGGACACAAGGCAGACTTAATTTTAAGCGACTAAATCCATATTTTGGCACCAAAGCAACCTGATTCTCAGTAGTGCAGAACACTTAACTCCCATATTGCAAGGGGCTACAGTTTCAACTGTTCGTTTTTCCTGGGGGCAGCCACACCTCTCACTCAAACACATTCCTGAGAGGTAATTCAACACTTAACAGCAGAATCTCAAGGCCAGAGTTCAAGCCTGTGTACATCATAAGAGATTCCCACTAAGGCAATGGACATGCTTCGCAGGCAATTCTTACAGCTGCTTTATATAACCACACATTTTCTGTCCCATCCTTGATACTGGCTTTTCCCTCTCCCCTCTGATCTGTACTGGAGCATCTTTCTCCCCGCTTCCTTCAAAATCTATAGACAAATACTTTCCTCCTCTAGACTACATTTGCTCCATCGGAGCCAATGTTGCTCCAGTGCAAAATTTGGCTCCCTGCTGTGAGATTCTGGTTTTGTTCGTTTTTCCCTCTTCAAGTAATTTCTCTTCCTGAATTTCTTCACTTTTGTTCACTAGTGTTCAGGGGAGAGAACAGCACCAATTCTCAACCTTGCTAGCATAGCTCTAAACTGTTAAATTAAAAAAAAAAAAAAAAAAGCCAAAGAAGAGCACAGCCCCAGTTTCTACAGTTACAAACCAAAAGCAAAGCAAGTTTTTTTCAGTACTATATAGCAAAGCTTACCATCCCCCATTACATTATTCATTGTTACATTTCTAGTACCTTAAACTGTCACAATTTGTGCCAGTTCTTCTTGCACCGTATTTTTTTTCTTGCATTCTTATTCAGGAAACTGTGACGATAAATCCTGGCTGTTCTCTGTGCAAACTAAGGAGAGCTCACACCATTCTGCAGGGCATGCTACAGCATCTTCATTATATTCTGCCCCCTCTTGGTGTCTTTGCAGAGTTCTCTGGTATTCATTTTCTCCATTTCAAGAGGCCAAATTAGCAGCTTACTTTCCATCTACCAACCACAGCTGTTGACACAAATGTATTTTCTGCTGCAAAACATCCATGTCACCCACTAGACCTAAACTGCGTCCTGTAGTCCCATAACTGGAGAAGGAGAGTGTCGCATCTCTCCTACTTTAGCAGCCTCCAAGCAATGGATCCATCATCACCTTCCACAGCACCTGACAGCTTGAGTCAAGGAAGAGTTTCTCACCCTTTGATGACCCCCTCCCCTGTCCTCCAGCAGCAGCCCTGCTGACCACCGGTGACCTCTGTCAGTAATCAGCCCCGATGACAGTGTGGATATACCAAGCGATTAAAAAACCAAATAAATAAATTCCACCAGTACTGCTTTTTGTCCAAGGTTGTTACTAAACTGAATGCTTGATGAAAGAAATTAAAATCAAGTCTTTTGCTTCCACAGGGTTAACTAGAATGCAATCTGACAGCTCCTTCACTTCAGAGGCTTTATATCCCAGATGGTTAACAAATGTAGTAAATAAGCTTACAATTGCACTTTTTCTTGTTGCTGTCAACTGTAAGCTCCCTCAAGACAAAGAGGCAGTAGGTTAATCACATATGCATTGCCTACCATCTCCACTTCTCTACCCAGTACGGTGGGGGGAAAGAGAAGAGAGGAAGTGCTGTGTTCCAGTCTCCCATCCCTCCAGCTTTTGCCAACACGACTGCCTTATATTAGTGAAAACCCTGGGAGAACACGGCAGGGAACTGCAGCCTCCAGAGGCACACTGCCGCTCTGCGCACTCGCAGCGGCCAAGGTCCCCAAAGCTGCCAGTTCCAGATGGCTTGAATGCACCGTCACTCACATCCAACCTACAAGCTGTAGAGCAGCCTGCTGAATCCTGCCGATAGCTCTGCATTATCAGCAATTCAGCTCTGATGTTTAAGTGTATTTATAGTCACGAATACTACACATTATAAACACACACTCTCCTGTCAAGCAGTTAGAGCTAATCCTCCTACAAAGCAACAGGAGTGTTTCATGCAAATGCGTATAAAGCTAAATGACATTTTTATATGTGTGTAATAACTACAGAGAAAAGAGTAAGGGGGATCCTTCCTTGCAAGTGGCAATTAGCAAAATTATCACAGATAACCTATCAAAAAGTGACAAAAGAAAAACAAATAAACATTTACAACTCAGTAGTGTTTAAAGCACTCCACCTTGCAAGGTTGTCCGTATTTGTGGAAGAGAGGTAGGGGCAAGGTACTACTCCAGTACACAAAGCCCCCAGCACAAGGGCCAGCAGCTCCCTTTGAGCATTGGCTTTGCAAAGGTGGAGAGAACAGATGTTCAAGGCCACAATCACTAAGTCAAAACCATCAGGAGCTCCCGCGGATGAAGGGATTTAACATCACATGAGTGCAGCCTAGTTTCCCCCCCTCAACCTTTCATAGTGAAGTGAGAGACCAACGTGCCAGCCAAACATGATTAACAAAGGATGGGCTTAAAAGTGAACACAGAAATTCAGCATTTGGAAGCTTTCCAACAGCCAGCTCTAATCAAAAGAAATTACAACATCCAGTACACCCAGCACGACAGTGACACATTATTCATACAGCTAGGTCACAGCCGCGTCTGAAGGCCCCAGTGACGGTCATGAACGTCCTGTGGTCAGCCCTGCCCAGCTCTGCAGTGTGTTACGGTCTTTACACCTAGAAGGTGTGCATTCTTTTGACAGCATTTTCATTTTGTTCTGCCCCCTCCTGGTGTTTTTTGCCCCTTTCTCTAGTATTCTTTTTCCCCATTTCAGTAGGGCATATTAGCATCTTGCTTTCCATCTACCACAGCCGTTAAAACAAATTTATCCTGCTGCAAAACATCCATGTCACCCACCAGACCTAATATCATAGAATCACAGAATGGCTTGGGCTGGAAGGGACCACCAAAGGCCATCCAGTCCAACCCCCCTGCGGTGAGCAGGGAC
>JAVKLA010000002.1:32284396-32300442 GCA_034782735.1 Sagittarius serpentarius | reverse complement strand
TATTGGAAGGCCGCAATAAGGTCTCCCAGGAGCCTTCTCTTCTCCAGCCTGAACAGCCCCAATTCCTTCAGTCTGTCTTCATAGGAAAGGTGTTCCAGCCCTCTAAATCCTCTTCGTAGCCCTCCTCTGGACCCGCTCCAGCAGGTCCGTGTCTCCTGTAGTCCCATAACTGGAGAAGGAGAGTGTTGCATCTCTCCTACTTTAGCAGCCTCCAAGCGGTGGATCCAACACCTTTCCCAACACACCAATTCAGGTTGGTCACCCATAATTATTACCAGCACATTACAAACAAAAGTTTCTTCGGGAGTACCACAGGGTTTAATGAGGTGATGCTGGTTTTAAGAGATTTTTCCTGTTGTGCTGCAGTAGCACGCAAAAGAAAACAGATGCAGCACAAAGAGGAGAGACCTCTGACACCAGCTTCTGGACTGTTAGAGTTATAGGAAAATTACAGCCTTTTGTATGCTTGGGGCTCTATCCCATAACCCAGAATTCATCCACTCTAGTTCATAGGAGACTTCCAAGAACTGAGATTTAATCCTACATATGTCAATTAATCCAGTTAAAAAAAAAAAAAAAAACAAACAAACCAAAAAAAGTAAAAAAACCCACAAACCACAACAACAGACGAAACTTTCTCGAAGTGCATAGCTCATGCCTTTTACATGAACATGGTCTGTATTTCTTCACCAAGGACTCTTGTGGCTTCCCCTACAGCAAATCTCACCTGCCACAGCAATAGTTTCTCAAGTTCTCAGTTCAACGCTGCAACAGAGGCAGAGCCCACGGTGTTTTGGAAAAGGGCTACTCCAACAAAGGACGCGTGAATATTGCTGTCTGGGGGATCCTCAGTAAATTTGCACTTGTGTATGTCTCTAATTCTAAATTTGTACAAACATGAGCACAGTCATTATAAAGTACTTAGGGATTTTCAGCAAATCAGAAGGCTGGGCTACATGAACTTACCCTAACCCTTACAAAGAAAATTCACCATTCTAGCACAAAGTACTATACTGTTTGTTACACATCACATTTCACGATTGCTCCCATCCTACTTAAATAAATCACTGACTACTTATACATGTGAAGACAGATTGTTTACCTCTTTAATTTACAGAATAGTCATAATGGAAAACATGTATCGTCAAACAAACAAGCAAATCTATAATTTTAGAACTGCCTACAAAGAAATCCTTATATGCTCTCAAAATGAAATCTAAAATTCAAACACCAACAGTGAACAAAACAATATATTGTTTAAAAAACAACTAATTAACAAATATACCACAGAAAACGATACAGAAGAATATAAGGTTTTGTAAGCTTCTATTTTACCATTAGCATTTTAACAACAAAAACATCCTAATTTAGACAAGACCATAACTTTGACTTCTCCAGCAATATTATTTGGGAATTTAAATTGTTCCTTTCAGCTTTGGAAAGAAATTCCCGAGTTTGGTCAAGAACTTGCTAATGTGATTTGAAATACACCCATTAACATTGAGGGAATTGGTTCAGGCACCAACAGGACAAAACTATTTTGATCCACCACTGCAAAGCCAATGCCACCATGCTGTTATTAGAAGTCCAACGGCAGCCTCAAGACATACTACAAAGTAGTGGTGACCAAATATTTGAAAATGCTACGTTTTTATAGAAGAACAAATCTCTTGGTCAGAAATTTTATTGGAAATAAGGGTGACAACTGTCTTGTATTGCATTATCCTTGAGCTTTGTCAGCGATTCCATAAATCACTCGGGAGATGCTTTGTTTTAAATATGGTGACGGTTGCACTGTCCTCAGCACCAAAAGCACAGTCTTCTCCTCATACCAAAGTGTTTTGCTGAATGAGGCAATAGGCAAGCAAATTAGTTTACAGTTTTAGCGTGTGAAAAGCTGTTAAGTTTCCCAAAAGCTGTGAAGCCTTGTTAGAGATACGCTCAACACAAGGGAAAAACTCCGCAGAGCAAGAGTACTTCATTTAAAAACCTCCACACACAAAGAACAACATGCCTGTCATCCCCTCCTGGAACTGTTGTGCTTTTGTTTTGGTTTTAAATCGGATTTCACTATTGCTTTAAGAGAAAAACATGTACACAGCAAGAGATCATTGTAACAACATGGCTTGAGAAAACACGCTAAATATGCACAGTGAGGCAGTTTGTGCGCGCGAAGATGTCAACTTGAAGCACACTGAAACTGCCGTAAGTTCTCCATGATAGACAAACAGACATATACCTCAGATATCCTTTTGAGAAACTACCAGTTTTCATTCTACAAAATGGCTGCTCAGCCTCGAGTCTAGGGTTTTCTTAAAGTGAGCTGCTGCTGTTTTAATCACAGTGGTTCCTATTAGCTTAAGTGGAGTGCTGTTACAGTTACGGAGAGAGCTTAGGCTCAAAGGCTGCTGCTTTATAGAGCCTCATGTTGTGCACGTTATTACCCAGATCTGCTCAAAAAAAAAAAAAAAAAAAAAAAGACACTTTACATGAGTCAGTGCTTTCCTCCCTAACTGAAGAAACGCAGCTGAATACTCTATCCCCTCTCTGGAAAAGTATAAAAACCTTTGTGAAACTAAAGCGCAAATCAGAAAATAACTTGGTTGAAGGCCAATACATAGGCCTGCCAGACAGCGTTTCTGCATTTTGGTTCTCTGATTTGCTGGAGACACTGTTTGAACTTAAGTTTCTAATTTGCTAAAATGGTGACAAGAACAGCAATAGCAACCATAAAGCAACACCCAAACTTCTTCATTGTTCCATACGCTCACTAATTTCCCAGCACAGTATCAACAAAGCAAATGCAATCACACACACACACATGCTCTATCTCCCCGCTTCCTCTTGCCCGGAGTATCCTATGTGTTTTCAGAGTTCATTACTACAGGTTCAGAAATGCCTGCTCCCAAAATTACCATTTGAGGCATGCAAAGCATTTTTCTCCTACAGGATTTGAAGTAGCTATCACCCATATTCTACTTATTTACCTCCGTGGCAAAATTCTCCACTTCATTTGCTTTTGCTTAAAAAGATGGAAAGAGGAAAGAGTCTTGATTCTACAATGGACCTTGATTTTTCAGTGCACCTAATTAAGCAAATGCTTCATTAAATAAGGCTAGAATAAAGCATTGGTTTGATAGCTGAATCAGGGACCTGATTAATAAAATATCACAGAATTTTTGATGTTGGAAGGGATCTCTAGAGGTCACCTTGTCCAACATCCCTGCTCAAGCTGGGTCACCTAAATCAAGTAGCCGGACCATGTCCGGAGAGCTTTTGAATATCTTTAAGGTTCCTGTTAAGAACTTTTTAAAACTGCTGGCACTTTAGGGTGAGCAATTCCTATCAGATCTGCACAGACCTTGCTAGGTCATTTTTTGATTTATCTTCTCTCATATGAGAAAAGTAGTTTGAAAGTTAACATTGAAACTTCATTGGCAATGATTTCCTCCTAGAAAGAGTATAGTATAAGCACTTAAACCTCCAACAAACAGGTGAAGGATGGCACAAACTACCTATCTGAACGCACTGGGAAAACTCCAAATACTTTAAATGAGACTACTTCAGAATGAACACTGCCTCAGGATGTTTGCATCACACCACTCTAGTTCTGAGGTTTTGTTTTTATGGATTTTTCATCGCTTGCCTCGGCCTTGAGATTCTGTAAAGGAACTTGGTAGAAACTGAATTTTAAAAGCCTTTGCGATTCTTCTCTTTAAAACTTCTAAAAATCAAATCTCCTTAATCCTGGAATAGATTTATGTATGATTTGTGTGTGCAAACTCAAGTCACATACACTGACTTCTGTGCTTAAGGCCAGAGTACTAACAGCATTACTTTCATTTGTAATCTATTACACGGAGTAACAACGAATAAATGAAGTCTGGTAGCATCAGCCAGTACAGCTGTACGCAGTTCTTTGCGCCCCTATCCATCATTCAAGCACCAGAGAGAAAAAAGTTAATGCTTACAGAATAAAACAAACATCACTGCAATAGTCCTCAGAGCTACCTCCAGTATAACACTGGGGAAACTGTGTAGATCGATTTGCAGCACGGTGCAGATGCTAGCTGTTCAAGGCATCAATGGCTTTGTAGATTCTTTACTGTACATGAAAACATAAACCACAGGAACCCCTACTTGCAAAATTCATCTAATATCTTGCCCGGATTTACCATGTCTGTAACAGGATTTCAAAGTTTCCTCCTTTATTAAAAAAACAAACAAAAAAATCCTTCAGAATGGCAAATTACAGATTGTAAGCTGAATACAAACAATGGAACAATCAATTTACACTTAGCTAGGGAGAACCCACAGCACCAAAGTTACTCCCTTTGAATCTCAAACACCATTAGGGGTCCTTACTAATTCTACTTATCATTGTAATACCAAAAATAGACTAATTAATACATTTGCACAGTGATATCTCAGAATGCATATAATTTTCATTAAATTCCAGCTCCATTAACATACCTGTAAGGGCTGCAAAGTCTCTCTCGGACAGTGAAGTTTAGCTGGATTAAGAGCACACAGAATGGAAGAGACTAAGTTGTATGCAATTATAAGGTTATATTCAAAAAGTAGACAATGCATTGACAGAAATGCTACTGAAATAATAACGTGCCACATGTATCTCAAGGAAGTCCAGCATAATGTTTTAAAAATATCATCACAAACCAGCTACTACTGATTCAGGGGCACAGCTGAAATATTCAAAAAGAAGTAGTATACATCCAGTGGCCCAGGGACTGCATTTGCAAAATACCCACTCACCGTTGCAAAGCTAGCACAGCGGGTGATCTAGCAGTAATGAAACAACTGGATGCAAGGAAAGAGTTCCGCTGCAAGTTAACTAAGGCATATTCTCCAGCATTTACCACTTACCTACGCAGGCCTCAGAAACACCATCTCCTCTGCAGGTATAAAATAAAAAGGGCAGCAAAACAACTTAAACTTGCAAAGGCACATTAAAGCAGAGCTCATAAAAACTGTCAGAATCAAGATGTATGGACATGGGTAAAGGCCACAAATCAATCTAGACTGCACTATCTAAAGGAGAGATTTGAAGGAATTTGAGAAGTAAGGAAAATCATTGATCTCGCATGTGCCAGGCCAGAGAAGTGCACGTGATTCTGATTCACATTAACAGGATGACGGAGGCAAGAGTCACTGTGCATGCACCTCAGAAGGGTGGGCCCCTAAACTCTACCTCCTGCTTCAAGAACTGCTTAAGCATTTCATATTAGAGTTTTTTTCATGTAAGTAGTGGGAGGAAGAAGAAAACTCCTCTGGTTCTCCCAAGAGTACTCTGCTCCCCCAGGTACAAGGCCATGGCCATGGCTCCACTAGACTGCTCTCCCACAGCATTTTTTCCAAACAGCTGCCCAGTTTACACTCGAAGACCTTCAACTTCCTTCCCTCCACCTCAGTTTATTCGCTGCCAGGGAGGAGACTGATGTGGTAACAACACAACCGAAGCGGGAAATGAAAGAGCAGTACCCTACAGAAAAACGGCTGGAGAAAAGCTGCAATTGCAAAGTGGCAAGAAAGCAGGCAGAAAGCCCGCGAGGGCGAGGGCCAGGACAAGAAAAGGACAAGGCGTGTTTGCTGAGCAAACCGGCATGCTGAAAGAGGTAAGTCCAGGTTATTACAGCTCGGTAATTGACTCGGTTACCCATAAGTTTTGCTTGAAAACCCCGGTACTTCCCTGACATACAGTTGATTCTTTCCAATACTTGCAAATTGGAATATTTTAGGTAGAGGTTTAACAACCATTTGTGGTGTGTGGCCTAAGTGACAAATGAGCCGGTGGAGATGACTTCATAAATCATTTATGATACATTATGGCCATTTTTACACTACTATAGTTTGCAAAAATATTAACAATAAATGAATGTTGATAGAAAGGTTGTGGGAATGTTTGAGTGATTTTATTATATTTATAATACAGAGTAATAGTAACACGAAACCAGCTATCAATGTTTAATAAATGTTTTAGCAACATATTTTATAAATTATAAATGGTTGACTATATATGCCATATAAAATATGCATAATGGTTTTGCATGTTTGCTAATCTTATGCTATAACTGTTTAAGAAACTATTAATAACAAAGTGACTAGACACATAAAAGTTTCCAGACATGTTCAGGAGACAACTTCTAATTAAACAAGTAAATTTTAGAATAAAGTAAATGCAATTATATTGGTCTCTGACATACTGTAATTGTTTAATAAGTCTTTCATTCTAAGCTGCATGCAGATACTGCATACTCTAAACACTGTATTTTGAGAAAAACTACATAGGAGAAGCTTTCTAATTGTTATTGTCTGCTGCTGAGTGACTTCTTAATTCCAAACAGCTATTTTTAAAGACAAAATATCTTTTTCCAAATAACTATTTTAATGAAATACAATATCATGATTTTTGTAGAATCTTTGTAGGGCAATAATGTGTCTGCTTCTGAATGTGCAGGAATCGGTAAGCCTGATCTAATTACAAGAAAGTTCCTATCATAATTGAAAAATTGTTTCTGAGGGTATTTGGTATATACAGATGTAGCCATATAAAGAGAATACATCAATATCTAAAAGGTGATTAAGTCAGAAGTACTATTTTAAATTTTTCCTTTTTCATGTGCCAGTAAAGGAGAGAAATCAAGATCCTCACAGCTGGCAGAACTGTAGTTGTTCAAGTTCACCACAACTAATGAAGGTAGTCTTTTATGCAAATGTAAGACAACTGGTTAAAAGGAAACAACATACATTCCCTTCCATTTACCGTAATCACTTGATTTTCTAGCATTTTGGGGCTGTGGAAATACACAAGGGTTCATTATTGCTGGCCCAGCTAGCTGAGAAACAAAAAGGAATTACTACTGCTGACATGGAGACCAAGTCACATTTTTATTCCCTAAAATTAGTTCTCTTTAGGGAATAGAATTGTTCTGGAAAGTAAAAATAAAGAAGGTAAGAAGAAGGGAGAATATTTTATTTCCCTAATGAGGAACATGAATAGACACACCCATGCACAACTCTCTCTCCAAGCCCTCACAATAAATAGGCTTCCTATTCAAAACGGAGCCCGAGTCCCTTTACAGCTTGTATATCATATTTACTTCATAATAATTCAGCCCTCTTACAGCAGTGCACGGATTTGACTCCTTCAAAATAATTTTCATTGCCCTCTGTAACGCTTCAGTCTGTATTCCATGGTTAGTAACTACTACACAACACAAGCGTACAGTTGTCAAGCCCATCCATTTGGCTCAGCTGGGACTCAGCAGCAGCAGAAGGAAGAAATTACTCCAGAGGCTCAATGCCTTGGTAAACTTTCGATTCATTTTCTGGGGGAAGTTCATTCTCAAGGATGCTTTCTTCTGCCTGCTCTCTAATGACACTGTTACCTGGAGGGGGACAAACTTCTGCAATAATTGGAGCAACTTCATAAAACAGAGACTAAATTAGCTGAATTCAAATATATACAGCAATGGGGAAGTTGTTTACAAGCATAAAATTTCATTCCAATCTGATCTATTGATTGTAGACTTACTCCAAATTTCAATTAACCTACTGCCTGCAACGGTACTACGCAAATACGTAAAACTAAGCACGTGGGTAATTGTTTGCAAGATCAGGTCAGTGATTCATCTGCAATATTAAGCTGTTCAAAATTGAAAAGCTTTTGTGTGTATTAATTCCAAGGGCTCACACCTTCCCTATACAATTATCATCTATGCCTCCCAGTTTGTCTTCCCTTACTCAGTGAAGAATATGCATATTTACATAATTTAAATGAAAGCTAGTGTATCTTTCACATTAAAATTATACCAGCTCTGTATCCTCCCATCTGGATTAGAGCAGGCAACTCCATTCATGTTCTATTTATGTGAAACCTGCTCAGAAAAATGACAGGAAGAGAGTCAAAAGGGGAAGGAATGGCACAAAAGGAATATTTTGCACCTGCTCCCTCCCAAAAAAACCCCAGATCTCTGAATTAATCTCTCAGTTTTAGACTAGCACAATTATGTTTTGCTTGCCTTTTTGTCCTGAATTTTACACCTGGATATGGCAACAGAAATTCTTCCAAAAAAGCAAAAATTAAGGTTAGCATCTCAAAGGGTAGTGTTTCCCACTACTTAATTTTCCTGAGAGGCTTTGTGCATAATCTAGATTGCATGAAGCCTTCCTCTATGAAATTATGAGTTATCAATCCCCAAACTGTAGCACTGAAGAACTCCCAGGCAGAACAATGTAAGTGAATTCCAGACCACTAGGGCTAAGGAAAATAAAGATATACTAGCAGATGTTGGGTTTCAGATTTACTCGATAGGGCCACTGCAATATACGATCAGCAATTGCTAACCATAACATTTTCATTAACACATCAATTATGAGAATACCAAAGTCACCCGCCTCCTGAAACAACAACGAAAAAACTTGGATGAAGACGGTGTTCAGACTACTGATGCATCTACTCCGGTCATTTAATTACATGCTCTTCTATAGGTTTTTGGGATATTTTTCAGCACCCCAAGCATGTTAGCAGATTGCCGAGGAATCACATAAGTGCCCCTGTACCCACAATTTGTACCACACAATGAATAATCCACTTGAGAGGAGTCTGCATTTCCCTGATCAGTGAAGTGAGCATCATAAGCCTTTTCCTAACTTACAAAGCATTGCAAAGTTTAACTGTAATTTTTAATGTGGTCTGAGAGCATCGGGCCAAACATATGTGATTGCTTATGGTTTATTATTAAACACAGTGATCTTCATGTACTGAAGATTGTTTACTGCTCTAATTTTCAAACAAACAACATTACTGCTTATTGCACTCGTAATTCCCAAAACGGTAAGAGGATCTCTGTCTAATTTCAGTATACATTTATTGCATGTTTCACTGTTCATCTAATCAGAACTGGGAATCATTTGCTTCTAAAATAACCACAAGAAAAATAATACAGCTGTCCAAGTAGGATGACTATAAAAAGATTTCCCTGGCAGCTCCAAGAGTATACCTAACATTTTCTTGGTAAGTAACTCCCCCAGTAGATCGGCATCCAGTTGGCAATACAGCACCTTTCATTTTCCATGCCTCACGTTTTTCTTTAAAGGACAGCAGGGCACTTCTGAAGTCTACTGCAAGTTTCTGTACATGACCTTCTACAGCGTGAACAGAACTCAAAGCAGATGGTGACAAAGTTACAGAGAACATTTAAGTTACACTCGGATCTGGAGGTCAATCTTGTTTTCAATAGCTGTTTCAGCTCCTCGCGAAAACCCCATCCACTTCTCACAGAAGCTAATGGGAATCTTTCAGCTTATTTCCACAGGGTCTGAATTTATCCTCAGTTTACATGTTACAACACACAGCAAAGGAGGGCCACAGCATGCTCTAGTTCTAATGATCTTCAAACATCAAAAAGCAGACAGTAAGCAAAGATACATCTTTTACTGGTGCTTATTCAACCATACCAGTACTACATAGTCTTTAAGACAGTCACTGTTGCTGTACGAGGATCCATAAAGCAGCTGAATACCAAGCCATCTGGGTACAGCAAACCTGGAATTGTGCTATTGCCACCAAAAAACCACACCAACCACCTGGCTACGGAACAAATGGCTAGAGAAGAAGAGATGAAGATGACCTTCTTCAGGAAATTGTCTTCTAAGATGCTCCTCAGTTTTGAAAGTGGTATCTACAATTCTGACACTGTCTTCCACCCAAATCCTTCCCAGCTAGTAAGAGAGAGATGGAAATATTCTGCACTTTACAACTAAAACAAAAATCCTGACCCCAGTAAGCTTAGCCGCTGGAAAAGAAGTGCAAAAGTTTCCAGGAGGTCTACCAAGGTCTGTGCTAAGCTAGCACTATTGGATTTGCAGCAAGAGGCTCAGCAGGATAAAAACAATAAATGAACTAGATTAGATTAAACAGTCAGACATCCTCTCTTTTGAAAAAGAAAAAATAATCTAATTGAAAATTATTACAAAATAAATGACATACCCTGGGCACCGTCCCAGCAGAAACTGCTGAGTCTGATCTTTTGAATCCTTTCATTTCTGCAGAAGTGGAATAATTTCACATTTGGAAGTATCTGCTAGCTTCTGGGAAACCAGATTAATTGCACAGTCCCAGTTTCAGGATAAAAAACATTCTGATGTTACACTACATGCTTTTTTTTTTTTCCAGATTATCTATCCCTAACTGTTCAGTTCAGATAAAGTTCATAAACTAGAAACTTTATGCCACTTTCTATTGAAGTTGATTCCCTGGATAACTTCAAAAGTGATAAGAAGGTTCCTTTCATATTACCATTGTTACTCATATTTCTTACGTAGCACCTAAAGACCAAGCCAGACGGACAAATTGTGTCAGGCACTGCACATGCACAGTAGTGCGAGTCCCTGACCCAAGAAGGTTAAAAACTACAGCGCAGAGACACAACCTGGGCTCAAAGTCGTAAAACACACAGAGCAAATACCCCAACAAGTGTCATACAGTATCTGCTACGTTTTTTGCTCTCAAGGGAAGTGAATGGTTACTAGGAGCATATAAGCTAAAGAGAGGGAAGGGGAAGACAGAGAAGTGGATAAGATTCCTTGTCCTGTGGATTGCAGGACACAAGGCACGAACGGAGAGGGAGATTGAGTGCAAGACAGCGTAGCGTAGGGACACAGAAAACGCAGGCAAAAATGCAAGAAGGTTCCTAAGCACCAAGGTGGTCCCTGCTTATTAGTTTCAGTTCTCTCCAGTTTTCTTGTCAAGTTCATCCAAGGAGAATAAGGAAATTAGTGCACCGATCCCAATGCTCCTGCAGCAAAGGGGGATTTATTCTGCACAGTCCCAGACTGAGGGAAGGATACCGACTGCCAGTATACCATTGCTATTACAGTAATTCTTTATGGAGCCACACTGAACTTGTGCTAGTTTATAAATTACTATTACGGTTTTCTTTCTCCAATTCAGCTCTTGCTCTTCACAGATGTGGAATCTCAGTTTTTTCCTGAATTCTCAAAACTAGATGAAAATTTGTATAATTTTTGTCAAAAAAATTTGAGTATGAAGTTGTCTCTGTATTTTTAACCAGCACTGCAGAGTCTTTGAGCAGTTGCCTCAAATTAGACTTAAAATGAACTTTTCATAACTCCAAGCTTTGATAAATTCCATCCCATTATGAGTTTTATCCATAGTTCCTTATTTTAGCCAGAGAGAGGCGGGAAATCCAAACAAACTATCAAGATGTCATGAAAGAATTTTTTTTTTATTTTTTTTTTTTTTTTTAATGCCTCCGCCTGTCTGGCAAGCTCCATAGGTGCTCCAGGCTTCCGGGCAATCATCTAATCAAGACTTCTGACCACTTAAGATTACTTGCTGCATGAACTTCCAGATCCCCTTACAGAACAAATAGCTACAATTACCTATAACAAACCTAAACCAAACAAATGTTGCACATTAGGGCTTATTCTTGCGTTCTTGTACTATCAAAACACAGTGCAGCCAGCATGCATCTCCACTAGCAAAACAGAGAGGCTGGGCAACACTAGAAAGCGTTTAATGTTAATACTTGGGCTACTAATGGAATAACCCATGAAGTTTTTGGTTTACGGATACTAAGACCACTTGCTTGTCTTAGCTTGTAAGTTATTTACCCACAGAGATGGATAACACTGACATCTAAGCTAACATCATCCTTTAAAGCTAGATTTTTCAATGGTATTTGATTTTGGCACTCAACAGACTGAGCAGCTAGCCACCACCCCGTAGGCCCCTTTGAATATTGTACATGGGTCAGCAGGAGACAAATATTCCTAAAATTCAAGGCAAAGAACTGCAGTGGCTTAGGCTTCAACAGCTTCTTTTCCACTCATTTAAGAAGCTTCATAGCCACTCTTTCAAACCCCTTAATCCTCCTTCCTCCCCTTTACCATGTAACATAACAAAATGCATTCTCTTCAGGGTACAATGCTAAGGTCCACATTTCCCCAAGTACTGGTCATTCCTCAAACCTAACCGCTTGTTTTCCTTCCATATCTCACAGGGCTAAAGCCAAGGAGGCTTTTATGCCCTTCATAATGTAGTTCCTGACCCCATACAAATCTCTCCCTTTCACCACTACTGATCAATACAACACTAAAGGTGCCACTGCTCATGTATTTGTGCAAACCTGCCACTGACCTCTTTGCTGTTCCGTTCCCCTTTGCTCTAAGAACATTCCCCTTAAATCAATTATTTATCAGATCCACAGAGACTTCAGTAATAAGTGCAATGAGATTTGTGGCTTCTGGGCCAAAATGAAATCCCATAACACATAAAAAGTTTTCTGTTCATACCTCATTTTCCAATTTCTTTTGAAGTCCCTACAAAACAGCCAAACCCTTGAGTGAGCTAAGATTTAATAGCTCTTTGTCAGCACTTACTGAAATCATCCTATACACAATGAGAAATCCAATGCTAAAGGCAAGAATATGACATTGCCTTCTCCCTAAGCGCCAAGGAAGCTAACCCTCAGAGCTTTATTTCCAACTATCTGCAACACCCCCCTACTATCTTGTTATATTCAGCTCCACGAGAATCCTCACACATACTTTATTTCTGATGTGTCATCTCAGATGCTGTGAGTTCATCTCCAGAAACAATTTAAGTTATCCATGCTGGACAAAATACTTGATATTTTGTTCTTCAGAAATGTTAGCAGAGCTCAATATTTTTGCAAGGAAAAACAATTCAGTAGAGAAAAATTTAGTACTGGCAACAAGGAGGCTTTTAAAAGATTCAAGATAGCATGCCTGATTCGCCATTGTATTCTTCCATTTCAGTCTGGTTGCAGTAGCATAGAAAAAGGGTCTCAGTGGTCAATTAGGACTCTTATCTATACAACACCTATGTGAGAAATTTATTCTTAAAGTCTCTTAGGTACTGCTGTACTAGCTTTGAGCAGCCTTCAGGTATCAACAATCCCATTAGTCAACAGACTGTCTACAGCAAATACCCATAAATGGTTCAGCAGCACAGAAAACTACAATTTGTGTACTCTGCACTGAAGGAACAAGCTTCTCTCAGCTACATCAAGAGCTTTTATACATTAAGAATTATAACAGGGACCCTCGTTGGGATGGAGAGGAATCCGCCAAAAAGCTCTGAACAACTCCCATGTGAATCCCATCCTGAATTTTTTTTTTTTTTTTGGAAACACCGAGTTGCAGTAACCTAAAGACAATTAAGGTCATGTCAGCTCTAAATTCCACCAGCACATGGGATGCCTACAATAAAATCCATCCTTCACAAGGTATCCTCCAGCATTGCCCAGTTGTTCAAAGCAGGCATTTGGAAATCAGAACACACATGGGTTTTTTTTCTTCCCAGCTACAGTGTTCAGGTGGTACATTCACTCTCTGAAAATGACAAAAAAAATAAAAGACTAGAATGAGCACTATTTTGTTTACTTTATCTAACAAATACAATTGCCTACAGTGGTCTGAGATTTTTTTTTTTTTTAATAATGGCAGCATATAAACAAAGAATACTAAACCATACAAGTATTCGATTTTAATCTTTACTTGAAGTGGGCCTTAGACTTGGCCACCTGCTCCATTTCCAACTTCATCTCACTGGCCTTCCTCACTCTTAAGAAATATAATCAGCATTTTTAAATACATGCATTTCTTTTCTGCCTTGAGATTTACTTCTAACACACACATACACCCTATTCTCTTGTCCTCAGTGCGAATACGAGGTGTAATCACTCTATACGTGAACATCCACATTGCAATACATCCACAAGAAACCTTCTGGCAGTGCCTGAATGGCCCCTTCAAAGTAAGAGTTGCACCCCAGCTTGGGGCAAGAGAGCCCAGATTGCATAAAGACATTAAGCAGAGATACTATACGGACAAGGTGGGGAAGCAGATTTTGGTAACGCTTGCAAAGACAGAAAGAAAACAGGATTTTTCTCTTACTTCTTCACAGATGTTTCAAAGAGAGGTGGGTGGGTTTTTTTCGCCACAATGAAACAATATTTTGCCTCCGAAACTCCTTGGTGAAAAATGAACTTCAGGCCTCGCAGCAGAAGGGAGGGCGGGGGCTGCAAGGATTAGTGACACACACTGCATGGCTCGGCGTGCTTTCCGCGGTGCTCACCACAGGTAGAGCTCGCAGGGGAAAGAAGTCTGACATAAAAACTACGTGAAGAATGTATATTAACATGCCTGGCAGACAGAGTACTATTATGTTAAGATGGAAGAACTTCTTTGATGGAGACAGTGACTGTGGCTTTGGAGACTGGGGATTCAGTGGATCAAATGCCACGGCTGACAGCATCGAATCCTAACATTGAAGAGTAACTTCTGCAACTTCCATCCCATCACCAAAACCAGCACAGCCTCATTTCTGCCCCCTTATCTTAATCCAGTTTTATTTCTTCTTCATTTCTGTGCCCATTTCTTTAACAAGCTTTCTGCCTTTCCCACTGGTTAGCATGACAATAGTCAGGAAAGTTACAATTTCCTATGTGAAATTTCTTCCTTTGGGAACTGAAATACATCATCATAGTCTGGCAAGTCTTTAGCTCTGCCTGCTTGGAAATCTGACAAGTTCAGAGATTCAGCACAATCTAGTTTAAAAAACTCAAAAGCCACAAACAGCATATATTAGCACTGGGTAATTTTGTAAATGGAAGGGTATATACCTTGCTAGGGAAAAAAAATACCACTCAGTGACATATAAATATCATTTTGACCCCAGGGTCAAATTTTCAAGAAACTTCTAAATTACTGGGGAATTCCCAGAAGTGTCTGGCTACCTAACTCCCACTGGTTTAAGAAAAGCTAGATACGCTTCAAGAACTGGAGCTGCAGAAACCCACGAAAACTGCTTCCAGCACATTTTGCCATAGCTTATTTCTGGGTTTACAGAGTGGTTGCTAATATCATAGCAAAGCCAGCTATTAAAAGCACCCTCAGCAAACCTTTTCCTGCCCCTGCAGGAGTGCCACACTTACCTTACAATCTTCCAAAGCCACATGAAATAAACCTGATTATTTTAGAGTAAGTATTCCAGCGTTACAGCTGCTGCTGCTGAACGTAACCGCAACAAACAGGCTTTTTTTTTTTTTCTCTCCCAAAACCATTATCGTAGCCATTTTGCCAGTTCATCCCAGGCCTAAATGCAACACGTTTCCAGACCAGGTCCCTTGCAGAAATGTTCTGTGGCATGCAACAGGAAGTGCTGCATTTATTGTGCACATGTAAATATGTGCGGTAGGGTTGCAAAGAGATTCTGGCAGTGCTGCAGAGCACCCTGTAGGGAGGTGTAAAAACCTGGAAGGGAGAGCTCTCATCAAATTCCATAGATCTGATGCACAATACAAGGAGAACCCATTGGTGTAATTCACAGCAAAATGTGGAATTTATCAAAAGACACTGAAGCAGTGGAGGGCTTAACAGAGCAGCATTTTGACCTGACACTGATTCACCTCCACCACCCTCAGTACACTAGCCATGCCAGATATGTGGATTTTTCCATTAGTACTCTTCTCTTTCTGTTAAAATACAAACTTTATTACAACAGTCTAGAATAGAGAATTAAAAAGACACGTTCGTTATAGAATTAACTGCTCCATATTTATCTACGCAAGAGAGAATGTGTGCTGTTCCTGACAGACTTTAAAACTGTAGTGGATTTTAGGACAAGACTCCAACATGGGATGACAGTGTATCAAACACTTGAGCCTTTTGCGAGAGCAGTGAACAGCAATACATCACTTTCATTATGTCAATAAAAACAGCTTTGATGAAGGTGTCTATACAAGAAACAAGGGTTAAGTCATGATGAGCTCCTGAGTTGTGTACATAAAGCATGCCAAAAGTTTTTAAGAAAAAGTGAATCAGTGATTTATCTAACTGGCTGGTCAGTGACGGGTACATTGTTCCACCAGACCAATATTTAAGCTATTAGAATCACAGAATGGCTTGGGCTGGAAGGGACCACCAAAGGCCATCCAGTCCAACCCCCCTGCGGTGAGCAGGGACACCCTCACCTCCAT
>JAVKLA010000002.1:32251315-32284296 GCA_034782735.1 Sagittarius serpentarius | reverse complement strand
CTCAGGTGTGTCAACCACACCACTCAGCTTGGTGTCATCAGCGAACTTGCTGAGGGTGCACTCAATTCCACCATCTAGGTCATTGATTAAGATATTACTGAAACACAAGATAAAGCCTGCTACAGTCCTAAGCAGTAAGTGATAACAGATAGTAGAGATGCTGCACTCAGACATCCCAGAGACTGAATAGGTAATCCATTTAACAAATCCTTAATTTGTGAATGACTCCATCAGGTCATAATAAGAGAGATTAAACATAGCTTATTAACAAGTTAGTTATAGCATAAAGCATTACAGAGACCCTGGCCTTTAGTAATCTTTTGCCTTAAGTGATTTGCAGCCCTTCTGTATCAGTCCTTTTAAATAAAAGGTACAAGGTCTTGTCTTCTGTCCTAGCTGTCAAAACACCTCCAATTTTGTGCCCTGCCGCCTGCCAGCTCGCTTCAGAGTTTCCTCTGTATATGGAAGAGATCTTAGAGAATCCCTCTAGCCAGTCTCTTCATAGACTAGTTATTAGAAGTTACACTTTTTGTTCCACCATTTTTGTTCCATCGACTTGTCCCTGCCCCAGTTGGGCTCCCAGCAATGGGAGAACCCAATAGTTCTGCCCAGTCCTTGAGGATTAACATTTCACAGCCTGCAATTTTCTTTCTCAGGTCAAAATTTTTCTAAATACAGAAACTCACTGGTGGAAGTTCAAACGAGGAAAAGCAAAAAAAAAAAAAAAAAAAAAAAAAAAATAAAAAAAGCCTTTCTGCTAGAGCATATGTGGAAAGATAATGAAGTCTATGAGATTTCTTTATTATAAATAAAACCAGACTGGTGCGGTGATGTAATTGGGTGGTTTATATTGGCTTTTGCTGTAAAAGCTGCTCCTTATAAGCTTTCAGCAGCAGGAATGGCAGTCAGCTCCTTCTGCTATGTAAGCTAAACTAAAGATCACCAAAATCAGTAGTTCGTTCTTAACTGAGTCAGCTTACTGCATTATGGAGTTTGGTTTAGATTTAGTTTGGCTTTGAATGTGTCCCTTCATAATTATAGGTCACTGTTTCCAGGCTTGAGTGTCTAAATCAAAATATTACAGCAAAGACAAATAGAAAGAAAAAATTCAAAAATCTCATAAGGATACAATTGGGCTGTAGCAGCACGCATTATCTAGTGGAAAGGAAAAAAAATTCTGTTCAAGGGCAAAATCTCCAAAGTTGTCATCTTTCACCAGTCAATTGAAGAAATGCATTCTAAATATCTGAAATGTAAGAAGATTTCAAATGATATTAAAGCATACTGAATTAAACAATATAACTAGAGAGAGGAACTCATTGCCACAGGTATCTCTGAAGCGAAAGATATCTTAGAATCCCTCAACTAGACCTGGATGTCTACTATTTGGTAAAAAAGTTAAAGTAAAATCTTGTACACATAAAAAAAGATGAGATTACAAGCTGAGAAACTAAAAAGCATTAGCATTAACCAGATAAAAACCTTAAAGGGTGCAACTGAGACCAATCACTTACAAATCTGCTGAGATCATGGTTCAAAGTTGATTTACAATAAAATTTGGGGGGTTTGCAGCAGAGAACTGGTTTAAGAATCAAGCGGAAACTCACCTCTAGCTCCACAGAATTTGTCAGTGTGTTTCTATCAGTGTGTTTCTTTTTCAATACCAATGTTACAAAAACATGTTTGTGTATACATTTCCAGCACAATAATGTTTCTAGGAGAAAGCAGGGCAATTATGCCCTTGAGCAGTTCTGCAATTTCATATTTAATCTTATGAAATACGCTCTTTCAGTTTAACAAATCATCTTCTAAATTGCCAATCAAATCACTCCAGGAAACAAGGCTCTCCATCTCACAGACTTGGAAGAAGTAATTTACCAATTAAAGCCAAAGAGAGAGTCACAAGAATAATATAGGGAAGCTTTCTTGGAATATATTCCTTTAACTGTATGCAAAATCAAGGGGAAAAAAAACCCGAGTTATTGTTATCCATTGCACCTCCTATAAAAACAATACGCAAATACCCCCTGTTTAAATAGCATAATCAAGGCTGCAAAGCCAAACACTCTAAGGTCAGAAAAAGCCAGAAGCAAGCTGGCATACACAACTATAATTCAGCCCCATTGTGTGGCTGCACTACACTACAGCCTTTTGAAGAGACAGAGAACACGGGTTATTTTAACAAACTAACTTGGCACACATACTGCCCGGTGCTCCATTTCTGAGCCACTGTTAAACTAGTGCTGAGCACCATTTGAGATCCCTTAGACTTAGTCTGCTTTTGTGTTACGCAGCACAGCCTGCATTCAAGCACATAGATTTTGTTTTGGTAAACCAGGCTTCAGAGTCACCTATGTGGATAATGAAGGAAACTGAAGTACCTTGGCCAGTATCCTACCAAAAATGTGGTAAAAGATGCCCACACATTTTATTGTTTCACAATTTTAAAGTATATTCACTGCTTTCTCCTCCCACAGCATCCACATAAACCAGCTTCCTTCACTAGCCAGCCAAAGCAGTCCCAACCTGTTGTTCTCAGGTGGGCACGCTGTCTCAGTCTGTTTGCCCAAACCTTTCCAGGTTTCCTATTCAGCTGCTAAATCTGCACAGCAGATTCCTAAAGAACATAACGTGGGAACCAGACATCAATATTTCAATTTTGCTGAAGATTTCCCAGTTTGTGTTTGTCAGAAAGACTTTGGTTTATTCATTTCTTCATTCTCATCAATGCCTTGTATGCACAAAAAACATTATCTGAAAATCATTCATTTAAAACTCAATTTCCATGCAGAAATGAATGTTTTCAGCCAATGCTATCCAGACTAGAAGTTAAGGAGTGTCATCCTGCCATACCGAGGCAACGACCGGCTCGGCAGGCACTGCTGTGGTCAGGGGTGCCTGCGATTAGCGAAAGGGACACGGCCAAGACTCTGCAAGAGCCAATTGCTGGCTATTTTGGCTACCGCTGGAGCTCATTAAAACAGCTTTAAGGACAGTAAATGCAGCACCTCCAGCTTTGCCTAAGGAAAGTATAAAGACGACTCAAAGGCACTTTTCTGAACTACACAGTACAGTCCTCCAGCCACTACTGAAAACTTGCCCTGAAGACTGCAGCGACATACCCACAGCAGCCTAAAAAGGCAGCTAAAAATAACACCGCACTCAAAGGTAAATTTCTCTGTAAGAGAAAACCAAGGATAATATTGGCAGCATTAGTCCTGTCCTTTAACAGTACGTGCCTGAAGGGCACGTGTTATCTCATTCTTCAAAAGAATGAATTTCTCAACCCTTTTCCTTTTGTAGGTCACTAAGTGTGTCCTGCCAGGCAATAACTAAACAAGTCAAAAGGAGAAGCCACAGTGGCCAGGTAGCGTGGCCCATACAAGCCACTTTCAGAATGGGAATTTATTGAAGAGTCTTTTGTAAGACCCTCCACTACAGCTGAGTAAGCACAAGGCACATACAGTAAAAAATTCTGGAATATCTTCTTACCACTTGCCCTGGACTGGCACTGTTTGCTTTTGTATGCAAAATTTGACTAATTTACTATGCAAAACAGGAAGAGATAAAAACAAGGTTAGATCATTTAAGAGTCCCAGCCGAAACCTATACCTTCCATGTGAAATGTGATTCCATGAGCTAGTTTTGCTTGCGGGCTCTTTGTAGTACGTCACAGATAACCAGGGCAGTGTTCCGGTCTTGCTATTTCAGGTGCTGTTCAAGCACTGAACTAAAAAGATCTTTGACCCAGACAGCTTAGACCCTTCTGTGCAACATAAGGTAGCCATGGGTTAGATACAAGAAAGCTGAAAAAGGAGCAGAGAGAATAAAATACTGGTCAGAATGGCAAGAAGTCCCCATAGTACCTCAGCTGACACATGGAAAACTGTATACACATGTATCATATGCATGCATGCATGCTGTTTGCCGCTTTGTAGAGCAGAACCCAGTTAGAGAATCCCTTGGGCTACTTTGAGTTGTATTAACTGATGAAAGAGCTATCGGCTCTGGATGACTAAGGCGTATCACATCTCATACCCTCAGTGCAGGTCCCGTGTGAGAAGTCAAAGTGCTGGCAACAAAGATTTTTTTGTCTGCTTAAGTCTTCTGTGGATAAGCGCCCTTCCTCTACACTCCTCACGAAGGCCAAGTACAAGGGCCTACTTGATAGTGGTTTGCCTGAAAGAAGTAAATGCCCATTCTTTCTTTCCTAAGTATTCAGGGAGTCCTAAGACACGCAACAGACGAAAGTTCTTGATACTACTTATCATCAAGCCTGCCCAAGAAGACAGAAAACCTTTGGAAGGATCACAAAAGGAAAAGTAACTGCTAGATGGGTAAGGGTGAGGCATCAAATGTACTAGTAGGATGCAGACTGAAAGCAAAGGCTGGTTTTTTTCCCCTCCACAAAAGTTGCAGGTAAAGCTCTGGAACTCCTCACCACAGGACGCTGTAGATGCAGAGTATTCATTAGACAGATTCTTGGACAAAGAGTAAAGACCCAAACTTAAGTCCATCTCCAGTGTCCAGAAACCATTTACCAACCACGAGGTTTGGGCTTAGTTTAACATCAAAGTTAACAATTAGCTAGAGTTAGTTTGTTATTGATACTGTGATGTATCACATCACCAATATTGTCTAGTTGCCATGGCTGGTAATTGCAACACTAATCTGCCTGGATAGCTTGAAATGAGTAAGTCCCAAAATGCGTATGGCATGTTTTAAAGTGGAACAAAGGAGATTTATCTTTTACCAAAAATACCCAAAACATCACTTTCTATTCAGAACCATAAGTTCCCCTTAGAAATAGCGATAATTGAAAGCACTAAAAAGGCAGATACTTGTTCAGACAATTGCAAAGATGACTAACAGCATTCCAGTGCTTTCACTCTCCCTTCCCATGCATCACTGTGTATTTCCATGTCCAGGCTACAGCTATAAGAGAACTTTGACAAACACCTGTTATCACAGAAAATAACAGCTTGATGGAGCATTCCTGATCATGATGATTTCTCCATAGCTGAACTGGCTCAGGAAAATTAGAGGGTCAACATTTCTGAAAGATTTGCTGGAGACATCAAGTTTTTAATCTAAAAAGCCTGACAGCCTTTCAAGTATTTATACAGGTACTGTTTATAGGTTATAACACATGACATTACCAACATATTCTGCCCTTTCAAAGAACTCTCCCCTATTTTTACAATTTAATATTCACTGCTGAGCTGTCCTTGCTTGTAAAGAACTGTCAGGTTCAAATGTAGCATTACATGATCCAAAACATCCTGTTTCTGGTGAATATAAATTTTTAAATATTGAAGTTGCCAGAAGATTAAAGATGCCTATTCTGTATTTGCTGACTATTATCTGTATTTCTCAGTGTTGCACAAATTACAGGATTTGCACATGTGCACACAGGCTAGTTTTCTGAACCTAGAGAAAGGCTTGGCAATCTTACTATTTATTATGCCAATTCTGGCGTGTCACAGCATTAATTTATCTTTAAATGTTCAGTAGCAATAATCAATGCACAGAGCTAAAAAAAGTGTTGCAAATTATGCCTAGTTACAAAATTCCCAGACTGATTATTCTTCAGTGGAGTTATCACAAGCAGTTGAAGGTTCTGAGAATAATAATGTTCTGTCAATGAAAGTGTTGAAGGAAAAAAAAAAACAAAAAAAAAACAAACAGCTATGCAATATGGATTAAGTGATTAAGTGACAGCGAAATAAAGAATTTCAGTTACACAAAGCTCCTAGCACTCTGGTAACATCTTCTGGGAAGATTTTCTGCATATTTAAATAAATATTCCAGGTGCAAGACAGCAGACCACTCCCTACTTTACCTTTGTACTCACTGAAAGGAGAGAGGCATAATTCACATCAGCCACTCCCCTGTAAAATTATGTTGGAAACTCTGGTATTACCTTGGTGCAGATGGGTGAGACAGAGCCTGTGCTGATAGAGCACTGGTCTTGGCAGAAAACCGCTGTTAACCGAGTCAGCGTGAAAAGCACAGCTTTGCTATATGGTCTAAGTTTTCAAGTATGCCCAGCACCGGCCTTTCACTGGTATACCACAAACTTTATTAATCCGCCATCACTACCTGAACAGACGTTTGAAAGAGATGGAGAGTTCTCTGCAATGTTTTCCTTTTGGTGATTTTTTTTTCTCCACAGCATTACATACAGCTCCTTTTATTTGGCTTAGGGACAGAAATGATACACATTCTTATTTTTACTTGCAGCAGTCAATATTAGTGTGAAACGATACAATTAGGAACTTTACAAAAATGAGACAAGAGTAAGATATCTTCAGCTAATGTGCTTGTAAATGTTCTGATTTTCAACTAACTATACTAATTAATGTAAACAGAGACTGGTAAATAAACTTTTAGATCACTTCAACAGTAAAGCCAGTAAAGACAGCTGAAGTACTCAGTAAGATGTAGAAGCTTATTGAGATACTGCTGCAGTTCATCTGAAGCTCCTTAAGCCTTTAAATTCTTACTTATTACAGAGAATAAGTGTACTGTAAATTAGGTATGTTTAGGGAAAATTTAATTCCAGATACCAATGGCTTCTCACACATAAGCCCATTTAACATTTCAGTAAACATACAGGAATTGTAGAAACAACTAATTTTATCGCAGCTAATGCTGTTTTGATTGTAAAGATTCAGAGTATTTTGGGTTGTATGGAATGCCATACCCAGATCCATTAATCTCTGTGCTTCCCCCTATAACAACTACATATTCTATCTTACATAATTCATACTATTATTAAGTATTTATTGACTGGTATTCTTTTTTGCCTTTGAAGAATCACAGCACTGACACGGAAGAGTTAACAAGGAGCAACACAGAAGAGTCAAGATGCAGTAGAAAATAGACAAGAAATATATCTCTGTATATGACCAGTGTTGTCAAGGAGATTTGTTTGTAAGGCATCTTCCTATAAAATCGTACCCAAATCTTCTGCATGGTGAAGGCTGCACCTTCACAGCAGCTGCCTTTCCCTAGACATACTGCGTTCTTGCCAATCTTTGTCACCACGTATTTTACGTGCCGTTTCAACAAGACCATCTTGTTACCACTGCCACCTCTCTAACGCAGGTTACTCGCTACAGCACTAAGGACTTCATCCAGATCCTGTCAAAGCCAATAGGACGGGGGCATCAAACATCCCTCTTTCAGTTGTACAAAGAGGACTGCTTCACAACAGTTAATTTAAAGCCATAGAGAATCTTATGGGTCTATGGAGCAGAGAAGAGAAAGAAAATATAGCATTAACTACACAAAACTAATATAGAAGATCAATAGGCACCTATTTTCCCTTTTCTCCCTCAGCAAGCTCATTTAGCAATGCAGTAGTGAAAAAACACTGACTTCAAAGGTATTCTTATCTCCAAACTGCCCTACTGCTAAGCCTAAAAAGAAACTGTAATAAAAAGAAATGCTATTTGCTCCTTCGAACTGTCACACATAAATAAAATTTTGGAAAAAAAAAATCAATTCATAAAACAATCCACATAAAAATATACTAATCAATATATACATGGGACTGTTTGCAGGAAATCAATTTCAACTGCAGCACAACAGATGGTCTTTTTGCTATGAATTATTGTAATTGCTACTGTAAATGGTAGAAATGGGGCTGAATCAGAAAACTAAAGATCCAGCTCTAGAACTGAACTTTGACATAACTGGAAGAGATTTAAGCCTGGATGCTAAATCAAGGCCATCTGTAGCCACAGTATACCTGAAGAAAACCGTATGTATTAGCCAGCCAATGGTAACAACATTAAGACAGAAAAAAAAAAAAAAAATCCATAGGAGCATTCAAACTCCCTTGCAAGTTTTCCATTACTACCTATATTTGACTTGGAGTAGGAAGAACAGCAAAGGACACCAATACATCAGCATGCTAACAGCACTAGTCCATTCTCCAGGGACCATTCCAGCAAAGAATCAATAGGATGCCAGTCTGTATGAAGGCAACAACCTAAGAAGAGTGAGTATGATGGGGGAATCTCCAAAGACTTGTTCAGCCCTTGCTTACAGAACAGTCTGGGGCCTTGGGCACTCACACTAAATCAGCATAGCTCTGGGGGCTACTCTAACACTCACCAGGGGAGCAAAGCAGAAAACGGGGCGGTGTTAGAATTGGCAGAAGACCAAAGAGATAAAACCCTGCTTACTGCAAATGTACTTGATGTGCATTTGCTGCAGGATGGGACGTAGGCTTTCAAGTCCAGTCCTTAGCAATAGCATAGAAGTAGTCCTGCTACAAGTGGAATCATAGCACCTGTAAGAGGATTAAGAAGTCTAAGCAAAATTCAGTGTCATTAAGAACTTCAATAGCCGTTTCAAAAATGCACACAGCAGTAAGATGCTCAGCCAGTGCTCCATGCCATCCCTGTGTTTTTAAAATACAGCTAAGGAAGAGGCATATAAGTAGGTGCTCAGTAGCAAGATCCTACGTTCAGGTATCTTTGGGGATTTTCTTGCCACTGTAGTTGTAAAGAGTTTGGGGTGAATATTAAAAAAAAAAAAAAAAAAAAATCTACAGCTGTCAGACAATGCCGCTTGAAGTGAAAAACATTTTGCTAACTCATACTTCAGATACCACATGTGCATTATTAAATTACTTTCATAACTTGTGATTTACTAATGGGAATTGCATGTTTGGTTGGTTGGGTTTTTTTTAACGCTACTCATTTGTCCTTTAATGGGACAGTCCATGTAATGCAGGAAAGTAATGAAATCTGAAGACATACAGTTTGTCCTTACAACATCCCAACTACTTCTCCACTGTTAGTCATTAAACATATCCCAAAAGCCTGTGAAAGCCCTGGGCAGACTTTCTACTGCAACTCTTGAAAGAAAATCACCTCAGCTGTTTACAGAGGTAGAACTTGTTGGAAATTGGGGAAAGAGAAACACACAATCCCCTGTACTAAAAATACCAAAGACACATGCAGAAGGGTTAGCAGAAAAAACAGCATTCCCATTTTCAGTGTTTACCATTTGAGCCCTGCTCTGTTGTATTGATTTTTATGTTGCAACAATTTAAAACAAATAGCCTAAAAGGCAATAGTTGCAAAATAATGGTCACTCTGGAACAGACTTGCAGTATGGAACTGAATGCAAAATTATTGACCAGATCTCAACTATGAGGAGATGTAGCTGCACTGACAGGAAAGAGGCTAGGCCTCTTGCACTGGAAGGCAGATATCCTCCGCTAATTGGAAAACCACAGACAAAATCTTCCTAGAAACTTTTAAGACAACGAGTAATGGAAACTCCACTTGCAGTTGTCATATTCTCCAGGGCATTCAGATATCCATGCCATATACACATTTTTAAATCATTTTTGTCTAAATCATTCCTGTCAGGTCTGTCTCATTGAGAGAAATTCAGTTTGAGGCTTCCAGTTAATTTTTTTTCCAGCAGCAGAGCTGATTTAAGACATAAGTGTTGACTGACCTACCATGAGTTTGTTTCCATTTCAAGAGGGAAAATAACCTAAAACACAGGGACGTTATGTACTGTTTCTTAAACAGCAGGCAAAATAATGTCTATCTAGCTGTCCTGCCCTTGATAAGTGCAGTAATACCAAGCACACCACCAGCCTGGTAAAGGTTAGCATCTCTGGACACATCAGTGTTAACTATCCTTCTGAACTCTTCTTAAGTACTCAGCACATCTCTTCCTAATGCTTCTAATGTTCATTTCATTAAGGTAAAAGTAATTATAGATTTGCATGCTTTTCTCTTTACCTTTATTCACAATTCTAACAGCTAATACGAGGTGCCAAACCACCACTAATTGAAAATTGATTTTAGATTCAATTAAATGGCTAGCCCAGGAGGTAAGTATACATGCAGAAGAAGTCTCATCGGGTGACTCTCCCCCGTGAGCATCCATACTGAATTTCACTGACAATCAGTATCTATAACAGGAACGGTTGCAGCTGTAGGTGATGTCTAAAGAATATACATAACTAAAGCTTCAGCATTTAATAGCTAAGGAACAAGAGACACTTGCATAATCTCAGGTGTTACTTAACATTGTGACAGCAACAATTTGTGATGGTCAAGCAGTGCTAGACCTGGAAGACAAGCCCAAACTCACGCTGGCCTGCTGATTTAACAGACCTGCTGTTTGACTCTGCTTTTTTTTTTTTTTTTTTAAATCTTTGTGCAACACTTAAGAAAGTGATAATTGTTTTGACATTTGTTTCAATAGTAAGTTTCAGAAAGCCTTACAGTACAATTGCATGATTTTCTTTAAAGTTTTATTTCGGATTCCTGTAGTCTGTCTTATGATCCAAACCAGGTGCTGCTCTGAATCCTTTCTCTCTCCTAATGGTGCTGTAAAAATCAGTACAAAACAAAGAATTCCATAACAGAAATAATTACAAAGGATACAGCTATGGGTGAATATACTGTTGAAGTACTTAAAATTACAATGTTTGCATAAGGCTTGTGAACCTGTATAGACATGGGCTCTCACCAGTTAGACTAAATCTAACCTGCTCTTATCTATATATAATCCATATTAAGCACCAAGGCTGACATGTCTTGCTTTTCTGTGTAAAAAGCACTGGCCTGAAAAGCATCACGGCACCCGAGCAAGACCATTCAAGGCAAGTTGCTCTGTCCACGGACTTGTGCAGCAAAGTACACTCTGTAGTGAACATTTCAGCAGGGACAAGTTGATGAAGTCACAATCATATACAAAGGGTAAACAGTTTAGTCAGCACAATTGACAGCACAAGCTGGTAGAATGCTCTACGTACATTAGAAAGAGGATATATAATCAATAATATGTAATACCATCCAAAGTAGAGAAAAACTGCAATTCATTCTTCGGTGGTGTAAATCAGCCTAGTTTTCTTGCCATCAATGGATTTCCACACATTTAAGATTGCAAAAATGTTGGCCCTAGAAGCATAAGACCCTTCCTCCAAACACACCTGATTAATCACCAAACACTAATCTGTTATTTGTCTAAGGAAGAATGCAGTCCCCCTTTTAATGGAATTGTACAATGCTTTTGTATATTCTCTCTTGGATAAAGCTGCTTGTAACCCCACATGCCTTAATTATATGTTGTCACTTCAGTAGGTCTGAGTAGCTCTATTGTGAAGAAACGAATGTGGCTTCTGGCCCAAAGCAAGTCATTGAAAATGCTGTATAGTATTCTTTATCCTTTAACATATGGAATAGTTAACATAAGGCACTCAGACACACCTGGGAAGCCACTTTGCTCCTAGAAAGATACAGGGATAAAGTATTCTCATGAAAAGCAGCAAATACTTAGAAACTAACTACAGAAAAGGATAATCAAGTAATCCTTTAATGCTGGAATTAAACATATTGTCATACTGCTCTGTCTCAGGCCAGCATCTCGTCATTTATAAATTAAAGAACTGTAAGGATGCAAAAGGCTGATTATTAGATGAACTCAGGTGTCTTGCATTTGATCTAGGTAGTAATTACATTAGCCAGCTCTAGACAGCACACATAGTGGAGAGCCACAGGGAAATTTTGGGCACCTACATTAGAGGACAGTTCAGAATGCTAAGTGAATTTCATTTTCTGAAATCTGAAGGCAAACTAGACTTAACTTCAGCACTTGAGTTAATCCCATCCTGAAGCAGATTTTTTCCTTTGTACTCATATTTCAATTACTAGAAATACTTTCAAAAATTAAAAAATAATAATAATAAAAAGGAGATTGACCTCCTAAAAAAAAAAAAATCACAGCCTAAGTCTCTGCTTTTCTGTGTCTTCTGGGCTTTGGTTAAATCTCCTTTACCCACACTGCGTCTTGTGTGTCAGCAATGATATTACATGGAAACTAAGCCTATCCTCCATTAGACACTTGCACAGTACCTAATGCAACAGGTAGGATGAGCCTCCCAGTACTATTACAAAATCAAAGTCACAGGCACAGAAAAACCGATCAGGTACACACATGAGAATTGAACCAATGTAACTAAGACACATTGTAAAAATGACAGACAAGCAGCAAAATAAAAACACATACCGTTAAGGATATACACAATCCCTACGTAATACAAATTCTGCACTTGATAAATCTACTGTGCCTTTTTCTTACTGAAAACACAGATCCTCTTCTGGAACAATGAACAAACTTTGCCCTCTGTCACAACACTGGCATCAGTAGGTTTGGAATGTACTCGGTTCTAATGGAAGAAATGGCATACGTCCATTCATACAGCTTTAACGGCTTTTCTGCTGTAAAGCTATCCTTCAAGTCAAAAGCAATTCATATTTAATTTCTGAATTCACATTTTCCAGGGCAGGTGTGCATTAATAACCTGCGTGTTCTCTTCAGCTGTGTTCATTTTCCTTATTAGTAGAATCAATAACAACAAAAAGGACTGGCTACAGTTTCTTAAGTAGTTTCAACTTTAAGCTGGATACCTCACTAAGCAGACAGGCTCCACATTTGTGTCCAATCTCGGATGTTGCTGCTTTAAAAACACGTGCAACAGAAATCGGTGACTGTTCAGTAACAAGGTAAATGAGAGAAGAACACATGTACAAACAGCAGGTGAGGCATTCAATTTGAAAAGCAATCCGATTGTCTGCTCTCTGCCTTCGAGGGCAGTGCTCATAACCACATTGCTGAGACAAGGAGGAAGAAAATTTTTTTTTCTTTGTTTTGTTTTTTTGAAGCTTGGTACCCAGACCAAGGCCCTTAATCTGAACATTTAGAGTCATTGAGTAACGCTTTCCCTGGTGAATGCTACCATTGATTTTACCCAAGAACTTATCTGTAACACTTATTTATGGATTAAGGGACTACACTGATGCCCAATCTTGAATGCTGTTCCATGCAAATGGACATGAACAAATAACCCTACTGCCTTAAACTGGGCTCCACACAAGAGCCGTGTGCTTGGTTTCCAAAGCTGGATCCAAGATTTTGCATTTAAAGTTCATGGTTTTTGTTTTTCAAAAAAAGTACAAAACAGTAACAAATGAGGGATAAAAAAAAATACTTTAAAAACAACTAGATATTACAGTTGAATGAACTCAATCACTAGACTACCAACAAACCACTTCACATGCGGAGGCTTGGCCATTCTGTCTCTCAATTGGAATCCTCATGTCCGGTACAACAGTAATTTTGGGAAAAAAATTCTGTGGAAAAATGTTTTCCATAAGGGCTTCTAGACTTTGAAAGTTTTCCTAAGTTTCACTCAAAAAGACCACTGATGAAACATATCTTTTTATAGACTTTGATACCTCCAGATCACGCCTCAAAACACCTCTGCTCTCTAGCCAAATCCCTTCTAATTATTTTCTCCTTCCATTATGTCCAGAATCACACAACCAAGCCAAACTTCCAACTACAGCCTGTATTTTTATATCCCAGTCTAGTTATCTATTGAAGCAAACTGTAGCATTCATCCTGGTTTAACTGATACAGGGAATCACTCATGGAGACTTCAGTTCTGCACAGACTTATGAACATACAACATACTACAAATATGTACAATTCCAACACGTGGTCTCAACCACTCAAAAGACCTGAAGGTGGTCCATGCATCAGTTTGTATTGCGCTGGAATAGAGACTGCAAACTTAACTGCTCTAAGGCTTCTCTTCTAATTTTATGCCTCCTTCAGTATTAAGATTCTTATTGTGATAGTCGCAAGACAGCAGAAGTAAAGCACAATGCACCACAGTGCTGCCCTGTGCCTAAGGGAAATTTAGGCTGGTGAGGCTTTTATAAGATACACCCTCTCAAATATCTCCTAAATTAAATCATTAAAAAGGAAGAGCAACAGTTTGCAGCATTTATTTTAAGGTGATAGTTTAGGTCTGCTATGAAGCATAGTGCCCTAATACTGACACAAAAAAAAGTAAAAAAAAAAGTGTACTACAACAGTTCAAAGATGTGATGTGAAAAACTACCATCCCAGAGTAGAATGCACTGAACAAATGTAGGTCTTTGCCAGCACACGAGCTCCAGAATACAACCCATAAAATGGCAGAAAAGGTTTTAACACTGTACCAATGCTTATGTATGTGCCACCAGCGACTGATTATTTCAAGACAGATCATATTGGAATGGTAATAGACAAATAGCCTCACATAAAAGAAAACTAGACAAAAATGAACAGGACCACGTAGAATAAGCTTAAGATATACCACATGGTACCATGGACAAGGTTTACTTTTCACCCATGTCAGGAGAACTGGCCATGTAAGCAGATATCAAGGCAGTAAAATGCCCCTCAAAGTCTCAACTCCACACTCAGCAGTCAACAACTAAACAACAAGGTAAACAGCTTTCCAATTTGCTGACCATATTATAGTTCATTTTATCTGCCTGACAAATCAACCTGGTTTTTGCTTTTGGGGGTTTTGTTTGTTTTGGGGTTGGGGTTTTTTTTTTGGTTGGTTTTTGGTGTTTTTTTGGGGGGTTTTGGTTTTTTTTAGGAAAGCAGCTTGCCAATAGCTATTTTCTTTTCCATGATGAGTCATTCTATAAAAGCACAAGACAAAGCTATGAGAGAGATGAAAAACAGAAAACTGGATTCACCTCTGTTACCCTCAAGAGCATTGTGATAAGGACAACTTTAGAGGTGAGGAAAGCTAAAGTAAATTTGAGACAAAGAATCAACTGTGACAAGAAAGACAATGAAAATTATTTAAATGTACACAAAACCTTTAAGCACCTTCTATGACCTACGTGCAAAACAGGCTGATGAAACTTTGTATGCTCCACAGCCTGCTGCTTTTACATATAGCAATCCAGCTACCTTTATACTGGTAGGTAGCAATTTGCCAGAGATGAAGAAAGTTAAAATGTGAACTATTTTAGATGAAGGGATTCATTCATCCTGCTCTCAAATTGTGGTATTAAAAGGAACTCAGTAGCTGGAGTCCATCTGATGCTACCACCACTAAGGTTTAGACACACCTGTAATACACAGGACAAGATGATACCAAAAAAAGGAAAGACTGGGAGTGTGGTGTGAGAAGTCAGAAAAACCTATCACCGATACAGTAGATAGCAAGGGATAAAAATTGAGAGGAAGGGGGACAAGAATGGATCTATTCATTTGCTTTTCTATGTTAAGGTATTCAGACTAAACTCATTGTTAATATCTATGTCTCTCCTCTGACTTCAGATTCAAAGTCTGGCAAGAAGACCTGGACAAGATCAAAAAGGTAATAAAACAAATTGCAGAGCACACATACAATTTGGGCAAGGAGAAATCAACAGAACAATCTCACCGCAGGGGGGCTGGACTAGATGACCTTTGATGGTCCCTTCCAACCCAAGCCATTCTATGAAACACCCTACAACTCAAAAAGCAGCCGTGGGTCAGTTACTACAAATTCAAACATTTGTTATCACTGAAAGGGACCTACCTATCATTCAGACATTCAACCCTTCCGTTGAATTCAACCTTTCAGCACTATTTCACAGTTTCACCGTGTAACATTCGCTGCAAAAGTAATATTTTCATGTTATTGAGATGATTATAATTTCACTATGAACAGCAGTACTGTATACCATGAAAAGTAATCAAAGTCTCACAAGAATCACGCCTATTTAGTTCCATCTTAAACTACCTCGGATCCATTATTTGATATATACATAGACGACTAAAATAAGGATGCCAGTTCTTTTTCTTGCATGCAGAAAAGCCATCCAGATGCGTATTTCTGAACAGATCTGACAAAGCGCAGTGGGGCATCTGTTCAAAAGCACTTGTCAGTAGAGACACAAGGTGTTGAAAACAGTGAAAAGTCAAAAGTAAGGAAAGATATAAATGCAGGAGAAGAGGGATCATTGATTGACACGGTCTGGGATTAGGTAAGGCTGGCTGCTGAAGGTGATAAAGCAGAGTGAAGAAGCCAGCATGGAGAATTCTCTGCACAGTAGCAACAGGGAAGAGCAAGTCAACTGCAGAAAGCCTCTGCACCACTTCCACTCCCCCCTGCCCTCTCTGCCCCCCCTCAGCAAACGGAGACCTGCTCCTCTCTGAAAACCAGCTAGGAGGTGGCGACAAGTACACTGTTATGACAGAATTAATGGTCCCCTGGCAAGAGAAAACAGAAGAGGAGGGTGAACTTTAAAGGAAAAGAAGTGAGCTTTCTGACAAAGCAGAGCTGTACAGCACAGGAAAGTACATAGTTCCTTCCAAAAAGCAGGAAACCTTAGGAATTCGAGGCACTATCACAGTAACAAGGATAATGAGTGCACTTAGTGCTGCAGGTAACGAAAGCTGCCTGGCATTTATCATTTCCTGAAGACACACATTAAGTAATGTGACACAATACCATGTAATATGGGAAGGTACTTTTAGCCCGGGCTCCTTAAGGAAGGAAGGGTTACGGGATCGCAATGTCTGCCAGTCCTCGCTAACGGCTTTCGAACCCAGCCAGCCATAATTACACGCAACAAATCAGCACAGGTCTTCGCTGTTCCATTCCTAACAGCTTCATGAAAAACAGCAGCTGGGGACAGATAAGGCATGCTCTAAAAGGAAAGGAGGAATGTTTCACCTACCCACCCAACAGCTTAGCAGTGTAGGCCTGACCAACCGTCTGGGTTTAAGGCTGGTCTGGGTACAGGAAACATGGGAGATTAGTCAAGAGGAAACCAAGCTCTATTAGCTCTATTGTTCAAGGAACGGCTTGTATGTATTGAAGATGTTTGTTAACACACATGCGACACATGGGCGTGCTTATTCTCTTTGAAAAAGAACACCGAACACTTTAAAACTAAAGTCAGAAGCAAGCAGAGGGTAGAATTAAAAAGCTTGTTATGTACATTCTCCACATTATTACAGGAAGCACAGAAAAACAGGCAGATGAAGGGACACACGCCAGTCTTCCTGTGATGATTTGGATGGGCAATACATAGGACTATTGGCCTTTTCTGCAGTGCACCAGCAGGTTAACACAGGGGGCTACCCACTACTGGTAGAAGACAAGCCTTTGTGAAACCATTTGTATCAGACATCGTTTTATTTTTACGGAGAGTACCACAGCTGTCAAAAACATAATTCTGTTTCCTCATACAGAGGACCTAGTGTTTTAAATTGTCAATGAAGTCTCTAACTGACCTCCTCCTTTAAATTAACATCCTTGCATAGCTACATATTGGGATGAGCTCCCACATGCTGAGAGTCATAGAAGACATTAAAGGCAGTCAGTCACATAACTCTGCTCGAGCACATAAAAATGGAAAACTCAGTAGACAGAAGAATGTTTTTAAAGGGGTAGGAGAAACAAGACAATTTAAATAAACTAGGCAAAAAGTTAGAGTACTTAAATGCCCTTCAGTACTAAAACTATTTACTTTATCTGAAAACAAAATAACATTTGGCAAATTACTCAAGTCCTTCAATGGATGCCTCTGATAATTGCCCTGTGGTTCCTGTGTGGCACAGAAAGCTGTGTACACAGCAGAGTATGCCAATTTGCAATAAGCTTATTTCTATAAAAATAGAACAAATTCCCAATTTTCAAGAAGGAAATGTACTATCAGAAATACGGCTTAAAAGGATATAATAGCTGATGCTAAGCAAGCTGCATGCCCTAATGTACTTATTTCCCAGAGTAGTGCTCTCATACCCACGATGCGAAATTTGATTCTAGCCTATACCTACCTTTTTGTGGAAATAATATACTCTGTTCATTTACTTAGTCCAGCTTGGCACCATTCATTTCCCCCACTAATTTATAGATGAAGAGTATGTCAACATGGGCTTACCTGGAGCACCACTCAAAGAGAACTCAGTTTTAAAACATTCCTAATCTTCCAAGACCATTTTTTACTAGTGCCTAGTGAGGGTTTCACAACAATGTTTTTCCCCTTACACAATTTACTCAGCTGGAATAAGACAAACTGTTTGAGTGAATTTATGAACAGTAGTTCTACTAGAATGCTGTCCTTTGGTTCTGTTGCTTATGCTTTTAAAATCATCTAACACCTGAAACACTGAGTTAATGCCAAAAGCCGGTTTAAATACACTCTATATTAAGAATTTGCCATTTTAAAATGCTTCAAATTCAGACTTCTACTTGAAATGCAAAAAAACTTAATTTGGCTATTGTCACATTTAAGTATCATATTGACAATACTGTTTATAATTTCTAAGGATGTACTCCCACAGATTTGGGGATGAAGACATTGGCTCCAGGTCCAGTCAGAGCTTTGCACACCAGTTTTAATTTCCCTTTCATGTATACATGGATCATGCATGACTTCTGTGAGGGATGTGTAAGAAACAGGGAGAGCACATGACTTGCCAACCATTATGCAGGAAGCCTGAAATATAACTGGGGTCTTTAAAGTTCCTAGCTATTACCATAATGACTGCATTGCCCTTTTACATTAAGGAACAGATATAGCTTCAGTATCTCTAAGGATTTATTCCTCAATATTAGAAACAATAGGCAAAGAAGAGCCAAGCTAACCAAAAGCACACAAGGCAAGAAACAGGCACAAGTGCGTTTTTTGAGCGGTAGAATCTAATGTATCAGTTGGACAGATTGTCCTGTATACCACTGACAAAAAAAGCAGAAATTGATTGCTTCTCTGACACACAGATATAAACAGGATCTTTTATGTTAGATAAAAGAGATTTAAGAATAGATATTGGTCCTCAACTCTGGAGCACCATCCACCTGCAGTGCCTTCTCAACATAGTCTAAAGAAATTGTTTTAGCTGAGTGTGCAACTCTTCTAATCTGTGACCATGCCTGACCTTCCTGGGTAGTCTTTACTGCATGTACTGCCTCTCATCACGGACCACGCAGAAGCTCCTGAACCCTGACTCAAGCCAGGATTGTCAAAATAAAAGAGCTGGTACCAACACAAATAACTATTCCACTTGCTCACCGCACTCTGCGTTCCCTGCTCTGCAGGTTAATTGCACTGTATAATATTATATAATAAAAAAAATAAAACAGATTTCCCAAACCTTTTAAGGCATTTAACTCTTGGTAATTCCAATTTAAATTAATGGGAACTGTGTATCTTAATCCTCTTGAGATCACTTTGAGAATCTCGGAACAAATCAACGAAATCAAAATACTCTTTCTGCAAAACGTGAATAATTTTAAAGGACAAAACAGCGAGAAGCTGTTGGCAGTATGTTCTGCATTTCTCACGTAGCATTAATTTTTCTCCTGTAGGTACAACCAAGCCCTTTCCCAGCAGTGTACACCTCACTTCAAAGAGGGGAGTTTTGTCACACTCTCTAAAATAAGAGCCAAGGAACCTCCTCTGCCTGATTACCGTGTGTAACAGCAGTTACATGTTAATTTAACCCAGCATGGTAGGAGCTTAGCTGGATGTCTAGAATTCCTAAAGAAAAGTTCTTGTCCAAATAAAAAAAAAATAATAATAATTTAAGGAAAACTGATCACTTTCCTGTCTCCTCATTTTGAAGTCACCAAGGGATAAGACAAGAACAAAGCTCACCAAGTAAAAATCTTAAGGGACAAATAAAATTCCCAATTAGACTCTGAACAAGAGTTGAGCTCACAAGGAAGTGATTTTGGTAACACAACCTCCTCCCATAGGGAGAAAGTCTATGACATTTGTGTCACAGAGCCTATTTTCCCACAAATGCACAAAGAAAGGGCTCCCTGGGATAGAGCAGTCCTAGGAAAAAGGGGAGAGGAAAGACAAGTAGTACTCAGATGGTCTTAGACTTCAGATAGGCTGTGTTTTGCTTTAGGGTTTGCAGCCTAATGTGCATGAGGTGACCCCTTAGAAACCAATTGCAGTGACCGAAAAAAACAAGTTCCCGTGTACAGGTGCAGAGAGCTCACCACAGTCTTTGAGCAGCGTAAGATCTAGGGTAGTGTGCAACCTCGCACTTCAGCCGGACATCACATTGTCATTAGTGGAACTTCTTGCAGCAGACATCTACAGAGCTGCTAAACTAAGTGGAGTCTTTAATACCACACTTCTCCAATTGTTTTGGCAGCTCAGCTTTACACAAGCCCAAAATTTGACCAATAAAGAGGGACTTCAAGTAGCTTTAAAGGGATAGTGCACCATTATTTAATGCATATGAATGTCAGTGCACCATTATCTAGTGTTCATGAATATATTTTATATGCTAAAGAAACTAAAGAAACTCCTTAGGTTGCAAAACGCTGACTTTAAATCCTGTATCCATGTGCAGTGAAGCACACAAAAGTCTTAACACATCATAAGATACTGGCCATAAGATGTCAAGGGAACTCCAGCAACTATAACTGTTATGCTCTTCCAGAAATGCAAACTATTACTCCATCTAAAGAAAGATGAGAAGCAGCATAGATTAATGATGCAGAGCTAATTAAAGAGGTAAATAATTGTGGTGACATACCCTGAACCAAAGTGGCAACAAATAATGCAGGAGGAAATAAGAAGAAATATGAAGGTTTGATTAATTAAACTACATTTCTAAAGGTAGGCAGAACTATAAAATGCCAAATATGATATTAATGCAGAGTAGGTTTATTAGAAAAATAAGTTATAGCTTAATATAAATTAGATTCAGAGTTTGTTTCCTGTAGCCAGTCCTGCTGTACTTAATTGTTATAGCTTACTTTTTGGGGGGAAAAGAAGTTGCCCATGACTAACGAGGAGGCTCTGATAATGTCCCACAGAGATGGGGTATCTGGGGTGAAGAAGGCAACTCAGTAGAATCTGTATTCAGGAATGGGCTTGACCATTCTCCTGGAGCAACAGACATACGTTGCTGTAAATTATTTCAAATATTATTGTGGCTCTGAAACAAGAATTTCCCACACAAAGCAGGGGAAGGATCAAAGAGTCTCAAACCTTCTGCCCCCCTGCCCCATCCCACACATACAAAAGCAGAGGAAAACTAAGGTCTTTACCACCAAGTCTCCTTAGCACACAGGTAAATAGGTTTGGCCAGCCACTGTATAAAGACAGGGATTTGCCCATTGTACACCAGAGCACCTAATAGTATATCCCAAGAATGTTAGTCTGTTGGTTAGAAATTTATTCATCTAATATTACATCAATCTTGGTTCCTAACATTACATCAATCCTAATTCAACAGCATTACCATGGTTACACTATTATTACATTTTAGCCTTGCAGGTGTCTTATCAAGATGTCTGGTACCAAAACAATCCCCGTATTCATTCTATATGAGTTCCAGACAAATAATCTAGCTATCCTATCTACTCTATTAACATAAGGCCACAATCTCTATTTCTTAATTAACACAGAACCACAATACCATCTTCTGTGTAAAAAGCAAGCTATTGTATATCATCTTTCCCATACTCCAATCCCCAACACAAAACAGCAAAGCTTCTAATTAGCTGCCCATTTTAGGGAGCTGGTTTCCTTTAACTCACATTCCTGTATTGCCAAGAATCCTTCCCCCCACCCCCACCCCCCATCTGGAGGACCATTAAAGTCAAAAAACATCCACAACACCATGAAGAAAGAAATTTTAACAGAGCTTTGGTCAAAGTAAAGTTGAAGATACACTTTCAAAGTTATTTTAAAATAATTAATACCTTTCAAACAACACTAACAAGGGTCTATAGTCCCAACTGAGGCACCAGCTGAACGCATAAGGAAACCTTATGTTATGCAATACACTCTAAGATGGGACAAACTCCCTGAAAGTCCAAGCAGACTTTGGTGATTTGATCCCATTTAATCAAACTTCTTGTTATTTTACACAGCTCAAGCCAAAAACTAGTATTAGCACTTATCTTGTGGTAATGCCCCATTTTTATACTGGATGCCATAGTAATACAGAATAGGGCACACTTCACCCTATTTTCCGAGTATCACTTACAAAGCAGGAATAAGAAATTCACTAGAATACATAGTTTAAAATTGTCAACATGACTAAGATCCTTGGCTTCATAATTATTAGGTATTCCACTAGTTTCCAGACTTTTTAACAAACCTCTCCCTCCAGTGTTCTTTTGCCTTTGTATTCCTGTTGCTCTTCACTTGACATATTTCTCTGCAGCGTTTCATCTCCTTGTGACTGTGAATCAGAATGTTCATTATCTGATGATTAAGTTGATAAACACTGATTCATTCTCTCTCCTCCTTCATTAAGCTGGCCTGTTTTGCTCCTGATTTATTCCATGTCTGCCTGAGAATTCACCTGCATCTTCTGGTGTCAGGCTTTTAAAAGTGCTTTACAAGAGTGCCGTATCTCATGTTTGAGTTTTGCAGTTGAAATGTGTCCTGAATGCATGCTGTGTGACATGACTGTTTTTAAACAGGACTAAAACTATACATCCTAATGTGAGCAGAGTCCTGGAATTTCTGTGAGCTAAATAATGTTGAAATAACACAGATTGTGAGAAAAGTGTTTTAAAAATACTTTGTAGGGATGCGGAGGATACAAGTTTCAGCAAGAATGAGTCCTAACTTTGCATTTATGCTCCAGGTGCATGTCTTCTATGAGAAATCAGGAGAAAAGAAAAAATACTAGAAGCATGACTGGAACAAGATTTGCCCCAAACAGCAAACTCAAGGCCAAAGTATTAGGATGAGTGCACTGAGGCAACTGTACATTAACATGTCCAAACGTTTCCCACATTACAGCAATTTTGTCTCCATTTGAAGGGGTTTCACTACAGGACTATTTTTTCTTCCTAAACAGCTGAGCTTATTTCCAGGATATCCCATCCTGTGTCTGCGACTCAGAAGCACAATGATTACAACAATCACAGTATGATTAAAAACTCATTATCAGAAATATTTTTGTAGCGCACTAAAAATAAATATTTCTAAGCTAATTTTACTCACAACATTAGTAGATGATATTGCCATTTCTGTACTAATGAGAGCCAAACAAATGATTTGTAATGAATATTTTCCTTCAGGAATGACAGCGTTCTGCTTTTTTAATTGTACCTAAAAGGAGCATGGTTTTCTGCAATGTATTTCTTATTGAAAAGGAAATTCATATGTTACATCATTTGAGAAGGTGAAATAACACCTAATTATAGATCACTTTTTTCTACAACTCTGCAAAAGGTAGAGTTACACTAATTTTACATCTACATAAGCAAATGCGCACACATTCAAATAGACCTACAAATTGCATTGCCAAATCAAATGGAGAGACAGGCTCTTAGTATTTAGATAGTAATTGGCAGGGGAAAAATCCGATTCTCATCATTTAGAAGAATAGCAAAATTTAGCTTATTTTGTTCCCTGTGATTACCCAAATTATCTTGCAATTTCATGGCTAACAGGTTTTCAAAATGAGATAACAATAAATATATTTATGGTGCAAAATAATTCTTGCAATTAAAAAAAAAAAACAGACTGTAATAATTATTTTTACCTTGTACTTCAGTTAACATGGTGACTAACTGTTCAGGTTGCTGACTATTGTTCAGGTTGGTATTCCCTGCAACTGCATTTATTAATCAAATAGTGCAGAGAGCTGTGAGCTATGGTCAGGAGTGTTTTTCTGAAAATCTGATGCCTGAATAGAAGTCACAAAATCAGTAAGAGAAAAGCAATACTTAAGAATTATTTTTATTGACTTACTCCTGGTCGGCACTGCTGATAAAAGGGACAGAATATAACCCTGACATGACAACTGCAGTGCTCAGATTGGAATGTCCTTCCCCAGGGTAGCTGCTCTGGATTTGATCTGGCATAGCTAATAGTAGAATCAAGGCTTGAAACGGACAATTTTCCAGCAATAAGGAAAGAATTACAAGACAAACTACTCTATAAAGCAGCAGGAGGAAAAGGGGGATAAAAATTGAAACAAGAGCAACAGAAGTCTCACTGCATTACAAGTATCAGCAAAGCAAATGCTTCCAATAAAAAGCTCAAACCAAGGAGTGTTATTTATCAGAGAACATCTGTTTGGCTGACCGATATCTGTGCTAGTGTTGCCTGACACGCATACTTATAGAAAGGAACACAGTGTGGTTTGACATCAAAGATGTCTGTTAGTGTGCTCTTAGGAATAAGTAAATATATCCCTCACACATACACTGAGTAGAACTGAATTTCTACTGATTTTGGAAACACTAGGCTTCACTCAATTTCATCCCCATACTTTATCTCTATCCCAGAAACTATCCCTACCTTTCTATCTTAGGTACCCTGTAAGATTTCTGTCTAATCTGGCTCCTAATTCTTTCTTTTATCTGCTTTCATCCAGCTTCCCAGCTACCTATATAATTCCATTTGTGGCATACACTCATTCTGGAGGTCAGTGAAGCCTTCTGACAAAAACATATCTGCATTCTGCATCCAGTTTGGTCTTTGGCAGCCTATTCCTGGAACCTACAATACCACCAAGTTTCCAGAGGATTAAGGGGAAAGGTTTAGAAAAAAAAAAAAAGAAAACAACAAAAACACACCAAACTGAATGAAGAGGTCCAGTACTTGGAGATGGTAGAAATCATGTGAGGAAAATACTGCAATTCAAGGCATCAGTCATAGTTAAGTCTTTTCTCTCTTAGAATTTAAAAAGATTAACAGATAAAAATTTTGCTGGAAAAATAAAACCCATCAATGGGACTTACATCCCTGATTAAGTTCAGCAGTCCGTGAATAAGACTGTTGGAAAACAGGTATAAAATAAGCATGCATTGCCCTAAACGGTGGGAAAAAACTACAATATGTTTATGTTAAGAGTAAGATGGGCAAATCTGTTCTCAATGTCAGAAGGAAAGTTTAAATATAGGCCTATCATTACAGAGTCAGCCTAGAGAGAACAGCCTATATTTGGCTATAAATTCAAGATTCAAATCCCCACTGCTGGCAATCTCATGATTGCGCAGCGTTCCACTGCTTAGGACTTCAGCTGTCAACTTTTCTTATATCTTACTCAATTGAACCCAAAACTTCATCTCATTTGATTGTCTGACCCAAAGTTTTATTTGGCCCTAATCTAAATGTGAGCCATTTCAAAGGAACATCATCAAAAACCATCAAGGAACTGGAAGAAAAAAGTCATGCCAGAAACTGCTGAACCGATCAAACATTCAATTCTTTAATTCAAAATGACTAACATTTTTGCAAGAACAAGCAGGTAAACGAAAAATATCCTCCTCTGTCAGAACTGCTCAGGGGGAAGTAATCTAGAGTGATTTCCACTCATGGTAAATACATAACCAAAATGAACTGGTACAGATTCTCTCATGTCCAATAAGAGCTGAGCTCACACTGTATTGTTAATGTTCACGCTGTTAACAGAATCACTGGTCTGTCTTCACTGACAGTTATTTTAACAAGACTTGCACTCCTGTGGACATCTATTTATCTAAATTTTGTTGAAGTTAGTCCATTAGTGCAAAAGTTACTACGCACTGGCTAGCTGTGTGAGGGCAATGTTAGCCTTATAAAACCAGACTGAAAATTTAACTTCAACAGCATCTCTGACTTTGACCTTGAATGCTAAGTACCCTGACTAGGAACGCAATGAGTGCCAGGTTTAAGTAATAAGAGAATGATGCCAGCACACTGGATGCTTCAGAATCAGATTTCCACGCAAGAGGCTGGGGGGGGGGAAGTCATAATTCTGCAACATAACCTCTTCACAGCAGAGGGTAACGACAGTACCACAAGAATACACCAGTGCTCAACACATCCACCGCTTCTGGGCAAAGGGCAAACCCAGGTAGAACTGGAATCAGCTTAAATTGGCTCAGGCAACAACCTTTCCTTCCACTCACTGAAGACTACTGGGATGCAAATGTCTGGGATTAACATTTGATATGTTGGCTACACAGACATTCCTTGCAGTCAAAACAAGTGAAAAGTCACATTTGACTCCTAGTTGGCATGCTCTGAAAATTGGAGTATTATAATAGAAGTTCCAGCTCCTAAAGTGCTGCTTAAACTCTGTTATTTTTGCCTTGAATACGTATCACTGAATTGCTTCAGCATGCTACAAAACCTTATAAATCACATCGTAAGCTAACTCATGTTTATGAACTTGTCATATTAATTAGAAGTCTTTAGTATAATTATTTTTTACTAGTAATTTAAAAGTATAGGTACAGGCCAATCTTCAGTGATGTTTTTAATCACCTATTTAACATGCTAAATAAAAATCATTTTATAACTTTATGTAAATGAACAACTGTCCCTTCTCATGTACAAGTGAAATTATTATTGCTATTTAGAAATTACATAATATACTACTATCTCAGTAAGTAAGGTAAGCATGGACAGAGATCCTTCTGGACTGAATATCTTTTCCACTGGCTTCATACATTCAGAGGGAACTAGAGTGTTTCCTTCCCATCTTCTGTCCCCAAGACAAAAATAACCATCTAGACACTTGGCTGTTTCACCGAGCACACTGCAGATATCGGAACATGTGGTGGTTTGTATGTTCCTACTTTTCTTAGAATTTGTATTTGCTTCCAAGTTTCCCTGTTGGACAGCACACTGCGTGCCAAGATGCAAGACAGCATTTAAACACATTTCACAGAGTTCTGTCATCATGAAGACTTACTGGATTGCACCCTGATGGTGGATCCCACTGACACGTTAGTGACCACAATGTCCAATCTTTATACAACCATAAAATCAGACATTTAATGCTGTTTCAAAGCAAAACTGTCTCTTGGCTTTATGGCATTATTTAATTGCAAGGTTTTTTACATGTATTTATGTCTTCATATTGGTACTTCCTAATAGCCACTTGTCTAGGACTTCAATTAATGTGTCTGATGAGTAAGAGTTTATCATAGTTTATTTACAAACACATCAAAAGATAGTTAATAAATCACATAATTATAGAATAACTTACAAGCTGTGATTTGATACCTAGCTATGTGGTGCCCCAACACAAAAATATTTTAATTGAAACAAAGGGGAAAGAATTCCACCGCTATAATCAGCCTCAGGGTTCTGACACACTGAGAAAGCTTTGGGGGAACCCTCTAATTGCAAAACACAGCAGGTATCCTGCAATACGAAAAAGGGAACATACTTCCAGTCTCCACACTACGGAATACTTGGGTACCAGTTACGTGTTACTGCTTGGCAACATCATCCTTTAGACCAGATTAAAATATTGCTTTAGTCATGGTAATATGTTTCATTAATTGCAGCTGAAATCAACAGGAATGGCAGCATTTCCTTTCAAGATTAAGTCAGACTCCTTGCCTTGGTCCTGTAGACCCGTTATCCTCAGTCTTCTGGAATTATTTATGTCAGTTCAAAAATAATACTAAGTGCAGCAGAATAACAACACTGTTATATAAATGAGGGTACAAAGTACAGGGCAGTACAGATCTATTCCAAGCCATCAGACCTGTTCTATCTTCTATGGATGATAATTTCTTTTATGTGTCCTGATGGCAGGATCAGACTATTAACTTCTGCCATCTGTGTGCAGCTTGTTCCTTATCACAGAATTTTGACTACAGATTGTAAACCTCTGACTCAGGAGGTAATACCTGCTTTATTGTGTTAGCAAAGAGACTAAAGGCTGTTCTTTTTGCATATATGCAATGGGGTCAAATTGCATTTAAAAAAGAAACAAACCCACCAGACTAATGGCTTTCCTTTTTTAATAGACAGCAAGCCAGTATTTTATGTATTTTTCATGGACAGTACACAAAGGGAATTTAAGCTACTACAGGGAGCAGGTAAAAGTATTCTCATTGCCACTTAACACAGTTCAGCTGAGAGGGGTCCCTCACGGAGCCTTCTCCCACAAGTCCTGAAGAACCTTATATCCAAGCCTCAGGTTAAATCAAATTTTTTTTTTTTTTTCCAAAAATGCTTGTTAATCCTTGAATCTTTTATGGTGCAGTTCCTAAATCTCTGAGGCCTTGTAAGTTTGTAATCTCAGATTTACCAGGCTACTGAAGGAGCATTACAACAGTCACTATGACAGATCATATACCAACACCATTTTCAAAGCAGCAGAAAAAGATCAAGCATCTTTTCCAGCAAGTTTCAGGCAGAGCAGTTACTTGCTTCAGATGTAATTACTATCTAAATACTTTGCTGCATTTTGGCCCCAGCTAACACATCCTACCACACCATCTGTGGACCTCTGCCATGTTTCTTTAATGTTAAGCCCTGGCAGAGTGCTGAAATAGAGCCCCAAATGTTAAACAAACTGAATTCCGTATCATCTGGACTGACTGATAAAGGACTGAAAGTAATAGCAAAATCCCAGTCTGAGTTCCATAGGTTACCTGCATCGCCAGGACACAAACTCCATACCTCAAGTTGGTTTTGGCAGCCTGATCCACATACAAAAAGGTCTCAAGTCATGATCATTAGAACACCCAACTGGCAGAAGCCAACACTGATCCGAAGAGAAAGTGACAAGCGGCAGAAATTCCGCAGGCAGTTACCTGCCCTGGCGTTCCTAGCAAGGCTGACCATCTGTCTTAGTAAGCACGCTGCCATTTATAACACCGCCAAGCAGCTCCAGGTGAGCTAGCCTGTCACCCTTGCCTTCACACCTCAGAAAGGCCAGGATGCATTAGGCTTGGTCATCAAACCTGCTGTTTGTCACATCTCTGGATGACTGCAGCAGCATAACCGATGCTTTCATTTAGCTTATCACATTGCTTAAAATCATAGTTCCTTTCTAGCTTCTCCAAAATTAACTTCAATGGCAGTGTGGCATATAACTTCCATTTGTTAACTAGAGTATTTAGTCTTTGTCTGAAAATCTCCCCTTACTTCCTGAATGGTTTCTATACTTCACATTTAATTAAAATCAATGAATTTATTCTTGTAGATTACTACTTCAAAGGCAAGTAATACTGCAGTAACTTAGATGAGGTGGAACCAATGGGATCATTTACAGAAGCAAAGGAAACAGTTTGGCCTGCAGTTAAAATTAGGCAAGGTTAATAAAATTCAGCTCTGACTTGGCCATCTATTCAGGGAGCTGTGACAATGCATCAACTGATTAGAGCGCAATACTGCGAGGTTCTCTGTGTCAAAGTATACGAAGCCAGTGGGAGGTGAAAACAGTTAGTAGCTTAAACATATGCAGTCTGTCAGCAGCGAGCTTTGCAGGCTTCTCAGTTAGGGACTAGGAAGGCCCTCTAATTTGCAGATATAGCAGATTTCTCCTTGACGAGGTTGAAATTATATCAATCCTCTTTCCTTCTCTCTCCCAGGTTACACCGCTGCCTCATAAGGAAGCATACCAGCAGCCAAATCTATAGTCTCTTTTAACCATGGTCTAGCGTAGGAACTCTTCTCACTTTTGCTGTCTCTAGCAGTGTCTGGAATAATCCCAGCAGATGAGTATCCAATTCCAGTAGCCGGAGGAGAAGCCACCATTTCAACAGGAGGCAAAAAGCTTGCATTCAACTCCCCTTTACTCTCTCTCAACTGAAGTAAACTTCTTAATCATTTAAATGGTCATAATTAAACCCAGGTAGAGCAAGCAGGTAATTTCCCAGGCAATTCAACCTAAGTGTCAAATTAAGTAGCCTCCTCACTGTTGTGCATATTTATCAGGATGTTAATGATTCATTTGAAGATGACAGTTGGAAATGGCTTCACTTCACTGGCTGATTCCTGCGGCTCTTATTTTCACCACTGAAATCAGCATGTGCCATTTCAATATCTTTCATATTATTCAAAGGTCATGTCTATGCACTCAGAAAGAAGACAGCTGAAGATATTTCTGAAGTCCCTATGTCTTGTCATAATTTTTTTCTTTGTTTCACTACTTCCTGCTGCTTCCTTCAAAGTGGTAAAGCTAGATGTGTATGGAAGTGTCAGTGTTTGTGGTTCAGCTTATCTTCAGCCTGGTCCATGTGGACGATAACTCAACATTAGGAGACATTTGTTTCTCTCTTTTTTTTTTTTGTTTACGCTTCACATTGAAAACTTTTAAGGCAAAAGGGCGGGGGGGCGGAAATCAAAAGAACATCCTTCCTTTTGGCTTGAATCCCTCTGAACTTTTGTGAAGCACATAGTAGGAGCAGCGGCCTACCTGAGAAAACAATAGATCAAATTCATCCATTTTCTTGATGAATGGCCAATAACCGGAAAGTCAAACCCAGAGACTGTGCCAGCATTAAATCAGACCCGAAGGACATTACAGGACTTGGGTCACACCATAAATCAGGAAAAATCATTCTTTGCTCCACTTAGATTTGTATTTACATAGGAGCCAAGTTTTATAAAAGAGCTGACCTTGTCTTCTATCAAGACAAAATGTCTGCCCTTCTATCAACAGATCCAGAAGTTCAAAGCAAGGATTGATCTTCTGTAGTTTTGGGTATTATGCCAGTCTGGCTGGAACAAGGGTAAAGTTATTTCTGCTATTTCTTCTTAAAACAAACAAACATTCTTGAATTATACAAAGACATTTCCAACAATTAATAGCAGTCAACTTCCAGTCTTAAGTGAATTGGTGAATAAGGCAAAGCAAACTTTGCTTAGGAATCAATCAACAGGGTGGGTACAGCATATGAAAGGAGTTGAGCTTGTCTTTATTTTGGATTATAGGGCCTGGTTATTTGAAGTTCTCTTTCAGATAAAGCTTTCTTATTTATTAGGCTCAAATTCAAAGCCTGTTTTATTTCTGATCTCTCAAAGAACAACTGATCTAGTCTAAAGTTTCCAAACCTTTTCACTGTTTACGAATGTTTGACTCGGGGCATATTGACCAAGACTTCAAACCTCCTAAAACAACTATTAAGTGGTTTTACAAATTTACAAGTATGTGCTCTCACACAACTATTTTATACCATCTACCTCCAGAGAATTCCTGGAAGCTCCAAGCCAGACAACTCCTCATGCTAAACAGATGGAATATGTGGTAGAAAGACTTCAGAGCAGGGAACATCTTTCCATTTGTCAGATTAAGGGCATTACTACTAAGATGATTTGCTAGATAAATGAATTCTGAGCAATCAGCTCTGGGTTGCTGTGATGCTTGGGCTTAAGGAAAGATTTTTAAGTGTTTTGTTCTTTTCACAGGAACTATTTAAATCAGTAGCCATTCCCAGCTACATTGAGATCCAGTAAAACTGTCTACAAATTACCCTAGCTTCTTCATTTTATATAGTTTAGTCTAAAAACTCAAAAAGCATCAGCACATACAGTTCATCTGCAGGTGCCCTGTGGGACATAATTCTGTACTACCCTGCTACCCCTTTTTCTGAAAAGAACTCAAATTTTCTTTCTGTCATGAAAGCACCAGTCTGCCTCATTTTTCTCAACTGTCATTTAGAAACACCAAAAGGGCTGAATGACAAACGTTACAAGTCCCTGACCCACCAGACTTTGACAGCAGTTTCATAATATTTTTCTCTTGAATTGCACCTTCTGGCAAAAGGTGAATACATTCTGACATTTGTTCCACTACTCTGATCCTGCTGCACCAGCTGCCAAGCCTGCCTTGCGTTCTTCATATCTATTGCACATCTACATACATCAATATAAAAACAACAGCTCACCAAGACAAAGGTATTTTTAGAAATACTTCCTACCCCCCTCCTCAAGATTTCCTAAAATACCATTACTTATACTCAACCAAAGAAACACCTAACAAGTTCAGCTGGAATCTCCATGAAGGTATATCAGTGTGCAGACTTTTAGAGGCATTTGGAAAACTTTCATGTCAAAAATCACCTGACTTACAGCCTTCCCCAGAAGTTCAGGGTCCTAGTCTAACACCTGAACCAATAAAAATCCTCAATTCCCTTTGCAATAGCAAAAGCTTTGCTCAAACCATCAAGTAGTTACAGGAGTCCCTTTCACCTTTCCTTCATGCAGCCTTTATGAGGAACCAGTTACATGCAAAATTACCATTTCTCATTGCCAGAACACTCCCAGTTATTTCCATTCTACCCTCAATATCTAAGGGACTTTGTAGATGGGATTCAGAAGCACCACAGATGCTTCAAGGCGAGCTAGATTTATTCCCTAAGACATGGAAAGGTCTTTTTATATCCTTTCTATGAGTAGAATCATCAAGCAATCATGAATCCATTGCCCAGCAGCAGTTCACTGATCTAGTAACTGCTGTGATGCAGTCCAGGGCAGGTATCTCTAAGGTATCTTTACACTAGTTGACTTAGGTACTGCTGGCAACATATCTGCACCAACTCCAGGTTTGACGGGAATTAACCTCCTGGGCATTTACTCATTTCCCCAGGTAGTTTTGGCAGAATCCAGAAGTCTCTGTGGTGCTGCAGCTACTAGAAAACAGCTCATGAATCAATTAGGTGAAAGCTAGTTCATATGTATCAGCACATCAGCACTGACACTGTAGTAAAGCTGAAGTAAGAGTAACAACCCTTACCCAGATGTAGCAGACGTGCAATAGTTGCGCTCCATATCCACAGGCCAAAATCTAAGTAAATGTTATGTTGCACTGACCACTCCCAGGACCTTAAGTTCAGAATTACACAAGAATTTTAACTGTTCATACTCACTCAGGGCCAATAAGTGACATTTGCAATCCAGCCTTCAACTTTTCAAGTCCGGCCTCAATTACTTCCTAGCAAAACCAAGCTCACACAATTTACCATAGGAAAACAGCTACTCTCCTAACAACATCATAAAGCAATTATGAAACATTGTCAAATTATCCTTGTGACTGGCACAAAAACAACAGGAATGTCAGGAAATTATGCTGTAGGAGAGAAAGATAAAGTATAATTGGGAAAAGGACACAGACTTTGGGGGAGGAAGAAGGATCCATCAGACACCATATATTCTCCCCTGCAGAAACAAGACATCTGTCAGCAAATAACAGCAAATATATCCAAATATCTTTCCTGCTCATGTTTTCCATCTCAGTCCAAAACGATGTAGAGCTACCTCCTTAAAGGCTTATGGCACGCAAATGATAGTGGCAGATAGAACCTCTAAGAAGCCAGAACGTCTTCAGACAGAGAGTTCAAATTTCTCACTGTCCTGGTTTCGGCTGGGATAGAGTTAATTGTCTTCCTAGCAGCTGGTACAGCACTGTGTTTTCAGTTCAGTATG
>JAVKLA010000002.1:32235849-32249852 GCA_034782735.1 Sagittarius serpentarius | reverse complement strand
ATGCCGGGGGTTGCCCCGGCCCAGGTGCAGGACCTTGCACTTGGCCTTACTGAACCTCATGAGGTTCATACGGGCCCGCTTCTCGAGCTTGTCCAGGTCCCTCTGGATGGCAGACCAAGTAGACCAAGTGGTTCTATCAAGAGAATCAGGTTTAGGACATTGAGTTTCTTTTAGTCACCTTAGTCTGAAAGATTATCTTTTTGAACTTTATTAACAAAAAGTCTTAACTACAAGAAAAAAAAATATGGTGAAGCTATTTCAACAGAACAGCTTTAAAGTTAAGTAACAGCTCAGTGATTTCTGTCATGCAGCCACCATCTCTGTGGTTTGGCAACAGGTTTTTTGCAGTGGTTTAGGGGCTGTCAGATACAAATCCACCCTTATGTGAACCTCTGAGTCCAATGATGGATACCTGGAGGCACAGAGGTACTGCAGTTACCAGTTAAATGTACACATCTGCCTTGGGGACAAAAGACAGAACAGTGTGTACCAGCAACACAAGTCTCCCTAGCTAAAGGAAAATCTGTATCTATACAGTCTCATCAGCACGTGAAACTTTACATCTTCTTACAAGTGTAACAGCTAGAGAGCAACACAGTTGAACATCTGTTTTAAAAACACCATTATGAAGCAATCTAGTAAACCAGAAGTGTCTCTACCCTCTGAAGCTGACATTTGTGTTGTATATTTACAGTAGTTTTCTTTTGTATTTTTAGTATACCATACCTGTGTAAGATTATATTACTTACACATACAATTCAAGCAAATCTAGTCAATTGCTTATGTCTCAGTCCCTGTAAAGCCCAAGATATACTGATGATACATACTTTAATATGTATGTATTTTTGTTATTTTATCCAAGTAGGTTGTTGGGGTTTTTTGGTAACCTGGTAAAGAGGTAGGCTGTACAGACAGGCCAGGTAATTGCCTGTGCAACTTGTCTTATTTTAGAAAGATTTATATAATTTAGAAATAAAGAGTAGTCATAGAGCAAGGGAATATTTCAAACCGTATGAGCAGCAGGAGCAATGACCCTTAAGATGCTTTTGAAATGTTTTCTCCCAAATCAAAACTTGCGCAGATTTTAAGAACTCTGAGCTGGTCTCTAATGGGTTATAGTCAAAACATTTCTCAGCATTCGTCTCTATTATTTTCATTCTACACTGTATTTCTTCCTACTTCTTGTTCAAATTTAGACATATAACTGAATTAAGACCTATGTAAAAACACAGTTGAGGTCAATGAGAGAAATCTCACATTCACTTCTGTGGGCTTTAACTGACACAACTTTGAAAGCATGAGAAGATCTGTTTCCTATAGCAAACTTGTCTAGTTTCCTTTGGTATCAGAACTAAAGGTTTAAAAAAAAAAAAAATACAAACAGCAACAAAGACATTTTGGTGTTTGAGAGAAAACTGTACCTGCACATCACAGTCTGGAGTGCTTAACCAACATGGGCAACAGCAGATTAATTTCTATTTACTCTGCTTAGCACTGGGTCAGCCACACCTGTTGTGTTAAGTAGTAAAGTTACCTTGGTTTTATTTGTGGTTTTGAGGCATTTTTAGAATATCTTCTTTCTTTTCAGCCAGCACAACAGTCTGGGTATGCTGGAACACTTTTACAACAAATATAATCACAATATGAGGTTATGTTTTCTGAGCCTCTTTGTTAGTAGTGAATCATTTTTCTTAAAGAGGATGCAAATAATTTACAGAGTGAGCATTGTTAGAAGCTTGTTGTCTTTAGCAGCCAACTTGAGCCTGATCAGACAAGCAATTTTAAGTAGGATTTAGTGTAGCACTGAAGATACTTTGCTCAGGAAAATAAAAAAAACTGCTGTACGGAAATCACATGCTGTACATTCAAACAGACAAAGCAAAAGGAGCATCTTCTTCAGTAAGAAGCCTTAACACCAAGTTATCAGGTTGGTCTGCTTCGCGAGTGGAACAGTGTCTTGCAAGAAAATACTTAACATTGAGTCAGGTTTTTCAGATGCACTCAATATCCAACATCACTGGCAGTATAAAATACCACTTACTATCCATTCCACCCAAAACACTCTTTGCATAAGGCAAGCTAAAATTATGTCATTCACTTTGCCTGTTTCCATGTTCCTCTTTCTGTGCCAACTTTCAAGTTCTTTGGGGCAGAACATTGTACACACATCTATATTTGCAACACACCTAGCTCAAGAGGCCACCTGCCTTGTTTGGTGTACAGCATCTTCAAAATCACCCAGCAAAAATATGGTGAGTGAGCCACCACGCACATGCAGTATGGCTTTCCCCAACGCATTCTGTGCAAAAATAAGACAACCAGCTACACTTCACCAAACAAAGCATTTTTCCTCTTTCTGCAAAATACTGCTTTGGGCGTAAAATATAAGCAGAATTACTTGTTTTCTCGTGGGTTGTTTTTTTGCTATGCTTGGGTTTGGTTTTGTTTCATTGCCTTCCTGCTACTGGAGGCAGCTGCCTCTTAAAAATAATAAACCACCTATTTTGTTTCAGCTACCATGGTGCCAAATACTGTCTCCAATGCACAAAGAAAGACTGAATAATTTTTTGTGAGTTTAAAGTAATATCATGAGTAGTGGAATACCTCTTCAAGTCTAAAATGTGATATTCTCTGGGAGAAGGCAATATTCCAGTCAGCTTTACAATACACTCTTTTTCTCAAGGTCTTAAGCTCAGCTTTCCAACACAAATCTTCAGAACAATGAATTCACCATAGCTGCTCTCAGTATTCTTGCATTTACTTGGGAATCCTAGAAAGCTGCATGCCATTTAAATGTTTTAGAAACTGACAGTCATACTAACATATTGGCCTTGTGATGTCCCTTGCCTTAGGGGGTATGAGAGCTCTGCGATCCAGCATGTATGATTTTTTACAACAAGGCTAGTAAGGATTTAGTCATTTTGGAGGTAACAGCAAATCCTGAGATCCTTTCATTTACTTCATTACCCTGGATAATCCTCAGCTTGTATAACTGTGTTCACCTTAAGGGACATCCTCCAGAGTTTCAATAGGATTCTGGTATCTCTTCCACTTCCTCTCCTGAACTTTTCTTAGGTTGCACTGTTACCCTAAGGAGTACAGCCATTTCTGTGAAACTGAAATAGCCCTCCTCTACTTGCAAACACACATCCCCTTCAAGTCTTTACAAATATTTTCTTTCTCACCAGGCCAAGGTTTAACCTGTTCTTGCCACAAATCCTTTGCACCACCACCACTGCATGCAGCAGCAGCCAACTATTCTCTTAGGTTTTCTCCTCATTCTCCTTTCTATCAGCATTCCTCAAAGCATCCAGAACATTCACATTCTTCTTTGAAATATATATATTTTTTTTAATTAGGTTTCCCTATTTACGTCTAACCCTGCAAGATCTACTCCTCTCTCTTACTGTGCCTTAAAAGCCATCAGAACTCAAGAAAGTCACCTGTGATCAAGTGCAACTCTCAGTTCAGGGAACAAACCCAGCTGGGTTGAAGCAGGTACCGGGAAAGGGCATTACTGTTCTTCTGATACTTAAGTACGAGGAGAAAACGCAAGAGAACTTTTTTAATGTATTAGTTAGGAACCGTGCAGCCCTGCAGACCCTGTCCTGGTAGGACTCAGACAAGCCAAAGAAGGAATCTCGTCCAGTTGTGAAATGAGGGAACCCTGCTCTTGCCACAGCCTGAGGTTTTCTGCTGTTTGGAGAACAGTGAAAATCAGCAAGTCTAAGCTGTAACACACAGAGGTCTGCACTGAGACTATATTATTTCCATTTGTTTTCTTTTGTTTCTCCTAACAGCACTTCAGAGAACAGTGAAAGCCCTTTAAAACCTATCTATTGACTTCAAAGGGAACCAGTTTTCCTATGCATTTGTTTTGTTGACCTTTTTTGTTTGGTTTTGTCTGTTCGTTTTTAAGTTTACACCTTGTTTTCAGGGGCAGTAGTAGCAAAAATCCCTATGAAAACTGCAGTAAGGCTGAGAAGTGCTTCAGGCACCACCTAAAAGAAAGGAACCACAATTCTTTAGTAATAGCAGTGATACTAAACTTGCTCTGGGTTGAAGAATGTCATTTTCTTACCACCGCCTTCCTTCTATCAAAACAGCCCTGAGTTACTACATAGCACAAATACATTTGCATTGCATAAAGGGATTTGTTCTGTTGTTTCTCTTATCATCCAAATGGTAAGAAGAAGCTGAGCTCCAGGCAGGGGAAAGGTGCCACATCAGAGCAGGTTGGTTCACATCATCTCAGGAGCAGACATGAAAAAATTAATTTAACAGTGTAGAAAAAGAGTCAGTTTAGCAACCTCAACATGCAGGGGTGAAAAAACCTTTACACATACACACCTGAGGAATCAAATTTTGAAGTTTCTCAGGTTCATGGTCTTTTTTGAGGAAAGCCTGCCTGTAGTAGATTTTGGCTAGTCACAATCCTGCTCTGCTCCTCACAAAAAGAGGAGCTGATACCTTCGTATCCTCTTACACCACCTTAAACACTGCTGCACATGGATGAGCACAAAGCCCTGACTAAGGCTCATCATAGCATAGGGGAAATGGTAATAAAGCACAAAGCTATCACAGCTGGAGAAGAAACAATAACAAGTTATTCTGACCAAGAACTCCCAACTTACGGTCTGGGAAACCATTTTGTTGCACAGACATCATCTTTTCTGTTCTCTCAGCCAACCTTTACTAATTTTGCACCGCTGCTTATTTAAGGACAAACAAAGGATATTAACTAGCAAACTAGTTTCCAAGAAACCTTGTCAAGGTTTGAAGCAAGAATTACCTTCAAATTTAAGCTTGGGCTGCAAAGCTGACCTGCTGTTTCCTATTATCTTAACGATTGATTTGTTGCAGCTGCAGGTTTATGCACCTTGGTCCTTCTTCTATTAAGAGACAACAGGAACCCAGCCGGTCACATATAACAGAAGATTTTGTAAGGTGGCTCAGCTACAAAAACACTATACTAAGAGCTTCTCACTGGATAGATCTGTCTCAGTTTTTAAAAAAAGAAATTAACACTATCACACAAGAGTCTCTTTCCTGAGTCACCCGTGTACAGCACAAGCAAAAAGAAGTGCCAAGTAAAAACATTCAGGAAAGTGGCAGAAACACAAGAAAATTCTCAGGATTCTGTGAAAGCTCTTTTAAGAGATCTGATTGAATTTTTCCCATCAAAGGAACTCTGTCTAATACCATCATTCTGCTACTCTAAATTAGATCCTTCTAAAGAAGGATCACAGAATTTGTTTAATATTCTTCTATCTCTAAACTAGCAGGTATACTATTAAATAGCATAATTAAAAGACAAACAGAAGGAGATGTGTCAGGATTTCTAGTGAGCTTGAATATTCACAATCAACCTGTTGAAGAGTAGGGGGAGGTTGGGTGTGGCAATGTTACTGTTTTTAAAATAGCTTTTGAAAGTTTGCATTAATCCAGGTTGGCAGCAAACCATTGCTTTTAAGAGAAACATTCTCTTTATAAACAAAGCCAGATGGATTTTTTTTTTTTATTAGAGAACCACAGCCAGACTGGGATTTTTCCTCTGTGAAATCTTTTCAACTCTCATGGCTGGTCTCAGGTGGGCAGCCTTAGTATAAATGGATAATACTAAAAGGTGCCTTCAGGCATAGCCTCGAGCTATGGGGAGTAAAATGCACTGCCCTGTGAGCAGCCTCTGGCAGAAGGGAAAGGGGTAGAGAGAGCAACCTGAAATTCGGGCTCCTTGCTCCTGCAGTTCCAATTTTTCCTTTAATTCCCTTTTTCCCCTGCAAGAATTCATTTGTGTCTGGCTTGTGATTTCTGAATCCTCTGCTAGTGACTGGCTGAATGAGCTGAAAGGAGACGACTGCATAGCCCCTATTTCCTCTCACAAATCTTTACACAAGATTTTGCTAGCCCACAGAGGAGAGCCCTCCCTTACTCAGATACTGTTATTCCAGTCCAGTATATTCTTAAATGAGGTACCAAGGCAATCTACCATGTCTGCTAGGAACAGGCAGGAGACCTCAGGGGCATGGTAGCTGTTGTTTAGGAATAGGTAGCTCAGCCCTATGAGCAGCCCTATGCAACCGCTTAAGAAAAATAAGAGGACTTTAAAATTGCCTCCCCAGCTTTCCCTGTAAGACACTGCCTAGTTCACATGTTTATTTGTTATTTGATTCAACTAAATTTTCCTCACATAGAATACAGCTATATATAATGCTATAGCCCCTCCTTTCCCAAACTATACTCTCCACATTAATTCAACAGAACAAACCCCAAAAGTTTAGTTAGACTAGCAAGACTCATTGAGATTAGCCGTTAAAAAAACCAAACAGGTATCAGTGCCTACAGAAACTAACCTCCATACCTAGAAGTAACTCTCATGGTCCTGCTGCACTGCTGTCCATGCAAATGAACCCGTCTGTAAGCATAAGCTTCCAAAAGCACTTCACCCACCTCTTTCCAGTGTGGTATGCATGCTTCCCAGGCTCTGCTCAACCTCTCACTAACCTTTTGTCCTTTCTTGGCCTCCCTCAGGTCTCTGGGAACTCACCACCAAGTGCTCCTGCTCTGTTGCTCTCCAGAGCTTCTTTAGGCAATCCCACCTCTTGCTCTGCTTGCACACCCTCTAATCAAGGGCAGTCATCGGAACCAGCTGTTCTGTTTTAAAGGTGCCTCGCCTTTAGTCAAGCTTGCCATCCCAGCACAGCTTGATCTTCCGGTTGTGATGAACTATCCAACCTGGGTCTTGAGCCTCCATCCTGTTACATGGCAAAGGTAATTCAAAGGCCACGGAGCATTGATCTCCCTAACACGGGATCAATACTATGTCTCTGCACTGTGCAAAATCATGCCTGATGGGTTTGGTTATGTATAGGCCAAGGAGAGTATAAGATGGATAAATTCTACTGTGGTGCAACGAAATTTGTGTTCAGGACATTGCTCATCACAAATATATTGTGTCATATGCTGACATGACAGATGATTCATCATTGTATTCCATCAGTGCAATACAGCATATAAAGAAGCAGTGGCATCTGAAGGAAGATTTCACCTGATTTCCTTTAAAACCTGCTGAGCACTCTTTGTTTCTCAAATGCCTGATCATCAGCGAGCATCGCTTTTCACACAGGGTGCTCTGATTGCACATTAGATGAAAACCCACTTAGCATTGCAACCACAGACAGGACAAGACTTGTTTTTCCTTGCAGGATATAGCAGTCATGGTATCTTCCTCCCTGTGCTGATACTTTATCATCTTTTAAGTAGACCTCTACCATAAATTTAAAAGTTACACTACTGCTCCTTTCCCCTTGTGTTTTCATGACAAAGGTATATTTATCAACTCTCAGCTGCAAGTTGAAGAAGGAGGAACTAGAAGTAAGGAGAGAATATGGACGTAAATTATTTGAACTCCCTCTGTGGAAAATAATCCCTTCATTCCTTCTTCTTCATCACTAACTTGCACACTCGTGTTAGCCTCAAGTTGACCTACTCTATATGAACCTCACAATCTTAAAAATTATGCCAGCAGTCTGCTGGTCCATACAAAGACCATCTGGGAGAGCTCAAGGAGAAAGTGCTCTTCTTTCTGTCCCATAAAACCTTATTCATTTTGCTTCATTTTCTAGGAAGAACATTTCAATACCTAACGTTGGTGTTTTCATTCAGATATGACCCTCAGAATCTGATAGCAAACCCCAGGCATCTAGGCCCCCATCTCATTAACATTCCTTTTCTGTTTCTAATAGTATGTTTGATGTTCACTGTCACCAACTAGTGCCTCAATTTCTCAGATATAGGATGAGACTAGTAATATTTACTCCTGTAGAGAACTTGCCGAGCTTTGCAAAAGAAAGTAAATACAGAAGCTTGAAAATACAAGCATCACTGAAAGCCGATATCTGAATATCATGACACATGGCTGCCTTTGAAATTAGACAATACATTTTGTGTCACCTAGGGAAATTTTGATTCACCTGCCTATAAGTGCTTTATACAGTTTTCTAAGATTTCTTTTTTGTTTTCCTCCAATGTATTGGAAATAAGTCTACTGTTTATCCCAAGCAAGATCTAGATTCTTCAAAAAAGTTAAAAACACAATGTAATTTGTGATTGTGTTTTAAAATCTTTTATATGAACTAGCAGACTGTGCAACAGATGCAAGAACACAAGAGGCTTCAACCAAGAGAAGCCCACACATAAGACATTGTCAGTGTCAAAACTTTTCTTTCTGTTAAACCCAAGATTAAAAAATAGAAGAGAAATAATTCTTGCAAACTACATGTGTGTTTTAAAAAGAAAAACCATGAAGTCTTCCCAGTCTTTTCTGTTCAAATAATTGTTAACGATGAAAGTCTGTAACTTGAGAAAAGAAAAAATCTTCCTCCCTAGAGCAGAGTCAGGGCATTACGGGTAACAGTATCTACAGCACAGAGGCCACCTGCTAAATCTACCTGGGAACCCATTAAAACAAGGCTTCCTGCAAAAAGGACTACTTTCTAATGGTTCACTACCTTCTCTGCTAGGAGAACAGTAATTTTGTCAGAGCACAGCTATTAGATACGGAGCAAACTAGTGCTTAGTCTAAATACCCAACCTTTTTTGGAAAGCATGCTTGAAATCCACAGTTGCTATACAAGATTAAAATATGGTCACTAAAAAGAATTCTGGGGTTCCTGGGGCAAGGCAAATTGTTAATGACCTTGGCATACCCATAAACTTTTACAAGTGATTACTGTCCTACAATTTTCCTCAGGGAACTGCTCCATTCTCTCCAGGAATCAAACCGAAGACATGGAGATAAAGTGGATTAACAGGTATTTGACACCTAAAGAAGAGCTCTGCATAAAACAGATCTAGGAACCTAAGGCAAACTCAGGTAAGAATGAGTTGCTTTCTGCATGTCATCATCTACAGAACTGGGCTTTCTGGACCCACTTGTCACCCTTCTGACAGTTACACCATTTGCAAGTAGGTGTTTTACAGGCATCTTGTATCAAGGCATGACACTGTTACGCTGATGAAATGGAAAGGGGTCTATATCTTTTCAGCTCCCACAGTATTTCTACAAGTAGTCTCTGTACATGGATTAACAGGGTTAACTTCAACGTAACAAGCTTTGGTAGCTGTAAGATTTGTAGATATTGCACTGGAATGGACCAAAATATTCAAAGACCAAAAAAACCCCCACATCTTACATGAAATATACATACACATACAGGCATATATATGTGCTTGCACTGATATGATGACAAGCTTGAATGACATTCATCAAACACAGAACTGCTACAAGTGAGTTGTTATAATATGTGAAATTATCTGACATTGTCTATCTGGCCCTTCTGTCTTCTACCCCTGAAGAACAATGCCCATCTTTTCCATATGTTCATGAGGTTTTTCACACTAAGCTGAATGGTATACCAAATTTATTGCTGGTGGCATAAAACACATGTGTAAGCTAAGTAGGCTTGATGTTGACGGGCTGTTCGTGTTCATGGCCAGAACAGGTACTTCAGTTTAGCGAGCATATTAATCTGGAACTTCCACCTTGTCATTTGAATGCCAGCAAGCATTTGTGAGGATTCATTTTGATCATCAGATGCTATTTCTCCTTAAAAATGAGGGTTTGCTTTCAAAAAGTGTATGGTATTTCTGAGGACATGCCCTACATTTACTGCCCTTTTTTTTTTTTTTAAGAAATGCTTAATATGCAAAAAACTAAATACAGGATCTACATTCATGTGTGCCTAGAAATTAAATGTCAAGAAAACCCAAGAGAACAATGTTAATGAACAGTCTTAGCCCACAGCACCCACTATCTGTCATTCTTATTAAACACAAAAGAACAAAAAGGTTAGTACAATTGTTGATATTTAACCAAAAGGGAACATTTTCTGTGCATATTCATGAGGTATTAACACTAGCACCTTTTTTGTTCTGCCCAGTGAGTTCAGTGATAAATAGATATAAAACACAGTTGAACGTGGTTATTGAAAATAAAGATGTTCTGGTAGCTGGCCAGCACATCAATTGATTTTACATGCTTGGTTTTTCTCTTTCATTGTTCAGTTCTACCTCAGGTTATGAATTTTCAGAAGCAAACATGAGCAATTCAGAGTAAATATACAATTGCTACTTGGGCTGCTGTATTACTTTTCTTAGTTTTCCTTTTACAGGTTGCTTAAATCAATAGAACTGTTCACTTGAAAAACACTGCAATATATATTCCTGTATTTTTTTTGCTACTGAAAACCTTTCCATAATTTCTGCCTCTCCTTTAATGTAAAATAGATATCAGAAATCCTTAATGATCTTAAGGACTATGGCTGGCTGTCTGATACAAAGATTGATTCATTAATATTTTTTATGAATGGAAGTGGTGAATTTGCTGCTTGTATTATTTAATACTACCAGAACAGGTATGTAAGTATTAGTAAACTCAAAGTTTTCATACCTTTTAACATGCCATATAATTTGGCTCAAAACCTGAATAAAGCATATTATTCATTATACACTATTTTTTTTGAAGTCATCCAGACATGCAGCAGAATCGTGTGATACCACACAGCTTAATACATAATCCCACATGAAGAAAACCATTTACAAATGCATAGCTAAACTGCAATTCCTTAGCTGAAACCTATTTAGCAAAAATAGGTTGTAAGAGACAAAGATATTTGTAGAAAAGTTGTTTTACTCTCTAGGGAGCAATGAGTCATGGAAGTAGAATATGCAAGTGCCAGAACCAGGATATGTAACCATTTCTGCTAGAATACCTGTTGGTCATACTGCAACCACTTCATCAACCTGTGGTTCTTTTCGTCCTCCCACCTAGGGCATGTTATATCTACTACAGAGGGTCTTCAGAGGAGGGACCAATTAACTACTCCTCTATGCAGCGCCTGTCTTGAGTGGTGCCCTGATGACACTCGGGACCAGTGACGCTGCTGAAATGTATGTAAAAACTACCATAAAGTGATAAAACCATAAAAAGTAATTGTCTTGTGGTTCACTGGTTGACTTAATATTCATCTATAACAGTATAATTAAGGTATCTTTTACAGTTTCTACTAAAATAAATTCTGAATCATAATGCCAGTGATGAGCTTTCCGTTCTATCTTAGAAGCATATGTGGATGTGGTCTGCTTTGGATGCTTTATGTAGCTCATGAAAGCCAAGGTGTCCCAGCACAAGGCTGCAGTTTGCCGTGGAAATACTCCATGGTTATCCAGACAGTAAAGGGCATGTAATGTAATGTCTCTGCATTGCAGTTGGTCACCTATACAATGCACTCTCCCTGACCCTCTGTCTGTTTTCTTATTTGAATCTGTAAGTTTGGCAGGGTAGGGCCAATCTCTTGATCTGTGCCCATACCAATACCTGTCACGATCCACTTAAACTGATCCAGTGTTGCAGTTCCGCTTCTCATCGTTGCCATTCCTTCCAGCTTGGTCTGTCTTTGATTTACAACTCACTTTGGTCACTCAACGCACTCTGTGAAATACGCCTACTAAAGGTAAATTGTCTTGTTGTGGTATTTACAGTATTCACCACTAGTAGTGAGTGACCGCAACGAATACCAGTCGAAAAAACCTCAATTTAATGAAGCAGTGAGGATGGAAATAAAAAGACTTGAAAATCTCACTCTGCATCTTGCAAAATGTAAGCTCAAGTATTAAATTCTTCATAGTAATTACTACTGAATTTCAGGTTATTTTCTCCCTTTGACTTCTCATGCTGTATGATGCTATCGCGCGAGGTAACTGTCAGAAGGTGGATTGTTTTATCATGTATACAGCCTGTCGCTCTCACGGCAGCTTGCGTATTAGCTGAGCCAGAGCACTCTATCAGTAGGGCACGACTGTGCTAATTGCTCACTGCTGGACTGTATGTTGTTGTCTTTAATATGTTTTAAAGTAGACACTGCAAATGTAAGCAAATGCTACTTAAGGTAGTACCGACAAAAACAATTTAAAAGCAAGAAGAAAAAGTAACAGCCTTAAACAGTCCAATAGTCCCAGTGTGACAGTCCTTTCCAGTGGGCAATTGCTCTGCCAAAATCCACCATAATCAACTGTAATTTCTTCCTTCGTCAGCCTCTCAGAATCTTTCATAATCCCCACTCTCTGTTTAGACCCCGGACAGTCCCCGTTGTCGCTGCCCTTTTCCAGTTACCTCCTTAAAATCCACCCGCGCTGCCCGCCGGAAGAGGCTCTGTGGGAAGGGGTACCGAGCGGGAGGCAGCTGAGGGGGCGCCGCCAGCACCCAGCCAGAACCGGTTCCAGCGGGACCTGAAACCAGCACACACGGCTGCGTGAAACCCCGAAGCTTCAGCCAGACGCAGAAGCAAAGGGTCTCCCTGTGCAACAATATTTAAGAAACAAACGGACAGCTGTGAGGGACTGCGGACACACTCGGGGCGGGGAGGAGGGGACGACGGACACAGCCAGCCCCGAGGGGCGGCGGCCTGCCGGGACCCGGGCTGGGCAAGGACAGCCCTGCGGGGCTGCAGCCTGTGGGCAATTCAGACTGGAGCAGGCCCACCTCCGAAGTTTGTGCTGATTAGCAGCAAATTAAGTAAAATTTCTCAGCTCCAGACTCTTCTGCTTGTGACTTAAACCCACCGAAATCAGACGTCAGATAATTACTGTGCTAAGACTATCACTTACTACGCTGGCTGATAGTATTTTTTTGGTCTCCCTGTGCTCCCTGTCTCTTACGTCTGACTGGGTTTTTTTGCCTTCCCTGTAGTCTGTAAGCCTTTCTAGAGAGGTATTTTCCTGTGGCCTGTGTTTAGACAGTCTTGGCAAATTACATTCAGGCTGAAGACTGGCAGTTCTAGCTGCTATCATAAAGTATTAATATGCGTACCGCTCACTGAGCGTAATTTTTTAATGATACTTCACAGAAACTGGCTGGGTATGTTTGCCAATGTAAAGGCTGGCAGCAATGCTTTTAAATGTGGTTTAGTTTAAATGATACATGCAGTTTACTTTAAATGCTATCCAGATTTTTGGCTTCTAAATCTTGTTTTAACATACAAATAACCAAACAGTGGTTTAAGAGGATTAATTGCCAGACAATGCAGAGAATTTTTTCAATACAATGTGTACGGCAAAGGCTGTGTTCTTAATGCTAAAGAGCAGCCCACCAGCAAGCTTTTGTCAGCAGTTACCCGATCTTAAACATTGAAGGCATTTTCAGTCATGCATTCATGAAGACTGTTTTGTGCTTTTCCCTCTCAGTTTTGCACTGCTTATAGGTGTGAAACTGAAAGAGGGAGTATGAGCTAGTAAGAGACTCCCATGTAGGGGAAAAGCAAGAGTGTCAAGCTGTCTTTCAGTCAAAAATATAATACCAATGAACTAGACAATGAAGAAATGGATGGTGTCACTGAGTAGTGACATTAAGGGATCAACTGAATGTGTAAATCAGAACTATTGGGTATCTGTCACCCATGTTACACATTATTCTTTTTAGCCACTGATTCAAATGAACCTTGTAAATTGAAATGTGCACGCGGAATAGGGTGTTCATGAAAGCCTTTGAGAGTTTCACAGTTTGGGCTATAATTACTTTTTTAGCACAATTCTTTGAGACAGTGACTACCTCTCAAACAAGGACTGATTATTCGCAGTTCCTACTGGTTTCATTACAAGCTCATTGGGGATGGCCTAATGCTATACAGTGTTAATGGAAAATGGACTAATAAATAAAAATGGGATGATTGATTAAAAGCCAACAAGTGCCTAAGTACTTCAGATGATTCATTCTGCTGAAAAGTTCTCATGATCTGTAGACAAAAGAGACAAAGGAATGCAAGATTAAAGAGGCAGTCAGTGGCAGAGAGGAAAAAGAACCCAGAAGCCAGTGGCTTAGTTGCTAATCTGATAGTCAGAAATTGTGAAATTATTATTAATAAAAAATAACTGGTGTCGTGGTTTAACCCCAGCCAGCAACTCAGCACCACGCAGCCGCTCACTCGCTCCCCCCCCACCCAGTGGGA
>JAVKLA010000002.1:32145167-32235749 GCA_034782735.1 Sagittarius serpentarius | reverse complement strand
CATACTGAACTGAAAACACAGCGCTGTACCAGCTACTAGGAAGACAATTAACTCTATCCCAGCCGAAACCAGGACAACTGGAAAAGTGGCTGTCACATGACAAAACAGACCTGCTTGTCACATTAGAGACACACACAAAGTAGGTCTCTGCCTAACCAAGTAATTGCATCTGTGCTTACTTGAGCTAAAGCAATAAAATAAGTAAGGATTAAACAATTCAGTTTAAGGAACAAATCTTAATCTTTATGTAAATGACATGTTAAATGACTTCTCACTCACTCACTCTATTTTTTTAAACATCTAATGCCAGAATCTTACCTCATATTTCTCATTTCTTTTAGTTCTAAACTGCAATAAAATGCCAATACATCAAGGCGAAGGTGGACTGAGAACAATTCTTCTAGAGAGCTAACATGACACTGATCTTTAGTAGCTTATCTATAGCCTTGTCCAAAGCACAGAGATCTACTCATTTAGGAATTATTTCTTTCACCTAACTAGGGCATCCTAGCCCACGTTATTCATCTAGTTTCTCTCTGGAATTAATGGAGACCACCAACATAGTAGTTTTTCTAGGTGAGATGATTCACGCTCTGGAGGTATGAATTTGTCTTCCTCAACTAAAGAGGAAGCTTAAACAATTTTTTTGGATAATTTATGTTTATGTCATTAAAATTAAGGGAAATTAGTACTACTGTTAATGATTGACTTCAGTGCAGAACCTTGTTAGACAAAAATGGATTACCATCAAAACAGCACTCAAAAGAGAGAGTCCCTCAGTCGGCTCAGTCTCAATGGCGGGACAATTTCATTAGATTTCATGACAGCAAAAATCTTCATTTGCCCTGAGTTAACATTGCGGTCCTGCCCTTTAAAAACTTTGAGAAGTCCACTTCTTGACTGAGATCATGAGTCACGATGATTGCCTACAAGCTGTCCTGCATTGTAGAAAGTTGTGCTTATACTATAAAAATGAAATGTGAAGCTATTTTATGACGTTCTAACACTCAAAGCTATGGGGATACGTTGTAAGCCCTGACCTACACTTACAATTATAGTTACCATCACTCCTTGGGAATGAGACCTGAAGTTATAAATATGTCCACTTCTATGAGAGATTAGAAATTACTTCAAAGAATTCACTTTCAAAAAGAAATTATGCACTAATTAAATAAAAGTCTAAAAATTAAAAACCAGTCCCAGAGATAACTCTACATGAGAAGATGTTTATGCAGATGAGTGCATCTCTCTAATATGAATGCAGAGAAAGAGGCAGAGGGTAGAAAAGTTTCTTCAGCCCCAACAGATCAAGCAGGCAGTCTTGTACTCAAGTGCTACTGTCAAGTCTCCTCCTAGTGAACCCACGAAAAGACCAATAGCTTGAAAAAGTGGGGAAAGAGAAGAACAGTTCATCAAAACGTTAAAATAATTTGTAAAATAATTGGCTAAATAACCCTATTTATTTAATTTCATTGCATTAGAGAGACTCCACCAGTGCACTGAGGTTCTCGATTAGACTTCTTTAATATGGAAAGAGCGAGCCTTTCCTGTGCCTAGAACTTTACATGCATTAGGATACAACTTTCAAAGTTTCCAAGTACAGTGCAAAATGTCACCCATTCTTCAATTCCCAGGCTAATTTCACGATGCTAACTTTTGAAGGGCATAAAATATTTTACCTATGTTACCCTTACAGCTTTACAGAGAATCCTTTAAAATTGTAAAGGAATCATTTCTACAAAATGAAAGGGTTTATGAGAAAATTTCCTTTTACAATAGGGTTTTTTTATACATATTAGAATGCTACAGCCTAGACATTCTATTAAATTCTTTGATGTGATTTAAAATACCTGTAATGCTGTTTTCATTTAAATTCCACAGAATTTTTCCTTAAAAGCATATCTGCAAGACAGGAGAGGAAGAAAGAACAAAATTTCTCTCTCCTCACTCCTAGCTTACTGGCCTCTAACTGGAACAGGAGGCATTTGCAAATGTATCTAGCTCATTTATTTTCTCACCAAATTTTTTCAATGTATTGTAATATTTCATTTTCACTTGTGCAACAAAGAAAAAGAGCCCATAAAAATATGATAGGAGAGAATTCTATGTAAGTCTTTGAAGTAATGCTGATAATATATTCCCAAGAAACTGAATTTTCATTTGCATAATTATATTGGCCAGAACTATCTTGACTGGCCAGCTTGCAGGAGTTCAACCTCTCTGAAATGCAATATCTATACCCATGAGACGCTGGTCAATTATACAGGTGAATTGATGGAAGAATTCAAGGCACAGAATGCTTGATTCAGTATTACACATTAGTGGGAAGTCTAATGCAAGTTACACACAGTGCAGCAGCAATACTTTAATATTTTTGGTAAATAACATACAACTGCTGAGGACGTATAGAATTGCGACATTGCAGAATTGTGGTCGACAGAGTTGGGGGGGTTTTCCTGTTTTTTTTTCAAATCAAGTAGGGAGTAGACATAAGGATGTGGTGATACAAGTTTGTTAAAAACCTGACTTAGTTTCCGCCTGCATAAATACAAATCATCCACGTAAATTGTGGCTCCTACATTTTGGTACTCACAAAACATGTAAAACTTACTCGTGTAAGTACTGCTCTGCTGGAAGCCCAATTTCCATATACGTAACTGCAGGAACTGTGTCATATTGCAGAGAAGGAAACTTCTGCCAAGCGGGTCACTGTTAACCCCTCCACCCATACATTGGTGTAGAGAAGGAAAATGGTGCAGTGGAATGACTGCCTTTCCAAACCTGCAGCTAGAACTCCACCATGTGTTGTTCCATCCATGGCAGGTGAGGTTGACAGCAGGAAGAGAAAGGTGTCATGGGACAAGCCGTCTTCTCTTCCTGAGACACTGTCTGTAGAGCAAAGAAAAGCCTTTGCCCTATCAGTATTAGCCACTGGTGTCTAGTCAGTTAATTTTTACTTTCCTTCAGTTAGTTGGTTATGGATATATTTTTCCTAATCATTACCCAACACAGCAAAGGAAAAAAAAAAAGTTCCTGCTACTAGAAAACATGAATGTGGGTGGCTGAGTACTCTGAGACACTAAAGCATTTCCTGAAGGATCCAGAACACACTGAACTTCCCTTAAGGTAACAATGCCTGCAGTAGTGATCTTGAGATATCAGCAATTATGTTAGTAAGAAAATGTCATCACTGTGGAGTGAACGTGAGACTTCAATACAAATGACGGTTTCTGTGGAATGACACCTTGCTTTAAGTTCAGGAAACAAACATGGAGTTTAATACTGATAACCTCTGATAAAGCAAACACCACCACCCCCCCAAACCCAAAACCCCACCCTGTATTTGCAACGTCATAAAGTGGCAGAAATCTATCAAAGGTACTCTGCTTGACCATAATCAAAAGGTGACCCATATGTTGCCTGAATATCTTTTTAACATTGTATCCATTTATCAAAGACAATTTTCTGTGAATAATAAAGTATGATGAACCACCTAAAGAGAAGTCAGACCATCTGTCTGCCTCCTTAGTCATTAACATTCACCTTCAGTATATGCTTGGCTTGTTTTATAACTACTTGAGTGACAGGAGAGTTAGTTCATTCCCATGGTTTGGGTTTTTTTTCCTGTAGGCTTTATTTTTTTTCTATCATCTATGTATACATTTGTTAAACAGAAGGTGGGGGTGGAGTATGTGAAGTCTAAACTAATTTGAGAAACTAGCATAGCTTCTGCTTGCAGATGTCATGGTGTTTGCATTTTACATATTCATTGAAATGATCCTCCTTTTTCAGGGGTAATGAAAATGCATTTTAGGCTGCCTTTAAGTCCCAGGTACACCCTGAAGTTGTAAACTTTTTCCCTAGTGCTGAGGGCAACTGTTCCAACGTTCCTCCAAATGTTTCTGTATACATTGATGGCCGTGCATTTGCTTGATTTCTGGGCTTCTGTATGTGAGGACAACGGTCCACACATACAGATCTGGCATCTGTCTCACATCTGTTTTTCATAAACCAAGAATGGCCTCCACAGAGGTGCAAGAACTTGCCATGTACTGTCCAAGGTGATAAAACAGAGCAAAATAAAGGGAGTCAAGAATTCTGAGCAGAATTTGCAGGGTTTAATCTGGAGATTGGCGTATTACCACGTATAAGAGAATCACCACTTTCTAAATTTACAATTAAAAAAAAAAATCTAATTTTTACTCAACTTTTAAGATTAATTTTATGCCTCAAATATTTTAAAATAACAAAGTCAGCAGAATTGTGTGGGAGAATAAGGACTGAAATAGATGAATGGTGACTAGAAATGAGTTCCGATTACTTAGGTGCTTTTAATACTTTTTGCAAAAGTTCTGAACTTAAATATGTTCTTGAAGCTCTAGAAGCTATTCTTTAATGTGTGTATCCAGTGGAAAAGAAAGTATGGACAGGAAATACACTCAAAAAAAGCAATCTTAAATAGATTTTCAATAAAAGGCATAATGAAAATTGTAAATAATTACAGCATAATTTGAAGTCTACTGAATTCAACAGCTGAACTTTGATAATTTACTCTACAATGAGAGACAAGATATTTCTACACTTTCTTCCAATAGTAATAATTCCCACAAAAGACTTGCTTATAGATAACAATTCTTTTTTTGCTTCAACTGATCTAAAAATCTTCTGTGGGAAGCACTGCTCAGATGGACTCGTGACAGTGATTCAAAACTGCTTTCACCTTGTCAGTGAAACAAGGGAAAAGAGATGGAAGTTAAGGCTCAAATAAATGAGCAGGTTAACACGGTGTACTAAGTTACCAGTCAGCCAGGCCCTTTTAACTGATAAAATGCTCTTAATGCACTTAAGGTGAAGGACATTAACTTTTGCTGAGATTTAATCTGGTATGCTTTACCACACTCTCAGACCAGTTAATTTAAGGGCAGTGAGACATGATCACTTGTTAAATGTGCTAACTCATTCAGTGTATTAACAGTGTATGTAGTAAGGCTCTGGTATCCTATACTCCAATAAAACTGACCTCAGATAACAGCCATTTATATAAAAGGCCAACAATATTTAATCTATAACTTCCTGATTTAAGCAGAGTTCATCTGGCTTGAACTGGGGGGGGGGGGGGCGGTCTGTATGATTTCTATCAACTTTTATCTGGCTTGGTGACATTTCTACCAAAAAACTGATGCACAGCAATATGCCAGTGGAAACACTATTGAGAAAAATCTACATATTAATTTTTAACATGCACGTGGAGATGTTTTTTATCTGTATCAGAATGAATAAACTCATCATAGAGAAAACAGTTGACATGGTATTGCCTTAAAAGAACTAAACTCTCATTGGAGATTCACATAAAGGGTATAAATAATAAAAATGGATGAATAAAGAATCAATAACATTAAACACTTTTGCAAGTGTTGACAGCAAGAAAAATTACACTGTCAGTGAGTAAAGAACAGATCCAGCCTCTGATGATTTTAGAACAACTCTACAGTACTGCTACCTTCTTGTGGCTCAGCTTGCATTTTCTTATTGAATGCTATGAAGCAGGCAAATTAAATTAAGTAGTCAAAATCAATGAAATCAAATAATTGAGCCATCATATTCACTACTGGTGATTATTAATTGTGTGACATTCATCTGAGTTAAGTGGGAAATTTGCAACAGAATGAAACACCGTAACTTTTTCTCCCTTTTAAAAATGCCTATTGTTTATATCTTTTAAGTCCTCCGCATTCAAGGCACAGGGCTTAGCAGATGTAATGAGAACTTACTTCAGTATTGCAGAAACTATAGGGGCAGAGCTTCATGGAAGGAAGCGAGGATGTCCAACCACAGGTCTGTCAAGTGATGGAAATCACCAGAGGCCAGTGGGTCCTGCTTGAAGACGACACATTCCACCCCCGAGCGGTCACGCTTAGGGAGGAAGGCAGAGTTAGGATGAATTTTGGGTTGGTCTGGTTTGCCCCCTTCCACAGGGTATAAGGCTACAAATCCTTCCTGTCACCTCTTTCTAGTCATGCTGCTGAGTTCAGGATGACACCTGTCCTTCAGGAAGCTGGGATGAAGACAGATTCATTGACTTCTGTGAACCCACAAACAACACAATGCTAAATGTTTTACGTGTTTTGTTGCAATTAGACCTACTCCTGAAATATATGAATGTTGAGCCCACAAAAATTCCATTAGCAGAAAGCAGGGCTGTATCTAAAGTGAAAGATCACATGCACAAGGCTTTGAAGAATCCGGGTATGACACACTATTCACTCAGTCTATGCCTTCAGTTGAAAAAATGCATGTTTCAGAATCTCAGAAAGTATTTGTTTATTCTTCAAACTCTTTCAGCCAGAGCATTCATTAAAAACATTTTAAAATAAAATACTACAGTTTTAAAAAAAATGCTTTCTTTATGTAAATTCTAAAATGTATCTAATTAAAGCATTAAATAAATCCCAAACAAAAATATCACATTTCAAAACTAAACACTTGATATAAAGTAAGGGGTGTGTGCATTATATTCCAACAGGAAAATGCAAAGAAAAAAATACAAAGAATTGTTTTTCTGCAACCTCATTTCATTTGAAAGAAGGTACTGAACCTAAAACAAAACAATGATTCATATAGTATTAATGACAATATTTTCCTGATATTTCATTCTTGGTTTAAAAAGAATCAACATTTATGACAAGTACAGAAAAAAAGCCTCAAGTATATGAAAGTTTTAACGGAATTTATAATCTAGCTGAGATCTCTTTTTAGGTGGGACGCTGTCTGATTGATAATAATACCCACCACGCTCTTTATAGCTCATTTCTTCCGAGCGGCTGTAGTATAGATTCATACGGATTCAGAGAAGACCCATCAACTAATTTAAATATTTCAAACGCACCTCTCCAGAAGTCTCTTATTCTCTAATCTATTTTACCATCATTTTTAGGTGAATTTGTTTTGGTGAAGTCTCCTCTACTTAGAAGCTTGGCCAAAAAGATAGGCAAGAGAACAAAGGCAATGAAACACAACCCAGATTTGGCCAGTGCTTTGCCTGCCACTCTTCCCTGTTCCATACTCAGTCAACATCAGCTTTATCTTGGTTAAAAACTGTTTAACTCAACAGTTTGCAGGTGTTAGCAAGACTCACTAGCATAACGCTGTGCTTCTTTGTAGAGCTCATTAAAAAGTATAAACATGTAAAACAGGGATTATAATTTACTCAGCTATGCTTCAGTTAATCCACTGTCTCTCTGAAAGCAGCAGGGCTTAGTGTATCTTCTGTAGTATCACCTTGTACCGTCACCTCCTCTCCTAAGTATGGCACGCAAAGGGAATCACATAATTAGTTATAAGAAGAACAATGCATTCACTTCAATGCCATTTCTATGGTTCCCCCCATTGGTTATAAAGATGCCATTAAAAATCCATGTTTTCCTTCCAGTTGCACTCAAGTGTCATTGATCTTTGCTGGTTTAAGTATGGGGTGAAATTCTGGGGTGAAGTTCTGGCACAGTCAAATAACCCTACAGGTAACCATTAGCAAACGTAGCACTTTCGCTTATAGCAGTCAGTTCCTTATAAATGCTCAATTGCATAATGTTCAGTGGTGGAAATGGTACTTTCCAAAGAAAAAAAAAAAGAACAATCAAAAGACAGTGATCCAAAACTGGAATCAGATTCAAATAGGAAAATTCTTATTAGAAACTGTCCACAGAGAGCAGACTGTAAAATTGTAGCCTATATTGCAAGACTGTATTCCTCGAGGAGCCAATCTTGTTCCAGCACATTTATACTGGCACTCCCATTTATACACCCACATCTTGGCAACTGAGAATAGTCATACAGGTATATCATGACTTGTCAATTGAATGATAAAATCAAAAAAAAAAAGCAGAAGTTATAGTGCTAAGTATTGGATCAGTCAGGGTAATGGTGCCCTCTTATTCTCTTTTAAATTCAAACTTGCAACAGAAATAACCACTATCTGACAATGACAAGGCAATTAACTGAGATTCCTGAATTTTCAATAATTTTTTGGTCACCTTTTATACCAAATCCTCCTAGGCAGGTATGGCCTGTCTTGGACAAAACCTAGACAGATTTGTTTGGCTAGGCTTTAAACTCAGAGCCATCCTGGGTACCAGCTGTCTTTATCATGGAGCCTTAGACCTCAGCTGAATTTCTGACAAAAGCAAAATTATTGAGAAGTTAAGGGTTTAACCTAAAAAAACCACCCAACCAACCACCACCACCCCCAAACAAACAACAAAAAATACAAACCAAAACCCCTTACTTCGTTCTCTGTCCTTTCATTTTTTTTACTACATGAAGCAATACATTCTGTACTCAAAACCTGTGCATGTGTGGGTGATGGGGAAATGACTTTTCATTGCACAAAGCACATTATTGTTTTGCCTTCTTCCTCTCTTTCTCTTCCTATCGTTCACATCTTTTCTCCCTTGAATGACTGAAAAACAATCAGAAAAAGGATGAATTTTCTCAGCATCTATGTTAGTTTCTCTTCAACTCATTACTCGCCCCAACTGTTATTACCCTTCTTTTTGCCTTGTAACTAACATGCCATTCCCTTTATCACCTTCTCAGTGTCAGTGCTCTCCAAAGAGCAAACAATATCGCAGGGGGAGAATCTGCTCTGTCACACCAATGTTAATGCAGAGCAAGTCTTTCAGATTTAGTGTAGGAATTCAAATTTGATATTTGCATAATTGAGAACAGAATTTGGTCCTCTCTGTTGAAGAATGTATTCCATATCGCTTCTCCTGGAAGAACTTGTCCTTAGAAGTTATTCTTTTAAGATATGCAAGAAAATTAGATATTGTGCATAGTAGTCTGTATGCTGTCTGAATTTTTGAGCAGTGTAGATACAAAATTACAGTGCATTTTATTAAGCTGCTATGCATGTTTTTCGCTCAAGATAGATGCATTTATATCTCTAAACCTATCTATCACGTAGCATCCACTAATAGACACTTTTACATGTAAACTCTAACACCACAAGTAAATTTAAAAGAGAAATAAAAGCCCTTGACAATACTGTACTTGATCCTCTGCAAATCCCTGTGGATGTATAGTACACAGTAAGTCAAAAATAATTAATAGGGTCAGCTCCAAAAGATGTCAGGTTCACTGAAGCGTTGTATGTTTCTTTGAAAGAGAAACAACGCTGACACATTTTTAAAACTTAACGGTAAACTAAATGTTGTCTCTAGAGACTGGCACTTCCATAGTGCTTTTGTAACTTCTTATCGCTACCTGTGTTTACTCTTAGTCATATTGGTGGAATGCTTTTCTTTTTTTAAGGATGTGGAAATTTAAGGGTAGAATTGAGTGAAAAAAACCTGCTAGTATGTTATCGCATTGTTTTGCAATTAATCAAGAAATAGAAATGTAATGGCCAACATCATTCTAATCTGTTACTTTAGTTTTTCACTGCAAAAAGGGTTTATTTCCATAAGGAAGAAGCATTCACAATCCAAACCCAGTGAACACACCAGATTTTAAACACGTCAAAAATTGGATTCGGCAAAGTACTTGGTATTTGTCTACCTGAACCCATCAAAATCAAATGCCAACAAGCTTCTAAAAGGAAACTGAATGCTTTTAAGAAATCCCATTATGTGGGAAGCCACAATAGGCACTTAAATTTTGTCACCCAATTCCACCTACATTTAGCAACTCTGGTTTTAAGCTAAATTCACATTAACATTTGCTTTTCTAGACACAAACAGCAACAGTGGCATGCTGAAATTTCAGACAATGAGAAAGAAAGGAGATTCACCCTATGCAAATAACAACCTGATAACTTGCCCAGCTTAAAAACCTCTCCTTCCCAACACTGAAAAAGCTTCCCTTAGAATATAAATTTATCCCAGCATCATACATAATTATTTCTTTTGTAAATCTGGAATTTAAAATAAACCCTAAGGATCTGCTGAATTGTGTTCAGAAGTTACAGTGAGTGCTGCCAGCTGAAGTTCTTCAAATTTTTTTGCAGTTGGAAGACTCAGTTTATTGGTAAACACTGATTTTAACAAGCAAACAGTAGCTTCAGTTCATTGTTTTGAGAGTCACAGACAGAGCTCTAACTTCTTAGTGACACACTGGAGGCTGGGAAGGAAGACAGGAATCATTAGGAAGAGGACTGTCAGTTCCAGCGGCAGCTCTCTCGTGGCTATGACAAGTGACCTCTGCCAAGGCAGGTCATTGCTCTGAGAGAAGCCATATAGGAAAAAGAGAAAGAGCGAGGCAAAAGAAACCAGTAGACTAATGCAGTATAATTTAAAAGCTGACCCTGTACATTAAGGCTAATGGAACTAAACAACTGTAATCCTGAAAAGAAAATGGAACATCGTTGAGAATGTAGCTCAGTACTTGAAATCCAATTAACTGTTGTATCTCCCTAAAGATTTGGATCACATTTTCCTTCCTTTCATTAACTGAAATTTGTTTTTTCTTTGATTAAGCTTAATATTAAAAAACCCAAACACACAGAACAGTAATCAAAAATATGTATCGTCTTAGGCCCACTCTGCATTATTAAAATCTCTCATTTTAATCATTTGCATGATATTTCACCCATAGTAGACTCACTTAGAAATAGTCAGTCTGCCAATTAGCAAAATCCTCCTCAAAACCACAGCTTTCATAGTTCCATGCTAAGTATATTTCTGCCTTCTACTCTAGTTTGACACATTTAACGCCGAGAACTCAATGACCTTCCAAGCATATTCAAATCCAAACTTATACCAAAGCAGGTGATTCTGAAATGTGAAGGTGGTTGTCATCGATACAATTAATTAACCTTCTTTTAATCTGTCTGTGATACATTTTGGGTAAACTCTCTGTAGTGAAATAAAATGAAACAACAGCATAAAGAACTTTCTACCATATTTATTAAAAGAAAAAAAAAGGATATAATTTAATATCTGCATTTGATTTTGTTTGGGTTTTTTTAGTTGAACAAAGCCAGAATTAGACCACTGAGTACCTTCAAAAAAGAGAAGTGCAAACACATTCAGTGGTCATAAAAGAAATGAGACATATGGAGGAATATCTCAGAACATAATTAAGGACAGACATTCTCTCCAGACTCCCTTGATGCACTTAGCGAAGGTACCAAATCTCAAGTAAACCCTGTGGATTCTGGCAGCGTACATCTTCTGTATTTTACAACAAATTCCCAGACCAAACAGTAAAGGCATTAAAGAAAGTGGGATCAGTATTTCTCAGCCTGCTTTCGTTCTCCTCCCTAAACCTCAGAGTCAAGAGTCCTGCTACTCCTTCTCTGTAGTCATCACCATCACTATGCTGGCTGCAGAAGAGTAAGTAAAAATCTGCAGTTTAAAATAGGACAGGCAAGATTTTTTTTCCATTCTCACACCCTGAAAGATGCAGAGCTGCTTTATATAGCAGCATCTTACTGTTCCCATGCAGCGGCACAAATGAGTGGACCAGGAATACTCACGTAGTCAGACATCAGTTTCCACTAAGAAGCAGCAGCTACCCTTCTCACAGCTAATGATGGCCATTTCTAAGCTAAAACCAGTGCCTAGCCATGCGAGTACTTCTTTATACTAGAAAAGAACTTAACTTAAATCACTGGTGGAACAGATAGCCAGAACTAAAATAGCCAGTCTATAACTGCAGATAAAATTCCACTGTTGGCATGAAAACTATAATAATTCTGAAGATGGGTAAAAAGCATGGTAGAGAGAGGGGAAACAATTAGCACGTGCTTGACTTGGACTGCAAGGCTGCAGGGAGCACGGATGGTCCCATTCCATAGAGCTGGCTCCCTGTGTATCAGGGTTAGGCTTTTTGGACCAGGCTCTACCTTAGCTTCAGCATCAAGCATCTACATTAGATGTACAGTAGCAATCCCAGCCAATTTAACTAAAGTCAGGTCTTGCTTAGATGAATACACTGTACCCACATGTGCAAATCTCATCTATTGGCAAAAAGATATTCAATCTCCAGGGCTGTTGCTTAGGTACAAGATCAGCCAAAAACATCAACTTAAGGCACTCCCACTTTTATAAGGGACCGTTTGCATAACCTGGTTGATTTGTAACAATTTTCCATTAAAATTAATTATTCTGGTAATTTTTTACCTGATCTTCTATCAACAAGATTACAGAAAGGACATGGTTTCTCTTATTTTAAACAAGAAAAAGGAAACAAAAAAAGTCTATTAGTTAGACTGTTCAGTCCTTTGCTATTCTGTTTCATGAAATAAACAGCTAGAATTACTCAGAAACCTAATATCCTTTTTATAAAAAAAATAAATTTTAAAGCTTATTTCAGAAACTCATTAAGTAGTTTGAGAAGGTCAAAAGCTGTGTTTGTATCCACCCTGAGCATGCCTCAGTAATCAATCATGTTTTCAAAATATACTAGTCTTGGTCCTTGAAGCAAAACAAGCTGAACTGTGCTAGTGCTAAGCAACCATGTGGTCAGAAACATATTTGAGCTGGTCCAAAACCGTAATTTATTAGCTCCTTTCCTGACAACAAATTCCACATAGGACATCTAAGGATCTGTTATGAACTTTTGGTGATTCAACTTCATATCAAAATGATTGAGTACAAGTATATTTGCAGCCCAAGAGTGTAAGTGAAATCGGGAAGCTAATTTTGTATAAGATCACAACCTCCAAATTAAATAATAGATGTAGCCTGCCTGCTGCATCATCAAATTTTAACAAGATTCTTTGCAGCTGTATGTCTTTGATCTCAGCTAAATAAATCATAGATGCGTTGTGGTTTTTTCATTGGATTTTGTGTCATGCTAAACTCACATATGAAACAGAATAATGTGTTTGAATCTGCATTGTTACCCAGAGGAAAGGAGAAGGTAACTCCCCTGAAACTTCACCTAGAGCACTGAATTACTTCAACATCTACCTTTATCCTCATCCCTGTTTTCAAAATTAGGTAAAACCAAATTTTTTTCTTTTTTTTTTCCCCAAATCCAGTGACTGTGTTGCTGTAACTTAGGAAGAGAAGACGTAGGCTGAATCCAAGAGCTATAAGGGCCCCTCTTGAACCAAGGTTTGAAAACCCTTTGCTGCTTGATGTTATCAAATACTGAAACGTGTTTGTGGGGTTTTTTTTGACTATTCCAGTCTGAATTCTTGGACTCATCACAAGATTTCCAAGAGCTCTGAATGCACACCCTTAACCTAGTTCCAAATGAGATCAAAAGGAATCCCTCCAGGAGCTCCTGCTGGAGCTGGGAACTTCGCTGCTTCATGTTTCCAAGAGCTATCCATTTTAGGCTCTGTTTTGCTCCTGATCTGATAACAAGAACTGATTAAAACCAAATCAAATTAAAATGCAACTTTCTATAAAGTACATATAAATGATTGCATTAGGTAGATTTCATCTGCTAGTGTACTGCAAGTCACAGGTTAGCAATAATGCACAAACAAGTAAAGCAAATCACTGTAAGGTCAGATTCTGTTCATGGTTATTAGCAGTACGAAAAAGTTGCTTGTTTTAAAAAGATCATACAAATTACTTTGTAAAACAGCTGAAATCAGTTATGTTTTACCCACAATTTATTAACAGCATTGAAACTGTTAGTCTTATAAATGAAAATTGTTAACCACAGTCCCACTGTAACGAGGGCAATTTAATTCTCTTAATGCTTGCATATGCAATTGTTTTTAAAAAATAGTAATATTCAAGCAGACAAAAAGCTGTCCTGCAGCAGCTTATATCTTCCATAATGTAAATATATATATATTATAATTCCTAGGAGGATATATCAAAAGGATTTTACATATGAAAATATATCAATACAAGATAACTAATCAAATTATGTACTTATGCATTGAAAAGAAACTATCATTTAAACGCAATGCTACCTCTTTTAGAAAAAATACCAAGAAGAACTGTTAAAGAACATATTCCCCATGTTGTTTCCCACAGAGAGAAAGTTTCAAGTAACACTTTTGTAACTCAGATAACAGTAAATCTTTCGCTTGCTTTCTTGAGCAGAATGGACATCCTCTGCATTTTATTCTGCTATTACTCGACACTCTTCACGATGGCTGCAATATAACTTTTCTCTCCCACCATGTAATGAAAGATGTTTTCTAAAAACAAGTTTGCAAATTGTGAACAAAGCGCATTGATTAGAAAGTCAGATTTCCATCGATCTTGATTCCTTGTCATTTGGTGAAACTAGTTCCTCACTACAGAAAGTAGAAATCTCTTACTTACTGAAGTAAGAATAGCATAGGCTCAGTATATTTTCTAAACGTCACATAGCCATCTGTGCACTGCACTTCCGCTTTGCTGCTTTAAACCTCGTGTCCTCCTTGAGTCGATACATACACACTAGTTGGACACAGCAGTATCAGCTGGCTGGCAGATCCTGTATGTACATAGCATATAAGGACAGACTGTATCTATATCAATTCCACATGCACACTAAGAGATTTATTTGGTTCTTTAAAGCATCTTCCTCAGTAAGCTGCACAGATTTGATATCGAGTGTTTAGACATAGACCATTTGTACAATTTAACCTTCAGTATTTATACAACTATAAAGGGAATATGGTGTATTTTTATGTCCCAGAGCAGTACATAAAAGGAATAAAAAATGCAAAGAGTGGATAGACAAGTTTCAAAAAAATGTAGACCCTGCTCTTATGTTGCTGCATAATGGTGTGGAAAATGTACTCCAATTTTTTGGTCGCAGGACACAGAGTGTAGCATGAAAGCAAGAATATTAATCACATAAATTTTGCCTATCACTTGCCTTGAAACCTTCATATGTCAAGCAGAAGTTTAATGTTCTCCCAGACTAACTTTTTTCTTGTTCTTTTCTTTTTTAAAGCAAAGCACTTTGCATAGCAGAATATCTTGATTACCTACTCCTGTGGCAAAAGGCATGCCTCAAGGCATTTTAAGTTATCCTAATGCACCGGATTCATTTTTGCCTTAAGAGTTTTCTCATCATCTCTTTCTTCCTCAATAGTTTCTCTTAAAACTACTAAAGCACAAGGTACAGTCTAAAAATATGTAACTCAATCCATTAGTTTCTTTGCCACATCAAGGACATCTTTCATAAAGTAAATAACTGTGACTGGCTAAGAAACTATGCTGTGTATTATAAAACACTTTGTGTTTTATTTCACCTTTCGCTACGCTTGTTGAAGCTAGCTAATAGCTGCAATATGTTCCTTTACTTAGTTTCTTTTTCAGCTTGATAGCTCACTCTCTCTACAGTATTCTCCAAGTAAGCTCAAAAGAGCACATGTGTAGAAACACTCCCAAACTTCTAAGGGTAATCATCTAGCTTTTTGAAAATATTTTTTAAATTATATAGGAGTCCAACTTAAGCCACTTTACAAGACCAATTTAGAGAGTGAGAACATACCTGTTTCTGAAAGGTCTTTTAAGATGTCAAGTTAACCATTTAAAAGGACTAGTCAGTTCTAAAATTACAGGTCATTATGAATTAAATACATGACAAATTTTCAAAAGGAGTCACAGGTTATTCCTCTAAGTCACCTATTGAAAAGATACTGCCATTAGATTCCTACTTAGTTCCGTAAGCAGATGCTCAGATGAAACCAAACTCAAGGTCAACAACATAACTGCTACTGCATGAAGACTTTTTTTGATAGAAGCAGAAGAACCGAGAGCTGGTTTCCTGCAGGGAGAAAGAAACAGGTTCCACAGAAGTGTTCCCACACTGCATGACCGCAACGGACAGGAGAGCCAGGAGGATGCTCTGGTATCCACGTACTGACTGGCGAGCTGAGGAGGCAGCTGAATTTCACACGCTGGCACAGACTTACAGTGTGATTTTGGGCATATCAAGCAGCATAGTGGAGTGGCGTGGAGACACCTAAGAAGCACCACCAACACTACTGCATAGGTCTGTCTAGGTTAGCATGCCCTCCCCCTCTGAAGGAGGGCTGAATCATCATGATTATGGTGCCTCCAGTACCCAAGCTAGGTCAAGTAGCACTTCAGAGCCCTACACTACAACCCCCTAGTCTGTGTGGGTAGTGGGAAGAAAAACATCAGTCTACCTCCAGGGGACATTTTGAAGATAAACATGTTGAGAGGCACTCAGGAACAGCTTGAAGATCCTTGTTCCATCCTCTGACCAAGAGGCAGAAGACAGACATGTACACACACGTATGCCCACAGACAAAGCAACAAATTGTTGCTACCACTCCCTCCTTTTTCAGACGGAAAGCAGAGGTATGAGATGAGAGAGAGTGACTTTGCTCAGTACAGCCTTTTTCTGGGGCTGATTTACAAACAAAGCAATACCTCTGTGCTCTTTGCTAAAAGTTAGATTGCGAGCTAGCTATTAGTCCCTGAATATGACTGCGCAGCTGCTCTCTGTCCAGCTGTTATTAATCATACACAGTCAAAAATGAAAGCAGTTCATACAGAAAATTCAAAGTATGAAATCCTTTATTCATTTCAAAGCTTGTTTGAATTGCAACTTCTTTAAATAGAAAAAGTAGGCTTCTAATCAGGTCACAATGAAATTTTCATTTCCTGGAATCCTCACATTTAGGAGACGAAAATCTCTTTTCATTATGTATGTCACATACACTGTCATATTTTCTGAGCACCTCAGAAGCATTCTTCAGGGCAGTCTGGGTCAACTAATTTAGTCAACACTTACATAAAAGTCACTTGCAGTTCAGGTCTCAGTCCTACCCAGAAAACCAGACAATGCCCATGTTATCATGAGAGCCTGACTGGGGGGACTGTGTGAAATCATGACTGTATTAATTGAGGAAGGAGAGGAAAGATATGGAAGAGGAAATAAAAGTATATTCAAACCAGAGATCTAAGATTAAAAGAATCAATTACCTGTTGTTTTAATCTTGTGTGCTCTTTAATATGAAGATCTTTTATAAAATAGATGTTGGAGGCTGTCAAACAAATAGCTAAACGTATAGAAGGTACAGTTTTTCTTTTAAAATATAAGGCTAGCTGATGCTTGCATGCGCGTTCTGTACAAGCTGAAAAACAAAAGCATTCTCTTACAGTTGATAGCAGCCAATTTTCTTGTTAAGTCTAAGAGACTATTATTCTTCCATGTTCTAAGTCTTCAAGACCCTGAGTCATTCTTGAGTCACATGTTTTCAAAGTAGGGCATGCAAAATAACATGGCTCAAACCACTTGGAGAAGAGCTGCTGAGAAGCCTAAAATAGGCACTTCAGTTGTAAAAGTGAAATGAGGACAGGTATTAAATAAACAATGCACAGAAGGCATGAGCGTACAGGCCATGTTAAAGATGACACAAGGAGGACAGAAGGGAAATAACGTCACAAAAGTTTTGAAGAGACATGGTACATTAAAGACTTACCACAGTATTTTCATCTCTATTTTTACCTCCAAGTGCTTCACAAATGTGAGGACTGTGACTTTGGGGGCGTAAATGGAATTATTGAGTATAGGAGGAGTTTTGTTCTGCTCTAGCAACTGGATTATGAATTTGTCATACTTTACAACTGAGAGGAATATGTGCCTATAGTTGTAAAGAATCTATAGATTACACTTTCTGCATCCCTCCCCACATGAAGCACAAAAAAGTCATTCCCAGTTTTGGAGATGGCTGCATAGAAAATTTGAGGAGACTTCCTGTGAAAGACCTTAGCAATCTCAGAAGTCTGAAACCCAGCAAAATTTCTGTCACAGGACAGCAGTGTAGCGCCAAGAGGTGTTGGACCAAGAGGACTCTGGCAGGAGTAGGAGACATTCGGTACCTCACAGAAATAGATTCAGAGCATGTTGTGCAAGTCTTTTACAGAAACGAGCAGAGCTTTACGTTGGTTTTGTATTTAGCAACGTGACAGATAATACCCATGAGGGGCATATTTCAGTTTCCTTGTAATCAAGCTGAACAACAGCACTTAACTTAATTCATGCAACTGCCATACCCAGATAGGAGATGTCACAACAATATGAAAATGGAAAATGTGATTGCTGAAAAGAGCAGTTAACAATAACTTTCTAAAAATAATATCACATTTTTAATTGTACTCTCAGTTAGAAAGAGCTACCAGAGAGGCAATAAATTAGTCTTCAATATCCTCCCTATCCTAGGGCTCCTACAAATTAGCTGTCTAATTCTGGAAAGCCATGTTCTTTTGTTGGGACCTGGCATTACAGGCCTGTCTGCGGACGTGGTGAATCCTAGCCCATGACCTGGATCACTCTCAGGAGCGTCCAAACTTAACAAGGAAAATCATCCCTAGCACATTTGCTGTCAGGCTATGATTGTGTTTATTTTCACAAATCCTCTATAAAATAAGCATTATCCAAGAAGATAAGGAAGGTTCGCTCACCCCAGAGGAGTCAATTTTCCTTATAGAAACATGTCTTCCAGGGCACAGAATCTGAGGCACTTCCCACAGGCCATCCATAAATGCAGGATGAGCGGGGAAATGAGTACAGGTTGCTAGAGTCCCACACCAGCACCGACTATTCCTGTTCTTAGTGACTAGGGTGTTAAATCCCCTGTTGATCAAGGGTCCATTAATCACTGATTTTCATTATGAACCTCTTGCTTTGGAGATTATAATTTGTGTGCAAATTGCCTATGAGTAAAATAAGATCACACAGAAATGAAAGGCAGCATTTCATCCCATGCAGGTATTCACATGGAAGGCATCAGACAACAAATATTATCAGTAAAGTGTAATTGGGATAATCTCACTCAGCTCAGCAGTATGTCAAAATATCCCTTTGACAAAGTAAGAGCCCAAAGAAACAAACCAATTTACAACCAGGGATAAAAAACATTAATCACTCAAAGACAGAGGAAAAACTAGGTATGCAAACATTGTACAGTTGTCATAAAACATGTATAATGCCCCAAAAGAGAAAATTACTAAATTTATTATCTTTTTCCAGGAACTCTTCTGTTCACTGAAAAAAAAGTTCTCATTACACTGCATGTAAGAGAAAACAGATTGGTTTTAAAAGGTTCCCCGCTACCACTAATTTTGACAGCAACAGACATACAAATTTACCATCTAAGAGTCCTACCTAGCTGACTCTGATGATTAGTGTAAGCTGATTTTCTCCCTCCCTGGGCACTAAGCTTTCGTTTCTTTGTGTAGATGCAAGCATTTTCAATCCTGCACTCACTCAACAGTAGTTCAGTTAGCTAACTACTCATGCTGAAAGAGAAAATAAATGCTGTGGTGCACATCACAGCCTTTAGCACAATCTAAATAGAGGAACCCAGAACCTTTCTCAGGGACCGCAGAGTGCCAGCTACGACCACAACAGATTTCCCATCTTTTTTTTTTTCTCTTTGTCCAGTGGATATACACGTCTGGAAACCATAGGTTGTCCTTTTACTTCTCTTCACCCTGCCACGTCTCTGCTGCTGAACTCTCAGAGAGCTGAGACAAAGCTTGTTTCGCAGTTTGAAAGAAATGTTGATTCCCCTTTCATCCTCTGGTTTCCCGTTGCCAAATCTAGCCAAACCTCACTGGTTCCCCTGTGTCCAGGATCTTGGGTCTAATGCGGAGACTGACAGAGAGGAGGAGGGAGGGAGGAGACATTGGAGTTGTTCATTGGCCCTGTGACAGACCCAGATGAAAAATGGGAACATTTTAGCAGCTTTGCCCACAGCTCTGTATTTCCCATCAACATTTTGAAAAAATAATCAATTTTTCTACAATAAATGACATTCAGTGACAAACAATTGGAATCTGGGAGAACATTGACAGCAAACTTTAAAAGTACGGTTTTAGAGTAGGAAACAAGCTACACGTGATTAAATCAGATACATAATAGCATTTGTACCATCCTAGTTTGTGTAGGAATCAACTTGTGTAGAATCTTCAAGTCACTGTCATCCATAAAGGCTGTGAATCCAAAGGACTTTGGTTAAGTATTATTTAATTGTATAACATGTTAGCCCTGCTGTCACCCTGGCGCTGCATTAAATACACCTTACAGGATTACCATATTTATAATGAATTGTTTATTGCCTTAATTAACTTGCAACAAAATATGGGTCACTAAAAAAAGTCTGAAAAATGGCAATTTATATATACAGATGCCTATATATGTGTGTGTATATATAAAAAATAAAATGGAAAACAGTTTTCCTTGCTAAGCTGAACAAAATCACTACAAGCAAGTTTTCAAAAAAGTTCATATTGTCACAAAATGTCTTAGTTTGATTATATAGAAATTAGCACAGGAAGCAGTGAAAGCCCAGGCTTTCTCTCAGGGCTATACAAGAGTTTAGAAGCTGGAGAACTAGTTCCTGTTTATCAGAAGACTTGGATTAATCAACTCATTTCCCTGTGCCTAAAACTAAAGATGCAAGTGCCATAGAATATTCTTGGAAGTCCACAGATAAAACACACAGTGCAAGGATTAATATTATTAGCAGAAATGAAGAAATTGCACACAGCTTCCACTCTCTCCCTCTTCTCCCTTCCCCCAGACATGTTAGGGTTGTTTTTCACCTGCTGTTTATCAGAAATTACTATTAGCAGACACGCTTCTCTCAAGCCATAATTCTTAGGCTCAATACTGTGCACTTGAAACTCCCGTTCAAGGCACTGGGAGTCTGGAGACAGCAAGTGTTATGACCTTTATTATGGTCTGTCAGCATGCCAGAAATACTAGCCCGTATCACTGACATTGGAAAAATAACTCCATTACCCGAGAGTGGTAGTAGGATCTTACTCCTTTTAGGCTCAAGTTCTAAAAAGAGATATCACCATTTATTCAGCACATTTTGAGCACTGCAGGAGAAGGTGGCTTATTTATATATATATATTGTTCATGTAATACCTCAAAATTTTCATAAAAATAAGGAACTTGCACTGCAAAGCGCTGAACAGCACCTCCCATTTTAAATACACTGCTATCTGAATATTGTGGAAAAAATGCATTGCTTCGGATCAGCCTCTCTCCTGCGATTAAGTGGTGGAACGTGATCCAGTTTGAACTGGCAATACCTGACATTAACCTGCATGCAATTGCATTATGCAGAAAGAAGTCCCTTCGAGCTCCTTAAAGTGCAACCCATCAACGTACTGTGATGAGCAGTGAAACTTAAAGATGATGATTATATTGATTCTAATGTATAAATTGATGCTTGCCAAATTGTCTCTTAAATGCAGTTACATTTCCTTCTTTCACGTGAACATTAGAGCTTCAATTGCATTTTTTGCAGCTCATAAAGATGAATTCATTCCTAAATATGATTTTAATCTCATTAAAAACATTTCATACATTGTACTTTATGTCGTAGGGCAAATTAGCAAAGGATGAATGATTTTTTGGACTGAGGCGTACTGCATCTAGCTTAAAATTTTGTTTGAACCAATATCCTCATACAAAACAGTTCAAGTTAAATAAATAATAATAAATTCCTGTTGATTCCTCCAAGGATATAATCTCAATTTAAAATGTTTATGATTTTTAATATTTTGTAGATGGCCTCTTCTACAGCTCTATAGAAGTACTATTATTATTTAGAAATACTAATAAACTTTATTAATATTTCTCTGGTTTTTAAAAATACTTTTCTTGCCTCTCGGACTATGGCTTAGGTTTTTCATCTCTAGTATACAGAGTTAGTATCTAAGCAACATGAAAAGAATCCATCAACATGACTGGAGGCCTCAGAGGTTTGGTAAGAGGATATTGAACCTTTCACCCAGAGGTCGTTGTTTCCAGTGTGCCCTTGGCTGGTCGAGACTGAAAGTCATTAGCATTTGAGGGCTCTTCAGTGGTCTTCAAACCTGGATCTTAAAAATTCAACTTCTCATGCAGTCAGACTTGGCCTTGCAGAGGAAATTCCTCCAAACGGGACCAAATATGTACAAAAGTAATGCACTTTTCTTGCTGACAAGTAGAACACATTCAGTCAGAAATGAAATTTAGACAGTCATTTATATCTGCCCTTGTTTGTAGCCCAGAAAAAATAACACAGCTCAGTAGCTAGAAGATGTCTGCCTTAGCACTTCTGGGGGATGCCATAAGGGAAAGGAAGTTGCCGGTGAGGTGTCTTCTTGCCCATCGAGAGGGTCCAACCACAGCAGCATTGAGATGAAGGGCCAGAAGTGCTCTCGGTTAAGCTTAGCCTACTCCATGAATAAACAGATTTTCAGTCTCTAAGGCTGTCAAGCCCAGGACGTTTCATAAGCTCTTAATTCTTACATGAAGTACAAACAGAGGTATTTTATGTATGAGAAGTGTAAGAAATAATTGATGGTTAAAGTGTCATTGACTGCAGTAGGAGTAAGATCAGGTCCATCATAAACTACTGATCTGCAGGTTCTAGAGACACCGATCAGCCATGACAATGTCTTCTGCTCATTCATGCTCCATTAATGAAATTCCAAGAATTTGCCCAGTGGAACTGCACAGATGCCACTATTTTCTTCTCATCCTCTCCCATGTGACAGTCATAAACCCAGCTCTTCCCTGGTGCTTTATTAAATAACTCGAGTTGACTACTTGATGGAATTTGAGAATTATTTATATTCCAACCTCCTGAATCGTTCTGTCTTTTGCTGTCTTAATGTCAGATGTCCCTGTGCCTTGCTACCTGGAAGCAACATAAGTCAATGGGAGCTGAGAACTTCTGTTCCCTTGGGATTATGTCCTTTAGCTGTATCTCAGAGAGAGAAATAAAGCTCCCTAATTGTGCATATGGTTTATTTGAATATATTTGCTCCGTGAAATTAAACAAGCATTGCAGCAGTATCTTGAACACAACTCTACAGACACTTGAATCAAGTTGTTGAGGCATTAAAAACACAGTGAACAGCATATAGCAGATCACTGGGATAGGTGTTTCCATTAATTCTTGGAAATGTTAAATATTTGGCAGGAAACTTTTCAATACCCTCAAGGCTTTGTCTGTTCAAATTGCAATGAAAAACTTCACTATAGTAACAGAATTCCACAGGGAACCCATAAGCTTCTGCACTTAAGAGCTAGGTAAGAGAGGAAAAATAAATCACAATAAATAAGGGAAAGTATTCTTGAGTTAATTAAAATGTTGCTATTTAATTTACTGGTTTAAGTCAGATGGGTTTGCTTTTTAAAATATACCCCTTACAGTTATAGGCTTAGAAAATAATTAAGGTCAGTTTGTGAATTGTGTTTAGAAGCAGATGCAACTGAATATGTAAACGATGAGAAAATAATCACTGGAACGAATGGTTCTCACCCTATAAGCAGTTCACAGTATATTAAAAATCAGCTACTGCATTATACTCCTCCCTACCTATTTTCTTCCTAATATACTCAGAACTAGGTCGGACATAATGTCCTTATACTAACAAAGTAAGAATGTAATTTCTCCCTATTAATTAAATTAATGGTTTTAATCATATCATAAGTATATTAAAATACAGATGGGGCTCGAACCACCGATCACAAAAGATGCAGATTTGTAGAATGGGTTTAGCAAATAGCTTCTACATCAGTCATGGCACGACAAACAGCTTACAGGCCAAATCTTTAACTGGAGTAACTCTTTAATGAAGCTGATTCTTCATCACTGGAGGATACATCCTTCCCCTCTCTTCCCTGGGAGCCATTTCAGTACCACCTACCTCCTGCCATTCCCTCCGTTCCATCCCCATCTTCCAGTACACGGGAAAGATTCGTCTTGTCATTCTCTTACGTACCACAAAGCCCGCTGTAATAACTGGCCATACGTTTATAGAGTACGTGTTATTCAAAAAGATCTCAGGTTCTTTACAGAGCAAGTTTTATGGAATCATTTTGTTCACTGATAAAATACAGCCAGCTCTGGAAGGACAGAGAGCAGATATATATAAAAAAACAGAAGAGAGTTGCACAACACACTGAAATTTAGGAGATGAAGAGAACACTCTGTACACTTGGGTTTATGGAAGTAAATCACGCCAGACTAAAATATTCCATTGATAGCAATCCTACAAAAAAAGTACAGTTGCTGAAAACAAAGTAAAAAATACAAGCAAAAAGATGTTTCTTTTAATCCGGCGTCAGAGGAGCCCCATGAAGCTATACTGGTTTGCATGGGTTTATTCACACCTTATCTGATACCAGAATAACTTTCTGCTTTAGATAAGCCCTTAAAACAATTAATACCATGGAAAACAGAGAGTTTTATTCTCCCTTTGTGTTGTTCCCAGTATATGGGGGCCTCTTTCTTAGTTGGCAGCTTTGACAACCACTATAATAAACATAGTACTTCTGGGCTGGTCACTGTGATTCCAATACAAAGAGGAGAAATTAATAGTAAACTTGGTTTTCAAGATACCACAACTCTTCCAGCTGAGCAGTGCCAATTTTAATTTGCCCCTCACAGCTGAGGCACAGAGTACATAAGCAACATACAAAGCTGCCTACTCTCACAGGAAGCCCAGGGTAAAGCCATGAATCAAATTTATTTCTCCCAAGTCACAGTCCAGTGTTCAAACACAAAATGATCTTCCCAGTCTGCAGCTATGCCACAGTCAAACAGCTGAAGAAACTGTAGTGTAATCCTGCACCTAAGAGTTGGTACTTGACATGACATCATACTAGTGGGGCACAACTGATTTAAAGCTGAAGCATCTGCTTTGCTTCCTTCACCAGTTTTCTCTCCCAGCCTCTCACACAGACCTCAAGTTGCTTAAGTTACGAGATTTGACAACTCTTGCCCAAGGTTGAATCTGTGTCTGTATTGATTCAGTTCTCAGGTATCACGTGCTTTTTTCTGCAGGCAAATTTTATTTCATTGCCTAGACTGAAGCTCTGCTCAGGACTCGATGCAGCAGAACTGACACTATCACAGAAGACAGAGACTTATTAATTCAAGAACTGCCAACTGGCAGCCAACCACATGAATATTCCCTTACACTGGAGGACCAAGTTCATACAGTTTGATCTAAGGGAGAGCCTGCTTGTCAAGGTGGGTCTTTGATAGTTATAGCACCTCCTGGATCAGAAAAAAAATAAGTGTCACATCTAAAAAAAGGTGTTTCCAGAAAACCATTCAGCTTCCAATCTGCCTACGTCTCCTTCTTAGAAACCATGTATTATTTCATTTCAGACCAGCATATTCAGTCTGATTGGCTCATTAAACTGATGTCTGAAATTGCAGTACCTGAACAGCTTAATAGTGACTCCCATGTACATCATATTTCTCCACTATTTTTTTCATTGCAGCAACTGAAAAACATATATAGTCAAAAAACCACAAACCCCTCCGTTTTTATACAGAGCTGACAGTGATATGCTTGTGGATACAAGCTCTCCAGTGTCAGCTAAAATCTTACCATTTCAGTTCAAGGGGAAGCTCAAATACTTTCCTTCTCCCTCATCTCTGGATGCCATTTTATCACCCCTGAGGACAATGTTCTCTAGGGCTCGTAAATTTTTTACAGGGTCCTTCTTCCTTTGTCTGCCCCACAAGGCAAGTTTACAAAACTTTCTGACAAGAGGCTCAGGTGCGAAGTGACCAGGGAGTTACGAGTTTCCCCCCACCCACACTAAGTCCCTCCAAGCCACTCATACAAGCTGATGGTCAGGCTGTGCTGCTGCTATGCTCAGTAGGTGGTGTAAGATGAAGTGCAGTCTTTTCTACCACGTACAGTTTGCAAACAGTCGGTCCTCTTGTAATATGAGGCACTTAATTTGTTCCATGTCCAAAAGAAAACCAAACTAAAATACCCTAATCACCTAATTTGTCACTTTATGACTCGCTCATTCTTCATCCCATCTGTCAGAGTCTCCTTTGCAACTAACATAAAAGATCTAGTCTGTATTTAGGGAAAGAAACAAACAAAAAAACCCCATACCCCTTCACGAGGTATTGAATAGGCCATAAAAAGCTGTAGGAAACCCTATAGGGCTCATCCATATCAATCCTTCTGCTTTTGTCTTCAGACTTCTATTCCATGTAATAGATTCAAGAAACATTGTAAGATAATTGAATTGTGAAACAATCGTATTTGGAATGCAACGGGCAAATGCTATGGGCAGCCTTGCATTAAACCCAAAGGTTCCCTCATCACCTGTATTTAAAACAAGCAAGCAGGATTTGGGAATGTGACAGAACATCAACCCCTGATACAAATGCCACGAACATGGAAATTTCCATCATGTTTAGACTTTAAAATAGCAAGCAGTAATGGGACGAGGTAAAGGAGTTCTGGCATGGCCGTCTGTTTAATTTATGAGCTCGATTATTTGCCTTAGTTAGCATGCAGCCGCAGAAAGGGAGTAGATCTTGATTATTTGCCTGCTGAGGTGCAGAGCACTACATTGAGCTGCTAATCCTAACACTAGGGTGTACCTTTCGACTTTTATTTACTTGGGGAAAAAAAAAAAAGGGGTAGGGGGAATAGGGAGACTTCCCCAAAATCAGAGAGAATTCTCATTAGACTACATTTCTGGAAGTCCTGGCTACCAGTCCCATGCACAAAATAATATATATTTCTTGTTCTTGGCGCGTGATTTTATTAAATTCACAGCTTGTTTTGGAGAAGGTCCTACATTGCTGGGTAAACTTTTGCTGCTCCCAGGAACAGATTGCACAGAATTCTGGTAAAACCACTTACCCTGGGCAGATTCAAAACAAGGGGTGACAGCAGAGATGATCCATGTGATCACCACCTTCCGTCAACACTCATCTTAAGGGAGGAGCATAATCAAATAAACATGTATGTGTTGAGAGAAACAGAAAAAATGCATCCCACTAATGCATCAGTCATTAAATAAACAATAAAGCAGTTTCTGCATAGTTTGCAAAACCCACTGCACAGACAGCAACAAGCAGTATCTACCCACTTCTAGTGCTGGGCTCTGTGCAACAGCCAGTCAGGCAGTTTTCAGGGTGGATCAATTTAAAAGTGGAAATTAATTTGCCAGGTGAGAGCCCTCATCTGCAGCAAGCTGGTATTCCCCAAGTGCCAACCACAATGACTTTGCAGCTGTTGAGCCTAATCCCAGTTTAGTGAACAAATCTCTCCAGCGCCGTGTTGCAGATCTCTTGTTTTGGATTTGGCGATGGTGCCAGAACTGCTCGAATCCACCATGTGGATGTTGGCTGCCTCGCACATAGACAAATGAGTTTCCTCACAGGCATGCCAGAAACAAATGCATTGCTTCTCAGTCTGCCATCTTTGGAAAAAGGATTGCCAGGCTCAGATACAGAGAAAAAAAACAAACCACAACTTCACTGACCTCCCCTGTCTGAGCACCAGGCAGCACAGTAACTACCCAGCTTCTTGCAGGTTGCTTCCAAAGGCAGCTGCCTAGTTTGTCTGTGCATACAGGCAGTTTTTATTTTGGAGCATCTTCTCAAGCTGTTTTCTTTCTTGGGCATTTTGGTTAAATCCAGGGATCCCACAAACCTGAGTAGGTTTTTCTGCGGAAACTTCAGAAAAGCCTGAGGAAGTTAGATGTCCAAATCCCAACAGAAAATGCTGCTTAGCTTCCCATGCTCCTTTAGAAACTGCAACCTATTCTCTCTCTTGCTTTGGAGATGCAGTCATATTTCCCAAAGTGGCTTCCACAAATATTCAGGCATTTAAAATAAACATTACCTCAAGGTCTCTTAGTAGCTTCACGCTTCCCAATTCCTTCTTTTCCATTCACTGGTGCTAAACTAATAAGGGCTCCAATAGTTCATTAGTTCACTAATCTTAAGATGCCGTGTGTAGCTCATACTGCAAATTCTTTGATCCTAATGGCTCCCGACTGCCACAGTTTCAGCTTTTCTATCCTCATTCCAGGTCTATTTGACCCGAGAAGCTTGTCACCACTATACCTTAACTCTAGTATTCTTAAGCAATGCCCTGCATGCATTTCTTCTTTCTGCGTCGTTAATTTTTCTTGCATTTTCCTGACTCTTCCCAGACCTTGTGTCAAGTCACAGTCTATTCGTAGGCAAAATGGCCTCAGCTAACCTTCTTCATCTAACAAGAAAAGCAAGTTCTCCGAGCCAAACTTCCTTATAATTTACTTATATGCTGATTCCCCCAACATCATCAACACTAATAGAACTGCCAAAGGGGTACACAGCAAAGTCTAACCCCCAAGCTGGTGACATTTGCACTTTATTATATAGCATATTATAGGTTGTGATACTTTTGCATGAAAGATTCAGTACAAAAATAAATAGTTTGGTATATGTGCAGTTTAATTTGATTTGACTAGCTTTTGGAGAGTTTCCTCAGACACTTTATTGTACTGCTCTATTTACTGATGTTTCCAGTGCCTGGATTTCTTGTTTATTAGAGCTGGCATAATGAAAGTTTGCCACCTGATTAATTTTAATAGTTTAGCAGGGAACCTGAGGATAATGCATATTGGCTGCCAGGCTACAGATAAATTTTGTCCATTTGGTTGCAGAGATTTTGGCAGAAATAAAACCTGCTCTTTGCTATTGTAGAGAAACATTTTGTTGGGTGAAATAGTGTTTTCGAAGGAAGCCACTATCTCATCTGCCTTTATTATGCACCAAGACTTAACAATCCCAGACAAACAGGCTTGAGGTGATACAACGTCCTAATTCTGATCTCCCTCACACTGAGTGCTGCTGTAAGAGACTTGAGAAGACTTTGTGGATCTAGTACTAGTTTAGAGTCTGTTTGCCTGGCAAAGTTCCAAAAGAGCCCAGGGCAGGGAGTCAAGAAATCTGGGTCTTGCTCCCAGCTCTTTTAATAGCCACTTTTCTCTTCTGTGCCTCAATTTCCCCAGCTGAAGTGCACATCATGTTACTGATTTCCCCTGCAAAGCACTTGCAGGTCTACTGATAAAAAGCACTAGGTAAGTGCTCATTACTATCAGTTGTAGTAGCAGAGTGTTCCAGGAGAATCTGAAAAGGCTTCAGAGATCACTTGGAGAGACTGTCTGCAGGTGAAAGCATTACCTAATTGCCTCTGGACTGTAATGCTGAACACCCAAATACTCATCTAATCTGCAGGGGAACATTTTTATTGAGCCCTCAGACCTTTTGAAAGTTGCTAACACCCTAAGGTGACAGGCTTTATATGTGTGCTTCTAAGAAGGAAAGACAGAAGGAAGGGAAGGAAGGGAAGGAAGGGAAGGAAGGGAAGGAAGGGAAGGAAGGGAAGGAAGGGAAGGAAGGGAAGGAAGGGACTTTCTATCCTCCTCTTGTGTTATCCTAAAGCCATTATATATGTCCTAAGGCATTATAATGGGACTAAATTTTTGTAACATGTAAATTTTGTATCTGGATGCTATTGCTGCTTTTATTAGGGATGTTTGACTTCTCTGGTTAGGAACTGGGCTGGAGGAAGTAGGTGCCTGGTGTATTTGTAGGACAGACAGGTCCTGACAGCTCAGGCTCTGGCAAGAGGAATTAAAAAAAAAGTTCTCGGCTCTTTTTCAAGCCATTTCATTTGGAATATAAATGATTTACAGTGAAATGATTAATCAATGCATTCATTATATTTGCATGGTTACTGTTTAGCACCAAAGCAAGTAAACAACAGCCTGCAGTATAGCAGAAAAGACGAACAATCTTAGACCTCAAATCTACAAATTAATATATTAAGTGAACATCAAAATCTCTGAACAGAGACAACTTTAACTCAACCCACACAAAGCAGCAGGCAGGATCAAGGCAACAGTGCATCTATTCTAATATTCCACGGTACAGATCTTCACTTACAAGCTGAACATCATCCATTACAATTAAAGGGAGTTACAGAATATGTTGTTGACATAATGAATAAGAATATTTAATGCTATTTAAGAAGCATATCTATTTAATGTAAGTTTGTGTGGTGATGAGTTGATTGTTCTTATTAAATTCAAAGGGTTTTTCTAAAATGTCACCTAAAACTTTCAAGAAATTTGACAAAAGTCTTCTACCAAAGGCATAAAAAATACTCTACGGTGCTAAATTTTTCTCATTTCCTGTATATATGTTTAATCCAAATTCCTACAAACATTCATTTATAAAGTAATAAGTTAATAATTTCAATATGAATTTATCTTTTCTCCTCCCTTCTCCTCAATTCTATTTCTTTTGCAATGTGAATTGCTAAATTCTAGTACCCAATAATGAACGTAGTAAAATAAGTAACCTGGATAAGACAGATAATGAGAAAATATGAGTTTGGATCATAAATTGTCACTAATTTAAAAAAGAATCGTATGGCACTCCACCTATCTAGAACAGAGTGGAAAAGGGAATAAAATGGAAGGATTAACTTCACAATTATGCCAGCCTACGTATATATATATACACACATGAGAGAAACACACAAAGTTGTGTCACACACTACACAATACCCCCATATGTAAATATACAAATCTTAACAGCTGAGCAAGAAAAACAAACACTCATTTCTCACCATATCAACTTAGTATGCTTATTCCCTGGATAAGTATTCGAAGAAAACAGGTTCATTATTGAAATGTCAAGGGAACTGGTCAGACACAGGGGATGGTAAAGCAGAACAACACAGCAAACATCAGCTTAGATGGAAAATGAGCAATAATTCATCAAAAGGCCGTTCACTTGAAGAAAAAGCACTGAAATAAGTGGATATCTTAAAACTAAAGCAAAATAAGAATTTTCTCAAATTACTATTTTCAGCCACACTTAGTAAAGTACATCAAAATTCCCCAAATCACAAAATTGTCACAATATCATCTCCAGAAACCTGGGGTGGGTTTTTTTGTTTGTTTGGGGGTTTTTTTGCTGGCTTGATTTTGTTTTGTTTTGTTTTAAATTGCTGTGTTTTTTCCTTCAGGTCTCCAGCTTTTAAGTTACAATTGGGCTTGGGCCCCATTTTCAAGACTGGTCTTTTGGTGGAGATTGGGGGCAACCAGAAAGGGGAGTAGGGGGGAGAAAGGAATCATAATGTAAACCAGAAAACCTGAAAGCATTGTCTTTACTCCAACAGCATGCCCCTCAGTAAAATGCTCAAAAAATCATGAACATCAGAAAAATTTATAATTGTACAGGAAAGCAGTGACAAAATACATTTTGAAAATATAATAAAAGGCCATATCTACCCCACGCTGAATAGATTGTTCTCGTAGTCCTTAACTAGCTTCACAGTAACTAGCCCTTCTCTACAGAAAAGCTCGTTGAGCTTGGTTGGACTGTTTTGGCTCATCAAATCTCATAAAGAGGCAAATTTCAGAACACTGTCCCGTCTTTAATATTTAACATACAATCCTACCTACATTAGCACACCTGCTTTCTCTCTGCTCCAAATGCCAGTTAAATAAACTAGCTGTACAACAAAGTACAGAAATAACTACTCCAGAGGTTACAACAGAAAAATAAAACCAAAGAACACTGCCCTTACACCATTACAGGCCCCAAAAGACCCATATCCAGACAAAAAATGAAAGGGGAATGTTCTGTACACATAATGGACTGCAGCATGGCTTCTTTGGGGTTTATTTATTTTTAAAGGACCAAGGATTTTGAGTGTACAAAACTAGTTGGGACACTTTGGAGGGCTTCCACAAAAGCTAAGTTTAGCCTGGCAATGCTAATACCCCCGGGCTCTCTCTGCCAGCAGTGGAAAGCAGCTTCTCCTGAAAGTAACTCAGGACAGGGATCCTTGGTCCCCGACTCCTGAAAGCCCCTGCTCTGCAGTACTCAAGCTAAAACATACGCTGTTATCTGCTTGTAATTCCAGCACACCTACCTACACCGACTTTGCTGAAACACCCAGCTTTCTTGGAAATGATCCCTCATTCTTTACAATTACAGGCATATCCGTTGCTGAATGTTTCTGCCCAGCGAGCAGAACCTGGATCCCTGGAGCTTGGGACATGACAAACAGCACGAAGCACGTGTCATTACCTCGTCTTCCACAGCAGCATGACTGCTTTCTGACTTACAGGAAAAATAAATATTTGCTGCTTTCATTTGTCCCAGTAGGACTTGGAGATGTAAAATATTTGCTATAATATTTGAGATGGTGGCACAATTTTCTATCAAAAGAGAAAGGCTGATTCATGAATAATCTATAGCCACTATAGACTGAACTCTTAATCAGAACTACTCAAAACAAAATCAAGTCTCTTACATAATTAAAGAAGGGGGGGCTCTCAGAGGTACGTACAGTAGAAAATGTCAAATCGCTACTCAAAAAAATCCCTGCTTACCCACAAATTATCCAATTAAACATCTGACAGACACTGACAAATGTTATATACCACTGAATCTTATGAAAAAACTGCGTACTGTAGATTTGTATTTTTAAATGGCCTAGCAGAGACTTAACATTTATCCTCACCAGATTTCTTTCTGTTCACAAATCTATAACCTAAGGCTACAAATACAGCAATAGAACAAAACATATTTGCTCTACTTATTTTTTTTTTTATATTTAAATGTGACATATCATCATCAAATCTCTACCAATTCTTAGGAAAAAAGACAATCTAAACTACACATGCAGTATGCTGGTATTGTACTCTACACCAAAAGCCTTTACCCACGCAATTCCTACCTATAAGCAATTCTAACCTAATCTTTTGAGCACAGCAAGCAACTGAGGGCAAGGTAGGGCCTATATCCAGATCCTCCATCCATACGGGAACAGTGCACATCCGTCTTATGAACAGCTCTTTCCAGCGCAGGATCCAACAATGTGAGCAGATCAAATGAGGAGCTCCATCCCCGTCCACCTTGTGACCTACTGTGCATGTGCTGCTGCTCCAGATACTCACTTGTCCTGTGGTATGTGACACATATAATGTGCATTTAACGGAGAGGTGTCTGGGCCCAAGGGGAACAGGCTGTGGGGCTCTCAGGAAAGAGTAGCAGAAGGGTGACCATCAGTCTACCTCACTGTCCTGTTGTCCTAGGGCAAGATATGCTACATGGTTTTGCCATGGTAAGCTCCTAATAAGAAATTCTGATAGACATCTTTTGTATTAAGTGAAGTTTCAGCACAAATATAAAAAAATATACCCTTTAAGGCATTTAATTTCAGTCATCGAGCCTGTGTTATTTCTTAATGTATTCATAAAATTCAGCAAGCACATTGCACTTCACTGCAAACGTGACCAGTGCAAACATGACAACTAGAGTTCTGAAGCTGTAAAAAGCATCCAGTTTTCCATCCAGCTCTTCCATTATAGACCACTAATTACCCCACTGAAGTTCAGATAAACTCTGTGAAGAGCAGCGACCCTCCTGTTTAGGTGTATGAGATGTGGTTCCTGAGATAATCTTTCATTCTGAAAACTACAAATAAGAAGAAAGAGGGGACTACCGTAAGCAGCAGGTGTTAATTAGTTTACTGGAGTAAAATAGTAATAAATTAATCAAATCTCTGGCTGTTTTAGCAAAGTTGTGGCCAGCTCCAATAAGATTTCATGTGGCCTGAAAGGTCTTAATGCATATTGGCAACCTGACTTTGAAACTGCCTATTTGCTTTGCAACACGCAGCCAGATTAAAAAAAAAAAAAAGCTTCCTGCCATTTTCCAGTTTCATTAAAATCTTTGTCTTTGGAATGAGACATTAGAAATGAAATGCTTGATATATCCAGTGAAATACAATACAGCTGTTTGCCACAGTGACCTTTTCAGTATTCTGTATTTTATATTTTGATTAGCCATGTACCGGTAGAAAATCCCTTCCATAGCTTTTGATAGCAGATCTAACTCCTAGCTGTGCATGCTTTTGTGTAAAGTAAAATAATGCAAGAATGTCAACAGCTAGCTATTTCAGAGCAATAGTATCTCATACCCAAAGCCACATTTCCATAAACTTTGCAGAAGGCTCATATGCAGGTTTTATAGCACACAGGGAGTTTATACAGGGAGTCTCAGCTCCTGCAGTCTTTATGAAAAATACTGCATCAAAAGCAGTATTAAAGAATGATCAAAACCATAGTTATTGGAAAGAACAAATAAAGCTACGGTGCACCTGTGTTTTCATATTCTTACAGTGAATTTTGAACTTGGGAATATTTGTACCCACTTCAGCCTTCTCTACATGCACAGGCAGAAAAACAAGTGGATTAAGCCAAGTGTGAGCACAGATCTAAAAGCTGGAACTGTGCCCTCAAAAAACTCAACAGATTCTGGCTAAAAAGTGTTCCGAATCATTCAGGCTTTGGAGTAGACCATTACAATTATTGATAATAGATAGTGGCTTTAGGCTCAAAAAATGGTATGATGGAATCAAAGAACTAGTTTTATATCTATTGCAGATAAATACAGGAAACGGAGATGTAACCTGTACCATAACTATCCTATTTCCTCTATCCATGTTCAGTAGAAGAGTTTATTACAAAAAAATAATCTAGAAAAAAACAAAGCATGTCCGTTTTCAAGACATTTATATCAAATGCAAAAATAACAACTAAAATAACAATAGAAATATTTAAAATAACGTAACAGTTGTTTCACAAATTGACAGAAGACATTGACCTCAGTTAAAACTGACACTCTGTTACTGATGATGATCTAAAAAGCTTTTGCCAGTTCAAAAAATTGCTGTTCTAAATCTGCCACAGAGTTGAGAATAACAAACACACTCACACTTTAAAATGAAATATTTGAAAAGTTCCTCCTTATTTACAATCTAAGAGTCTGAGCTCAGAGTTGCACTTGAAAGGCTGAGCGCTTCCTTGACGTGGCAAGAGGCATCCAGAGCTCGTGCTGGGTTTAACATGAATTCAAGAAATGAGAATTACTAGGTAGGTGCAAGAAATTCTCTCATGGACAACCATGAAGTAACCTGCTCACTGAGAAACCCCAGTTAGTTAGAAGACAGATTTTTAAATCCTCAGCTTCAAAATCTATCACTCCTACTGACATCCCAGTCTTTAAATGCTGTTTTCAACAATACTTACGGTGACATGCTCAAAAGGCTACTCAGTATTGCATTAAATTTATGAACTTATATGCATAAATTTACACTTCCCAAATGTGGGCAACATTAGCCTAATACAGAAATCGCCCAGAAGTCGTCTATGGCTGTAGTACACAAGGGGGCAGGTAGGGCTTTAAGCTGTATGAATCTAGGAAAAGAAAAATTTGATGTTCCTAAAGTTATCGTACCTCCACATATGATACATGCAACCTAAATAATTAGAAGAGGGTGGTTTTGGGGGGGCGATGGGGGTTGGGGTTTTGTTGGGGGTTTTTTAAATAAATTTCAGTTTCTAGACTTCTGTGCATTTAAATTCATAACCTTATTAGTTGCATCAGCAAAAGTTTTTCAAATTTAATAATACGGCACATACTGTCAAACATAGACTCTTACGTAGTATCGCGTACTTAAACATACAGATGTAAACAAAACTACGATACCACTGAAAGAAATTCTAATATTGAATAAAAGACTTTCTTATCTAACATGAGACTACATTATGAAGCCACAATTTTATTATTTAGTTTTATTGTTTTAAATTAAATAGAATAAAGTGGCTATTTCATCTTGCTGATTCAGTAAGTTAATAAAGTCCACTGGCAGGCATATATTTGATGTATTGTAGAATACAATAGCTCCTTCTACTAAAAAAAAAAAATCTGCCTAGGAGATGTTGCATCCTGCACTGTACTTGATGAAGCCAATATTTACCAACAATAAAGATTTAATTCATTCTCTGACACAACATTTTCTCTCAGTTTACTTGGGCTTTGACTATGCTATCGTAAGTTCTCTCCATCCTTACAAATATCTTCCTCTTTATAACACTTTCAGGTATGGCAGTGATTTTTTTAAACATTCCCTTCAATCAACAATGTTCTCCCGTAGTCAAAATACTGTAACAGGAGATGCAATACAGCATTCCTTGAGGGATGAGAAAGGTAAGTTCACTACTACCAGATGGCAAAGGGATCGAAGCGCCCAGTTCAGTTCTCTGCCAGCTTTATACTCACACTGTGCCTTGGTCTGCTTTCATGCTATTAGCTAATGAACTTCAGAGGGATGTTGTCATGCAGGTCAGCATTAGCAGGGATGTCTACCGTGATCTAACAGCCAGGAGTAGAAGACACTGTGTTAAGTACAAGCTTCTTTTTGAAGAGAGATGATTTATCCGAGAGACAGCACTGCAAAAGTCTGCAGGTGGTTCTATTTTTCTTCCCTTAGAACAATAGAAAGCATGCTGATAACTAGGATAATTAAAATAGATAAACTTATCAGATGTATCTATGAAGCTTATTTTTACAATATATTGATGAAGTATTTATTTGCATATTATGGTTTTGGTTTGGGGAATTTGGTTTGGGGTTTTGCAGGTTTTTTGTTTTCTTTGTTTTCTCCATCAAAACATGCAGTAATTTTGAATATCTATCAGACTATTAACATAAGCTAAAAATCGTGAAAAAAATTTGGGAGACGGAGTTAAATTGCACTGGATGAGCAAATTCTTGTCAGTAGAGACATGATAAAGTTTTAGTATACCTAAGCCATGTCTTGGTATCTTCACAGTTAACTAAACAGTTTCCTACACACATTCCATTTCAATGGGGAGCTGAACTTTTCTGGGTTTTGTAGTTGAAACTAGTAAAAACATCTAGAATTACTTACATAATTCAAAAATAACATAAAATTAAAAATGGTCTGTCATACAGGTTGCTTAAAAATGTGGAGACTATCTCTCCACAGACTACAGCAATGTACATAAGTTGGTGACTCTGTGAAATATGAAACCTTGAAAATCGATCTTGACCTGCCTCTGTACCCACTGGCATTTGTGGGAGTACCGAGCACCTCTTAAAAAGCAAAGCACACCTTAACTGGGACTTTTCCATGGGCACATCTTAGGGTCTTCATTCTGCACAGTACTTAGTAGGCAATGAAAATTAATCAGAGTTAGACAATAGCAGGCCATAAATGCAAAGCCAGACAGAAGAAAGAAAAATAGAAACAGACAGCCTCATATAGCCACATGAGGAAATTAAAACTTGACTGGAAAGGAGCAAAAGCCAATTAGAAGATAATCAGAACGAGAATTTGAAACAAAAGCTTTCATTTTTTCTGACACTGATTTTAAAATCTTGAAGGGACGACCACAGTTTTAATGAATGTTATTTAAAAATAATTAATATATCACAACGAGGCATGTCAGAGAAACATGAACATTACAGGCTTAGAAGTATTTTCTTCACTCCCTGCAGAGAAGTGCTTGATACGAAGGAAGCCAAAGGTGGAAGAAACTATAAATATGTGTGCGAGATACTTAATAAAACAAGACTATAGACTCCTAAGTTTAGGTGAGATAACACAATACAAATGTTTGCCCGTACAGTACAGTGACAGTAATAGAATGATATCTGCCCAGTAATCTTCCCAGGAAGAAATGCTATTTGGTTAAGGCAATTTTATGCACAAGTGATAATTAATTCCTGTAACTTTAATGACTTCAAAGAGAGACCAAAATTAAGACACTTGCTATGTACTACTCAGCCCATGAACCAGGAAAAAAAAGAAAAAAGGTTTGGTTCCCAAAGCGATAGGACTGGGCTAGTGTTAATCACTACCTCTTGAATGAAAACAAAACCCCAAAGCATCCTGAAATGAAAGAAAAGAGAGAGTGCTGAAGGAGATATTGTCCAGTAAGTTCCCTTTGAAAATCATGTATCTGCTGTACAGTTGCCACCAGACACCAAAGCAATAACCACACTGGTAAGACTGGGATTAGTCACAGAGCTTTATGGGAAATTTGCCACAAATCACAAGAGATCTCTGAGTTCAGTCCGCATGAAAAGGATAAATGAACTGGGAGGGGGCAAGAAGTAGCACAAACATTTCAGAGAGCCAAGACTGACTATTTAAATATTAAAAACCAGGAAAGCATCTCTTACAAATAAAAAAACCCACATAAATCCAATAACCTGACTGGGGTGGGGAGGGGGTCAGTAGATTCTCGTAGCTACAGATAAATAAGTTAAGAACGCTGTGAAGACCACAGCCAATTAGAATATGCTGGAAAACACATACCCTTACCTCATACAAGTGGAAAACATGACCTCTGGAATGAGGCTAAAAAGACATAGAACTAAGATCTTTGCATGGGTACCCATAGGCAAAGGATCAGGCCCACAGTTTGGGAAAGCAGGGATGATGGGGATTGGGGTGGCGGTATTTTTCCTCTTTTTTTTTTTTTTTTTTTTTTAAACTCCTAACTTTTTTCTGTTTCAATCTTGGCTGCATGGTTTGGTTCCACGTAAGTAATTATGGAAATGGGCTGAGGAGATGACATCTGAGATTTCAGAATTAACTGAATATATGCACGAAACCTGCCACTTCTCAGAGCAGACAGCATAGGAGGCTCCCCAAGGAGTACCTGTGATGCGTGAAGAGCCCAGAAGCTGAATAAGAAGTATGTTTGTCGCAGTTATGGTAGCCCCTTGCCATGCCAGCAGAAGAATTACCCCTGTGCAAAGGACCCGTGGCACCTTTAACCTCCACCTGAGCCCTTACACGCAGCGCTTGTGGGGCATCTCCGGGGTACCAGCAGCCCGAAGGCTTGCCTCACGGCCCTCCCCCACTAGCCCACAACCCACACTTACTAAAGCCGGGCTGATTTCTCCCCCTCCTTCTCTCCTTCAAATCACTTCCTCCTTTTTTTCTGGAAAACTACAGAATAATCAAGCAGGACAGACTGACTTACCCAAAGCAGAGCCACCAGACATAACCAGGACCAATGGTCTCTATACTTAGGTACACACAAAATCATCCACACCCCGTATTGCACAGTGTTCTCCCAGAGAGAGAGACAGCTGAAGCGTGGAGCCTCCAGCAGATTACAGGTACCTATTAATTTGTCATTATTTGTGACCACATAGGGTGCATTACACTTCATATCTCGCATTCACCAGAGTTTAACTACTTTGATAGCAAGTCCCTAATTCAAAATACTATCGTGGCATAAAGCAGCTACTCTTCCACAGCAATTCCAGTTCAGAGCCAGAAATGCTTTACAGAAGAAATCCTCAACATGTCTGTCTGGAAGGGAAGCAGAAACCCAGATGTCTTAAGTGGGATCAGGATTAATTAGCAGACACACAACTGTCAAGATCTATGTCATGTAGTTCTATACTCCTTCCAGTATTTTCCTAAATTAGGGTCTTGTGTGAAAGCACTCAAGTTTCTCACTAGATCTCACAGTAAATCATACTGAAATATGGTATCAAATTTTTGTTCTTGAAACACTGTAATAATTTTCTAATTAGAAATACTTAAGTTTCACAAAGAAGTTAAAATCAAGTGTCACACTACTCATGAAAACAAAATAAAACCAGACTAAAGAGATAAGAAATAAAACACAATAGTTGCATAAATAGGAAAACTGTTAGAGTGCAATAACATACAGTAAATTGAGATGTTAATGTAGCAACGGAGGAGACTGGTTCAAATCATTACCAGTTGTGTCAGATTTTGTATTTGAAAAGGTAACTGTTGATGAGCCAGTTCCAGAGTAAGTGGGTAATAAGGAGTGAGGTACATCTCTGGGGAACAAGTAGCAACTGCTGCATTCTGTGACAGTACCTTGATGGTAAACGTGTGCTGTGAACACAGAGTACAGCAGGCTCTAATAATTGCAAAGGGGGTCAATTAAGAAATGGGCTAGGCTGTGCCTGACACTGTACGTGTGGGGATTCAACTACACTAAATAAAACACATCATAATAAGTAATGAGTTAGGATGACCATATCAGCTGCACCAAAAATCTGACCATCTAAGTCATTAAGTCGCTTTTATTAAAGCAACTTCCCAGCACTTTCCTTTTTTGGAGAGCACACCTTTAGCCAGTCCTTCCCTGGACTGTAAAAATGGAAATTGTGGCCTTCTGAATTTATAGTTTTTATACATAAGAATAGTTTTGTTGCTTCTCTGCCTCTCTCAAAAATCGCAAATATTTTGCAAAGAATTTGAACTTAATCAGCAAACTTGCTAATTTTAAAGACTCTTTCTAATTATTTTTGGGCCACGTGGGTTATTTTTCACCCATCAAGTCCTGTAACTACTTCTGGATTAACATGTGTGTGTAAGTATCCTCATGCAATCAAATCTAAATTACATCCCTCATTGTATCAAATATAGGAAACCAAAATACAAGTTGTTCAAAAAAGAAAGCAAATATTTTACTGCACAGTTTACTGAAAACACACAAAAAATATAGTTGTCTTCTTTTACATATTTGCAGAACTTGGCTTAAAGACCTTATTACCATTTTATAGGAAAACTAATTTTACTGACAAAATACTGAACAGGTGTTTAACTAAAATCAGATCTCACAGAAAAGCAAGGGGAAAAAAAAAAATTGAGAAACAGGACAGAAAGAAAATTGCAGGAGCACATGCTAGTAAAGAAACAGATTTTAATCACAGCTATTAGATTATGTGGGTTTATTCTAGTCTAAGATTGAGATAAAGCCACTGAAAAATTTAAGTCCTGTTACAGGTCTTGAAGGTTTTAATTTTTTCAAGAGACTAATTGCTAGATGGCAGAAGTTTTTTGTATGTTAATCTCAAACTGCCACATATCAAAATAAAGTCACTTCGCTAAGTGGCAGGAGAACATTAATCTCAAGTGTAATGAAAGACGACTCTCAAATGAAATGCCAAAGAAATGCCAGATTGGAGAAACCAAGATATTTCCGGAAGAACACACTCAAACATCTATCCTGTCCTTTCACGTTTGTCCAGTATTTCTAACAATGGTTATATTTAAAAAATTATCTAGCTTCACTTTAGTACATGTAATTCTAATGCATTCCAAAGAAGCAGGTCCAAGGCACCCCTTCTTTGCGTTGCTGCGTAGGTACAGAACTACTCTCCCACCCCGCAGAGCAGGTCCTACACGCCAGGGATGCACCAGAGCCATCGCACCTGCAGCACGGAGACGCGCTCTGCGGAGGGACAGGTCCAGGATTTGCAAATGATTGTGGAAACTGCATTTCAGCAAAGCAGCAGGGCAGTACGTTGCCTCTTCCCACACCGCGAGCACTGGGTTTAACTCAAGGCACTGAAGCTCACTCAGCCTTAACAAAGGCACCAGTCTGCTCAGTATTTTCTATTATGAGACCATAATATAGATAGATAAAAAGATATAGACCATATATTTTGCTGGATTGTAGCTGTGTAATTTAAGTGGAACATACCACAGAACAACTCAGGTTGGAAGGGACTGAAGCTCCAGAAATGGTTGAAACGCAGGTTTTGAATCAGTGTTAGTGGCACCCAACCACCTATTCACAATCTCACTAGCAAAAGGTGAGAGTTCTCCAAACGAGGTCAGCTGCCTCTGCAGTCGCAGGCACACCATGGCTTTAGCCAGAGCCGCGGCATGTTTTCCACTGCTGCGCTTCCGCGAGAGGGATTAAGAATGAGTCATGACACAGTCCGTCTGGATTATCCAGAAATCCATTTTTAGCAAGGTAGCTAAATTCAGATTTATTTCACTAAGGGAGATAGAGCTGCTTGCTCAAAATGTTTGTCTGTTTACACCCACCAAGTGAACCCACCAGTTAGGGTGTTACAAACTACTAAAATCTTGAATCTAATTCCTGAAATAGTCTGCTCAATTCAAGCAAAATTCAGAATAGGTTGAGCCTGAAGTTTCTCCATTGCTTACACAAACTGAAAATGTTGAAAACCAGCTGCCAGTACAGAGCACTGCAACCAAATATTTCTTCATGCTTTGAGTTTTTTTTCCCCTGGATTTTTTGTGTTTTGTTTTGGGTTTTCCTAATATTCACAGTTCACTTATTAACTTACATCAAACATTTAATTCTCAAATGCACTCTTTTTTTCCCAGAGAAAGTTTGGTTTTCATAAAGATTATTGCTGCATGCATAAATTTGAGAGAGGTTCTGCAGCAAGCAGCTGCTGTTCTGTCAGGTGAATTGTAATCGTGAGTACCTGCCTTCCAAGGTAAAGCGGGTCAGTGTATTACGCTTCCCAAGTATGTAACAGAAGGGGAAATCTATCTGCAAAACCAAATCGCCTTCAATATAAGTACAGTATCTCCAAAAGAGGAAAGTGAGCAGATCTGAGCTTATTAGATACTTGTCAATACAGGGGAAATGTGCCTGATACAGTTGACAGCAGGGAAAAAAGATGACTTTAATATTGCTCACCTCCCAGAAGCAATCCAGTTAGGCAGGGAACAGAAATATTGGTATGAGCAGCAATGCTACACACTAAGTAGGCCTTCAACTAACTTCCAGTTTTCCTATGGAGTGCCTATTTTTTCATACTTTAAGCACATAATTATCATGTGACACATGCAAGCTACCTCTGTAACACGTGTAAATACGCTCTTTGTGCATATGGTCCCATTAAACCACCCCATCAGTGCCTATATAAAGAAGCTGTACCAAATTTTGCATAGGCATTTGTCAGGATAAGCAATTCAAAAACTTGTACGTGACAGGGGATTTTGTAAGGCCGTTATTATTGTAGAGTCCTTTCGTAGTTGCTTTTCACAACCATTTTATCATGTCTTGAGCTATTGGATGTCATTCACTTTTGTCTCTATAAAGGCTCAAAACACACTTTTTCCAGTAATTTGGTGCAGAACTTCCTCCTCCATGACTGTTAATCCAGCCCTTTGCTTGTCTTTCCTTTCCAGTACTTTCTCGCTCTTTCCAACAGTTTCTATGCTGTTCCCTTTCTTTAACAGGACAGGGGGAAAAAACCAAACAACCCACCACACTCATTCTAGAGCACGAATTTGTTTACAAGCAAAATTCATGTAGAAATTTTGAAGAGCAAAATAATAACAACAACAACAACAATTTAAGATTATTGATGTTTATAAACTATTAGTGATAACCTGGTGGATTAATAAAGCAGGCATTTTACTAATTATTTTTTATTTTTTTTAAATTTACAATTTACTAATTACTAATAAATTACAATTTACTAATTACAATTTACTAATTACTAATAAAAATAATAATTTACTAATAAAAATAAAAAATTTCACTTTTCACAAGCATATATCAGTAAAAGTGGGGATACACAGACAGGTGTTGCTGAGGTACTCAGCTGAGGTACTCAGCACACTGCTCCAGTATTTACTGGAGGTAAAGACAATTCAACAGCCCAGAAAACAGTGGGATAATAATCAAATTATTTAGATATTTTATATTTCAGTCCACCCATTTAATTTTTATTTTTAAAGGCATTTCAAGCTTGAACAACTTGAATGATTCAGCTTTCATCTCTCGACAATACCACTTTTTTTTGTTGTTTTCTCCATTGCTAGGAAGATTTTACTATAAAGGAATGTGAGCCTTTCTGAATGAGTTACATAGTGATGAAATTTAGAGCTGCTGCTTAAAAAAGGAAAAATGATGAAAAATATTCCATTAAATTTCATTACATGTTTTGCCTTTCATTTAAGTGAATTGCATTTCTTTTTCTCTGTCAGAAGTCTACATTCGGAATTGTACAGTGAACGCCTTCTTAATTATGATCTTGCTCAAACTCAATTGAATTTCTCTCTGTCTCTATTTCTTTCTTTTTCTCCTGCTGCTGCTAATTAAGATAAATAAGTCAGAAGTGTTATTGCTGAAGGGAAAGCTGTAGCAAGTGTCATTGGTCCCTGTGATATTTCCCATTTTGCCATGAGCTGTCACCAATGATTTAGGACCAAGTGCCAAGGATTATATTAATCTTGATGAAATTAGCAAATGCTCTGTGATGTTGACATCCCTTGGTGCTAAATGACATTCCCCTGGCTAGACCATTACCACTGAGAAAAAAAATACTCTTTCTTCCTCAGAGGATAGTAAATGAGGGCATTAGGTGAAGATTCCCACCCCGCCCCACACACACACACACCCTGAAAGGGTGGAGGACAAATTCAAGTGTTACTTGCTATAAATGTTTAGCCTTTATTTCAGCATCATTGGTGAAAATCTGTGACAGACTCTTAAAGTATGTGGAAAAGCTCATCTGAGGCCAAGGGATGAAGGAGGAAAAGAATCCTATTCTATTTCTGCTTGATAAAGGACCACTGTTATATAAGTAAATACTGTGCAAGAAAGATTAACTTCATAGCCAATGGACAATAAAAAGGAATAAAAAGAGATTTTTTTTCTTTAAAAGCACATTGCATAACTCTACCTGCAAACAGACATATGCCCATGCCCACCTATTGTACATCTTCCTGGATACAGGATTTTCCTCATGCTTTCCTAGCCTGACTCTGTACAGCAGCCACAGACAAAAATCACCTCCAAAAAACCCCAGCAAGTCCGGTAGCTAGCGACTGTGTCAGGCTGCCCAGTGTTGTCTCATTGCTTCTTTCTCTGTTCACTCTCCGTTTGTTCACGGCCTGACTTGAGGCATCTGTAGTCTTTTGTTCAGTCTTGAGGAGCGAGGACCTTCTTTTAATTCTCCATGTATAACCTCACCCAGCCCAGGAGATACAGCAAATAAACCAGAGCTTTGTTGTGCTTAGGTTAAAAGCTTCATTAGCTAGCTATTAAATCTGTTTTCTTTGCTCCCATGGGCAGCCAAGAGGTCAACCTGGGCGATTTGTTCATCTGTGAGATCATCTATGCTCATTTATATGCTCATCTACATGCCTCTAGTGGATATTTCTACTCCTAAACATGGGCTTATTTGTGACCTTACACATGACCAGAGCCACTATGCACGGGACCAAAGACACCAATGCTTGCACAAGGTGCTAAATAACATTGCACGCTTCCAAAATTGACCCTAAGCCTTTTAATGTGCTTCATATATGACATGACAGGTGAATTAAGCTCCAATGAGCTCAGCTCCCACCAGATTTTTATTCTCACTGAATAAATATGCTCATGTTCTAGGAGGACTAGCACTCAAGCTCTGTCCTCAGAAGAACCTCATAACTTCTGCAGAGCTTCAGCTGCTTGCCTGTGAGCATGGCCACTTGCAGGATCAGGGTCTGCGACTGCTGTGCTGATGCATCTTAATACTGATGTGACCCTCAGTAAATTATACAGTTTATGGATTTGCTGCCACTGCAATTTAAAAGTAGACAGTTCGCAGCAAGGTCAAATTAACATGTGTCAGCACAGATTTACACAAGGAGAGCTGATAACTTCCTGGCAGGAAAGGAGGAAAAAGTTATTTTTAAATGAAAGCCTGGAAGTTTTAAGGAAAACGCAGAATCAAGGGAGAGATGCAGACACCTTTTCAAAAGGAGCACAGCACCAAGTCTCATTTTTACATTTCTGATTTTCATCAGTCCGATACCAGGACGGATTCTGTCAGTCATCACCTTGCCAGTACAACCCTCCATAAAAGGCAAAAAGGCTGTTCCTACAGTTACAGGTACCTCTACTTAACTGTCATCTGTATAAATTGTTTTCTGCTTCACATCTTTAGAAAACAATCTTGAATTGTTCTGCATTTTAATATCAAATAGGTTTGGGTTTTTTCTTTAAATGTCTACATGTAGCTGTAGCAATACATAATCTATCATAAAAATTCAAAACACTGTAGTATTTGTAATAATGCTGTATTTATTAGGAGCCTGAATAAATGGATTTTTTAAATTTTTGTTGGGGCTTTAAACATAAACATACATGAAATAATGTCTATGTAAAGGCTACAGCATATGACCATGAATTCATCATGTTTAGTAAAAAGTATCAGACGTGGTGATATCCTCTCACTTAAATTGTCAACTAAGACTACATACGGTATATGAAATTGTTTGACAAGTAAAAAGACACATGACCTATCCTATAAAGTTTATGTACTCTATTGACTAGCTGTTCCTTACTTTGATTTTCACTTAAAAAATAGTTAACGTGAAATAAAATATCTCTCACCCTATTTAAGGCTTTCTGCTATGACTGATTAAGGATATTACATTTGGTTCCTGAGTACATTAAAGCCAGTGATGATAATTCTTTCTAGCAATACTGCTTTAACTCAAAAGAATTGATTTTTCAAAGCTTTGCATTAGCTTCGAAGAGAAATCTGTTCAAAAAAACCGAGTGTTCAGAGACATTCACATACAGATGCAAATGTGCAGATCAGTATTTAAACTTGAAGTAAACTTATGGATGACTTAATACATATGCAAAAGTGTTTGAAAATATAATTATCCTATTGTCACACTTCTTATTTTCTGTGGAAAAATGTGTGCATGCAGCTTTTTTAATTCCCAGTCAAATATGAATGAATAGATCATGTAAGATTTAGATTGTGGGAGCTAGATGCTGTTGGAATAAAAATTCTGCCTAGGGAAAGAAAAATATTCTCCAGAGAAAACAGATAATTATTAAGACGACCTCATCAGTGGGGGAGGGGATGTAGGAACTGGCTGTCCATACAGAATCTCTCCACCAAATCCCATAGAATGCTGCTCCATAGGATCTTCATCTATTGAATAAGACCGTGCACCACTACAATGGGATTCAGCAGATAAATTGTCTCCAGTATTATGGTGACATATTTCTAAGATGTAACCCATGACCAGGACTTTTAATGTTGACTACTGAGATACTTTTATGCTTCTGTAGAGCCACACAAACTCTCTAGAAACAATCTCCTACAATTTCTCAGCAGAGAACTTCAGAAATTGCAGCTTTAATCCTTAGCCACTTTGGAAAAAAACTCCTATACATTTGTCTTCTGTTCAGACTATTGATGTTACTTAAATACTTCAATCCCAGACTATTTCTGCTCCAGTGGGCAGAATATAAGAGGCAGTTATGGGACAAGTCACTTTTTGCCAAGGTTAATGCCAGCATATCAACAGGCTTTTGGAGAAAATGCTCGCATCAGTTTGGCAAATGTTTGCAGCCCTTGTCAGCGTTCTGTATTATCTGAGCTGTGAAAGCAGTTAGATACTGTCAGATATAAACTGTATGCACAGATGAGTAAGAATTATTGTCAGTTTTTCTTCTAGAGAATTATCAACAACGTATTTAAGTATAAGGATTTCTTCCTTGTTCTTGCATAGGAATTAGAGGTGGCCAGAAGTTTCTTATCAGGAAACTCTTTCAATTACCCAGCAAAAGCTTCGCAATAAATAGCACATTTTTGTGGAAAGGAAAATGGATGCTGAAGCAGGATGAGGAAACAGGAAAGGAAAAATTTGCCAATATGTGTTTTCCTAAGGTCTGCAAGGGAGACTGTGTGTCAATTTTTACTAGAGAGGATTTTAAAGACATATAAAATGTGCTCAGGCTCTTCCTATCAACATAGCAAGAGCTAAATGCTTTTAAAAACTATGCTATTTCTTTTTAACTACAATTTTTGTTGCCAGTCCAGTTCTGAACAAGACATTCCATCAATCAGTCTATCGGAAGGAAACTCTAAGTGAATTTGAAGACACCACTGAGATAAAAGGGCCTCATGTTTCATTCACAACATTAATATTTATACTAAAGCTCTCCTTGTACCCATGGAAAGTAATTAAAGCAACTAAAAGCTATTAGAAAATTCAGTTTATAAGAGAAAGTTTGTCAGCTTCTATCATCTGTTTTATTCGTGCAAGACCGCAGCTGTCATAGACAACTCAGATGACACTGCCACTCTTGAGGTACAAAAGTTTAAAAGATACCAGTCATCTCAGAGGCTACGTGTCCCGCAGAGACAAGTATATGCATCATCTTTAGTCACTGATTAGACTGCACTAACCTGGGTAGTAGCTAATTCTTTAGCTTTCTCAACATCAGTCACTTCTAATTCTCGTAATTCAAGTCAGCAGCAGCTTGGTGAGCCAGCCCATTCTCCGATTAGTTTGCAGCATGTGCCACTGCCTCGCGAGCAGCACACAATTCACCGAGCGAGATCAATACTATCGATTGCTTACTTAGGGGGTGCATCAACAGTCACTCCCAATGAGGCCGAATCTACCTCACTGCCGCAGCACCAAGTCCAGCTCATTCGCAACACAGCAAGTACAATCGTGATGCCTTGGGGCACCGAGTTAGTAGATTTAAATTATTCTGGCCAGCAGCAAAACAAAAACATGCTGTAATACAGGCACTCCCATTAAAACAACAAATAAGATAATTCTAATGATGCCGAAACACTGATGAGTTGATCATTACTATCAAGGGCAACTTGCTTTTCTTACAGATTAAAACCAGAGAAATTACCTTGCACGTCTGCCTAGTCTGGATCCATTAAGAGCAGTAGTATGCAAAATCTTTCACTTCGGTTTTGGATCATCCAGCTATCAACACAGAACAGACAGAAATGTTAAAAAAGTTCTCAACCAAAGTCCAAACCTAAACTTTGCAAAGCTGAGTGTGCTTGAACATGGAAATCTGAACTGATCTACTGTAAGAAGGAACAAAAAGAGTTGGGAAAAAGAATCACTTTGAGACTAGAAGCACAATTCAGCTACAGCTTTCAATGTCAGAGCTATGCTTTAATGTTTTTTTTAGATTCCAATTATCACAATTAGGAGATGGGGAAATTTACTAAGATTCCTCATTTCATTTTCATTCATAAAAAAGGCAAATCTCTTGCTGATTAACTTTGTTCTGTGTTTGATGCTGCGGTGATGAGGCACAGTGAAAGAGGGTAAGTAAATAGAATAAATGGAAGGAAAATTGGTTTCAAGCCCCTACAAAGAATTGCCAAGTGACATTTATGACTGTCACAACATATTTGTGGTTTCAGTGCCAGGTTTTCTTTTGCTGTTTTGAGTGCTATCTTTTCCCTTTACAAGCATCATCTTTCAGTTGCCCAACTGAAGTTCACAACAAAGCAGTACAACTAAATAAAGCCTGGCAGCTTTGTTTTAATACTGGCTTTGCTCTGCAAAGACTAGATGAGCCCAGAACTCCATACAAGTCCCACTAGGCACAAGCTCCACAGACCTGAAAAGATCTCAAAAGTTCAAGAAACGTCACATGAAGTGACAGAACTGAGTTTCACAAGGCAGTGTTTAAAAATGGCTTCAAACAACAGCAAAATGGAAGGAAAGAAAAGAAAAAGAAAATGACAACAAAGGAGATGCTGGTGAAACATCTGCCTGCCACTTGGGGAACTTCATCCTCATCAGTCTGGGACACCCAATGATTTTGTTATTAATTGCAGTCTAGAAAAACTTTCTACTCCAGACAGACATTGGTAAAATCATCAGCTGAAGTGGCATGAACTAATAATGGTGATGGCCCAACCAAAGAGTTGCACTCTGAACTTTCTCTTGTGCTAAAAACATATTATATATCTGCCTTCATGGATTGAAAGCAAGAAAACGGACATAATTCATGGGCTTATTGGCTTAATTTTAATGGTAGTAATCAGACAGGAAAGAGGAATAAGCCCCATAACTTACTGTTAGGCATTTTAAAACTAGTAGTAGATGGATACTTATAACTTCGGGGTCAGGTGCAAATCTTACCAGGCTGTACAGTCCCATACATCCTGCAACATCCTCCAGGATTTGTTCTTTAGAGAGATTAACAAAGCCCCTAGGTGCCTTTCCCTCCCTCCTAGCCTCTCCTTCCAAGGCACTGGGGACAGGTGAAATACAGAACTGGAGTTCAAAGCACAGCCAACAGATGTACAAAAGGACTCGGAAGAGGAAAGACACTGCCCTTCATCTGGGATTTGGGTCTGGTTGGACATTAAAGAGAACTGTGCAGCCTACCCTGCCGGGCTGACAAAGCACTTCGTTTATGCTAATAAGTAGAGACACTGCCATGTGATTTGCCGTATTAGTGGTTCTGTAGGGTCAAGCATATTGTCCAGTATGTACCATTCAAAAAAAAAAAAGAAAAAAAAAGAAAAAAAATCTTTCTGCAGCATTTGGAAACTGTTGTAAACAGCATTACCGGAGCAAAATGCAAGGTAAAGTACTTTATAACTGTTCTAGGATGTTATGACTGCTTGTGAAAAACAAGATTTTGAGGTTTGTATGTCTAGAGAAAAGGGAATCCTCAAAAACCTGTTCAGTAGCAGCACAGACAAAAACAAGGGGAAACCCATTAATTCTACAGACAGAAGAAATGTCAGAGCTTAGAGACAAAATTTAATGGGCAACTCTGATACAAACAACATACGGAGTACCTAAACTACGAAGTGCAGTAGCTACATGGCCAGTCATAACGTTTCTGGGCTGTCCAGCAACAACAAAATAACCTTCTGCAATGGTTGTATCTCTGTTATCTGCAAGATAGCAACTCCTGCAGATCTTGAGAACTTTATTACTTAAATTTACTGCTTATCAATTGCATCAGTGAAGCACTATAGAGCAGCCTGGATCGACTTGTAAAGTCATCTCTATGCAAGTCATTCTCAAAGAACAATGAAAGCTGCTTCTGCTCTGGCTCCAAGAGCTTTATCTCACTTCAGTTCTTAGTGATTTCTCCTTTTGTAATATTTTACACAACTGAACAAAGCCTATGGGGCTTTTATTTATCCCCTGTAATGCAGTGCATAGTCACGACTATGAGCTCCATCGTGACTGCATAAATACAACACTTTAATCAGGTTTCTGGTGTGAACAATTTTACTTCCACGATTAACGTTTTTCTCCCCAGAAAATGCCAAATATTTGCTTTAAGTTCTTTGCTTCTTTGTATGTTTTGCTAATAAACCAATCTGCTGTAACAGGTATGAAAAAAACAAGATTTTTTTCTTTCTTTAAATAAAGTTAATGAAATTTAATCTCTTTCACTTACCACAGTGAAAAAAAAATAAAATAATCAGAAAACACTGCCTGTTCAGGATTATTGCTTAGTAATGAAGTTTACTTGTTTTTCAAACAAAATACTCAAAACTCAAACTCTTCCATTCTATTCAAATAGACTAGTTATTTCACCAAAGAGCAAAATAAAATATTGAACTACTTTGATTAATAAGATTAGACTTAGTCATAAAATGAAATTTGTATTCCACAGGTAATCCAGTCATTTCAAAGTATAAAATCAGTATGAAAAACCTGAACTGGAATTAAGAAGTCATCTAAACCATTTCTTGATTAATCTCAAAAAGCATAAAATGAAAGCAAGAAATTCTAAAGGTATTATTCTGACTTTATTCTGCTGAAAAATCAACATGCTTTCTGAAAACATTTTTTATTTGATGAAATTGCTATTTGTGATCAAAAACAGTTGTTAAAATTCTCAGCCAGCTCCAACAAAGATGTTTTCAAATATGTTCTCTGCTATTAAGTTCATTACTTTGATTTTATAAGATGACAGACAGTAAAATTTAACACAGATAATTATTTAAATTAGAAAGCCTTTAAAACTTAAATTGACATGCCATCTTGGAGTCAGAAGAATATTTTCAGCTTATTCTTTTGAATACCATCCACTTTGCCACTGAGTTTAATGTAACTATCAAGCAATTAACATATCACTTGGATTATTCTGAAAGGTTCATTCATTCTACCATGTTCAATTCATTTACTTTACAGATTACCATTAAAAAGCCATCACATTTACCACAGGAAAGACTAGTAGAGACCATGTCTTATATTGAGAATACTATTAAAGTTCAACTAAATGCCACTAATTATTTTAGCAACAGTAATTGCTGTTTGTAACCAATGTGAAAGGTTTCATAAAATTATTTAATTCTACTATTTTAAAAGTAATTGCAACACACCCATCAAGACATCACGCGCAGCCAGTGGGTCTGGTATCACATCTGGGCACTAACAGAACTATTTGTTTTGGTGACCTTCCCAGTCTCATAAATCTTGCCGACATCTAGTTCTTCCCTGACTCTGTGTTCTGTCCTTAGCGTGAGTTCAGTCTGTGCTCTGCTTCTAATCTCGAAATTGTCAGTTTATAAAAGACTTGAATGAATAAAAGAAACACCAAATAATCTCCTACACTTATCTCCTTAGATTGAGAACAAATACCAGTGACCTAAGTGTGCAATTATTAGTTAATTAACAGGTATTTGTACTTTAGGCACGCAGAGATCAGGAAAACCAAGTCAATACTAAAAGACAGAAATTCTCAGAGAAGATAAGAAGCTGAAACTTATGCATGGGTCTTATAGATAAACCAAGAGATAGTTTGAAACACACATTGATTTGGTCCTATCACCCTCACCTATTTAAAATGTGCTACAAACACAACCTGTTTACCACAAAATGATAGCATAAGAGAGGCACTTTTGCCATCCAACAGCTTCCAGAAAAGGATACCTAGGGGAAGCTTTAGAGGTAAGCAAGACTCAGAGAATGAATGTCGCTTTCCAAGAAATAATTCCATGTGGACAGGTGTGTTTCCCATACATTTGCACAGAGGACAGATTGTTCTCTGTGAAAACGTACTTGGGAATACATGGCATAACACTTCTGAGGAAAATATCCTCTTCCCCTCCAAACATTAGACCCTTAAATGAATGTAACTTACTTTTTCAAGAAGTTGAGAACCTTCTAAAAAAATAAACAAACAAACAAAAAAAAAGGTATGGAACATATGAAAAATCAAAACATTTCTTTAGGTGTCTAAATTTATGTTTGTGAGATCCAGCATCAGGCTTGATTCCACCACCACCACCACCGCCCCACCCGCCCCTTCTTAAATTCTTAAACATAACAGGTAAGAACAAGGAGAAGTACCTGAAAAAGAACTGTCCATTTCCCATTTCCTGCAGCTCTGCTCCATGAAGTAGCTAGCATGCTTTCTGATCACAATTAAAACACAATAGCAATCCATTTTTTACTCCAGCTCTGTTAGGACAGAAGAGGGTGAGAAAAGTCCCCTTAGGAATACTGACTGGAGAAGAAAAAAAAAAGCCTAAGATTTTAAAATCTTAAAGGAGGTATTAAATCAAAACCAGTTTTTAAAAATTCAATTCTTCCTTTTTTTTTTTTTACTTGCAAACTTCTTTGCAAAAACACAAGCATATTGTTACAATCGCAGCTTATGGTACAGTGTGATTTTACCTTTGAGACACAGATTGTCATTACTCTAGGAAAAGAACAAAGGGTCTAATTTTCAGAAGTGAACACACAGAATTTCTGCTGAAGTCAAGTATAGCTGTGGGCACTCCAGATCTCTTGAAACAAAATATATCATGCTTAGCCATTGTTCATAGTGTTTTGCCTATTTATGCATAAACAAAAAAGAAAAAGGCTATTCCCATAGGATGGACTAGTTTTCTTTTTAATATAAAAGAGAATGTTCAGGGTTTTTTTAATTATTTTATGTGAGGAAAAGACACTTTGCCAAACTCCAAAGAAAAGTCAAAATTCCCTTGAGTAGTTACCAAAAAAAAAAAAAAAAAAAAAAAAAAAAAAGAGAGAGAGAGAGGAAAAAGGAAATCGTAACATTGTTCAAATCCTGTCTTCCCCTATAAAGCCTCTACCCTTAGCACTAGCTAAAAATCATCGCTCCGTAAGGCTCAGCGAAAGCACTGGTTAGCGCTCATACCTCAGTCCATACTCGGGGCTGAGCTACGGCTGTTCAGATCTGCACTCCACAGCCTCGGCTCAAGTGCCAGCCTTTGCAACTAGCACCTGCAACTCTCATCTTTCCCGTCAGTAAAGCACAGATGGAGGTACATGCTATTCACTATCTTACAAGATCAGACAGCAAAGCATCAGTACAATTATTGCAGTTTACATCCAATTTTTTAAGCGTTATTAAAGCTGGGATGCTTTTTACAATGACCCGCATATTCCCAGAAACAGTGTCTAAACAGGGCGCAGGTTTTTCTCAAGTATCCTGGCAGTATCAGGTATTATTTCCGTAATGACATTAGTAATTCCAGGTGTGTCACATATTAATGGGAAGAGGAGAAATAAGGTGAGAACACTACATTTTTATGCTTGTTAATCTTCAGTAAGTAATGCATGTTCCTGCAAGGCTGAATAAAACAGAACATTTGGATTTTAGATAAAAGTAGCTGGACAGAATCACTAAAACCAGACAATATTGAATTGGGTCAGTGACTATTTCTTGAAAATTCACCCAACATAACAAAAAGGTTTATCTGGCCATTAAAAAAAAAAAAAAAAAAAAATCACCTGGAATATTTTATAAACTGATTTAAGATGAATTGGCAAACATGATTTGTATTCATATTCAGCTACTCAGAAGTATGAAGAAGACGTGCCTTATTTCTCTAGAGGAATATAACATGATTTACTGGGGGCATGGGAAATATGAACGCCCCCTTTAACAGGACTGTTCAAGGTGGGACAAGAGACAGGGCATTATGAACTGAGCAAGATACAAGGGGAGAGACTGGGCTACTCAGAGAAGCAAGAGGAATTCTCCACCTGCCTTCCCTTTCCTTGCCCACTTCTCTCACTTGCCACCTCAGAGGAGCGCACACTTTACCCTCAATTTAATGCACAGTGGGAAGTTGAGGCAATTCTTCAAATCGATTCAGCCATCATTCCAGGTTGGCAGCAGGGAACAATGAAGTCTTCTTAAAGGTTTGTTTATTTGTTCAGTTGGCATAAAATAATGATGTAAAGCTAAAAATAAATGTGTTGAGAAAGCCAAGTATAAAGTTCTGCTGCAAACTCCGGACTGGTGGATGGTGTCTGGGGAACGGCACTGTTGCCCTCCCCGCACCACGCTGCACAGGATTGCTCACCGTTAGAAGGCAACAGGGAGAAAAGGAGTGAAAGCCTGTCTCCCTCACTACCATGCCAAGGAGACCGTACAGGTTAGACGATCCTCTTGTAGAATTACTGCCATTCTCTTGAAATAACAGTTTATAAAACGCCATAAATAAAACAGCTTTTCAAAAGAGAGTTGATAATATAATGTAGTGACACTTTGTGTTTGTTGCTGGCATGTACTGTTGTGCATGAAATTCAAATGTGGATATTAAAAAGAAGATCGAAGAGACCCGTGTAAGAAAACACAGCTCTTGTGTGCGTTTTAAGACCCTTATTAAATTACCGTCAAAGTCCAGGGAAAGGCTGTCTCCCCCCCTTCACCATCCGTGTCCCACTCCCCCATCCCCGAACAGCTGAAATAGAGAGACAACACTTTCACATATACGGGATCATCACACTGCAGTAGTTTGTCATTTAAAACTCTACTAAGTTGCAGTGAAAGCCTTCCAGGAACAGGTGCCTTTCTTGCAGTGTGATTACCACATCACCACGAAAGTCTTTGTTCACCATTTTCATAATGGCACTTCCTTTGCTTTTAGGACCTCAAAATTTGTTGTCCCGAGATCTAAAAGAAAGGATGAACCAGATAAAAAAAAGTTTGAAAAATACTGTTTCCATAAATGTTCGTAGCTTCCTTCTTACTAAAAATAATTATCTCCAAAGTCTTTTAATGTTCTCAAAGCCACTGTGTTCAGAAAGAGGAGACCAGATGTTTTATTCTGGTCAATATTTCAACAATTGCTTAATTTTCAATAGCTTTTGCAAAGATTATATGATTTGATACTTCCAGACACCTACCACTTCCTATTGCTAATGGGCTCACTGCATTCTCACGTTGGATAGGCACAGGAGTGCCTAAATCTAAGCATGGAAATTTGTGGTCACCTATATTTGGACTGAGATATCACATAGCAAGCTGTTCACTTTAATTCATGGAGAACAACCGTCAAGCCCAACAAATCACTACAAGCAGAAATTGTAGGGGGTTTATAACACATTTGTTAGATATTTTCTGAAGGATCCGGGTCAGTAAATATTACCAATTAATATGGAGGTAGGCGTGAAATGCAAGTGGGAAATCAAAATCCATTCAAATCAGAAAAATGCAAGTCAGTACTTGTTTTGTTTCATAGTATTCCTGGTGGACTGCTGCAGTTCATTGTATTTTCATTTTCCATCTCTACCCAATGAAAAGCTCAATATTAAGTCAGTTCTAAATTTTTTTTTTAATCACCAGAATTCCAAAGTCTTATTGTTAGAAACTTGTGGAACTTTCTTTTCTTTTCTCTTTTTATCATTAGTGCGAGTGAGGACTTTCTGTCCACAGAATTGGAAGGTGTCATCCTCTGCTGATTGCTCGGCTTCTGTAACCATTACAGTGTCACCTAGTAATCTTTCACATGGTTATCGTGTGAAAGAGCATGCCACATACAGAAAGATTAGGCTCCTTTGCAAGGAGTAAGGAAACTGCGAAAAAATGGTACTTGTGCAGAAGTGCTTGTAAAGGAAACCCTTAATTTTATAGCTAGAAGTTAATTCCCATAATATGTAGTAATGGAAACTGTCACCTCAGTATATTTTCTTCCATTATTCTATTTCCTTTCATAATGGAAGACTTCTTTGCAATATCAGCTTCAGATACCTTTTCTCTGGGGTGTAAATTTTTCTCCCTGCATGCTAATAAACTTGGTAAGCCAAGTCTAATAACCAAACTCACCCAGAAATGCGCAAAAGTAACAAGAAAGGTCAGGTCCTAATTGGGTACGTGTTTGAATAAGGACGGAACATGCAGCATACTTACCCTTACAGAAGCTGACGGCAGCTCAGTGTACACAGAGCGCAAGCCTGAGGCGTATAGATAGCTTCCCCCGTGCTATCCCTGAAAATCCCTTCCTTCCAACCCATCACCCTCCAGTTATTAGCTGATGCTACATCTGTGTACAAATACCAATTTAGTGAGCAATTTACTGGAACTTTGAAAACACAGACAGCAGGGTTTAAATCTGATAAAGTGAGCTCGGCATTCAGTTAAACTCCTGTTTTGGGGCATGTCTGATTTTCAATGATTAATAACTATCGCAGTGATTTCTACAGTTCAGCATTTGCCAAGAAGCAAGGGAACAGACATTCCTCACTGCACTGTGCATAAGGAAAGTGATGTCTTGTAACTGCCAGCATCCCTCTCTTGTATGCCTTGAGTTATACCCTACTCGAAAGGCACAAATGGTTTCAGCAACGGTGCAGATAGCAGCTAATGCAAAACGTTAGCAAAGACGTAATTTTATCTTGCCATACTATGTGAAGACTTGCAGAACTTGATTTCCAAAGGGGCTGAGATGGTAATCAGCTCACATCCATTTACGCTGCCCAGTTATGAACATTTCTATTGGGCCTTATTGAGATAGAGGATAATTTAACAGGCTCCAGGTCACTGCTTCAGAGGTCTGTTATTTAGTACTAGTACTCAAAAAAACACGTGTTGAACATTTCTGTTGGATCTGAAAAGTCTGAGAGTGTGGTCCTGCTGGCAAGGGCCTTGCAGGATTTAAATTGATTTTTCAGATATATGTGCCTTCTCAGCTAATTTATATTTTCTGCCTGGTTTGCTTAAGGGCTTTAATTCAGTTACTGTGCAGCATGCTCCAGAAGTGTACTGTTTGAGGCTATACAACTGCATCATGTTGAAGAGATGGTATTGTCTCCAGTTCCCCACTCTGCTGGGAGCTGTTTTACACTGTTAGTACCACGAGCTCTCACTGCTTTGCTCATGGGCTATTTAGTACATTAAGCCCACCTGCTAGGTATTGCAGAAGAGCCAAGAAGTCACAGGGATTAATTGGATAAGCCGTACAAAGTTGAAGCTTGCCTAGACAACTGCCAGCTCCTTCCCTCAGATGTACTTCCCCCTCCTGTCCTGTTTTTCCCCAAAGTCCTAAGAATCCTGGTTGTAAATCGTGATCATTACCTCTGCTGCTTGCTTCTGGGGAGGTTTGTTAACTCTGGCTTTCTAACACAGTTGAAAGAACCAAGCTAATCTCCCAGTCTTGTGCAGGGCAATTCCCACGCACAGACAGGATATTCAGTTTTTGGAGCTTCAGGTACTAGAGACTGGACAGCATTTTCTTTTCAAGTTCAACTTTCAGGCTAGATACGTATCGTCAGCTTCAGGAAAAAAAAAAAAAACAAACAAACCAATCCCCCACATTGTACCATGTCTGTCCACCTGCTGACCTAAATGTTTGCCTTAAAAACCGCAACCAACCAACCAACCAACAAAAACCAAACCCACCACCCTACCATTTTTATGTGACAACTGTGTTATAATGGCACAGGATCTCCTCTAAGTAAACGTCAGCATTTCCATTAACAACCCAGAGAAGCATTGATGTGAAATGAGCTGACCTCTGGTCATGGAGCCAGCTAGTATCCCTCACCCTCCAGCATCAGCGGTCTCAGCAGATGCACGTTGGACTCAATGGATTTAACGAGTTACCTCTAGCCTCCCAGCCAGAGCACAGCTCCAAGCCCAGCCAGCCTGGAGGAAGCAGGCACTGCCACACTCTAGCCAGCTTGGTAGAAGGCTCTCAGGATCCAGAAACAGCACACCAAGCTGTTTGACAAGTCCTGACTTTGCACTTCAAATATTATCAATACTTGGCAGCAAACTTCATTTAATTAACAATCTCTTACTTTAAAAGCAGATATATTCTTTTAATGAAACAACAGTCCTGCTGCTTTGAAGAATTCAGAGCAAGATGAAGCTGGCACCGGATGATAATTCTAAGCAGCCTCACTGCACCTTCTTGGCAAAGCTGTTCAAAAGCCCTGTTTCATTCCCCTCTCTGATCAGTGCATTGTATGCTGCTTTCAAGCTATAATACACATTTTGCTTTTTGATGATGCAATGAGGAAGTTGATGTAAATAAGTAAAAGGCGATGCCTTTAGAAACCATACTTTTAGAGAAGGGGAAACGGTAAGATCACTTTGTAGGGAGCTGGAAAGTCTTTAAACTACATTATGACACACTTTCATAATGGAATCTAAGATACATAAAGTGTCAGAGATTAAGGTTTCAAGGTTTAAAAAAAAATATGCAATTAAATTTGCAAAAATGTTTGTGAGAGATTATGCAGCAATGTCGCTATGTTTTTTACCCTCATTTAAAGCATCATTAAGACACAAATTTCTTCCTTAGTCTATCCATCAGCACTGTTACCTCCAGCATGGCAGGAGCCTTGAAAGAGATAGCAAGATAGCTCTGAGGTACTGGAAATTCTCAAAGACACACAAACAAACAAACCCCCCACCAAAACCCAAATGCCAAACAATAGCTACCATCAGAGAAGTAAAACAATTCTGGGTTTAAGAAATCCAGCTCATGAAATGCTGGTAAGCAGGGACACACTTTCTGCTCTTTAACATTCAGCTTTCAATATGGATGAAAATTCATTAGAGTCTAATCTTTTTAGGAAACTAAATTATCACAGGTTTCTGTTATAATCAATGTGGCAGATGGGTTGGTTTTCCTAGATAGAGGACAGCATTAGAAACATTTTAAGAGAGTCATATACTCACACATAAAGCTCTAGCACTCTTTATCTAAAAAAGTTTACGTTTCCTTTACAAGCTGCTAATAACATCTCATAAAATTAAATTAATTGATGATTATCAACTGATCTCTAAAGGTAATTACCTAAAGTAGCTGCAATTTCTCTTTGATCCACATTAAAACTTCCATCTTGGTATTGATTTCTCTTAGGCTCCACATGCAGAGTTTATGTTTAAAAAATAAGAAAGAATGATTGGTAATGAATTGACACTACATTGAAGTGGCTTAAATTCTCATCACCGCCCACAGAATTTTGCCCGTATCTTAAGTAGTTATTCCAAGAGAGTCATAAGAGGTGTTTTCTTACCCAGTCTTTGGAATAAACAAGTTTGAAATCAAGCTAAGTTAAACCTTAGTAGAAGGTCTCCGAGTCCAGCTCTACAGTCCACTTCCCAGCCTGTTAGGGCAAATACAAACAAACAAACGCTGAAACACTGTTCCTCAAGGGTAACCTCAAGATATTTGGTGTGTATAAAGCTGATGCGGTTTTGAATCGCAGTTTTTAAAATCTGAATCCTAACACTAGAAGAGAATACAGACCCAGCAATCTGTGCTCAGAGCGGCCAATCCCCATTCACAAAAATGCTCCTTTAAGTCAACTGCTACAACCCCAGAGAGAGCAGTGGCTCTAGCTGCTTCTCCTTTCCAGTTACCTGGTGTTGCAAGTAACACACAATGCAAACCACCCTCTATTCGTCTCAGGAGTTCGGAGGTACAGCTCTGCCTTACAAAGGATTAGGATGGCAAGGACTGGGGGAGAGGGGAAAAAAAGAGGGTTAACTAGCATACTGTCAGTTCAACGAGGAGATTGAAATGAACTGTTTTTCGCCTCCTCAAGTAACAGATTCTCAGAGTTATATTAGTACGAGGATTTGCATACACACAACTATATGAAAGAAGAGTTTAATTTTCAGCTTTTACTAGAAAATGTGCTAATTCGCCATACTTTCTTCTCATGGGTATTTGCTTTATAGTTCAATAATGTCAGGGCACAGGTCAGTCACTAGTGCTCTGCAGAACATTTACCATGAGACTACTAATTAAATTAAACAATTTACGTAATCTCACTTTCCAGTTCTCAACCTGAGCACAAAGACAAAGCAAAGAGAAAGAAATTAACTTCAAGACAAATGCCTCATAATTAAAGTTTAATTTTCATAAACATGAAGAAAGTTAACAGCATTCTCTATCCCAAATTAAGAAGTCAGCCTATTCCCTTCGTGCACATATGCACATTAACCATTAAATTTTAATGTTAATGCAGCGCTAGCAATTTTCATATGCGAGGACTCTAATCCTCACTCCAAGAATCATCTGCTCCAACACGATCCCCTCTACCACCATTCAGTAATGTTTGTGTACCCTTTACACTTGAGGAAACCAGGGAAGAAAAAAGAAAATTAACATGGTTCAGTTAAGTTGAGCAGAGATAAAACACACCAGTATTTTCAAGCATTCATTCAAATTAAAAGCCAGTCTGCATCAACAACACCGATTTGCATTTCTTGCTTTCTGCAGTTTTATAAGTAGAAAGATTAAGCTACTTATAGAAAAGTTATCGAATTACAGAAACAGGAAAGCATCTCTCCACACTACAAGACCACAATGTAGAATTCGGCAGGGTGCCTCAGACTTGGACTACAAGTACCGCCTGTGTAAATGTGTGCTGCCAGAGCAGGATATTCTTGCAGTCAAAACACAACCCTTAAAGGGCCGTACAACTCCTTACTGCAGGTCACAGTCTGGAGTATCACCTGCTTAATCAACCAGGTCATGATAGGATGAAACCAGAGTAAATCCACCAAATGCATTTTTCTAGAAAGGCAGTTCTGCTAATATGCTTACCCACTGTAACTTTCCAAATCAATATAAGCAGCCAGACATAAAGCTCTTTGTTGCAGATAGAGACCTGCCTTCCAGGTCAGAGCCACGAATGTGGCACAGAAGTGAAATACCAAACAGCAGAGGAGAAGCCGAGTTGTGCAGAAACATTTTTCTTGTTGAATATGAACAAGTCATATACACTTTGACACAGGCAGACAAGCCAGTTTGCCTGAGTAAGAAAAGCCAGATTCAGTTAAGCCACAACTTTTCTTGCTTTCAGTTTCCAAATCTGTAAACATGGACTGACAGCAACCCTAACTCCTTCACAGATGAGCAGTGTAACGGGGGTTCCCCAAAGCTTTGAAATCCTCAGGAGGTTCCTATATTGATGCAGAACTGAGGCAATGAAATCTAAAGACAGTTAAAAATTTTCAACAGTTTTCTTTCAAATGGAATTAGGAGACAAACTGAGAACTACCTTTTTTTTGTATATGGTATGAGCCTCGGAATTGTGAGTCACTGCTGACTACATGAACATCAGGCTGCTATGAGACTCAGCAAGGATCAGACCAAAATGAGAGCATTTTTAATGTGTTGGTTATTATTTTTCATTATAAAAAAATTAGGAAAATGGCCCCCCTCCACTAAAGAAAAAATAATTCCAAGACAAAACAGTGGAACAAGTCCACTAGGGAAAGTTGGAACAAAGGTCAAAATACTTCCAGCATCAAAGAGTTTGAGGTTTTTACGCAAGAACAACAAGTAATTCCACAAAAGCTGACATAAAATTTACTTATTTCAGTGAGTCAAAGCTTTGATTTTTCTTTCCAGTTCAATCCATTCACACCATTTGAAAATAGAAATCTGTGTTCCACCCTTTAGGGATGCACAGTTATATATTAGGAAATTATGCTGTAATGTTCTCTACTGTATGCTTCCGGTGCAGCAGTCAGCCTTTTTTTGTTGCACTTTATCTCTAGAGTAACTACAGCCCCTGATAGAATTCTGCATGAGTCCCTGTTAAAAATAGTGGCAATAAATTTTTTCCCCCAAAACACATGTAGGAATTGAGTCAGCTGTTTTAAAATTTATGAAAAGAAGCAGTAATTTAATTGTGAGATGGGAGCAATTTTATTCCCATTTCAACTAATGCTAATGTTCAGATTTTAGTTATTAAAATTAATTTGCTTCAATTATATTAAAATCAGTGGAATTGTGTGCCACAGTATTGATGGATAATAGCAATAAGCACCAAGTATGATGTTTGAAACCTGTATTCACTGTAAGCAGGAAACAAACACAGCTACAAAGGCAAGAATAGAAAAAGGAAAAGAAAACTCATCCTTTTCATAGATGAATGAAGAAAGCTACATACAGAAAATTGTAATCCAAAAAAGTAAACTTCTGTCCACATTTTAGACGAATCATGTCCTTTGATACTGATCTCATATTCATGGACTTACCAAAGCCTTCATGTCCTACAAAGTTCTCTCGTGTTCACCTTAAGACACAGAGCTCAAATTCTACTATGCACTTCTTTTACATAAGGTAAAGCCAAAGAGTCTGTTTTTCCCCCCACTGTCATTGCAAAAAAAGCAGAGACTTAACTTCCCAGCAAAATGTATGGGTAGGGCTGCAGAGCAATACCTGGAAAAAATGTCTTTGTCATCTTAGTAATCTTTAAAGGAGCTCTGATTGATCTTATTTACAAAAGGCTCACCTGGATCTAGTTTTACTTAAGATTGGAAAGCATGTAATAGGAGACCAAAAAGCTAATGGAGGTAAAATTCTTCAGTATTGGGATCAATTATAAACTACTTTACATTTATCACAAGTGACTGCTTTTCTTTGAGCTGATTCTAAGTCCTTTATCTTCTAGATTTCCCTTCCTTTCTTTTTTAATATGTTTATTGAATAATTAGAAAATCTTCGATAGATCACAGAAAAGAAATGAGCTGGTAAAGTATTTGTGCATTCAGGCAAATCCAACTGAACACTGAAACCCCTCCTCATGGATGCAATGATCTTTTTCAGTTCTGACCTGGAACAGAACTGAGTATATAGGAAAGACCTGCCACAGACCTAGTTAGCCCTGAGAAGACACTTTATTCAGCGAGAGCTATAATACAACATCAGGCACAGACTGTTTGAGGAGGATGATATCGTGGGCAAAGTAGTCGTATCATCTGTAGCATTCCATCTTGCTATCTTTTGAGCAGCAGCACCCACAGCTCCACATCACTGTGAGGTAGGAGCAGAGCCCTACAGACTTCAGTGGGAAAATGATCACAGACCTTACTAAAATACTTGCAATTTAGCTGCTGAACAGGTTTTCCACGACTCGTAAGATCTCAGCCCTATAGTCTCAAAGTGCTACACCAAAGGCACAGCCATGGTTATGTGCATCCTCACAGTCTGTCATCCATCCAGACTGAGCAGCAATTTCTCAGCCTTCCAGTGCTCCAGTAGAAGTCACAGCAGTTCACTGAGCACAGTGCAGCTCTTCATCATTAACTTTGCATAATGTGAAGAATAAAGCCCAGGACTGTTGGATTCAAAGGCAGGAATGCTTGCTATCTACAACTCAAGAGACTCTCAAGTTGTAGAGACACAGAACCAAATTATGACAGTGCAGTTTACCCAATTACTTACACAGCCTTGAAAGAATGCATGGTACTTAAAATACACAGGGTATGACACCAGTCGGAAAGTTTTCACTGGAAGACAACAAAACAGGAATAAACTTACAGATTGCCTGAATGATTGAGAACTTGCTCTTGTATGTTTTCATACACCTGCAAGCCAAGACAGCCTGTAGACAAGGTAGTAGTCCAGAAATTAGAGTTTCAGAACTTGGCATTCATTAACTGAACTGTGGTATTTTAGTTTAAAACAGTGTTTAAATATGCAGGTTGTTTCTAAGCAACATTAGTCCCTTAGTCCCTAAAGCTGAGAAAAGATCTGCTAGAATGTAAGCGTCCCCTTTGAAATGATCATTTATTGCACAAGGGTTTTCAGGCAGGATAAATTATTCCAGCCCTTAAGTTTGCATTTACCTCTATTTTTTGTTGCCCTTTACTTCTTCATGGTAGCCTCAGAAGAGTTCTCTTTAGGTCTCCAGTATTATATTGTAAACTAATGTAGACCTTTGCTAGCATTTTCATTTACTTGTAATGTGAGTTATGGAACCCTTCAATGATACTGAATGGCCAAATGATATGGGGTCAAACAGAGTTTGCCAAAAGCTAATGCATATCATATGCTAGACTGCATATGAAACTTAACTGCTATCATTCTTCCACCATACAACTTTTTTTTTTTTTTTTTTTTTTAATTTTTATCTCCTACCTTTGGAGAGGACAAGACAGTCAATAATACTGGAGGGGATTCATCACACAATAGGCAGGCCTTTTCTGAGCAAGGAGCTTGCTAATGGAAGTATTGCAGAATGATCTGTACATTTTAATGGACCTTGAACAAAGATTTGAGCTTTCCTTTTTTTTTTTCTTTTAAACACCACATGAATTTTTATTAGTATATTACTCCAGACTTGTTTTGAATACTTGGGAGTCACCTTCTGTGTTGGAGCCCGCATAACGGCAGAAAGGGCAAAGTGGAGTGGAATGAATAAATAAGGAAAGATTACATTGTATCTTTCAAGGACAGGAACAACAAATAAAGTTTTGGGGATTGTTAGTTTCAGTCTTTCCTCCCCGCCTCCCCAATTTTTAGCTTTTTTTTTTTTTTTCTTTTTAAACTTATCAACACCTCATGCACTATTATGCATAGAAAACATCTGTCATACTTCGGGACTAGTGATTAATTTATTTTTTTATATAAGATTACAGTTTGTTGTCAACCATAAGCAGTCTTGATAATTCAAGCTTTAAATTAAGTTTGCCTAAGGGTACCAAATAAGAGCTAATGACAACTTAATTACAGATGCCATTAAACATTTAACCTTATCACATTAAGTAAAGCCCATCCCACATTTTTGAGTTCAGCTGGCAACAGTCAGACAGGAGAAAAAAAAAAAAAAAAAAACATACTCCTTGAGCATAAAGCCCAATATAACACAAAAGAATTAGGGTTTTGTGCAAACAAAAGCCAAGCTATACCACTGACACAGTCTACAAGTGTGTAACCGGGCCTCTGCATCTGGAAGGGTCATGTAGAAAGAGCTGACCGAAAATGCCACAGCGCTGAAACACCCTTGGCTACCGCTGATGCACGTGTAGATTAAGATCCATAGCATCCTACAGAATTAACTCTTGAGGTCATGGGCAGGTAAGGCTCAGAGCTAAAGGATGATGTGCACCCTGACTTAAAAATTCCTTCAACAGGAAGAAATATCCAAAAAGGCAATTCACTTTCAAGAGCATGTTGCACTTTCAGAGCCTGATGGGATCTCAGGATCAGGGAAGAGGAAGCACACAAGGAAGTGGTTCAGCTTTTTAAATAATAATCCAGATCGCTAACATCCTGGCTGTCTCCATGACAACTGAGCTGGATTGCTTTTGAATGTGGTTGTGGATTGCCAGTTTTTACCCCTGATGAATAAAAGGGCATTGGAGAAGCCCACTTACGTGGTTTCAAATCTGGTTTTCAACAGGGAAGTGACTTAGTGTACATGTACTTTTACAATATAAAAAATATTTTTTATTTACTGTTTGAACCAATCAATGCAGAAGAGGTACTCTCAAAATGCTGAAATAAAACATTTTTCTGTAGAATCAGCACTGGAATGCGAAAATCCCAGTAAACATGGGCTTAATTATAATTTTTCCAAGAGTTTTTAGAAAGTCATTTTTTAGCCACCGAAAAAAAGCAGCAGTTCCCCAAGAATTAAATTCAAATATATAAACCTTACATATTAGGCACAAACAATATATGAGATATCAACTGTATGAAGGTCAAACTACAGCATATTTGCCATATAGTCACAAACAAATCCAAGCACCCTGTATGAGTTTGCACCAGCAGTTAGTACAGCGGCCTTGTGTTCTACTAACAACAGGAGTCCAGGAAATTTTGGCCCATATTAATGCAAGCATCCACCTGTATGCATCCGATTAAGGAATTAAGGTCACCTGGTCCTCAGCACAGGGCTGTTCTGTTCAGCCATCAAAGTCCTGGTGAGGAAAGGAAGAAAAAACTGCAAGGGACCCTCTCACCCCTCCAGACTACTAGGTAAAAAGACAGTTTTGGCTAGGCACCATCCTGCCTTTGCAGCCTAAATTAAATTCAGTACTTCTCTGAGCACACACAGCAATCCTGGAAGGGAAGGCAAACACAAGGAAAGTAAAACGAGTATAGGAGGGACAAGGAGAAAGTGCTTGCCTGACACGCAGGATCAGGTGAGCGTATTAGGCAGGCAGACATCATGAGATGCAGAAATGAAGTCGAGGCATGCTGTGCTTTCTGGCAGTAGAAAAAGGACATTTTCCTCTACCAAGACACAAGTACAGCCAGGCGCTGCTCCCCGGGACTGCCCCATAACCACCAGGCTGAACCCTACAGTGCATGGATCACCCAGTACTATATTGAACAGAGGTCCACAACATCATGCCTGCATATAGCACAAGAAGGGAAAGGTAGCCCAAATGAGGCATCCCTTATTATGAAGCAGTCCTTAATAAAAAGAATCCCCACATATTATTAAAAATTGTGATATTGTATCACATCAACAATAAAAAAGCACATTTCTTCTTTTGCACATGGCAACAATTGGTAGCAATTTTTTTTTTAAATTAAAATTCTATTGATTTAATCTCCAGGATCTTTTTTTCAAGTCAATGCGCATTTTAGATCTATTAATTTTCTTTTTAAATAAATACCGGAATTTTAGTTTTCCTATTATTTCTAAACACCAATTATTTTTGTCCTATGCCATTTTCATTCCAGTAGAGCTCAACTGAGTTCGATAGCATTACTGTTAATTTACATTAGTATAAATTGAAGAATAATCAGGCCTGGAAGACTAACATGAAAAAAATTAGATGTGCAGCTGTGGTTTTTAAGATAGTATTTTCTGAATGACAACAGACAACAGTACAGGGTAAATGTGTTCCCTCACCTTGGCTATGTTAATATGTTCCCTTGATTGTACTACATATATCAAAATGTAGACTACCATAAGAGAACAGGTTAAAATGCAGAGTCATGAAAAGGTCCACAGACATAACTGCATTTTTACTTGTCATACTTGTTGCAGGGGGGTTAAATCAGAAACCTGTCACTCATTTCAAGCTACAAGTGACGGAGCCACAAAAAATATAACACAAAATCCACCAAGCCTATAACAAAGTAAACTCTTGAAACTGAAGAGCACATTTGACTGTTTCTTTTTTAAATACATATTCAGAGTTTTTAGTAAGTGCAGGTCAAATGCTGAAAGTTTCTGAGCATATTTGATAACATACTACTTAGCAATTGGCGCACTAAGCTAAAGAGGGCACTAGATTCTCCAGGAAGACCAAGTAAGATTAGAGTTAGATTTGACAAAATTCCCACATGAGGGATCCCTCACCTAAAATAAGATCTTCTAACTTTGCCATCAAGTTTATCGCTGCAGTCTGCTTCCTCTCACGTCAGGGACTGAGCTAATGCATTTCTAAATACGAGGCAGCAAGAAATGTGAGACCACTAGAATAACATTTATTGTGGCAAGTAGAGCTCAGGCACATGTATAGCAGAATCCAGCCACAAGTCAGAGCAAGTACATCAGCAATGTTGTCAGTCATTGCTTTGCTCTGGCCAGGTGTTAGCTATTGGAAATCTGCTTTGCAATTGAACATTTTCTCCTTTAGGAAAGAAAAGTAGTCCAGTTTTATCCCTTTAACTGTCAAAAAGAACTAGTATCAAGTTTCTCGTTTGCCGGATTTTCATTTTAGCAATTCATTGAGCATCTCTCTTCCTCGGTTTCATGGAAATAGGGTTGGGATTTTTCTGACCCATGAACACAATCAAGATTTAGAGCTATCCATCTTCACTTGGTCTTGACATTGATGGGGATTGCCTGATTTCACTCCACTGATGTCAACATTTCTGCAGCCATTTAAAAATCAGGTAGGGGTCTGTCAGGTGTAGTAACAGACCCCTGGTTTGCTTCAGCAGTGTAAACCAGACTCAAATAAGAGTCTATTATTTTGCATCACAATGTATGAATTCATCAATATAAAAGGCCATTATCAGAAAAGCCGTAGAACATGATGCGGGCTGTGGTACATGTCAATGTTGCAGTAATTCTGTCATGATTATTTTATTAAGTGCATATTAGCACCAGCCAAGTTTGCCTCGCAGTCAATCATTTGGGGCAAAAGGGGAGAATATAGCAAAAATTAAGACATGCTATAAGCATCCTGTCAACCTTAACAAACTGCGATTAGCAAAACTGCCTTTTCTTGCTTCAGAGGTGCCAGAATTTATGCCCTATCTAGACATGCTACTTTTAAAACACTGCCATCACCACACGGCAGCCCCTCATTTTATACCACTTATAAGCAAAACATCCTTTGGCCTACAGTGAGGGATGAGCAGCTGTAAGAGTTTGTGTTCCTCTTGCATCCCTTTGCAACTTCACAGAAAGTCTCTCTCTATTAAAAGACTTCTTAAAAAAATCAAGCCCGCTTTATTTTCTTAAATGAATTAGCCTGAAAAAATCCTCTATTAAAAATAATTGAAGACGCTACATAGAATTATTTAAGACTTCATTTCTCTTCCAATTACAGTTTGATAGATTCACTTTATACGACATCTATGGACAACACTAACACTAAACCCCTTCATTTTCACCAAATACCACTTTAATGTTGATGTAGCCTAACTGAAATCCGTGGTGTCACAAATTACATAGTACTTACCCTAGGAGTAGAACTACCCTAAAACTAAAACAGAGGTGTCCATATACAACTGCCAGAAAAGCTCACGCTTCTTTTAGGCTGCAACAGTACTGTCAGCTCACAGCTGTTATAGATTCATTTGTCATTTTTCTGGCAATTTTGCATATTAATTTATGGTATTGATCGTGCAGAGCACTGGGGTGTGTAAGGACTAGCTTTGAAAATGAAATCCATTCAAAATATTTTAGCAATACCTGTCACTTTTTAAACTTACATTGTACTGTCCAGAGTTCTTGCTTATAATATTGATTATTCTGTTAGTTTCTGCTATGACGTATTCTTACAGGTGTCTTAGAGCCATAAAATAGTATAACTTCATCCACATCCTACATAGCAGCTTCATAAAGTCTGCCTTCTAAGCCTGCTCCTCAGAAATTACATAGCTCAGGTAAAACCTCATGCAAAATGTCATCCCCAATTCTTTATTTGTTTTCAAGTGTCTTTTAATTAAACATTGAGGTGGGAAAAATGTCAAAATCACCTCTTCATAGGTCCCTGAATACAGCTGTGATTAAAATGACAACTATTTATTTATTTAAAATTTAATCAACAGCATAAACTCCTGAGGGTTGAAGCGGGAAGAAATGCACAAGACACAGCCTAAACACAATGCATCCTTTACAGGTTTCTCAAGGATGCTGCCACCGAGCTCTTCTGCTGTTCAAGACTAAACAGACGGGGCAGTCAGAGAACTAGAAGTCAGCAGCTGACATGGTCTGAAGTTGCTGGTACCTAGTTCTCCAGAAGCTATGATTTAGTATAAGCTTCATGGAATATCTAGTACCTGCATATTCTTGTTAAAATATAAACTGATTACTACTTGAGTCTACCAGCAGCCTGAAAGTACCAAGATATAAATTCACACATCCATCATAAATATATACATGTAATTTTTAAAGCTATCAAGAAGACAGAGAATTAAAGAACAGCATTATTTGATGCCCTGTAGATGACAAAAAGAAGGAATATCTAAACAGGAGTCTTGTCTGCTGTCAGAGGTGGGTGGAGTTTGACAGGATTCAAGTATCAAACCCTTATAGCTAATTGGCATGGAGATAATGAGCAATTCAGGGCGAAGGTGACACAGGTGCAGGCAAAGCTGCAGGAATAAATACATGTCCTTCTTGAGTAACTGCACAGCCATTGACTAGCTCTCATTTACAGTCCATACCACAATATTGCAATAATCAGGCAATTTTTCAGATACAACTCCCCCTACCCTGTCTCTCATTCTACAAAAATTGTTAAACCAAAGAGCAATCAAGTCAGTCATTTATGTTTCCTCTATAAAAATACGGTATTGTAGCTTGAATACAGATATGCTAAAATTTAGCCCTGTGGCATTTTGCTTTAATTCTACAATGACTTCTGAATTACTATGAAATTCTTGACAACATGAGCTCTATTCCAAATACATCTATTAATGCTACCTGTATGAATGGCAGAGGTATTAACAGTGATAAACTGCTGATTGTTTTGCCTATCATGTTCATTTTGTTAACATGCAAGAACAACTGGCCTTGTTAAAGCATGTTTTTGAGCCTCTAACTTCAGCCAGTAAATCAATATATTGTATTTTCTAGGACTGGGGAGTCTGAATAATATCATATGATCCTCATGCAAGCAAACTAAGTGTGAATATGCTACTAAAGCAGACTACCAATTAGAGATATGAAAAAGCCCTTTATTAGCCTCAGTTTTAATATTGTTCACTTGGCTAGAATCTTAGTAAACAAGGCAGGTGATCAGCAATTCCATTTAAGTAACACAATGGCCATCCTCTTGCTGTTACGCTCCTCCATAAATAAAGCAAATATAGGTTGATCAGACAAAGGAAATGGCGTTCAAAAGCACAACTTTGATAATCAGAAATGAATTAATGTTCCTACAGCGCTTTAGAAAGCACCCCACAAATACTCTTAAAAATCAATTGAGCTGTGTTCATATGCAGTAAGCAGAGCACTTTACATTTAAAATTACCGCTGCCCATTCCAACAGGAAAAATTGCAATTAAAAAGGTGTTAAGAACAATCATAATCTTGTTCAGAATTAAATCCATCTTCACACCACGGTTAAGGATTGTAAATTAAATAGAAGATAACTTCCCATTTGTAAGATTTGTACTAGTACTTGTGCCATGATTCATTTAAAACAACGAGCTCATTTAGTACAAGTTGATTAGAAATGCCCCGAAATCCTCCTCACCAGTTACTTTCTGTAGCTAGGACATTGCTCTGTGAGAATGAGAGATGCCAACATACCCGAGGGTTACACATGGCCTTCCACTGCACTCTAACCTATAGCAAAATAGTCCAGTAACTCACTCATAACAGCAGTTAAAGAGGTTAATAGCTATCCTACAGCTGATGCAAAGGACAGAGAGAGCTGTCATTCTTACTGGGAAAATAAGATGAGGTCAAAATAAACATGAATTCCTCAATTTCCAGGAGGTCAGACTAGCCAATCTGAATGGTCCTTCTTGGCCTTAGGATCTATGAATTTTCTCATGCTTAGATTCAGTTTCCTCTGGCCTATATTCAAACTTGCTTGTAAAAGAGTTTTTATTGTGTCAATGATCACACTGATAAATAGATAGAGAGCACAGGATAAGGTCTGAAGCATCTTATCTGTAAGAGTCCACACAGTTTGAGTTTATGTAGCCCAAGATGTTTAATGGTCTACATGAAAAATATTTTCTTCAAGCAAACACCAAGACACTGTCAGAGATCCACAGGGCATGGTTGCCTCCTTCAATCAAACAGAGCATAGGTGCCTTTAGATGCCTAATTTTGATTAGCATTCTTTGCAAACCCAGCAATCCCACTGTTCTCGGACCTGGCCTGGGATTGTTAAGATAATGCCATGACATTGAAAGGATAGAAGTAGCCAGAGAGAAAAAGCAGAACAGCAATTCTGAAGCCAGACCATTGCGTCAACACAAGGGCTTTGTGCTGGAAACGCAAACGTACTTAGGGTCTTTTTAGTAAAGTTAGTGCCTTCTCAGAAATATTGGTCAGAGGCAGGCAGGTTTCTCCTGTGGATCCATGATGGGTGCAAAGCAGGGGGATGAGGAAGACATTTACTGAATCATAGGCAGCTGGAAGACTCATGATATCATCCTTCTTTTAAGTCTGCTTTATAATTTTGTATCTATGGGGAGTAGCCTAATCTTCAGAGCACACTAGGCAGACCAATTAAGACTCCATAAACATCACACTGAAAAGGAGACTGTCTCCCCAGTAAACATCTACTCTAATATGATCACATTTCAATGCAAAGAGGGAGGAATGAAAAAGGAGAATGCCCACGTTTGATACATTTACAAATTTAAGTTTTAAAGAACCCAGCATAAAAGGATGTAGCTCCACAAAGAATTTCAGCAGCAGGGAACAAGTTGATGTACAAAACCTTTCATCACTGCATAGCTAGGGGTCATTAACAGAGAGGCCTCAGGCTAGGGCATTAATTTCCCTAGCTGTCTAAATGTGAGAGATGTACAGAATAAGCTTTCTATTGCTTATTTGAACAGTGTTAGAGTCGGCACCAAGTCTATGATTTGGAGTTTTGGCTTGGTGGTGTTTTTTTGGGTGTGTTGGGTTTTTTGTGGGGGGGTTTTCGGGTTTTGGGGGTTTTTTTAATAGTCTACCTGTTTTTACCTACTGGAATATGTCCCGCGTTCCAAGACAGCCACATGCGGGTCTGACAAATGGCACAACTGGATTTGTTGTTGCTGTTCACAATAATCAAGCTCAGAATTCACTGAACAGAAGTGCAAAATGCACTACTCCTCCTCCTAGCTAGATACAGGCCTGTAAAAGCACGCATGGTACTTCACAGCCATGGGACTACAGGTTATCACTGGCACATATCTCTGGCAAGCAGTGCCTGCAGTTCTACGCTCTTCATAAAGCTGTTGCTCATCAGAGTGGTATATGAAAACTGCTACGTGGAGACACTTCTGCTTTCTTTCCATTTAAGCTGTAGTAACTAATGTAACTGCAAAAAGTTTTTAAGTTCAATGTTCTTCTAGAAGTGATAATGTTTAAAGATTAACTTTCAAAAATTTATTCCCTTCCATAGCTCACTGTTCCCTCTTTCCTAATCATATTCCACTGAGACTCAAGAAAGGCAGGATTCAAAGCTGATGGAGCAATAGATTTAAATGTGTAGTAGCTTGCAAATTCTAAAGATACAGACATGGTTCCCAGACATTGCTGAAACGGGAGGATTACCTTGCTTTTCAGGAGATTCACTCAGCATTTCACCTTATTCCTAGAAGGCTTAAAGGCATTAGGTCTTAACACTGTATCATCATTAGGCATGGAACAGTGAATTTTTTTAAGGCTGCTATCAGTTATCTTCCCCTCTTTCTTAGAAATGTAAATTTAGGTTCATTACCAATGTGACTTAGACAAATTCACTTGAAGCATTAGAAGACAAGTCAACATGGAGTTTAAAGTGGGCCCAACACTGATATTAGAGAGGGTGTTGCCTGAGAAAGGCTGCTGGACAGGCCCACTTTGTACACTGGAGAGCATGAAGAATTAAATTCACTATTGATAGAAATAACTTCCTTTACGTTCTAAAGCGTTAAGTCTGAGCAAAGAGTAAGCTTAATTGAACTAATGGGAGGTGGCTGGAGGGAACCTGAGAATAATCACAGACTCATTTGAAAAGATCTGCCAGCATTCCTATGAAGAAAACAATGGTTTTATACTACGATACATAACTGACATAGGAGAACAAAAGACTATGAAAACTAATGATTAGGTGATGTGATTTCCAGGAAACTGCCCAAACCAGTTTCTCCTTTACATCCTAGTCCAGCTTTCCCTAGAGTATTTCCTCTAAAAAAAAAAGTCAAATGAGATTTTTAACAAAAAAAAAAAAAAAAAAAAGGCAGAAGTATGAGGGCTGAAACTTGGCTTGTGAGGAAACTGGAGTAGAAAGACAAACAGTGCCCAGTATAGACAACATACAATACAGAACTCTGAATTTTCTAGGACCTTAATCGGCAGAGATATTTATACTGCCACAAAAGTCTTTCACTTGTTTCAGTGAATTCTTTCTCATTCCAAAGCACATACAGCAAGAGAACCACAAATAACAAAGAACAGTTAACTTTTTTTTTAAATGCATTGGTGCACTAAGATGCAAAGCAGCCAGTCAAGCTGTAAGCAAGAACAGTGCTAGGCAAGAACAAGGGAAAGACATTTACTTTGGAGTAAATGACCTTTTTAAATTGCCTATCTTTCAAGAAACTTTAAGGATGACAAATCCTCCAACAGCATATTCCTTTATCATCTTTGCCCTTGTTAATTCTCCAGAAATACCCTTTAAGACAGAAGGTTGTCAGATGAGCCAAAAATTAATGGCAGATAGCTCTATTGTGTGAGTCATTTGATCTGCTACTGCCATCCATTCTGGATTTGCCCCACAAAAAAACCCACACAAATGGGGGGCATAGCCATTCCAATTACGTAACTGTAGACATGAGCATTTATTGCATCTTGTAGGCAAGGCAGGGAACAAGATAGCTGAGCGCAAGCACCAGTATTGCTGCCTCCAAGTGCTAGACCACCCATACCCAGATAAACATCGCACAGTCCTGAATCATTACCTTTCAGCCTGCTTGGCTGAATCAGTTCATTATCACTGTTTACTTGAGTACCTAATAAAATTACAGCATTTATGAAAGGTACCACACATCTACATTTCCCATGGAAGTACATTTTTTTGGTCCCAGAAAACATAACATGAATGTAAAGAAATCTTTTACGATTTGAACAGGAAAAAATGTGTAGGTAATTTTATCAAACTTACTTCTTTTTTTTTAAGATTCTCTTTGAGAAATAAGTTGCAGTGATATTTTGAATGTGTTGGCCAATTGAGTGGGTTTGCAAAATAAAGACAGATGGCAATGGATTACCCAAATGTTTCATTGTGGGAAGTCAGCCATTTGCTGTGCCTCCAACATGACTGTTTCTAAGATCCTACCCTGTTCAATTCCCCTACAGCTCACATACCACCTGTTGCCCTATTATGGGGCTATATGGTATGAAGATGAGTGTTCTGGGTGACCACTGTTCCATCAGCTACGGGAACAGAAGAGAATGGTGTGGGAAATCCTATGCATACAGTTTTCAGGATGATGTGGAAGTATGAGTGCTCATGTCCCATTTGCTTTAAAGTCACTGGAAGTTGGTGTGACTTTGAAATCATTGATTTGAAGAAATTCTTGGTGCCCTGGGTGATTTCTTATTTTTTCCAAACGTGAGGCAAATCAGGTCAACAGCTACTCAGAACTGTCTAGAAGCCCTAGTGTCCCTGATTCTTCACTCACAAAGTGATGCCAGACTGGAACTAGATTAAAGGGAAAGTGTAAAACTACAGCCTGTGCCTGGCGAAGACACAGAGGAGTGCAAGTCCCAACAGTAATGAAAAAAACTTTCCAGGATGTCCATCACTCAAAAGGCAGCTAATGCGTCCACTGTCTAGGAAAAGAAACTCCCAGGCAATGCCATTTTGGGAAACCGAAATCCTTGTTGCTGCTCTAAAGCAGCCTCTTTAAACAAATGTATTTTCAAAACCAATGAATATTGGAATATCAGTTCACATATCTGTTCTCTTCCACTGCAGCACCAAAGAGGTTAATTTCCAGGGATGACTAATGGTGTAACTCAGCTAAAACTTTAAAGTGGACTGTTCTTCCCATCCTTCTTTCCTTTAAATAGGCAGACCAAAAGGCAAGGAAAACTTCCCAGTCTCTAAAGCCACATTTTATTACAAAAGACAAAAATAATAAAGTAGAAGATAAGTCAAATATAAAGAAGTCTCAGGTCCCCTGAGGGAGACAAAGTAAATAAAAGGCTCAGAAACAAGCCCCTCCAACAGCACCACAAAGGGTGACGAGTCCCTCTTGTCTTGCTTTGCAGCACAGCTTCCCTCCAGATGTTGCTTCAGGCGTGACCTGAGCTGACGCCCAAGTCCCTCTCAGGGATCACAGTCTCTCCCTCCAGCAGACTCCTCGCACGACACCACTGTCCCTCCAGCCCGCCTTCCCCCTCACCTCTCCCAGCGCTTCCCTTCCCTCCTTCCCCAGGTGACCCAGGACACAGCTCACAGGACAAAGCAAATGTAAATCTTTTCTCTCACTGCCACCTGCACCCTCTCCAAAAAAATACTTATGGTTTAGTGAGCTGTGAACCAACCACTATACCACTAGTCTGAGACAAATGTATAAATGCTGCTGCAAGAGCATGACAGACTTCCCCTCTCAAGACTGCATCCATTCACATCCTCATTATATCCTTACCTGCTTGATTTTCCCCAATTTTTCCACACAAGCTCATGTTGCCAACTCACTGCAGCAACTCTGCGCTTTGCTAGAGCTGCTGCAGCCACACTCGAGTTCTTTGTGCACAGTTTGTTCTGCAAATTCTTCCTCTAATGTGGCTCTTAGCATGTTCCGGCAAGGCGTTATTTTTAGACTGCAATTCATTCCTCACCTGCTTTCTACAGCCGTAACAGGCCACACTCAGGCATGTTCAGTTTCTTCCCCATAACACTGAATAGTTCACTTATACGCTTTAAAATACTGTGGCTACTTAAAAGTTTTCAGTTTGAGCTGTGAACAAACCACACAGGACATTGTTCCTCATGTCCCTGTCCTTTGCCATCTCCAAGTTACAGCAATCAAATACTGATGAGCCCAGGGAAGTTCAGGGAAGGTGGGATCGCTGCTCTGCAAGCCAGGGTTCTGTAAAACACGCCCTGCCATCCAACAGGGCTTCATGGAAAAATGGCATCCATCTATTTTTGTATCTGTTTTGTACAGATAAGCTCAGGCGGTTTATATCTTCTTTATAGTACCAGCATTTCTACACTGTATACGCAGCTTCAGACAAAATTCACACGGACTGGTACCCCATTCTCTTTTTTTCTTCCTTATATTCACATATAATAATGAAGGAGGAAAGAGGCTGTCAAATGCAATAGGAAATCAGGAAAAACAGCTTTACATTTCAATTACTTTTACATATCATTAGGACTGCTTTGCAAATGTCTCCCTTGCAACTTCAAGAAACCATTTAAATCATCACCTTCCGAGAGTACTAATTCAGACATTCCTTCAGCCAGGTATTCCTAGTGTGACCATCTTTGCATTAAACCACTGAAACTCTGAGTGATGAATTTAGAGCAGGTATAAATCTATTGTTGCATTAAGGGATTTCCTGTTATAAAAGAAGAGGCTTGTTTCTCTCTCTTGATATGACTGAGCACTGGGATCCTTTAGTCTAGGTAATTAACATACCAGTATAAATCTATTTCTTGCCAGTCAGTTTCACTCATGTTCCCTGTGACACAACATGACGATCAAGAAATTTCAGAATAAAACTGTCAGTCAATTCAAACAAACATTGAAGAATTACAGAACAATAAGGATGCATAAAATGCTGGATTATAAAATGATTTTCTTAAAGGAGTTCTGAATGTGCAAACATTATTAAAAACAACAGATGTGCAGCTATTTTATGCAACAGATAAAACATTTTGCCTTTGACAAGATTAATGCGAGGGCTGAGACTTTCATACAATCAAGACTAAAAAGCCTTACCATAAAAACGTCAGCTCCACTGCAGTAGCAACCAAATATCTGAAATATTCTATTCTGTGGGAAGAACAGAACTAAGTTGAAGATACTGAATTAACCATTGCCAGTTTTGAATGAGATGGGGGGAAATGGAACACCTTTCCCACAGTGCTTCAAATTTTACTGGATTGTGCCCTATGCTTTGTGGTCACGTAGGCAAACAGCCACATTCAATTCCTTCAACCTCTGTCAATGGTATCAGAGGCTACATTACCATGTTTTTACCCATGTTGCAGTTAATCAGATGAAATGAAGAGGATCATTAGGTTAATTAGGAGAACAAGGCTCACTAATGGTAATAAGCAACAGATTGCACAGAGCAGGCTGCAGTGGATAAAATACAGTGGCAGCTATTGGCATGGAGTATCCACAATTATTTAAATCAGCTTCAGTTGAAGAAAGAGTAAAGTCCGGTCTAGTAAAGCACATAGCCCACAGACAGCCATCCTGACCTCAATACTCACATGCCAAAGCCAAAGCCTGGCCTGAGAAGAATTCTTGAAAAAGAGCACAAATGACAACCTTGTTCTGCAAACCTCTTCAGAACTTGGAGACACTTCCATTAAATTTCATATTCAAAATTTATAGTCTGAAGTTACCTCAAGGAGAAATTAAAAGTTGCCTAATTTACCATGTGCAGCTCAGCTTTGACTCAGACTCTATTCTTGATTATTACATTATGCAAACTACTTCATAAAGCTCCATAATCCCCTTAATGCAGCCCACACTGGTTTAAAAATTAAAAATCACTATTGTTTCCATTATCCTTTTAATTGGATGATGGCATGACTAATACACAATATAAAAGTCAACTATTTAATCACACATAATCATCCTGTGTTACATTTTATTCATGCCAGGTATTTCTAAATTCAGATGTTTTATTGTCAATTAACATAAAATTTATAGCTTTCAGCTTTTCAGACACACATTACCTCTGAATCAGTAAAATATTGAAGCATGATTGAAATGCATGGTAGGAATGCATTGTAAAAATAAATAATTGCATATCAGACGCTAGATGTTCTAAACATTTTGTGTCAGATTGTTGTGACTCCTCTATGCATGTGAAAGAGAGAGAACATGACAAGCATTCGCCCTAATAACAAGGCTTGTTGCATTGCCATCAGCTGCAACACTCCTGGGAAACCAAGAAATTCCTTTCTGCTTCCCTACAAGAGGATGAAGGAAGAAAAGAATGACAAGACCTTCTACTCAGCAGCACATAAACACCTGCCTTACTAAGTGATTTGATGAGATGATTCCTGTGCTAAATTGAGCACCATATACTGTTGCAGGAAAAAAAAAGGCATCAGAAACTCCTCTAGCAACGTTCGCTCTTCAAGAGAAATTCTTTCTGGCTGAAGCAATTCCCCCATGCAATATTACATTGATTCTGTAAAGATATCATCCGGTATTTTATAGTATTTAAATGACTGGCTACATAAATTATTTGGTTAGAGAAAGAACTACACATGCATTGCAACAGATAGTATCACAACAGTACAAAAATATCCAAGATTAAGGTACACAGGCAGTTCTTCCCGGATTGTCAAAGGAGAGGCTAGACGGTAAGTTCTTAGCTAATGCTCGAGTGTCTTGTCAGAGTCATTTTCTGAAGCATCTCAACCAGAGCTGCTCATTAATTTTTAAATAATTCTTAATAAATATTTATTTGCTAATCATTTTGTGGAAAAAACAGTTCTGCAATTTTTTCTTTTGTTGTTCTGATGAATTTTCTGTTCTGGCAGGGGAAAAAAAAAAAGCTTTAAGTTGCGGAAAAGTCATGTTTTGACATTTTATAACAGATTTCTTCATTTAGACTTCAAAATTATAGATCATTTTTATTCTTTGTTCCAAATGTAAAAGGTCAATATCTCAACGAAATGTCTTGATTAACCTAGTGCATACTTTTTTAGATGCAGTTCACAAACCATTCAAAGGTTTGAACCTTACGCCCCTGCTCTGAGAAAAGAAATATTGTTCTAGAAGCTGTGATGTTCATTGGACAGAAAAGCTTTTTATTACTCATTCTCGTTCCAGCCGATCTTCATATTCCCCCTTTAGAGATCCACTTGTCTATTTTCCTCATGGTGAAATATTCCTGGATTGCAATTTATGCAAAGGAATTAATTTAAACGGAATGCTTCAAAGTTACTATAAATATGGTAAACCATCTGAATGGTAGAGAGAACAATGAATGTAGAGAGGACTCATTTATTTGGGTGGACAATGTATGAAAGATCTGAAGCACTCCAGTATTTAGTAAGAGAAAGTTGAGTTTTAAGTATTAGAATACAGTTTGGAGTAAGGGAAAGAAGGTAATATTTTTCATAATAAAGTAAAAATAAATTACATGCAATTTAAATTGTAAAGCCATTACAGAAAGCAGTCGTTATTAAAGTCCATATAACACAGTTACTAGAAAAAAAATAGTAACTGACTCTTATTAGAAATAACTAGTAATTGGCTGAGCCATAAAATTCCAAAGCAGTCATATGAAGTAAGTCTTCTCCTAAATTAAATAGCTGCCACCTACAAACCAGATACACACATGTGTAGAATCAAAGTGTAATCTGAAACAAAACAGGAAGAGGAAAACCAAGACACACTATTGAGAAGACAACTGCTGAAGACCAGAAATGCCAAGAGTCCACAATATTTGCTGAATGCAGTTTCTTGAGTAGTTAAAGAGCCCCCCCAGCCCATCACACAAAGAAATAAACAAAGCTCAGATGTCACCAGAACTAAAAAAAAAAAAAAAAAAAAATCAACTACACAGATGGAGCTGTCATTTAACATAAAAAAAAGGAAAAAAAAAGTTTGATTGGGTTAGAGTTACCAAAAAAATACTAGGTATTTCTAAAAGAAATGGTGGAGGTTTTTTTCATTTTATTTTTTGCAATAATTGCATAGCATTGCACATGTAGTTTGTTTTTGAAAGGTTTTGTACAGTTCGGTGAGAATTGCCTTGTGAAGAAGAGGTTTATCCTTCATCTGTAAGATACTGTAGTTAAAATCTGGTAACAGCTCTTGCAGAAGCTATGAAATCTCTTGTATTTTTTTATGCTGTAGTTGTGCTGGAAGTTATAGGATGGTTCCAAGAATTACTATGTGAAATCTACAGCCTGTGTTATGCAGGAGGTCAGACAAGATGATCACGGTGGTCCTGTTGGCCCTTAAAGCCCATGAGCAGGTGGAAATGGCAAAAGCTATGGAGTTTCAGTAGTTCAGATTTTGCCCCGACATGAATATGTAACACAGCCTATGCTTACACCGCTCTAGGACAGGACCAATGTATGATAGCCCACATTCTGATAACTGAAAACAGGGCTCATAGTAGGTGATTATATTCCTGTATAATACCAGCATTGTTTACAAACTAGACCCAAAAGCCAGGATGCTCCTTCTTTTTTGATCCCAGTACAGAAGGTTTCAGGTATATGCAGACATAAGAGAGCCCAGGTCAGGCCCTCTGGTTACGAGGCCACGTCAGTGACCAGTCAGAGCTTCCCATCACACAGAGGTTACAAATGAGCTACTTTCCAACCCCCGTCTGCCCTACCCTCCGAACAGACTGAAGGAAGAAAAGGAAATTTTCTTGTGCTTCTGTCTGCGCTCATTCATTTCCTTCTCAGTCTGGTGCACTCCCTGCTCCCCATGTTCCCCGTCCACGGCTTTGATCATCTCTCTTAAAAGGGAGGTGAAATAGGTGAAATAATTGAACTCTTGAGCTTTTGCCCAGATCAGCTGCTGAACAACCCCCTAGCAACGTCCTCATCAATGCAAAGGCAAAACAGAAACCAGACCCGCTGCAATAGGGGGTTCCTGTCCTGAAGGTAAGTTGCAGAAGCTTGGAGGAATATTGATACTGTGCCCAAGAAGGAATAAAAGCCTTCCCTGAGACTGAAACAAATGTGTGTCAGCGCCACCACGGCATGAAAGAATATATAATTCTTTGCTCATATTTCCTCTCTTTCAAGTGGGTGGAAGGTAGCCCTCAGCATCCTTAAGTACCTTTGTATACAGTTCCTGTTTGCTTGTTTGGTTTTATAGGTATGGTGGTTTTTAGAGCTCTAATGCGTTTTGTAGATGCAATAAATCTAAATAAGTATTCATAAAGACTTCTGTTTCCCCAGGATTACTCCCTTTTACATGCCTGCATGATCTCTACCAGAATCATTTTACCTTAATTAGTATCTTCTGTACAAAGCTACCACGTAGTGTTGTTTAAGAACTACATATATCATTGACTTCTCCCATCTAAAACATGAGGAATAAAATCAGCATGGCATTGCCCATGTTGAATCACAGATGGCTTAAAACTGGATCTTGTTGAAAAGACAGCTTTTCTCACAGGTTCTAGAAGTTATTAGAGTATTTTTTTAGCTTAACAATAAGAACAGATTCAGCTTTGAGTTTCAGACACTGTTTGTGCATTTGGTAGGTTTTGCTTTTGTTTTGTCAAAAGCAATTTAAAAGTATATTTAATTTTTTAAAAATTTACAGTTTACTCCATAGAAGTTTTCCTTGCTTTTTGTTTCCTGTTTTGCAAAGTCTGTTGAAATGAATAATTGAACTGTTTTCAGTAAGATTTTCGGTAGGGAAAAATAATGTAGAACACCACAAACAGTTACGTAGAAACAGACCAAAAAAATACTTTGAGTTTGGTAAACAAGCACTGAAATCCAGTCAGCCTCAGCATGAAAAATACATGCGAGCTTTTAATAGAAAAGAACTCAGATTTCCCTGTTTATGTAATATAAAGTTAATGCCAAAGAGAGAAAAAAAATTGATACCATTTCAATGTGAATCAACATCAGGCAGCACCAGCAACTCTTAGTTCACATTTCAAGCATTCTAGGGCTCCTAAGAGCTGCTGAACTGGCATTTTTCAAGAGTGGCATCACATTAGCAGTCCTGCTGGGAATAGCATCCAGAGCCTACAGGAGCTATCTGAAAAGCCACCTAGCAAGTATCTCATCATAACAAGATAAAAAGGAATTTGGGTGGCTCAGGCTTGCCTTTGCCCAGGACAATCACTGTGAATTCAACGGGTTATTTTGGTTTAGTTTTCAGGTTTTGCATAAACTCTTCTGTGCCCTGTGCTTCTTTCCCTCTCTTTCCCTAGCCTGGGGCAGAGGCTGGTACAGTGTCCAAGCACCACTGTTCCTCTGGGATTATTCAAAGAATTTACCACACAGTAAATATTCACATCCATTTAAGACATTTCTCATTATGTCCAGCATCAGTAAATACATTGGTCTGCCTTGCATCGCTCCAACTTGCTAGCTTTCTAGATGCTCTTTCATTCATAAAGATGCCATAGATGTTCACAAGTGTGGTTTCAGAGCTAAGGAGAAATCTCATTTCTTTATGTGTACTTCTGAAAGTTTAGTTTCACTGTCAATTTTTGGCACTATTTCCCATAAGGCGTCAGGAGCACATGAAAGCAATTAAGTGCGGCATGGTGTATTTAGTATGTACTTCTGTGTATAACTAATGCAAGCCATTAAAACGCCAACAGAAAAGTCAGTTTCCTATGGTATGCCCATGCTAATGGAGTGCTGCTGTTTCTACTAGAGAAAAAGGAAAGGAGAGGCAGTGCCCACCTCTCAGACTGATATTTTGAAAGGGGCCTTTCTTCAACTGAAAGCAGAGGATTCCTTTCAAAAGAGCAGATTTTGAAATTAAGGTCTGGGTTTTCAGAGCAATAAGGGTTAACTTTTCTATTGATTTTTGAAGTCAAACTGACTGCTCCATGTATTCAGGATGAAGGCAACAGTAGAAATAAATATTGTTGATGAAGCTTAGTAGAGTCACTTTTAAGGGCCAGTCATTAATAGATACCATTGTGCTATGCATACAGGGTAGCAAAGTATTCCTGCCCTGAAGATATTCTGTAAAGCAAAAAAAATAAAAGTACACGAACTGACTGTGACAAACATCAGCTCTTTCGCAGGTGCAGGGAGGAGTTAGTAAAGACCTGGTCAAAGAATGGGGGGGGGAACCAAACAAACCACAAACAGCAAAGGCTAAGTGAAACAGAACTGAAGAAAGAGCTGGTGGCATGAAATGAAAAATATTAAGGTAATACTCAAGCAAACAGTCAGGAACCGACTAAAGTCCTGTCTGAGCTGCAGGAGGCCCTGCCTGGTTGCTTCTGCTGCTGCTGCTCCTCCCAGCTGGGGTCTGGCCGGCTTTCCTCTGAGCAACAACAACAAAAAAAACAAACCAAACAAACAAAAAAAAAGCAGTGGAAAGAGCACAACACAGCCTCCTATTCAGAAAGGATATTACCCAAGTTAGCCTTAGGAAATCATAAAACATATGCATGATGAAAATACCACATATGGTCCTCTTGTAGTTTATAAGCTATCTATACTAGTCAGAGACTCCGCGTAGTATGAGCAGATTTCAAAGAAACAGCTTGGCTGGCTTCCGTGCAGAACTGCAATTGCCCAAGTACTCCTTCATTCAAAAGGAGAAAGGATTCCTCCTACTTTTCCAGGCACAATTCAGAGCAAATAATTCAAAAAATAGACATACTATATGAATAGAAATGATCCTTCTCCTTCAATGGATCCCTAAAGCACCTGTACACTGAGTGCAGAAACCTCTTTTCATTCCAAGGGTGGATGTGTTTGCAGGCAGGTGAAGTCTCATCAACTTGCTAATGCAGTAAATTATATGGTGGAAAAAAAAAAATGAGGGCAACAGCATCCAGCTGTAACAGCAGGCACACAAAATGTAGGTAAACAGTTTAATTACCCAAACATTGTCAGCTCCACAGAGAAACTGGTGAAAGATTACATTTCCTTTTTAATCCCCTTACATTTCCCCCACATGAACATTTGTCTCCCAGAAGTACAACTCTATTGTTAAGTTAAATAAAAACAAATACAGCCTGACCATTCCTCCTCAGCTTCACTTCCCCTCAAATCAACCTTACACCATCTCTAGTCTTTCTCCTTATCTTTCGGATGAACAAATGTGTTTGAGGTAAATCAGATTTCCTTTTTCTGGTATGCAGTTAAGTGGAGGGAAAAAAAAAAAAATCATTCTCTGTGGAAGCTCTTTGCAGCTCGCAAATAGGAGTTTAAGGCTTAAATAATCATACATCCTCCAAAACGCAAAAGTGCCGCGTGACCTATGGCAGCCACAGGCTTTGATTTGGTTTCGGCCATAATGGTAACAGGAAGGCTTCCAGCAGCTTCAGCTGAAGCACAGTTATTTCCACCGCCCTTGCCCCTCCCAAGCTACTGCCATTCCAAGAGGTCTGTCCCTTGTACATCTTGCCATAGCCGCTTTCCCATGGCTCCTAGCAAACAGCAGCAGGTTGCCCGCTGTAAGCAGAGCCAATTGCTCAGAAGAAACAAGGCTTATGGCAAAGCTTCTGCCAAGCTGAAGAAGCAGATTTTACTATTCAAATGGCAATTGCAGCAGTCTTTAAAGAGAAGTTGTTGACAAGCTTTAGGCAAAGTAAAAACAGACAGAAGCAAGCGATTAATTTATTATTTTCCCCTGTAAGGAACAGTGTATAGGTAATGGCCCATTGTAAGCATGAATAATACTGAAGCTGCAAGCAACATGGTATAATTTTAACATTCTACAGCCTTTTTTAATCAATCTTATTGATGTTCATCACATCCATAAAGCTCAAAAGAATGGGTTTACTAAACTTAAGGAAAATATAAGATCTCATTTTGAGCCTTTCAGTTTCTTCATTATGTTGCCGTAATGTCATCAGTGTAACATATTTCAACCTTTTGCCTCTGTTTTAGCATTCATTTTTTGATTCTGCTGTGATCATATCTGGTTCTTTGAAGCAGTAAGATGAGTTATGAATACTGCTTTAACTCTACTACCACATCCAGGAGGGGAGCATGATGTGCTGAGAGGGGAAAAAAAAAAAATTACCTGTTCTAGGACTGGGAAGTCAACACTAAGCAGCAGAATATCCTACGATCTGACATACTGGCTTAAAGGAGCTGTGGGACATTAACAGTGAGAGCAACAGTTGGAACTGGTAGAAATGGCTATAAGACCCACATGGCTTTGAGGGAAGACTTTAGCCAAAGATTTGGCAATTTAGCAACAGGTTACACTCTGAAGTCTGCAGTATAAAACAAGACACAGAGAACTGTGTTATCTCTAGGACAGAGAGGTCAAAGAACCTATTACATCTGCAAACCCCAAACACTGGGGCAGAGCTATTAAACAGCCACATGGCTGTTCCTGTGACAGTGTCAGGAGCCTGCTGACCACTTCTGGACAAATACTGCAAGACGAAGTTTATTTAAGCCAGTTCTTCCACAGAAGATATACAAGGTTCTAGTCTAAGAAGCACAGGGTAGATCAGCAAGCTGCAATGGCCAAGATCAACATTGCACGTTCTTCTGAGCCAGAATCCACTCTGTAGTTGATTGATGGTTTTAAAGACATTATCCAAGGTGGAACAGCTCCACTGGAGGCCCGTAGATATTTTGTTTATGAATGGCTCATTCAAAAAAGCAAAGTCCAAATCCCCACTCCAAATCAGGCAGAAAAGGATTTTAAACTGGGGACCCTTAAGCCACTGGGCTATAAGGCAGTAAGGAAGAGCTTTGGAAAGACACTTTGCAAAAGTGTCTTTTCAAAGCTAGGTGGGAAAACAAGAGACTTCTTACTGTGCTAGGGCTCATCCCATGTTCTCATGTCTTCTTTCCAAATGCCACCCTCCTCTCACAAAACCAAGAGAGATCACTGCACAAGAGCTGAGACTTACTTAAGAAAATAAACAAAGTGTAAGAACTGAAATATATTGAACTTTGTCAAAGTTTTCTGCACGAATGGAGTATCAGAATCATTTTGCCTTTCCTTGCAATATATACAATAACAAAGGGAAAGAAAACAAATGAAGATGTACATGCAGGGGATTGCTGATCTGATGGATTTTGTTTTACTTGAAGAGTTTGTGTTTTACCTGCAAAGTTTTCAAAGTCATCACTAAGCATCTTAAATGAATTTTTTCAGAAGTTGTTTGTAACCACATGCTTGCCCTCAATCTGCCTCATCTTGGTTTGTAATTCCTTGGGGAGAACGACACTTTTTTTTTTTTTTGTAAACAAACAAGCAGAAAACAATGGCTTGGAATCTTGCCACTTTCTTATTAAAAATGAGTATCTACGCCCAACTAGTTGTGTGCAGACAAAAAAAAAAAAAAAAAGACCTGTGAATACCTAATTTGAAGCACAACAGCATGTAAATATATTCAACAATTCATCTTGCTTAAGCTGCCTAAGGAAAAAGGCACACTAAACAAAAAGTGTGTTAAGCATTCCAAATGCATCCTGCTATGTTTGCAGTGATCAGTTAAAAATATACAAGTGTAAAGGATGAGAATTAGATTACCCATTTCATAATGACTTTGTAAAACAGTGATCCAAGGAGAAGGGGACCACAGTTAGATGTTCACCACCGGTTCTGTTTACAACAGCTTGAGCAGCAGCTGCCCTACCCACCCGCTCCTCCAACACCCCGGACATTAATCCATACAGCCCCACCAAGAAAGGTAGGAATGAATACCTAGGGGAAGGAAGAAAAAGGCTGGAACTGTTTAGCCTAGCAAAAAAGTTCACATGTAACTACAGCCTAACAAACTGCAGATAAAATATTAAACCCCTAAATGCACATTTGAATAATTTAAATCATCCAGATCTTCAAGTTAATTTACTTCCATGTAAGTTTAAAGTAATAAGATTAACTAGTAGATTTTTGTCATCACTTAATGAGTTTTAAAGACACATCATCAAATTTTGAAGTTTTTTTTTTCTTTGCTAAATCGAGTATTTAGTCTATTTTTCAAGAGATAACATAGTGAAATATGTAGAATTATGAACTTTCCATATTAGGCGATTAACAGTTTTACAGATTACCCTTCTTTGTACTAGGAGCACACAGGCGTAGCCCAGTGTCTTTAGTGTAACACACACCCAGATAAAAAAAACCCAAACACATACACATTACTAGGTGCCAAGAACTAGTGCCTATCAAAGCTCAATTAGAAAACCAAGCTTTGGATCCAGCCTTAATAAAAGTTGTTTATACCCTGTTCAAGCTTTTTACTTGCTCTCAGGAATCCAACCATTTCATAACATTTCTATACCTGTTACCTTTAGTAAGTAACCAGGTAAGTCCTCAGAGACCTAAGCAGCAATGTTCAAATGTGTGCCGCATCCACACTCTCATAACTGGGAAGGAAATCCAAAAGTGACCAAAGTCAGGTAACTCCTGTCGCTTTCCACTGTGGCTTATCATGTGGTAATGAAATGTTCCCAAATCTTCACAGGAACTGTTCTTATTTAATCAAAATGCATTACAGTTCCCAAGACTTAAGTATTCAGCACGTTTTCAAGGAATCTTTCTCATTTGAGGCAGATATTTGTGAGAAGGTTTTTCATTTGGATAAAGGTCATTAGCTACAGTTGGACAGGTCACTCTGTGCCACACAGCAAATTGTTTCTTTGACTCCACACAAGATTTAATATCCTGTGAATCAAAGCATAACATGTTTTTTGTTTGCTTACAGAGAGCTTTATCACAAGCACATGCCAGTGATTACTAATAGAACAGACCGTAACTACAGTGAGACAGACAAACCTCTTTGTCCTAGGAGCTCTAGGCAGTGGGGAGCATCTACTAAGTAGTCATAGCACAGGAAAGAAAAGAGATCACTTTGACCCTAACAGTAGGATGTCCTTTCTCTGTTGCTCACAACAGCACTTCTGCTTTTGGCCCTCTAGGCCTTTTCCCAGTTCCCTGTGTCAGTAACCAGAGACTAAAACCAGAAGTGCCCAACTGCCAGAGTACATGTTTTAACCAACATTTCCCCTTCCTTCACCATTCAATGGCTCTAACCAAAGAACACCATTCACAGTTTCAGTGGGATTGGGACAGCTGGCTCTGTACATGACACAGGTGAGATAACCAGGCATAGGATTCTCCTTGCTTGCTTGCTTCATGACCTTAATATACAAATTTAGTTAGCCCTGTGAGCCATAGAAGCATAGTAAGTTAGGCTCGTAAAATGTAAATGGATTTCATGTGTGCCTGGATATTTTCCAGTCTGAATTTAGGGTAAAAGATGTATTTAATACTCCACAAGAAACTCTCTACTCTGGCTTTTACTGTTGGGATTGCACTGGCAGACTGGCTGTGAAAAAAGGAAAGCTTGTGCTGCTTTTCTACAATCTCTCAACATTATCATCTGTTTCCATGAATCTATCTTAATTTTTATTATCTTTATTGGATGGTTACATGGACGGTAAGACATTTCTCTCCCATATCCTCCATCTGACCAGTCTGAAATGTATTCATCTGAACAGCATCAAATGAATGAGTAAAACCCATGGCAGTGACATTTGTGGTGTCAGAGGAAGCGCACAGGATATCAGAACTTGATATAACATCTCCTGGCAGTTGTGGCTGATTAAATGCTTAACCTCTCAATCTTTTTTTTGCAGTTGATGCAAAATGAATACGAGAATCTTGCTAACAAAGGCAAAAGACAGAACTTATCCCCAGGTATTGCAGATCAGGTAAAAACATTTACGCTTCCATGATCATTTACTACCATTTTTATCCCACCTCAGCCTTCCACACCCAAGAAGAACCCTGTGCTGTTAGCACACCTTGTGAAAATTCCAGGAAACACACACCAGTAGAGGAGGCTGAGTCTGTCCATACAGAAATGCCACAGCCCTAGACATAGTCTTTGAGGTGTTATCAAGCCCTTTATCGAAATGCATTAACATTTGGGTTAGATATTAGAAAGAACTGAAATATAACTGCAAGAGAAAGCTTTCTAAAAATTGCCAGATAAATGTTTGTCAGCAGCTGCAAATCCCACACGTGTAGCTGCATCTCACGCTACACTTCACTTTAGAACCCATAACTGTGAACACCAAGTGCCTGTTGTGAAGCTGAAGGCACAGAGGTCTTTATGAAAGACACTTCCTTTGACTACCGCTAAGTGCAATAGAGCTGAAAACCATGCCAGTACACAAACAAGGACATGGTTTATAGCAGGTTGGCATATAGAGTCTTTAATCACAGAAAACACCCCGACAGCAGAATAGAGTCCTAGTTTGGAACAGTTTTGCAAAAGTTAGTAATAATAAACCTATTATTTCATTAGCAGTGTTCTTTAATGAAATTGTATTCAATTTCAAGGTCTTACATTCACAAAGCATTCTAGAAGCCTCAGCTACACTCAATCATCAGACATTTCATCTCAGTCATTTTACAAGCATTCACTGATCTAAATTCCACTTGAGTTATTCTTTACAGCATAATGTACTTAAAAGGTATCAAAGTATTAAATATAGTACAACAAACACTGGTATTTAATTCTGTTATATAAAATATTTTCATCTCCATTCAAAAGATAACACAGATAGCAATTATGATAATAGTGCAGATTATACACTACAGCACCCATAATTTACCTGCTACAATTTTACCAAGGCAAGCATTCTATAAGTCTCCATACTGCATGTCTATTCGCAAATTCACTGTTTGACCTGCTCCATCTGATGTTAAATGTACTCATACATATTCAAAAGAAAACTGAGAAAAGTAAGTATATGACCATGACTGCCTATTAGAATGCATGTCTCACAGCAAATATATTAACAGTGAGCTTTTTGTTATTAGTATTACCAGGGCAGTATTGAAAAGAGGAGTGTTGGTAGCCTCACTGTTCTGGACAGGTTCCAAGGCTGGTAATTGCTTTCTGCATACTAGAATCATCCCTGCATTTACAGTCAAGACCTCAGGTTTCGGAACACTGTAACCTAAAGAAGACTTCCCACCAGCTCGCTGGAGGGACTATCACGTGTTAAATGACTTACTATATATTACAGTAGAAAGCAGTGCCACAAGGCACTGTAGTGGATATTGCAGAGATCAGAAGCCTCTAGCCATGATTTAAAGGTGGCAATCTGCAACAGATTTGTAAAAGGAGGAAGAGAAGACAAGGAGGAAGAGAAGACAAGGAGGAAGAGAAGACAAGGAGGAAGAGAAGACAAGGAGGAAGAGAAGACAAGGAGGAA
>JAVKLA010000002.1:32119717-32145067 GCA_034782735.1 Sagittarius serpentarius | reverse complement strand
GAGAAAAAGAAAAAAGGTGCCTTCAGTTCCTACAGCCATCCTTAAAATTTGTGCTATTAAAACTGAAGTATACCCACAGAGAAAAGGGCTTGAAAAAAACCGTACTATCCTTAATGACTCAGTGGACACTCGTCACATTGGTCTTGTTGATTCATGTTCTTGATTAGTTTAGCCTCAGCATGGAGGAGGAAAACTAAAGGACAGGAGAAAGAGAAAGATTTCACACTTTCCTTTCAAGATCTCTTGTTAATCTCAGGGCTTGCCTTTTTTTTTTTTCCCCTCAGTTTAAGAAAAACTTAAGAACAAAGAAAATGTTCTTATTCCACATCATTGTGTAGGCACCAGATGCTGTCAAAGTGATGTGCCTCTAGGATCTGTTACAGAAGTTGACACTTCAACAGGTTTTAAAATAAATTTTAAATAAGCTGGAAAAGAAAGAAAGAGATTGCAGGGAATGGTCCTCAGATAGGTGAATGAGGCAGCAACACCGAGGATTCCAGAAGAACCAAGATTCACTTGAGCTAAAGATCCTACAAATTATTTCTTTAAGGCAAGAAAAATTCACTACTCAAAGGAAAAACTTCATAAGACTATTTACAGCAGCCCATCCAAGCCATCTACTTGCTAATGCAGGATGGTTCAATGCAGTCCATTTTGTCCAGGATAATCCTAGAAGTCAGGGCACCTCTTCTAGAAAGGAAAAGCAACACCATAGCTTAATATACCTAATGCAATTACTAAGCCTGTCTTGGATTCCTGGGTATTTTTAAATAATCTTTTTCCTCCCTGGTATTTGCCAAGAAATTATTTTTACTGTCTCTTTTTAAAGCTTTTAGAATTCATAAGTTCACTCGTGTTGACCCACTGGGTTCAAACTTCAGACATCTCTTGTAGGTACACAGGATTAGTTCAGCAGAAAACCACGCTGACCTCCCTGTTTATCTATCTTACTCAGCCTCAGAAGCAGCAAATCAAAACACTACGGGAACTCAGTTCCCTTGTCTGTGGAAGGAAGGGAACAACGGAGAAGGTTAACATTTTCTGCCAGTTTTTTCCTTCAGAAAGATCCTCTCTCGCTCCTTCCCAAAGGATCTTGACTATATCCCAGGCAAGGAAAGAACTGCCAATATAAAACAATGACCAAAAAAACCCCCAACATATATGTATTAAAAAGTACCCAACAATTTCTTTGGGAATCAGTGTAAGACATGACCCTCATCTTTTAATGCCTAATATTTCCAAAAAGTAATTTAGAGATGTGCAGACCATGCCATTTTGAGTTATACTACTTTCAGAAAAAATAAAGCTTCTTTTAGAGTATCCAAGTAACCAAACATCTGCAGCCAGTTAAAAAATTTAGCAGTACCTATTTTGGGGAGCTCTAGCATAGTAAGGAGAATTAAACTCTCTTTTCTAGGTACACTTCCTGGCTACTGGAACTACACTTCTCAGTAAGAATAGAAGGAATTTACCTAATATTTTGCTGTATATAAGATGATTCAGTATGCATATTGATAAAAACTATGCTAGATACATATCCCTTCCATTACAGGGAGAATTACTGATTTTTCCCTGTTTTTTTTTTTCATTTTCTTCCAACTTTATCAAACAAAGTAAGCTATTATCCAACCAAGACAGATGCTGCTCAGAGCAGTAACCAGAAAAAAAAAAGCATCTAATTTGGTACTAAGTATTTAGGATGATAACAATCACTGTACTCCCAGCACATCTCACAAAGGGGGGCGGGGGAAGGGGAGTGTGCGTGTTGTGGGAGTGGAGAAAATGCACATACTCAGTGACTGCCAAAATGCAACATCAGAGCAGGAACCCATAATCATCAAAGCAAAAATGGATGTAAACTAGTAGTGCAACAATTGTTAAGCTCTTCTTATTTTCACAAGATTGGAAGACACAACAGGCTTTTTATGTATGTGTGTGCATATATGCACACAAACATTAAAACTTGCTTACTCCTACACAAGTCTTTGCAGCCCTCTTAATCTAACCTCTCTCTCCCTGTCCCCTCCCCAAGATGTTCTTCTTTTTATTTTCCGATTTCAAGTAGGACAAGCTCTTTGCAGAATAGGCATCACAGTGAATTGCACACTTAGCAAAGTCTCCACAAGCACCAACAAGGACTTTCCCACAGAATATAGCAGTATGCAGCTGTACACAAAGAAAATACTCAGTTCTGTGACAGGCTACACCAAAATTCAGAGCTCTCCATTTGAATCATGCACTCTCAGATTTTGCTTACCATTTTTAAAATGTAAAAACACACATTTACAGAGGAAACCACATTTAACGGGACACCGCAACCACAAAGACAGATTTCTTATAAAATAACACTGCCTCCTGAATAGGAGTTTTTGGAATATCTGTAACAATAAAGCGTTATGAACACCAGGTATTAGAAAGCACTGATATCCCCCCTCCCCCTAGGTGAAAACATCCTACTTAACAGCTCGTATTCTTCAACTGTTAATTCACTTATTATTTCTGGTTACCCATTAAGCAATTCAAAAGCAGAGCAGTAAAAATCCATACCAGAACACCAAGAGACAGAAGCTTAAAAAGAAATATCATATATGAAGTAAAGAAAGTTTTCAACAGAGTTTTTTAAAAAAAATACAGACCCAAATATCTCCCGATTTCCACTTTCTGCTTTACAGACCGATTTTGTGCAGCACTCAGGACCCACCTGAATCCAATCAAAGCTTTTAGGCAGCTACCCAATGCCTTTTCTCTGAATACTCTCTGATGGGTTTGCACCTGGGGAAATACTGGCCCAGAAAATTAACCCTGTAACTGCCACGCTACGTAGAAATGACTGTGGCACCAGCTTTTGTCACAACCTTCAGTTCTATTAAAAAGTGCCCCATTTCCCACAGTGCAGAAGGCTATGCAGGACTAATGGTTCTGCTCTCCATGGTCTGTTTTGGAAGGAGAGTTTTACATTTCACAGGCTGTGACATTAGCCTGTACTTTTTCCTTATGATGTTGCTGAGCAGAAAAAAATAGAACTCAGTGCAATTGATACACTCTCTTTTCCAAATACTAAAGTATTTGTCAAACTATCGCCTGAAAGTTTAAAATATCCAAAGAATCTAATTTCCTTCCAGCACATCCAAAGGAGGCACCTACCTATTTCATGAAGAATAAATCAAAGATTTATATTTTCTTCTGAAATACAGAGACTGGGCTATTCTGTTTCATTCTTGGAGTGGTTTTCACACTAGTAGAGACAATGACAAACTGAATGGCCACGTCTCTCTGTCCTTATGCCTCTTAAGATAGCCAAATATTCCATTTTCCAAGAGAAAACATCAGCTGAGGGAGCGTAGTGACAAGAATGGTTACAGAGCTTGAAACAGGCCCACAAAGTACACAGAAAAACAAATCTGAATTTATAGCTATTGATTTGGGCCTCTTTTGTAGGACTTGTATAAGCACTTATAAAGAGTTGAGTAGGCAGGAGTTGTTTTAAAAACACATCTAAAGTGAAAACTTCTAAAAACATCATATGCTAAGTGAAGTCCCAGTGTAGCATCACCCAACTACTCCCTCTACCATGCCAGGGCTTCCAAAGTTGTTACAGTCATCCTCAGACCAGCTACAATGGGGCAAATCCCCTCCATCAGGAATAACTGTTTCTACATCTTTCCATGGAATCCAGGAGCTCTCCAACCTGCTCAGCATTCATAGCACTGAAAGAATCTACATCTGAGGAGCCCGTTAAGGCATTCTCTTTTAATAGTAAGTTAATTCAGAAATGAAATGGGACTAATATTCAGAAAGAAATAAGGGCAAAATTTTAATAATGACTCACCCCAAAACTTCATATTGCAAAAGATTTCAAAAATCTTACATGACGGGGAGGGTTATATTGTAAAATAGCTTCACAATATTTTTTTTTAAATTTGCTCTGTATCTTTAAGCATTGCAAATAGTGAACTTGCAGCTTAGTCTGCTGGAGAAAATTAGCTCCCTAAGAATGTAGGTGGGCATTCCCTTGGGGCTGATGAAGCCACCCAAGATTGTTAGTTAGGTGCCTGACTCCACTGGAAGCAGATTCCCAGGTTATTTATGCAAATTGCATAAGGTGCCTGTCTGCATCTTTTCATGTTTTATAAATACCTCTGTGAATTTAGCCTTGGGTACAGTACAGAAAAAAAAAATCAAAAAAACACAAAGCCAATTAAAATGAGGCTTCCAAGTGGTGTTTTAGTTTTCTTTCTTTTCACATAAAAGTGGAAGATATAATGCTTTACCTTCCTCAAATGAATGTATTCTAGAAGGGCAAAGCATTGTATCCTACGCTTTTATTGGACTGGATCTCAGAACACTCTCCAACAATAATTAATGAACATCGCCTCACTGCTCTTCTTTAATCTAGATAAGCATCAGCAATATTTTACACAGCAGGGAATAGGGGAACACAGGTGTTAAGTGGCTTGCCCAAGGTCACACAGCAAGGCTATACCAGAGTTAGGAATGAAATCAGTTTTCCTTTGCAAGACACCCATCCACAAACTTTTAAAAATACTGCTGAAGTAATGCGGCTCCTCTTAAATTACAAAGCCCTGTAAGTGCTTATGTGCAGTCTGTGAACATCCTTAAAATCACTGTGAAGAGAAGAGCCTCCATTTACATGTCATGTTCCCCTGAAGTGGGATGCAGAACTAAGGAGAAGGGGAAGGTCTCAACAGTTGTCCAACAGCACTGTCCCATCCTTTTCTTGCACCTAACTGAGCATTTGCCCTGGCCCAGAAGCTAAGCATGGAAAGAAGGGTAGGCCAGAGGAAAATGAGTGTGCTAAAATATGATATATTACACCACTCAGTAATCCTTCAAAATATAAGAATTCTGGACTGTATTAATTTTCTATCACACCTCCTTTCTTAAACGTGGTATTAATGGCCAAAGAGCAGTGAACAGTCACTGAAAGTTATGAGGAAATGCAGATTTGGGGGCTTCATTCTTGTGTCTGTTTCCTGGAAATGGGAGAACAATCTACACTGAAAGAAAAGAAAAAAAAAGAAAAAAAACCCAAACCTCTCTGTTATATTTCCTCTCACCTAGACAGCTTCATGATCTTTATTGTTAATATAATGACATAGCTTGTTCCATTCTTCAATTGCTTGTCACCTGAACTTGGCAGGCTTCAGAAGGCCAAAAATGGAGAGAAGGCAGCCAGTAATTACCAGAACCAAACCCACTATCTTACTAGTAGGAGAGGTAGAAAACACAGAATATCAAATCACTCGCTCTCGTTAAAGAAAAGGGCTACAGACTAATGACAATGTGCTTCTGTTATTATGTCACATCAAAAGTTACCATAACCACCAGTTTTAATCAATATTTTTCAAATAACAAGAATATGTGTACTCCTTATGATCCTCCAGTCACATTCTTTGTTAGCTGGACTGTCCCCTCTTACCTGAATAGTGCTATATTCATGTTGGGTATGCAGTGCAAATGGGATGAAAGCATTTTGTCGTACAAAGGTAAAGCAAGGAGGTTTTGTTTTATCTGCTTCCCAGCTACCGGCTAGTTTCTGATATCCAGGTTTATCCTTCTTTAGCAGTACCATGATATCTTTCCACAGTTCCTTAACAAATAACAAGACTAATTAAGCATCACTTTGAAAATTCATAATGTGCTAGGGGAAAAATGTTTTCAAACATCATGGAATTATTTAGTTTTCCACATTAGAAAACTGATAGTGTCTGACAGAGGGCTGAGTTTTCAGCTCATTTGAGCTGGTATAGCTGGAACCAGACTGTAGCTGTTGGCATTATTTACCATTGTTTACCACAAGCTAAAACTTTATTCACAAGAATAGTTCTTCATAAATACAAGTAGAGATGCCAAAAAATTAGATTTAAGGCCCTATTGCCTGTAACTGAGCTCTTTATGAATAAGGATTACTCAGAAGAGCAGAAGGTGACCAAGGAGGCCACTAAATCAAAACAGACTCAAAACCAAAAAGGAATATATTATAATGAGAAGAACAGGAGAAAAGTAAACAGGGCAGATACTTGGAGCTGGAGAAGAGTGGTAACAGAGAGTAAACTGCACCTCCCACATTCTCAGCTGTCTACAAGGAATCAACTTTACCTGTTGCTGGTAAGAAAGTCAGATTATTGCTCTATCAGGACTATCCCATGCTCTCATGCCTTGTCCCCTGCAGACATTCTCCATACATAAGCTGTCTCCTCACATGCATATTAGAAGTACGTGAAAGGGTGGGTGCAAACAGCTACTTTCAGCAGCTTTCTGATGGGAGAGATTTTCTCTTAATCAGGAGAATTCCCCAGTACGCTTGTGAGATCACTTTAAACAGACTTTGCACTGTGTGATTGCCACTTGCATGACATAAATTTACCTAGTAAATTTAAAAGTTTGGTGTTGTATTATGAAAAGATGTGAATCATCAAAATGGAATGCTAAAAAGTCTTATAGGTATAGAAGACAAAAATTAAGCTTGTCAAATCAAACATGTCCACAGATGTTACATTAGTCTATGTGACATGGCAAAATTCACAAAAATAAGTCCTGCAGATGTTGGAAATGTGATCTGTAAGAGGATATTCTTTGACAAGTGGTAAGGGGATTAGAATAAGAAAAATGAGGTTAGGGTAGTAGCATTTAAATCCTTCATAGCTTTGTTGAAAGTAGAAGTCTACAAACTGACCTTGTAGTTGGATTACTGGAACAGGTACTGAATCCAAGGTATAATGATCACAAAATGTTTTTGCAGATTTTTACTCATTACCAAGCTTCCTTGAATCTGAGTATTCACTAGTTAAGAAACTACAGGAAAGTGAAGTGTGAGAGAGGACTATGTAGAGAAAGTGGCATGCTGCTGTAGGCTGTCATCCTGGCTGATAATATGTCATACCCATTCTCTAGGCACCACATCTTAATGACAAAAGAGGCACACTTCACAACGAGAATAGTCTTCCCATAGCCAAACTGGAAAACTTCTGAAAGAAGTCATGGGTCTTGTTCTATTTGTGCACCTGTGTTTTCCCCTGATGAAAACAAGGTCACGGAAGCATACCTGGACCTTCAAGTTATGAGATATTCCCAGGTCCTTCAGTTTAGTTGCAGCTAATGATAATGCATCATAGGTCACAAGCATTAAAAGAATGCATGCATAACTTATGTCTGATAAAATATTTAATATGACTATACTAGAAACCCTAATTACGTGTGGAGAGTTTAAAGTGAACCATCCAGATTGTATAGTGACAATTAACCAGCTGTGACTAGGAACAAAGGGAAAATAGCCTGTACAAAGGAAGAAACAGCAATGGCATTTACATAATTTACATACATTCTGATTATTTGTAAATCAGGATCGGGAAAAGCAAAGCTATTAGCTCCGGATGGGATCACTAGGCATTTCTGTTTATATCCAGCACTTAATTCTGAAGCAATATACATAGGCATAGGTGGGAATGAAAGTCATCCAGAATTTAAGGAACTAGATACATGTCATAAAACCAAAAGAAAGCAACCTTATATTTACAAGATTAAAAGTTCCCCTTCAAACTGTAACCACACAGACATGATTATTTGTTCTGGTTATATTTGAAAGGATTATGTATTGTATGTATTGATACTGAGCATTTCCTAAGAAGATTTTTAAACAAATGGTGTCTCAGCCTCTTGATTACTTCTCATTGGGATAATTCAAAGAATCATGGTTAGTAAGGGCATACGAAAATTTGTCGGAAAGGGTAATCAGAGTGGAACCATTTACCCATTCCGTATAAAGAATGTTTCTTACCTCTCATCGACTGTCCAATATTTGATTTAAAGCAGGAATTTTTCCTCAATTTGATTTGCAAAATACAATTGGCAAGATCAAGAAAGACATTTTATTCTTTCTTATTCCTATGGAAAATTTCAGCCTTTGTACCACCTTCAAACACAGTATCATATTCCTTTTATCAATTCATAATTCAAATAAGGCACCCTTTCTTCTCTATAGGCTTACACTGCGACAATACACATTAGTTAGAGATGTCAATGTATGTTTTATTACAAAAGTCAAACTAGGCTTTATCCATAATTTTCTAAATCTCATTAATGGTTCTTTCATACTGCAGATAGGATAAAGTAGCACTTTAAACTTTATAAATCTGTTTCCGCTAGTACAGGGAATCTATTGCCATCTGTAGTTACAGTATATGACAAAGGAATGCCTTGGGGGCGAGTCTGTTCAAATGCAGATAAGGTGGCCTGCAATGAATCACTGTCCTCTGGAAGTGACTAGCTTGTTAATAAAAGGTCAGAGATCATAGCATCACTATTTCTCCAGCAGAAAGAGAAGCAGTGGCTGGATTTTCTTTAACACTTCCTTTTTTTTAATCCCCACTGAAGTACTCTCAAGTATCTGTTCTTGTTCCTGCTGTCTCTGTTTTGCAGATGAGCACTACCTTTTGAAAAAGCACAATTGCACAATTATTTCTAACTAGGTAGGACTACTATACAATTGGACTGTACAGATTTCAGACTTCTTTGCAGGATGCGATTCAGTGTCACTTTTGTTGTTAAGAACATAAATTTCTCAGTAGCACAAACCCTCCTTTTTTAAAATTAGGCTAATACCAAAAGATGTGCCTTGGAGGACATTTCTAATCAGGGATTATCCTCTAGGCCTGTCAATGATGGCAGGTTTATTTCTCTTGACTAATTCCACTGAATTTTCTGAATGAAAATATAATAATTAAAGTTTCTCTGTATAACCTACCAATTTATATATGGCAGTCAAGCTTATGTTTCCATTTAAAACTTGTTTAGCCTTAGGCTCCAGTTCAGTAAAGAACTTAAGATCACGACTAACTGCTTTGCAGACCGAGCATTTTGTTGGGGGCATCTTGGCTCAGCAGCTATTTCACAAGCTAAAATTCCATAAACACTAATCAAAAGCTAGATAACTCTTCTCATGTAAGTTTGTATTTGGCCAGAAGTCTGGGGATACCCCAAATCCCCAGATACATTTTTATCATGATAATTTACCTAGCGAAGTTTGCAGTTGAAGTCTCTAGGGCAGCCATTCATGCATTTAGACTGAAAAGACAGTAAGGCTGTAAGAGTTCTAGCTAGCCAGGAAATATTTCCCAACAACACAGTATATCATTGGTACAACCCTGTTTAAATTTATCAAATACACTGTAGGGAACCTGCTCCCAGAATAAAACAATCCAAAACAAATAGACAATCAGGTCCCAGAGATATTCCATATTATTGCATTTTTCAGCAATTCTTTTTCAAAGTTACCCAAAAGCAGCAGGGCTGTGGAAGTCAACCTGATAAATGGAAAACCTTCCCTGAGAAACTTTGTTGACTGACAGATGGGAGAGAAGGGGAGACAGAGCAGAGCTGGGATTCCGAATGAAGCAGCTGGTCACTGCTTAATGGGTTTTATCAAGAGTGGAGGATTAGATTTCATTAACCTATACAGACAGAGTAGGTACAATTCACCTGAGCACAGGAGTACATTTGATACTGTAGCAGACTTACGAGATTGTCGAAGTGTTGTGTGGGTCTTGTCCCGATATGAATTTCAGTGAAGAAAGGGAAATAATAAAGGAGAACCTTGAAAGGCAGTTTTCAATTTCCTTGTTAGAAACTTACATTGCATCCCCAGCTCCTCTGACCTCATGCTACCCCTAGAGAAATCTTAAGATTTTAAAAGCATCTTTCTAGGCTGGCCATCTATTTATTATGTAAGGAGAGAACATACTCCACACAGTATTTGATGCTTCTGATACCTAAGAATTGCTGCCACAGAAGGCCTTTCAGTCTAGCAAAGAGTTGTAGAGAGAATCTCTCATTAAAGCATCCTTTGGTCTCAGTACAACTGTCGGATGAAACAATTGGAATGGCAGCCATAGAGCCTTTGCAAGACAAAAAGCGTTAATGCTATTTTGAGACTGTGTTTCTCCTTTCTTTGCTCAGTTTCCTCTAGCATCTTGGGCCATTCCACTGAATTGATCTATACCATGTCAGCTATCACAGTCTGAGTTTCTTGCAGTCATAGCTGAACAAAGTTTCTACAAAATTGTAACAGTATGATTTTCACCACCTTTGCATAGATGACCATACCTGTATGAGGGGTAAAGAGGTACAGTGAAGCCCAGTGAAATTCTCCTACACACAAAATGTTGACTCTGAAATACACATATTTTCCATAGAGGGAGATATCCATGCCACTTTTCTACTTAAAATTTTAGAATGCATTTGGAATTCAGAGGATCATGCAATCTACTCCAAACTGAGCTCAATTCTCATTTATACAATGCTCCACTTATACCAGTCTGTCAGCATAAAGGACCTTCGGAGCAGGAGTAATTACAGTTATGCACACTTCATGGCCCCATTATTCTGACAAAGTGGCGTAAGGAAACTCCGATACAGAAGAAAATCAGGTCTACTTATTTTTTAATACAGTGACTTTAATATGGTTGTGTTTTATCTTCAGTTCTGTCTATATATCTGAGTCCTCTCCTGTGCTTTTTTGTGTTATTTCTATTGCTTGATACCATACTCAGTCTTCTTGGAGTATTGCATCTTCAATAAAATATGGGAACGTTAGGGGTGAAGAGTAAGATCTTAATTCAAGTCACATGCTGAGTGACAGGGGAATGAAAGCCTATGTGTTTTGAACTTATGCCATTTTCATCCTTTCAGATGTGCTTGTGGTTCTGCTCTGACTACAGGTCTGTTCTCAGTACTTTAACAACAGCAACTCCGTACTCACTGCATGGTGGAGATGTTCTTAGCTCCTGTGGCATCTCATAGTTTTGAACTGATTTGATTCTCCTTTCAGGCAGTATTCCTTGGTTTTGTTCTCCCCAGTTTTAGTAACTAGTAAACTAAAGAAAAAAGTTAATTTCTCTCTTTTAATAATCTTTCTCCAATAAAGCAGTTACAGGGATCATCCTTGTACTTCATGGGAAATCTTTTGGACTTTTTGTACCATTCATTCCACCATATTGCATTTTGGAAAGTTCCCTAAAACTGTAAGGCAAAATGTAGTTGTGCTGGGTCAGGCTGTAGGTAATCATACCGAGGAATCTAGAAATCAAGGGACAGGTTTTAGGCAGCCATCTCAGCAGAAGTCTGTGTCTCCTTGGGGTTTTAGGTCACATAGCAGGGGTTCTACATACACTTGACAAGGATACCCAGATCCATGAGTTCTTGGAAAGACATTGGGAAACATCTGAAAAGCTCTTAAAAAATTCCTAGAAAGATTTGAGATAAATGAAATCCTAGAAAAGGTCTACAGCTAGGAATCATTAGAAAGCTTTGGGGAAATTCTAGAAATTGGAAATGGATTGGGAAAAACCTAGAAAACACAGGGGATTCCCAGAAAGCTTCTACATTAAGGAATTCCTGAAAAAAAAGTGGGAAATTCAAAGAAAGCAGCAGGCAATTAATCTCTTCTGTATCTTCTGAAGCACCATAAGAAGCCATATCTGTGTTATGCATCTTTGAGGAAAAGGGAAAAGTCATGAAGCAATGAGACACAAAGGATAAAAGGGGACAGAGGGTAAATGAAGAGATGAGAATAGTCACCTAATTAGCCTTCTTCACCACCATAAGAGAAAACCATTAGCTGAAATCACAGTGCCTTTCCAGAATCCTTATCTTTCCTCACCACAGAATCGCCTTTTCTATGTTGCTGTGTCTAATACTGCTTTCCAGTCTCTGGTGGAAGCCCACTGTGATGAGATGTGTGCCCAAATCCGACAAAAGTGTGGAGGGGGCTTCGAAGTGCTCTAACTGCCAAGTCTTTCATTTACCTCATCTCCGGGTCATGTCTAGTTCTTGATGAATATCAGTTTGAGTGCTGTGTAACTACTACACCTCATGATTTATGAAACATGTCTTGGTAATGCTGTGGCTAGAAAGAGACCTTTTTTTCAAGAACTGTGCTGTTGAAAGAAACCTGGCTATTGTAAATTCAAAGGTGAGGAAGGGCCATACTTGACAAATCTTGAGTTGGCAGCAAAAACTATTTTAAAAATAAAAACATGAGAGAAAACTATCTTGGAGAAAGAACCAAGAGGGACCCAAGAGAAGCAGGTGTTTTGACTAGCCTTCAGTTGTGGAAGTCTATGTGTCCATGCCGACTTTAAAGTTTCAGGAGGCTGACTGCTACTGAGTCAGCCCCTCTGCATGACATGCCCCAAAGATTTACGTAATGACAAGGAGTGTAACTCCTGACACACAACAGGGGTCAATTTGAGGGTAAGCATCCCCAGAAGGGAATAAACTTGCCCTGACTGGGGGCCAGCACACCTCCACCAGGTGGTAGACAGTTGATTCACAAACTGGAGTGTGCCCTATTATCACACCCCTCAGTGTACCCCAGTCTACATCACGCACCCTCTTGGAGGTTCATACAAAGAAGCCCGTACGAACGCAACTTACCTCTATTTTCACAGGAAAAGTCCATGAGTAAGAGCTAACGCTGCCAGAAGACAGAACATACACCAAGCGTTTGTCAGGGAAATACAGGTCAAGGCAATGGGACTTCCAATTTCAGCAGTGGAAGCCCTGTTTCTTAAAGTAGTGCCAAATGATAATGGGGCTCAACTGCACTAAACTTTGTACATCAGAGCCTATCACCTGGACAGACTTTGATGCAGGAAGAAGAAATAAAGCACAGGTGACAGGATTGCCTCAAACAATCAGAGCAAAAATGCCATGGTAGCAAAAGTCAGGTTGGTTCTGCAAAGATGGGTTATTTGATGAAAAAAATTATTTTTTTCCTTCCTATGTGCCATTGCTTTCTAAAGAATAAGACTCTGTGCTAGAAGCCTATTAGTAGCAACTGTGATTTAAATATCTGTAGGAAACAGGATTCAGATTCAAGAATGAAGGGCATGAATTCTACAAGGCATATTCATAGAAACATGTTTTTGTGATGCAAATATAATGCATGTGAAAGCTTTGCTCCCTGCAGCATCTAAGGATTCGTATCTGACAATTCTGCTAAAGGACAAGGTAATTAATTACCATGCCAGAAAATATTGTAGTGGTGCTCCCTTTCTGCAACTTCTGTATGTGGGCAGTTCCACATCAGTTGTTCCAATTGTCCCTATGCAATATTTGACTTTTTGAAAGTGGTCCCCCAAATATAAATGAAAGTTTCAGATTAAAATTAAAACCTGAACAGAAATATATTGTTGAAAGGCCACTGTTTAGAAGAGATTTCAGGGAAAAATGGAGTATTAAGGTTAACCTCATACTGTATGAAGAGATAGAAATCTTTTCCCTGTGTCCCAGTTCACTGCAGGTTCCCTTTTCCAAAGCTTGCTAGCTGCATTCTGGGAACGAATTTCCTCCACACATGGTAGTTGTTTTCTTGGATGCAGCTGTCCACATAGCTAGAGTTAAGAGGGCACAATACTTTTAGAGGGAGATTCCTGATAACATATATATATATATAATTTTTTCTTCCATTTTATGAGTAAACAATCCGATCTGGGCTCATGGAATGTCACAAGATGTCACTGTTTTTCATGTATCGGTAGTTTCTTATTCTGATTGGCCTTGGGTTTCACAGTACATTAAAGTATGCAAGTGCTATATGACTTTATAGGTACATGTTTTACTACTACACCATCCCTGAAAGCATGTCTGTGAAGTAATCTGGTGAGGAACTAGCAAAATAAAAAAAAAAAAGAAAAAAATTCTATTCAGTTTTATCTCCGTTAAAGTAAATATAACTTCTACACATAGTATGTATATTTTACAACTATATCTTAGACAGGTAGTAAAAAATACCTTCTTTTCCATGCACATTTTGTGTGCAAGGCTATATTTGTATATGCAAAAAAATAAAGGACCCATCTATGTACTTGTGATGTAACATTATTAAACCATCTAGTCTAAGGCAGGAAGATGGTACATTTGATTCAGATTTGTTTTTCTGGAAATCTAGGTTTTGATGCTAAGTGAAAAATAGGTGTGAGCTTTAGTAGTCACAGCAAGCCAGCTCCATTACCCTGTAAGATTTAAGCGCCTAAATGTCTGTATGGATCTGTTTTGCAGTGTGTCATGAACACTGTTCTCACATCTAAACTGTTTCTCAGTGCAGAAAGATCAATAACAATGGCCTTGATTGTAGACGTTTCAACAGGAGTTTGAACTCCCTGTCACTCCTTCTTGGGCTAATAGGAATTTGTAAGGAATTAGCATGTTAATTGCAGAATGTCCTATTCCACTTAAGAGATCTGTCATCTTGAATGACTTCTGAGCATCAAGGCTCTCATGCTCTACTGTGTTATACTATCTACTGTGTTATACTATCATAGACATTTATCAGCTAGCAGAAGCGAGAACTTAGTTCAGAAGATTTGCTACATGTTTCAACGCTTTAAAACAAATTTAGTAATAAAAATATATTACCAATTCTCTTTCAGAAGGCTACAGGAATGACTTCACGGTTTGCTGAACCACACCATGCATGACACATTTAATACGTGGGACAAAAGAAAGACAGGAGTGCTGAACAGGAACCAAAAGATTTGGATGCATGAATTATACTGAAAAATATTTCTATTATGGTTACTAAATCCTCTATTGACTTTTCCCCCCCCCAAACAGACTAAATATAGAAATGTTTCACTTACTGTAGCACTATTAATATGCATGGCTAGAATAGCAACAAGTTACCTCCTTGCCTTCGTCTTCCAGTTGTCCCCTTCTTTAGCAATTCTTGTCACTACAGCTCAGTTCAATTGTTACAGAGCTTTCCCCATAATACTGTGATTTCAAAGTAATTCCTGACTACATCCATAAATTACCAACAACTACACATGCTCCCAGATCTCTGGGAGAAACTAACCAGTGAGTTTACATGACAATGCTTTGCACATAGGAAAATGACCAAAACAAATAGATGCAACTTAAACTTGTTGGTCAATTCCTTTTTGTTTTATGTGTCCGCACTGTTCAGCTCAGACAGGACAGCAGTTGCAGGCAGAATTTTCAAGGAGAACTCTCTCCTTAACATCTTAAAGATATCCCTCCTAACCTCGATGTTTAGTTTTGCATTGACATTTATATTGATAAAGGGCCCTGTCTAGTGATCAAGGTTCTAAAATGGATTCATTCTATATAATATACAAGTAATACAGAATATGTTCTATATGGTATTTCATATAGCAATACTGCCATATAAATGCACATTATGAAGCTGCTTTCTTCATGGTGGCAAGTGGTGTTTCAGGAAGAGAGAGAGAAATCCACACAATGGCAAGATCATAACACCAAGGAATTCCCAATGAGCATACAGTAAACAGAAGAAACAGATGAGAAAAACTGGGAAATAAATGCAAAGATAAATTTATTGCAGTACTAACAGATTGAATGAAATGTGGTGGAAAATGCAACAAATTGGGAAATAAATATTGAACTCGGCTGCTCAGATAGATATGACTAATATTTATAAATTGGGAATGTATGTAATTCAAGTTAGCTAGCAGAAGATAAAATCCTAGAAAAGACAAGGCTTTTAGTAACCTCTTTACCAGTCAGCAGGCCACTCTGATCCCTGTGGTCTTTTGACTTGATCTGCTAACTCATAGACTGCTTTGACGTAGGATTTTAATTCATTTTACATTTTCCTAGTGACATTTTACATTTTTGTAGTGAAAAGGCAAAGTATGCAAAGGTGATATCATGAACATTAAAGAAACAGTTTAACTTGCTTTCACTATATGAATATAGAAATTTTAACAAACTAATTTATAGATTGTCTGTAATGCTACTGTACAATGCATAAAGAAATCTAATTAACCATAGTGAGTCTAACAGCACTTCCACTGTCAGTCAACAGAGCTGCACTACATGATGAAATTATGATGTGTGCTATTTGCTCTATACACAAATTAACTGACATTTTTGATGGTTGCTACCATGATCCTTTTACAGACTGCACTTGAAATAAAGTAAAACATATACCAAATGGAATTAAATCTGATTGAATAACGTAATACTAGCCTCAGTCCATTTTTCCCCAATCAAAGATGTAATAGGTTTTGTAATACTAATTATTAATGACTTGCAATTTGTAGAACAGATTTTTAACAGTTGAGTTAGACTACCCACCAGCCTGTAATTTTCACATTATCTTTTAATTTATTGGGATTACAGATTTTAATATGTGATGAAGTTTCTTTCCAAACACCTAATGCACTTAATAAATTTTGGTAATACATGTTTCCTGTATTCTGCACCTGTAGCTCTACTAAGAAATTATTATTTTGATTCTATTCAGTAGCAGGGCACTTAAATAGTGTAAACATCTCTAAACCCAAATAAAAGTCCAATGGTTCTGCCAAAAGATATGCAAATGTATCTGAGCAAACTATACAAGAAGAGCAGATTGGTGGCCCTTGGCTTTGGTAAAGATAAGTGTAGAAGCGATGACTGAGATGAAGAACTAATAGCAAAGTCCATAAATAGTGTGCATAGGTAACTAAAAAAATTACTTCCTCTCCCCTCCCTAGCCCATGGCACTTACCTAATCATACAGAAAAACAAGCAGCATGTTCTCCCCGACACACAGTGAGTGATCATGTGTAGCAGGCATTGGTTGTACCAGAAGATGGCAATCCTCAAGCACTGAAACCTCTGAGACCTCCAGCTCCCCAAAACGGCCTCACTCTGCAATCAGGAATGTCACTGTCAGAAGCAGTTTCCCCTGGTGGCAGGGCCCAAGAGGTCAAAATCTATCCTGATGTACCTGATGTTCTTAATAGCGTCATATGCTTTTTTTTTTTTCCCAGCAAAGTGCTCTACTGCATGCTGAGCTGAACCAAGATGCTTACAATCAAATGCTTAATTTTAATCATATGCTTAAATCCTTTGCTGAATGAAGACTTCTACTGGGGCACAGGTTAGTGCTTACATCTCCAATACTTAGTCTATCTTACCACCTATTACTACTTCTATTATTTTAATGAAGAGGAAAATTTTCATACTATTGCTAATAAAGTGGTTTACAATATTATGCGTGTTTTTTCCAAACACTTTCCAAGTATTTTTTTTCTTGATGCAGAGTATAAATGAAATTCTAGCCCATATATGCAACCTACTCATATTAAATGAGGTTTTTTGTTTTAGTGATACAAAGCACAAGGACAGAAAGCAAATTGTGGGACACAAAATAACTTGTTCATGAAGGAGTTAAAGTATTCATCAACAGGAGCACTTTGAAAACACAGGAAATTCTGATCCATCACTTAGCTGTAGGCTTATGTGCCATTTACAACAAGCGTGTATATTTTGAGATAGTTGACAATGACATCTTTATGTTTTTGTTATCAAAGCTTCCATCTTACAATCCCCTTTGGTCCTGAGTATTGTTAAAAATGTGCCAGGGTTATGGCTGTTCATACCTTTCCTCTTCTAAGTGGTACAATGATCAGAGAAGAGCAAAGTTTTATGATCCCTTCAAGGTATTTGAAAATGACACTAAATGACGTTTATAAAGATTTCTAAAAGTCAGAAGAGCTTTATTTTCTTTTTAAGGGCTTGTTCTCATCCTTTTGAATTGTGTTAGATGCCAGTTCCTCCACTCTCCTTCTAGAAAAATACAAAGCGTAAGTTTCACAGGTCCCATAAATCTACGGAGAGCACTTGCAGATCAGCCATCGTGGACTTTTTTTGAGTAACAGCTTTTCTTAGGACTTCCATGGTGTTTATCTTCAGAGCTTACTGCAAGCATTAACTGTTACATTTTTGCATCCTTGTGAGGAGTATTCCCATTTTATGGAGGAAAAGTGAGGGAGATGAAACCAATTTAGAACCAGGCATCAGTACAAGTAATTTGTCCTGGAACTTGGAAGATTTAGAGGAGGGAGTTAGGAGTTTGGAGTGGGCAATTTTCTTCTGAACTGTTGCAAATGAACACAAAAGTTCGGTTCACACTGTAGCTGAGGAACTGCCATTCAGACTGCAGCTATTCCAATCTGTTGACTATAAACTGTAGTTGTGCTGTATGAGACATTGTGCCTCTGGAAGCCTCCTACAAAAAAACCTGAGTGCGTGGTTTTAAGCACATGAATAATCCCATTTGCTCAATTTCTTTTGTGATGAAAGTTATACAGCTGGCAAAAGGCTGAACTGAGTCTTAATTCCAAAGGAAATGTCTTAAAAATCAAAGGGTGAAACTCCCATTCACTTTAATGGGAACAAGCTCAGGCCCATAATTGATGCTTTATGGATATTTGCAACATGTGAAAAGTTGCAGGGAAAAACATCTAATTCTAAGATAAGCATATTAATCTCTGGTTCCAGAATACTCATATTAACTGAATTTGCATAAAAAAGCCTCTGGAGAATTGAGGTATTTTCTTACAGAATAAAGATCTGTTTAAAGAAAACCTTGATTACAAAATGCAAAAAATCTAGAGACAAGAACACTACTACTTACTAAGTGTGCTTCCTCTTCCTTCTTAATTGTTATTCATAATTGCACAAAAATACAGCAATGTATTTCCCAGAAAAAGAAAAACGGTTCATGCATTAACACAGAAAAATAGTGAATAGAAACAGGCAACAACATTAGTAAGATTGTACCTCATTGTACAGGTGTGCACAAACCTGACCAATATCCACACAAAAAGAAGCCAGGAAACATGACTTTTTCCCCAGACATACACAAGCACAAAGCTCGGGAGAGAACAACTCCTAATGAGGTCGTGCACTTCTCACTGGGCAGTCACGCAGGAAACAACTTACGTTCAGTTTACTTCTTTCCTACCAAATGCCCTCGTGGCAAGTCTTAGCACAAAGGGAAGAGTGCTCTGCAAGCAGATACCTATTACATCCTAATGGGAACATGAGTTCCCAACTCAATCCACACTTTCAGCATAGCCTGAAAATTTACAGCATAGCTGCCTTGACTCACACATACATAATATTAATATAATATTGCAATCACCATTACTCTGTGTGGCATAAGAAATTTTGTTAAACAGGCACAAGGTGACAACTAGCGGTCAAAATCTGTAAGGAGGAACCAGTAAGATCCATATCAGAGTAATTTTCAAGATGTGTGTTCTTTTCTTTTAGATTGAGATGACAAATAATCCTGAATATCAAAAAATATATATTACTTTTGATCTTCTAATTAATTCAGACTTGCAAGAGAGAAGGATGGAGGCAGAAGAACAGAAAGCAGGAAGTTCTCTTTCCTGCTTTGCAGCCACTGCAGGTGGCTTTAGAAATCGTCAGAAACATAGGGTGACAAGCTGAGGTACGTGACAGCAACTTTGTCTCCCTTACACCAAGCAAAGTTGCCTTGAATGTGACAGGAATGGTCTTGCATGGATTCTGGGGCAAGGTCCAATTGCAAGCATTGTGCTAAACCAGCCCATCTGTGGTTGTTAGGCTAAGTGTGTAGATAACCGAAAGAGAACACAGAAGAGGCATCAGGACAGACCAAATACCCGTTTGCCAGAATGACCCTGCCAGAACACTAGGAGTTTGGTACAGCTTACATCAGTCCATAGAGTCTCTGAATTGAGTCAAAGCCAAAAGCTGGATTAAAAGAATGTCCCTTCTCATCACCCACTACTCTTGGACTACACTGCAGTCAGTTATTACAAAAACAACCCCATCTCCAAATCCTGTTCTTTTATCTTTTTAATTAACGGGCAAGTTCACTAATATACTTCCCGGCTGTGGGAAATAAGAATATTACAAGGACTGTAATCACTGCACCACCTGAAGTCAATTTTATCTAGTGACTTTGACACTAGAAAAAAATCAGTTTTCCCACTCTATATGCCTACTCAGAAAAACCTAATTCTGTGGGGGCAAAGCTTCCAAGACTCCTAAAGAACCTATTGAGGTTTATTGAGGAACTGCAAGATAGCATGATGTTTTAAACACTTTTATGACTAATTTCTCACTTCCAGAAAAACTAAATCACTGCAGTTTACATATGTCTTTTTGAATTAGAAGAATGTTATTGCACAAATACTTGATGTCTTAACACTGTTTGCTGGAGTTCAGATGTGAAAAAGGGGTTTGGACTGAAAATAAGTCTTTATGATAATGAATAGACTGACTCACAGGAAAAACACATTGACTGACTTAACAGTTAACTGCCAGTCATTTTCCTTGTTCCTTTGTTGGGAGTGTTTTTAACTTCAAATAAATTGCATCATTATCTCTATCAGTAAAATGTAAATTCCATCTCAGTTTTGATAAAGATCATCAATACAAGAAAAGAATTACCTTAATGTCCATTGTACTGATAGATTCTTAGAGGCTGTACTTTTACAATGATATGTTAAATTTTTTATCAGTTTCCTTAGTGAGATCAGCACTATTTATAAGCACTGAAGATATTCTCAGAAAATACAAGCAAGCACGGCAGTAATAATATATGGAACAGGAGCACTAGAAATTAAGTGGCAATATTATTGCTCAGTATTTATAGTTATATTCTCAGCAACTCGCCTGTTACTAGTGGCTTTCTAATATTAACTTGCTTAACCTCTGAACCAAGAAGGTACTTAAACATCTTTGTAATTTGAGTGGGGCTACCTAAAAGCTTAAAATGAGACACGTGACTATGAGGACTGAGTTCAGGCATAGCCAAAAAGGAAATTGTTATGGACAGCAGACTGCTAACAATGACGAAATCCCAACAACACTAAAGCGGAGCCTTTGAGCCCCATCTTCCTTGGTTGACTTGGACCACAAGTGCAGCACGCCCCGTGCATCGATGAAGGTGTGCAGGGGAGGACTGGAAGCTGGCCGAGTCCTGCTTGGAAGCTGGAAGCTGGCTGAAGCACTGCTTGCTGGCCAGTTCTGTTACACAACCTCAAGGGAGCTGGGGCACTTGTGAGCTGTTCTTACCTTTGAAGTGGCGTAAGACAAAACTGCCTTTCTTACTGAAAATTATTAACCTGGTCTTACTGAACTCTTCACCAAATTGTAGCCCATTTTATGAATGCAAGATAACAAGATACAAACAGCTTGTCAGAAGCCACATAGTCAATGTTGGCACAATCAGGACTATAAATTCTTTCCTAATCCCATACTTATTCCCTGAGATTAGAGTTCCTCATACAGGAAATAAATAAGTACCAAAGGTTGGAGCAGACAAATTTTTTATTTCTTATTTTAAAAGAAATATGTCTGTAATTATTTATCATAGCTTCAAATGTTTGCACGGAATGCACAGAATTTTTCTGGTAGGTTTTTGCTATTTATTATGATATTTTCCTGCCTCATCTGAAGTTACTTGGAACTTGCATGGAAAGACATTCAAATGTACAGTCTAAACACAAAGGGCCTTTCTGTCTTCTACAAATAATTCAGTTAGCTGCAATAAAAAACTACTAGTGCAAGTCCCACCTAGAATATAAGTGTAAATATAGAATGAACTTGAGACAAGGAGTAACAGTGTCATATTTATGTGATTTATGACAGCAAGGTTCAATGCTATCACTATGATAATTTATTCCAAGCAACCACTTTCATTTCAATAGTGGTTAGGGTCCAGTTCTGGTAAACAGATTGGTAAAGTTCCCTGAGCGGGACACTAATAGACTGCTGGTTTTGGATGATCTTCAAATCCCCATTTGGATTTGGAGACCCTTGAGCTTTCTTCCACTTGAGTGAACTGCAGCATTGGCCCTCTCTTTGATTTTGATTTAACATTGATTTTGGTTCAGGCTTACATCCTAGGCCATTCCCAGTGGCAATTCAGAAGCTGACTCACAAGTTCTTCCATCATCCCTGCCATGGGGCCAGCAGCCCCTGGGACAGGGGAAAACAAGAAAGAGCAGGAACTGTTCCAGCTCTGCCAACTTAATTGCTGGAAACGTGCCAGAAGCTTCAGACAACTTCAATAGCAGGCCTTTGCTGATCTGACTTATTTTGACAGAAATAAGCTAGGGAGCGCACAGGCAAGCTGCTGTACCAGATCAGTGGGAACCTTCAGCAGCGCAGTAGTGATGAATGGCAGCAACCTCTTCCATCAACACAGGGTAAGCCACAGTTCAACTCATTTTGCTTAGAAGTTGCCCAGTTCAAAACAATTTCTACAACTGATCTTTTCTGATCCAAGCTAATTTTGAGTCAAATGAGTCAAAATGCTGGCTCCTCTGAGAAGATACAAACCTTAATTCTGCTTTACTGCATTGGAATGTGTTATGTTGGTATAAAAACCTTTAAGCATGTGGATTTTGTAAGTACTTTTTGAACTCTGCTTGCATAGCTAAATCAAAAAGTCTTTCCCTGTAAATCTGGCCTGAAGAAACTAGGTGTCTAGCTTGTAATTAATACATTCGGTACTCTTAAACTCTGACAGAAATCCCAGCCGCAGCTTCTAGATAGTAAAATCCTCACAATTAAAATATACAAACATGCTTCAGAGACCTGTCTAAAACCATTTTGCAGTGATTTTTACCTCTAGGCACACAAGTAGTCCAATGACTTCAGTACAGCTTAAAGGTTGGCAAGATTAAGTTTAAGAAGTTTAGCCAACTGTATAAATACAAATGGAACTCAAATAAATGCAGCAAATATCAAACCCCTTCATTTCAGTGAGTTACAGAAGGAGTTTTGAATGGAAATTCATACAATAAAAAACTGATGCTGCAGCCAGCATTTCTGTCTGTTTTGAATGTACCACCAATGTACACAGGAGATTTATGTCCTGCTTCTACCCTAAACACACCCTGCTAAATCAAACCATTTCCCTTGGGATCAAATAGACTGTGCCAAATTCTACAGTGAAAGCCTGATCCAAAATTCATCGAACTCTGCAGAAATATTCCAATTGATTTGGGTTGGCTTTGGAATAGGCCCATATTGACATCCATTCAGCTTTATTGAACTAAGCTTTCCTGTGGAGCTGCAGCAGCCAATATGGCCATAATGACTTCAAAACCAAGCTTTAAGGCCATTGCCAGTCAAATAACATCACGGCAAGTAAATGACAGCAGAATGAACTCATTATTATTTATCTAGATTTTAAAAAATGCATGTTTCTGACCACCTCACTACTGTATTTTCCAAGTGAAGAAAACTTTCAGTTTGCCTTTGATCTCTCTTAGATTTTTTAGTCTGAGTCACAAACTACTCATTTATCACAGGCCACTGAGATAAGAATAAGGTTTGCATGAGGATGATAGACATAGCACAGTAAAAAGATGCACAAAAATTAATGTATTTGGGAGTTTTAGCTATCTGCTAGTAGACAACATCAACTACCTAATTTTTTCCTGCCATTAAACTCATGTTAAAGTTCTACTGACATCAACAGGAATTAAACATGAGCTTGCCACTTAGGATTTGGCATTCTCTCTTGTCACCAATTCAATTCTCTGCTGACTTAATGGACAACGCACTCTTTTATGACAGATCATCTCACTTGCTTGAAACATTTATTTTCTCACATGTAATGCCATAATTTCAAGGAGACTAGTTTAGGAACAAGGATGTCTGTGTAAATATAAAAGATAAGGTCTCTTTGTGGGTTTATTATGTTCTGGATTGGAATGTTATTGTAAGAAATTAGTTGGGAAAGCCCAAAAGAGAATTTACAGTCAAATCCATGGAAAACATTCATCTATTTGAGTAAAGGAGTTTAGTAAACATCAATGGAAACATTTACTGAGCATTTCCTAAAGCATGCTTAAATACATCTAGACTACAGATAGAGGCTGTTACACATGCCTTTTACAATACCAGTGTAGGAGATACTAATCTGGATTTTAAAAAGGCATAAACAAGAGAATTGCATATGCTATTTTGCATGACTGAAAACACAGAACACTCAACAAACAAGGTTTCAGGTTGAATAATAATTGTTTCTTCTGCTGATCCGAGCCTTCATTTGATAACATGGTCTTAAAGCAATGACTTGGAAGGACTCCTTGCAGTCCTTATTTCATTAACTTTTCAAGAACCAGATGCAGATCATATTTCAACCTCTTTAAAAATCTATACTAGTTTGGTGCTTCTGGACAACTCATTCAGTGCCCAAAGGCATATCTATATAATGGCATACCTGATAAATGCCCGCTCACCCACAGGCTGCCTTAGTTCCCTAAATCCTATGCATTTCATTTTGCCCAAGAGGGATAACTCTCAGTTGCCTAAACTTAAGTATTCAAATGACACTCAGCATTCTGCAATCCTATCAAGGAGAGAAATTCCTCTTTCTGCACAGTCCCACTGTTCAATGAAAATGCATCAAAGAAAAAAAGTGAATTCTTTAAGTCATTTGTCCCTAAAGCCTTGAATGACTGTGCCTCGTGTCCAGCCTCACTGTTCTCACTGGGCAGATGATGGCAATTAGTTTGTTAAAATCCTGAGTCTCTTTATAATGCATGAGAAGAGATGGAGTAAACATCAGCAGAGACTGCTGCAGTGCAAAGAGCACTTACACTACCCTGAGAACTAGCAAAATGAATACAAGAATCACATTGACTACTAAGTGCCTGCAGTCCAATTCTTCCTTTCAAATAGTGGTGATACTGTCCCATCCAGTTGCTTTGAAGCACTCAAGAAATCTGATCTACCGCAATTAAATACCGTCAGGCTGACTTGAAACCTATGACTCCTACACATTTCTCAGAGCCGATGAAAATAACAACCTAGCCTGTGGTTTCTTCTCTTAAAGATCCTCTCCTTCCCCATTCAGAGATCCAGGCGTCCTCATTTTGCTAGAATCCAGACAAAGGTGCATTTTACAAGTATGCCCTGGGCTGAAGAGCTGTTTATAAACCAACCTATGTTCAATCTATTATGCATGCATCCCCCGCTGGAGTATTTGTAATATGACCTCTGCATCCCTGCCAAGAGCTGGGATATCAGTTTGAAACCCAAAGCATCTCTCTCCCTCCCCCTTCCCTCTGCCTTACAGTGATCAATGAAGGCATCCGCAGTCGAGGCCGTTGCAGGATCACCTTTTCACACCTGCCCCGAGCCGGGATTTTCGTTTGCAGCCCAAAGCCCCTGCTCCCTCCCTTCTTTCATGACAGACCAAGCCACCCCGCAGGGCGCTACGGCCCGGGGCAGCCCCCTGCCCACCTACCCGCGCTGTGCGGCTCCCCAGCCCGCAGCCCCTTGACTCTGCCAACGATGCCTTTCCGCAGAAAGGGAAACCCAGCCTCTCCCCGCGCCAGGTGCACCTCTTTTTTTTTTTTTTGGGGCGGGGGGGAATAAAAAATTGGACCCACATTTTAAACAAAGTGAGCAGCAGCTTCTGGAATATGCCCGAGAAGACAGACAGCCGAGGCGGCCGTGCGGGAAGGCGGTTGGGTTTTTTTTTTCTGCCTTCCCCCC
>JAVKLA010000002.1:32032760-32119515 GCA_034782735.1 Sagittarius serpentarius | reverse complement strand
CGCCGAGCCCCGCCGTGCCCGGCGCTGCCGCCCGCCGGCCCGCGGCACCCCGCAGCACAGTCTGCTACTCGGGGAAACGGCGAAATAGTCGGAATTAGGGGAGGAAGGGGGAAATCCAACCAGCTATGGCACCTCCTTACAGCTGAGGTGGTGGTAGGTGGCTGCAGCAAGCGGCTCGGAGCTTGACCTCGATTTGTTTTTGGGACTGCAGGCAGGAGTGGCAAATCCGATGAGCTGAAAAAAAAAAAGCAGGAAGATTTGGGGGTAAGTAAGAGATTGCCCCAAAATTGACACTGCTTTTTTTTTTTTTTTTTGGAGGGGGTATCTATGCAGAGGTGTTGTGGATTGAGGAATGCGATTAGATAGCCATTGCAGCGCAAGTACTTCGCTAACTCTTGGCTGTATCCTCTTGTTGCCCTTCCTACCACCAAAACCGCGAGAAGTTTGGGTTTGTTTTTCTTTTCCTTCTTGTTTAAATAAGTTTTAAAATACTGTCATTCTTAGCGAAGCCGGCCGGCGATGCACGGCAAGCCCCCGCTGCTTGCAGACTCTGGACTTCTGTGATTCAGATTTTGGGGGTGGGGGGGAAGTCGACACGACGACACGACCGCCAATGTAATACAGCTCCCAGCCTCCCCCCGACCCCCCCAGCCCCAGGGCGTTTCCGCGCTGCTGTGCGGCCGAGCTGCGGGGCCGGAGCGGCGGCGGCGGCAGCGTGGGGCCGTGGTCGCGGGGGGCGGCGGGGCCATCCCGGCCGGGGAAGGGCAGCTCCGTGCGCGGGGCAAGAACGACCCCTGCAGTCGCCTGGCGGAAAGCCGCCTCGGCTCGCCGGGGATTGCAGAAACCCCAGCAGGGCTGGCGGGAGCCGGCTGCTACGTGCTCCGCGCCGTGGAGGTGCGGTAGTCTGCGGGGTGGCGGGGGTGGAGGGGGCGAATGCGTTGCAGCGGGTATTAATCTCTTTCCGCTCATTTTGTAGCAGCAGGAGAGGAACCCCCCTCTCTCCCGCGCCTCCCTCCCCCCGGCATGCCGGCACTGCCCCGCTGAGACGTGCAGAGTTTGGGGTTAACTTCCACCTGGCCGCCCTGGACTAGAGACTCTCCGGACCGGATCAGTTGGGGTTTGTTGTCTATGCCTTGCTGGGAAATCTGGTGGATTTTTTTCTCGCTCGTGGAGGAAGAGCCCCGTGCTGGCAGTTGGCTTCGTGGTCTTTTTTGGAGGGCGAAGGAAGGGAAGGGATCTCGCTTGAGCCGTGCAGAGAGAGAGCTCGGACATGTGTTGTCAGCACATCTGGGGAATACAGTCTGCAAGTCCGAAAGGAAATTTGCTGGGATCATTCAAACTGCGATATTGATCTGTGTTATTTTTTTTCGCCGAGGGATGCACTTGGCATGAGAATCGGAGGATGGAAATTGTTTGGGAGGTGCTTTTTCTTCTGCAAGCGAATTTCATCGTCTGCATTTCAGGTACACAGCTAGCACAGAAAGGGTGGTGGGGAGGGCAGAAATACCATACAGGGTTCCCAGGCTTCCCCTTAATAAGGGGCAAGAGGTACAGTTAAACTCAAATCAAAATAGTAGTTGAAAAATACATGAACCGTGTATTGTGAGTGGGTTGTGACAGAAATCAACAAACATCAGTTCCCCCCCGCCTTAATTCCAATACCTGTGTAGTAATTATGATATATTGGTTACAGTAAATAACCACAGTGTACTGATTAAGCAGATACTTATAATTCCTAATGTACCTGATTGTGATAATTAATTGCAATATTGCAGTAATCACAGAATTTCATAGCTCCTGAAGTTCTTAAACTCAGCTGATCGGCAGTTTGCGGTTCCTTGGTGGAGTTGTCATGTTCTGGTGCCACAGTTCAGGGTCTGCAAAGGGAGGAAAAACACTGAAGAACGTGCCTCTGCTTTTAAAAGGAGCTTTACTGTCACTGTACTCTGAAAATGAATTGAAAAAAAAAAATAGCCCCATTCAAAGAACTCCTTGGTGGCTGGGATTCCAGCTTTAGGCTTCTCGTTTAAGCTTGCAAAGATCTCTCTCCCCTCCCATATGTAGAAGTCGGGTGATTTCAGTTGTCACCAGAGCTTGTCCAATTAATGAATAGGCACGGCCGGGTGTCTAGCGTAAAGGATTGGAACAATTTATTCTTGGGGAAAACACTCCCTTCTGCTGCAAAAGCTCTGGCTGCCTTGTTAATTTGTCACGTCAGTCATGCTGGAATAATTATGTTGCAGGAGGCAGGAGTGGGGAGGTGGCCAGTTTTCTAGTTTGGGACACTTCAGGGAGCCCCACAGGGATCCAGGCTGCCTGCGTCTCCTGCTGTTCCACTTCTCTGCAGGCTGCTTCTGCCCTCAAGTCATTGCGTAAGTCGGCAAATGGGAACACAAGCAACACAGGCAAGGCACTGCTGAGGGGAGGTATGGGATCCTGGTGGACATCTCAGTCTCCAGCTTGGAGGTGCTTAGGGAGAGGGAGCTCCAAAGCTCCCTTGGGACCATGCAGAGATTGGCCTGGGCCATTTCCCAGCTGCAGCCCCCAGGCAGCAGCAGCACCTGCAGCATCTCACCCTGGCAGTGCCTGCCCCCACTGCGCTTCCTGCAGCACTTCCTGACTGATCCACCTTTCCAGCCCTTGGACTGGTGACACCTACACTAACATTTGGGGTGGCAGCATCTATGTTAATTTCTGTTGCATGCACCTGCCCCAGAACTTTTTTATTCCTGAGGAAACAGTGTTGCTATCAGCCCACAGGCTATGTCAGCCCTTCTTTTATCCCTACAGACTGGCACCATCTGCTACCAGGCACCCAGGTGACACTGGCAGCACCCCAGGCTGACCTTCCACTTGTGCCCATTGGTACCATCAGAATAATTCACTCTCCCACTCTTTAGAACAGCAAAACCTGCTGCCTCTTGTCATTTAAATCTCACACTTATCTATTTAGCTCAGCGTGATATGCCACCTGTCCAGTTCTCTTCAAATTAGGCACTTCTTGAAGTACCACAGTGAGAATGGAAGAATGAAGCTCATCACTTTCTTGGCCATTCTGACAGTAATATCCTGAGACAGAAAGAAGCTGTCCCATTCTGTGCAGGTCCTTATGCCACGCATTTAGCTGCCAGTGTTTCCTTATCTCCCCCTCTCCTTTCTTCTTCTTCAGACATGGGAACCCAGGCTTCTCAAACCGATAGTGGGATCAGTCCTGCAGGGGCTCTCGTCGCTCTCCATATTCCTCTAGCACTAAGAAGAGACTGATACCCATCTCTGTTTTCTTTTTCTCTTTTTTTGTTCATTTTTGGGAGAATAAAGTGAATAAGTGAATGGTAGGATCCTGTTGCTGTATGGTTATAGCTGTGGTTTCAAATAATTAATTTTAACCACATAGAGGATGTGTGCATGCTTTAGCCTTTCTTTTTTTTTTTCCCTAGGGATTTTTATTTTTTTCAGGAATTCTTAGTATTTGTCATCTTGGTAAAAAGGATTAAGATCTGTAGATATCTGACTGGCACTAATGCTTTGTATCTTTCTTCTGTCGTCCTTTTCACAGTGTGTTCTGTAGCATATTATCTAGCTGGGATGTCTGGATAACAGTGTAAGAAAGAGAAGGTGTAATGAAGACTGTTAAGGGTTGCCTCAACACTGAATTCCAGAAAATGTGTATTTTTAGCACTTCAGCACTGGTCAGTCATTCAACGTGTTACTTAAAAAACCCACTAGGTGAGCACACTGCTGCAAATTACAGGAGTGTGAATTAAGTAGTGTGGTAGTATTATTTTTTCATTTTTTTTTCTTTCTTATTAAGTCAGTTGTTTCAGCAGTGAACATACAAGACTGGTTTTCTGTGCATGGATCTTTCCTGAACATTAGCAAATGCTTGATTCAGTGTCTCTTTAAACCTGTGATGGCCCTCCTACTAATTCCAGTGGTTATTTGGATTAGGGCCTATTAAGGGCTGCTGTTCAAAGGGATCATGTCAGTCACTGAACTGAATGGACTATTAAGTTAGTTTATTATAATTAGTAAAGTTGTTTATTAAATGTAGGTTCAATGTTATGTCACGTTGTCTTTTGGTATGTATTTACATGACATTTAAATATAAATTATGCTGAATGTAGGACTTATGCTGTGTTTCTTATTTAAAATAAATAATGAAGTTATACAATTGGCTTTTTGGTGTCTCTCATGCATGATATTTTGTGAGACAGTATATAGAAAGTAATTTCATCTATTAAACAGAGGCATATATATTTTCTAAGTATTTTATAGCTAACATTTTTTATCAGTCAGTTACCTGTGTGTATGATAGATTACTTGGTTTGGAAGAAATGATAGAGATTTAGGAATATGTATTTTTTTAATTACTGGCCCTTGTGTTTGGGAAATAACTTCTCTGTGTACTTCGTAAATTAAATATTTTTATTTTCTTGGCATACTGAACTAAGGCTTTTGCTACTTGAAATTGCTTGTCTGAAAGGAGAATCTAGTTTCTTTGTGCAGATGCAAATGAGAAATAAGAACAGATTGAAGGACCATGAAAACAATTACTATCCTTTAGAAAGAAATGAAAGCCCTCTCTTTCCTTCGAAGTCACGATGCATATTTATTCCTTTGACTTGTAGTCTCTGAGGAAAAACAGTCATGATTTGTATTATGACTTTTGTTCCTTTTCATGATACTACAGCATAGAAGGAGCACAGGGTAGTGGAAGTGAAGATGTTCTGTAGATAGAATGCTGAAATAAGACCTCTCTGGTTGTTGTTCCTTTGAAGATGCAGATAATCATGGCATGGGGATTATACTGTTTATATAGAAAGAGGATAACTGTTGTTGGTATGATGTCCTAAATTTCCTTCCTGGATAATAATACCACCAAAGATTAATTAGCATTAGTATTTTCAGGTAGGATGTTGTTGATCCCGTAATGGCTGCCACCTTTGCTTGCACAGTCATTTGTATAAACCATGAGCAATTTTTTTGTGATTCTAGGTATTACCAATCAATTTCAAGAAAAAAATGAGGATGCTGTTTTCAAAGCCTTGCAGGATACTTCATTTAAATAAGAAAATGCTACTGTCATGGGCATTGATTAAGAAGATTTCTATATACATTTTCTGTTAATCCATCAACAAAATGATTTATAAAACCTGCATGTTCAACATCTTTGTGGCTTCCTCTGAATTGATATATTACCTCTAACTGGTTTGGCTTGTGGGAACTAATATGGATGAAATTCATGCAATCCCTACAGCTCCTTTATTATTTGGAAGTATTTTCATCCTTTGCCGTCATCCTCAAGTCACGTAGGAGCAGATCCCTTTTATGACGTAACTTCTTTGGCCTGTTTGGCAGCACACAGGGGTCATAAATCATGTGTCGTGAACAACTAAGCTGTTATTTAAAAAAATCCTGTCTATCAAGGAATTCCACTGTGTATTGAGCATCTGATGTGGCATCTCCTGGCGTTGAGGGCTAGGGATGTATTTGGAGCACAGTTGCACTTCATTTTCTGTCTTGCTGCTTCTGCAGTCTCTTGAGTGCTTATTACCTGGCGTAACACAGAGTTGTCCTATAGGAACTCTAAATTATGCCAGGGCTTGACTTGTCTGTTGAATGATGGTCTGTAAGGTCTGATAACTCTTCTTCTCTTCACATTGTACAACCTGAGATAATTCAAGCTAAAGTAATCTTGTAGAAGAGAAGAATATCAAGGCTCTAATGTCCATTAGTAACTAACAGTGAATGGTTCATTGTTATGTTTGGACAAAAATGTTGAAACCAAGTTAATTATTCTCAAACAGTGTCACAGAAATAGCTTTTTCTGGCACTTTTAGGTAAGAAATATAATATCCTAGGGGAAGGAATTATTCATAGCACAGATATATATGTATGAGAGAAAGTAATCACTAGGCATATAGGAAGGTATAACATACAGCCTGGTGCATCTGGTAACTAAAAGCTTTTAGCATCCAATCCATTATAGTATTTTTTCCTGCTTTGTCCCATCTCCACATCTTCATGTATGTGGGCAAACCTTCATGCCTGCATGGAGTTTGTTGATGTTACTGAAAATCCACGTGGATTCAATCCTCCTGCTCACACTCAAACACAGGATGGAGGCCATATGTTGGATCCAAAGACTTTCAGTTCCTTAGTGCTTGAATGCTTTCTCACTTCAGAGATGTTGCCGCCTTTTCAAAAGGTGTGAAGATGTTTCTGCTTTAAAATTTGATGGAAATAGCCTTGTAGTCTCCTATAAATGTCTGCTTTACTTTTTTTTTGTGTGTCCCCTGTATTTTTCATCGTTCTATTTTTATTGTTAGTTTTACAGCTAGAGCATGACCAGACAGGCACTAAGTGCCAAAACAACACACGTATTTTTAGCTTATGTAAAGGTAGTAGAAGGGAATGTTTATGAATAGTTTTGCACATATTATGCTGAGCTATTTTCCATCCAATAAAGTGATGGAAAGAAACTGGTAATCACTGCTATTCTTTTCCAAATCTCAGTGATGAAGATACCCAGTTTTCAAAGGGTCCTCTTTGCCTTATGTTGCCTCATTGTTAATGCAATTGAACTAGATACCGAGCCTCCAAGACAAGATTATTAAAACCAGGAATAAAACCCCAACTCAAATAAGCACTCTCAATTTAAGGGTATTCTTTAAGTGTTCAAGCTGCAACTGACGTTATAGAGAAGTTTTGCCCCTGATATTCTTGGAAAGGCTTCAGTTTTTAAATCTGCAACAGCTAGATTTTAAATTCAGCAAGGATTGAAATGGCTTTCCATTTGCATTATGAATATTCCTTGTTTACCAATGAACAAGGAATTCCTGCTTACCCTAAAAGGCTGTTTTCCTTATTTGTTGCTATTGGTCAAAGTATCGCTTGCTTTCTTCGTTGAAAGTTTGCAATTTAGCTGAGGAGGGAGCTGCTGTTTTCATCGTTATTGATTGTTTATGGCTAAACTTAACATGGCAAAGACTGAAGTGGATGATTGGCCCATCTGGGCTGTTAATAGAAGACTATATAAAACTGTTTTATCATTATCTCATTACCAGCTCAAGCAACAGACAAAACTAGATGATAGTTAGTTATGGACAACACTGACATAATGTGATAAGTGTTATTTTGCTCCTATCTTGTTTTTATCTTAACTATACATCATGTTGGAAGGAATAGAAAATAGAAATAAAATCTTAAATGACTCGTTTAGAGGCAACACTGTATAGTGTGACCGTATTTCCATTGTAATGCCATCAGAAAGTGCAAAAGTGCCTGTCCATACAGTGGAGAATATCAGTTAGCAAAAAAAATTCCATGATGATAGATAAATTGAAACATTAATGGTAAATAAATAGGGAACAATTTTTTAAAAAGGATAATAATCTGGCTTTTAGGAGAATTTGCAGCTCAACCTGTTTACAGTTGAATTCAAAGTAGTAGAATATTTTATTGCTGGTTTAATCATTGACGGTTAAAAAGCTGTCAAGGGTCTTTTAATGGAATTTCTTGAAGATAAAATAGCAAGTTATTATTGTCATAAAAATAGAGGACTGAAACATTGTAGACCTATGTTCTGTGTAGTATAGTAGCCTTTCTAGTGATATAGACAAGCACTGAGTGCCTCATAGGCACTTCTTATTTGTCAATATGGGAAACGTTTTTGTGCTGTGCTTAGCAGTTGACAGTTAAGGTAAGAAGGCATAAGGAAACCTATACTTAACACCCACCTTAAAGAGACCTTGGAACTCTGAGAATGTTATAAATGGCTTTAGTATTAATGGGATTTGGGCCTTACAAGTTGCAAAAACTTAAAGCTTGACAATGAGAAAAGCTTTAGATGGCAGGTGTCTGTGCTCCTGTGGAGTGCCACGTACAGCCTATCCAGGATTACAGCCCTAAAATATTTAAATTTCTTTTATTCATCTTGAAAAATGGAAGGTGATCAGTTCCCACATATATAGGATACTGAAAGCAAGGGTCAGATCTAAAGAAAAGAAATGCTTTCATTTGATGTATTTTTCCATATGAAAACATTTCTGGTTTAAATTCATGGATCTGTAACATTTCTATTTCTGTAGTAAAATTAGTATTAAACTTAAATGCCCCACAGTTTTATATTTTGTAATATTATTACCAGAAAAATACCACAGCAGCTGTAATTCACAAATAACTAGTTAGAATGTACTTTTTAACAAGATACTACAGTAAGTTTAGAGATAAGATAATATCCATAATATTATCTGTTCATTTTGACATTCTTTCTTCCTCCCTTTATCATTAGTGCTTAACTTGATCAAGCTCAGTATACTGTACGTCATCTGGCTTTTAAGTATGGAACAGATAGAGTTGTGCACTGACTGGTCCAAAGTGGCTTCTAAGCACGTGCATGGAGGAGGAAGCTAAGCAGCATTATCCTTTTTTCCCCCTCTAAATGTGTTGACATCTCTAGCTTTTGGAAGTAGCATTTGAGTAGATGGATTTAGAGGGAAACATGGTTGTTGAAAAATCACCTTGTCAGCTTTGTGGGTTGTTTCCAAATTAAGTTCTTTCCTACTGTTAGCTACTGTAGTGCCCTGTTCTGCTTCAAGAATAGTCAGCAGAATGGAGTTTTTCTGTTTTGCCATGGGTAGAAAGACTAGCACAGCAAGATTGCTACAGAATTTGCTTTTTTCATGCTAAAATAAAAGATAATGAGTAATAGAGAAAGGTCTTTTGGTATGTGTGACTATGGAAAACTGCACCATTTGAAGTGATGTTGGAATGACCATGCCCTCCAGCAAACACTGCCTGATAGCTGTACTTCCAGTAGGATGGCGGTTGGGTAACGGAATGAGCGGGTCAGGAAGGATTGCTACTACCACAGCTAAATTTTGTTTGGCAAAGTGACATACTTGGGTCGCTAGAAAGTGCATTAATTTGCGTTTGCCATCATGGCAGAAAAAAAGAAACTTTCTCTCTTTAGGAGAAAGGTAGTGCTGAAGATTTGTGCTTGCTGGCAGAAAAGGATAACAATACTTTAGTAGTGTCCCCTGAAATTTTATGGAGAATGAGCTATTTGTTCATATGTAGGTGGAAGGCCATACCATTTGCAGCTGAGGTGTATTATTTCCCATGTGGGAAGCTGCAGTTATGGAAGGGAAGGGCTGCTGCTGCAGCTGGAAAGAAAAGGTGTTTGTTTGACCCTACGCTGGTCCTAATCCTGCTGCTTGGGAGTGTGTGAACAGCTACTGACAGGATGTTTCTGTGAATGGGATTGTGCAGTCTGGATTTTTCTAAGAATGAAAGGTATGAATGAGAAGAGCTTTGCGTTATATTTCAGTCAAAACGGAAAGAAAGAAGAATTGCGGTGGCAGAGCTTGGAACAGTTTGCAGGGAACATACAGTGTCGGCCACACTTTCACAGATGGAGAAACTGAGGTAAAATGTCATGTGAAAGGTCACTCAGCAGCAATTTAAGTAATTACAGTCCATTTTCGCTCTCATTTCTGCCTTGCAGCACTAGGATTACTCTTACACCTTGTTTCTGGTCAAGGTATGAGACTGAATCACCTCACTGAGACAGTGAATCACCTCACTGAAATGAGGGCGCACGAGACCCCCATGGCACTACGGCCAGGAAGGCAGGCAGTGACAGGCCCTGGGATGAGCCCACAGGCTCTGCAGCCTCGTCCACTGCTCCCAGGGTCTGGCTGCTTTTTCCGTGTCGGCTCTGACCCTGAGTAGCCTTGGGTCAGGCTGTGGAGGGACCTGTGAGAAGCCATGTTTGGTGCCTCAGCGGCTCTGAGCTGCCTTTAACCTCGGCCCCTCGCCTGCCCTCAGCCTTGTGCCCTGCTGCTCCTCACCTCACCTCGCTGACTGGACTAACCAGCTTGACCGCAGACGTGCCTCCTCGCCAGGGACGTGTTTCCTCACCACAGACATGCCTGGTGATGGCAGGAGGGCGGCTGACCTACGTGGCTTTCCCTGCACCTGCTCCTCATGGCGGCTGAGAGGCTGTGCCCCACAGGAAGGCGACCGCCCTTGTGGCACTGCCTGCTCTTGCAAACTCCTAGAACCATCTTCCTGAAACGGTTTCTGTGAGCTACGTGCTAACACTGCCTTTTGATTTCTGACTGGAGGAGGGACAGCTGCAGCTGGGCACACTCGATGAATTCAGTGGACGATGAAACCTGGCAGTCTGGCCCCAAGAAACATAAAATGACTGTTTTTAAACCTCTAGAACTTGAAGCCAAGCTGAGCAGCAAGTTCATGGTCATTTCTGCTCCCTTGCCTCTTGACTTCGTGCAGTTTGCTTCAGCTAGATTTGTCCTCAGTGTTTAAACTTGGGTGGCTTCCTCAGGAGTGAAGGGTCACAGAATGGAGCCTAGTGTGTCCTCTCAGAGGCTGGATCCCTCCTTCTCTCTCTGCCTGTGTATTACAAGGTATTTTTTCTCTTCATAGTAATAGCAGTGAAGTTATCGTGAGGTATTATTATGGTATATTTAAGAATTACATGAATTAGAGTTTAAGTTTAATTGGTTTCCAGGAGTTAGTGTGATATTAAGGTAAAATTCAGACCTGCACATGGTTCCTCCGTAAACATGTGTTATTTAAATTCTGCTTAAATTACTAACATTCATTCAGTTGGCCTCCTTATGTTTTTATTGTGACTATGAGTAGCAAATAGGTTCCTCAAAGTGCAGCACTTTGCCTGCCTCATGTTTTGTATCCACTTAGCGTGGATGGAGCTGACAACGGAAAGTTAAAGGCACCAGAGGTTTTGGCCCTAAATTTTCTCTTTGAAATTTGCTCTCTCAGCAGACCAACAGGTTCCTTTACATAATGATGCAGTTGTTGGGATATGCTGTGTACACATACACGAATTTATTTTGGGGGGTTAAATCCTCACCTCAGGGCATTTCGCCCATTATGTCTGTAACTCCCGCTTTTGACTTTCCAGTATGTTCACCTGGCTTCACCATTTGCAATTTTTTTGGTTCACATTCATATTTGTAAGTGGTATCTTATTGTTATAGTCTTTTTTTGTGCCTGCTGGAAAACAAAGTAATCTACAAGGACTCCACAGTCTCCTCTTGTTTGCCCAGATGATCCTGAGGGTACTATGTGGCAGTCAGTAATTGCAAGTGGGATTTAAAGTTATCTGCAGATGCATAATTTTTATCTTCAGTAGCCCCCCTGGCACTCTCTCCAAGCTCTTAACAATTCATCTTTGCCAGTCTGTAATTGTGCCTTTGCTCTAGAGTCATAGGTATTTACCTCGCTGTGGAACAGGATGCAAAACAGAGTAATAAAAAATATGATTTATTTTTATTAGGTAGCATAAACATGTTTTCATACTTGTAAGCTAAAAACTTAGTCATCCTCTTTAGATTTTATTGTGATACATTAATACACAGATTCAGCAAAATGCAAAACTTAAAAGACATGCTTAAGTGCTTTGCTGTATCTGAGCCTTAATATGTAATTGTATAAAACAACTTAGATTAAGGATATACTGAAGTGCTTTGCTGAAGCAAGGAGTAGCAATAGTATAATACGTGAATAATACAAAATCTTTGGAAAAGCCCAGATAAGATGAGCAGAAATTTTCATAATCTCTAATTAAATTATTCAGTTGTGTAGAAAATAGGTTTTTATCCAAGTAAAATCATATTGGTTCTTTGTGTGATGAAGTGAAGATACGGACTTTTCTAGTGTGACTAATATAGCAAGAGAAACTGTACAATCAGAATTAAAATAATCTGGATTGTAATTTTTTAATTCTCACTTTACGGATGCCCTGAATGAAACAAACACCGTTTTTCACAATAGTAAACAGATTTCCCCTGGACTACAATAAACAAAACAAAACAAAAGAAAAGCGAAATAACAACAGATGAGCGATAATACACAATGCTTTTCATATGTGAATTTCCATTCCACTTTTTTCCCAGCAAAAATTTTATTTTGAGCAGACCTCAAGTCCTGATACAAAGAGGACATCCTGTGTGCAGACCTGGGCTGTGGGGCTGCACGGCATGACTGGTGGAGGGACAGCAGCACAGCCATGTTGTGTACTGAGGGAAGACCCACTCTACCAGGTGGTTGGTGCCAACAGTGGTGCTTGGGAAACCTCATGCCAGTTTTGTGCAAGCAGCTGGCACAGTCTAGTTTAGGCAGACTGGTACAGGAAACTTCTTGTGCGGGATATATAAAAATACTTGAGGTTCTGTCTATCCCTATGTCTGGGACCAAAACAAGCCAAACATGTCTTCTCTACTGCAGAGAGAAGGTGGTAGCATATTCAGTATATATCAGGAGAAAAATTCCTCATGTTTTAAATGAGGTAAGGCTTCATATATGGTATTATGAATAAATTTCTACCATGGGCAAGAAAGTTTACTTAAGTACTGCACTATTTATAAAAATGGCTGGACAAAGCTCTACAATACATTTACCTCGTATCTATGTATTTGGGCTATATGTACCAAAGGGCACAGAGCCTGCAAACTTTTTCCTTTCTCTCCTCCATTGTCCTGCTTTGGCTCTACTTCATGCTTCACAAACAGCAGCAAGTAACTCTCATAACTCATGCTTGTAACTCTCCAATTTGTAGTTCCTTACTCTATGTAACTGGGACCTTCTGTGTCTACTATGTTTTTATGTTTTTAAATACTTACTTACTTAGCAGTAATAAAAGAGCATACCTGACAAGGTAGTCAGCATTTTCCTTTTAATGGTCCTGAAAAAGAACCTATGACTCAGATTTCAGACCACAGCAAATAACGGTTGAATTAAATCCTTTTTGGAAGGTTTCCCTTTCAATGGCTTCTTTACCGATATCCTGATAACTGTTGTGGGGGACCAAATGATGAAGTGTGTCTTGATCACATAATATCATCACATTACTGGACACCTAAGAATTGATTCTAGTCACTGAATACTCCAGAACTTAAAATCTTTGAGATAGAGCATTCTTATGTATAAAAACAGAGTATATGACATAATACTACTGCGTTATTTTTAAAACTCCTAAGTGTTTTGGATATAACTTTCACTGATATTATATAAACTGTACAGAAATAATCTCCTGGCATTTGCTTGGAATGACAGTCATCAATTCCTACACATTTATTTAAAATCTTATGTAGAAACAAAAAAGTATTTGTTTTACACAAGTTTGTTTTGGATATTTTGCCAGGGAAAAAAGCAAGCTTTGCTAATATAGGCTGAAATAAAGTGTAAAAAAATCTTTAAATCAGCTCTTAGTTCACAGAGATAGTGTGCAGTGGAATTACTCTGCCAAAAATGTTGGCATTGAGTTTAGTTTAGCATTAAGCAGAAGTCTCTTGGTAAATAGTCCCGTTAGAAACATACTGTGACCTCTGCTGCTGGGATTCAGGTATGTGAGAGAATCGTGCTTAGGAGCTTTACTAGTCATGTGGTCAGAATGATTTTCAATCACTTTGGTCATTGCTGGATTAAAATTGAGGCTGCAGAGATTAATGGTCTGTTGTTACTAATCCACTAAACCGGTGTTCCTAGATCTTTTAAATTGACTGAACCTATAGATTGTTAAGTTACTGAGAGATATGGATTTGTAATGGTTTTAACTATCTTTCGTGATGTTTGCTGTTAGCAGTATCCTATTATTTATTGCTCTTTGAGACAGTGATCCTGGCTGTTCTTGAATGGAAGTGAACTGTATACTTTTTTATTTATACTATTCTATAGCACAGTAAAAGTCTGTATCATTTTAAATGAATGTGGATGAAGAAAGCTTTACTATGATTAGATATGAGCTAGCATTGGTAGAAGCTCAAATAAGAACAATAGAAATTAAATCTTGTTTTTACTTTGTTGTTACAAATAATGTCCACTGTCCCTTGCTGTCAAAATAGCCACTGTCTCCCTTCAGTCTGTCTGCCATTAACAGTGGTGGTTGTCCCCTCAAGTGGATTTTACTGACATTTGAAGATGTGGCCAAAAGCAAAATGGCTGTTCAAGCTTTTGGGAAATTGTTTTCTAAACTAGTGCAGTATTTGCAGTATCAGGGCTCAGGGCTATTCCCAGAGATCTAGCACAGTTAGACATAATTTCAGTACTTAATTTCTGTGCAGGTGTAAGAAGTTTTCCCCAGGTGAAAAACAATGTACAAAAAAAAAAAAAAAAGAGGAAAGAAATGAGGAAACAGTTCATCTACTGAGACATGAAGAAACTCTGGGCACAACAGTGTAGTGGTTTGAGTTCCAACAGGGATCTGTAAATAAGAAGCATGAAGAGAGTTTTAACAGGTTTCCGTCACAACAGTATGGGAGAGACAGGAATTAGGGGAGAGGGAATAGCATGTGGAAGAAATCAGACTGCAATTGTGACTGGGAGAGTTCTGGGGGCATTTAATCTGAGTGGATAGCTTTCTATTAGGCAAGGAGAGGGATGGAGCCCCTCACGTATGTGTTTTGGGCCCTGTTTACCACATCTCTGCTTAAGGTTGAAAACTGGAATTGTTTCAGCTTTCAGGTGTTTGTAATTTTGTGAAGTACTCCATTCTAAAAGTGTAATTAAAAAAAGAAGAGTTTGATTTTGAGTTCTAGAAGAATGTAAAATACATTCTTTTAAAAATTATTTCCTTCAATGAAACGAGTCGAGTACCTGGTGCCTGCCAGATTGGTGTGGACATGCACAATGTCTACATGACATACAGAAGAACAAATTGGTTTTGTTTGAATAATAATGACAATAGTCTAGCTCCAAACAACTAGGTTTTGGTGTTTAAACTGCAATGTGACTACCCCTTTAATAGGAAGCATGCTTGAACTATCATCTGATTATGTTTTGTTCTGAATGTGGTTTTGATTCCTGTCATTATATGCTGAAAACATGTGGAAATTTTTTGCTTTTGTGTTCACTGCAGAAGATCTGAACAGTCAAAGGAAAGTATACTTTTGCATTTCAACTGCACTTGCATTAATCTGCTTGGGAAAGGGGAGTAAGCTGTATTTGTAGTTTGTATAAATTAATGAACTATTTAAATAATTGAAAAATAATGCATTTCTGATTTAAAGGGTCAGTATGTCATAAAAGTTTGTGATTATTAAATTACTACAAATGTATTCTACCTGTTTATACTAACAAACAGCAAGGTAACGTGGCTTTAACTTTATAATTGACTTAAACTCTGTCAGGGAAATCTAGTGATTAAAATAAACACTTTATTTCATGCAGTCATCTCTGGTTCTGAACCCTGGTGACTTCGCTTATTCTTTTGCCTTCTGGTTATCTCAGTAATAGTATGTCTTGATTAAGGACTGCAAAGAGCTTTTACATCTGTTCTTGTCAGAAAGCTATGTAGGATAAAGCAGGCCAAAGATAACTCATCATGCAAACTATGGACCTCCAGTTATTTCTTTCCCTCCAGATTTAATATTGTATTCAAATAAAACTGGGACTATGGCAGTAAACCCAAAGCATTTAAATGGATTTTCGGCAATTTCTCAAAGCTGTCTTGAGGAAGAAGAAAATATTAATGTAAGACTGAAATGCATATGACTGGATGAAAAAGATTATCGTTCTGCCAGCTGTTAGGAAATAAAGTCCTTATCCTATAGGAAATCAGAGTTCAGCATCTAAGTGAAAACAACAGTCACACTTACTGAGGTGAATAGATCAATGAGAATAGTTACTGTGAAACTGAAAGGAAAAAAGTGACCTCTTTCTTACTTACAATAGAAATACCTGATACCAGCTAAACACAAGTCCTGTCCTCAGGTCATATTCTATAGAAGACTAATTTGTGAGAACTAGACACTAATTAAACTTGCAACATAAGGGAGTTAATATTTGCAGCTTCATAGACAGGCTTTGAAGCTTCAGCCGCGTGTTGCAAGTGATTTAGACCTGGGTCTAAATTACAGGCTGACGGTAGGGTGGAAAACAGTACCCTGATCTTTACCTGGCACTTAGGCCAGCCACTGAGCAGTTCTTCATACCTAATCAGGTTCACATTGCAAACAAATGAAGCATTTGTTGAGTGGAGAGACACCAGGTAGTTTCTCTGTATCCCTGTGATGCATTTGCGACTGCCTATGGAATGGCTTCACAGAGTTGTTGAATCACCCTAGCTAGTAGCTGAAAATGTATTGTGCTGTCAGACTTAGCTTTCTCTGTTTAGACACTTTAGGGACCAGGGGCTTGACTGTCCACTGTCTGGCATCCAGGATAGTTATTTATAACCCCATTGAGTAAGTAAGAAATACTACTGTATTAGAATGATAGCAGTTTTTACCTGCTTAGCTTGAGTGTAAACTAACAAGCAGCCAGATCCTGCGTTTATGTAAATCAGCATAACTCAAAAGATCTGTTCTAGTTTGTTAGAGAAAGGAGCTAGCCAAGAGCATGGGTACTGCAGGATCAGGTCCTGGGATGCATCATTTTGGTGAGTTTGGCTTTTGATCAGAAGTAATATGCCTACTAGCTCTGTTAACCTGAATGTTTATCGCATGGTTCTAGTCCAGGTTTAAGACCGACTTAAATATTTTAACAGTTGCAAAATAAACATGTAGTCTGCTCATTTTTCGGTATTTGTTTTTACAGCAGTTGTACACAGAGAACCCTGTTATTGATGGTCCATTTTTTTAAAACTTGTGCCATCTCTTGCACTCTTGGTATTGCTGTTTTTTTCTCAGTTGCTTTTAAAGGCGATATTAACAGATGGTATGCATTGCTCATTAAATCTGCATCTACACCTCTCCAAGGACTGCAAAGATGTTGGGAAACAGACCATGTTACTGCAGTAAGCGCTTAGAAGCTTGGAACTTACTGTGCTATTTGTGAGCAGTCTTCACTATCAGTGTGTTTTGAGTGCTATACCGGTAGAGTTATAAATACATTGGTGAAATATTCCTAATTTTGCAAAGTCCAGGTATGTGCCACTTTCTTACAGACTGGGGAAAATGTCTGTGTTTCTTTCAGACTTGCCATATTTGCACTTTGGTAGTGTCATAGTCAACAGCTCTTCCCTTTTATATAAATGTCTTAATGCTGGATATTAAACCTGTGTATCTGCAACACTTAATTTCCCACCTCCATTTAGAGGTCTCATCTGAAGTACCTTTGCTTTTCCTTGAGATTACTTTCTCTGTAATGCTTAGTTCTTCTTTTTTGTCCTGTCTGCAGTGATGACACTCTTTAAATAGATGAGATATATAGATGTTACTTTTAGGCTTTCTCAACTTGAACATATCTTTGTCTGAAGAGGCAGCGCTTTGATGTGCAAGTCGAAAGGGCATTGTGCCAGCGTGGAATTCACTTTCCGTATGTTTCAAATTGGTGGTGAGAGATGCAGAAATCCAACTAGCAGATAAGAATTCTCATTTCGGCTTCTTTATTACTCTGATTTGGAACTGATGGGATCTGACTAGCAATCCCAAACACATCAATATAACCAGAAATAGAGTGCTCCCATCTTGTTTCTCTTAAGCTTTTCTTTTCTTTAGTAAAGTGTTGGATCAGAAAGGTTAAGTTGTTGTTGATGCCGTGGTTCATGGAAGGTTAGGATTTAGTTCACATTTCTTTCATAATTGACCTGTGTTAGGGATAAGGAAGCTAAAAAGTGGGTAGTACATTAAGTGGAAATGAGATCTACCCCTACCATTTTTACAGGAAGAAACACTTCAACCGTTCCATGTTTGAGCTGGTCTAAATGGGCACAGTGAGGAGTGGAAATTCAGTAATCTCTCCTAGTATTTTGTATTTGTGTTTATGATTTTCTGTTGGCTAGGGATATTTAATGTTCTAAAAGCAAACTCTAAATAAAAAGTGATTTTAAGTAAATCAATTTCAATAAAGGGCTAAAAGAGCTGTATAGGCACTTGTAAGATGAAATTAACCTGGTTTGTATTAATTTAGATTGTTTATTTGGAGGAGGCTAAAATGAATCTAGGAAACCCAGTTTAAATTTATCCAATACAAATTCTAAGCATAGGCAAGAAGATTGCCTACCTTACATGCACATTTTTTCCTTGTGATTTACAGGAGGCAAACGTTACACTCATGGAGATTTGCAAAAGGAAGGGGCCATGTAAAGTAGCATTGAGAAAATAAGAGATTTTTTTTAAGTTCCCAACTTAAGAAAATTAAAAATAACACAGTCAAGAGTGGGACAAAATACTCTTTCATGTGCAGTTAATAGAAGCGGTGTCCCTAAGTATGAGAAAATGTCATTGTATTAATTATCAATGTGCCATCGATACTATATTTGTCAGTAGCACAGTAGGACTGATCCTGAGCCACATAGGTGCAAGACAGTAAATTTATCAGCGCTCCATAATTTAAAGTGGTACAAATGAGAACTGAAGCTGCTTCACTGAGTAACTGGAAGACGTAAGCTGTGCTTAATTCTGCTTGGAGTCTGGCTCCTAATCCAATTAAAACTGCTGAAGGTTTTACCACTAACTTTCACTCAAGCAAAATTGGACTGCAGGGACAGCAAGTGACTTTCACCTAAGATATTTCAGAGCTTAGGCAGTTTGAGGTCATTCACTGTCTTTCCTGAGGACTGTTTTCTTCTCCTCTTCGCCCTCTGTCCTTGCTTGCACCCATTCCTTAGTTCTGAGTTAGGAGAGAAAAAGGACAGGAGTAGACCAGTAAAGGGGATAAAGAGTATTTGTTTGTGAGGGGTGGAATAAAAGAAGAATGGAGGAGTAGATAAAAGAATGAGGATATAGACTAACAGGGAGGATGCTGACAATGGAAGATAGCACTGAGATTGGGTGTTTCATAGTGGGCTTTGCCAGAAACAAATGAGAAAGAGTATTGATGACAGTCCACTTTCCTAATTGCTTTTGGTTCTGGTCCTAAATAGATAGGAATCAGATTGGTAGCTTCCATAGGAACAAGGCAAACTTTCTGTCTGAAGAATCACAGAGATAGAGAGATTGACTGTTCAGTCATCAAATCTTGGGGTTTTTTTTTTAAACCCTTAACTTAGAGCACAGAAACTGTCAGAATCCTTGAAGACAAAATTGTTAATGACTTAAATGCTCTCAAGTTTTTCACTGCGTAGCTGTTGACCTTTGAGGAGTCTGACTGCTTACTGAGATTATTTCATTAGTATTTGCACATTGACTTCCTGCCAAAAACTCAGTCTGCTTTTTCTTTGCATGGTTTTGTTATTTTGAAGGTCTTCAGCTGTGGAATAAAATCCACTATGTAACAAAGAGCTGGCAGAGTTGGAAGCTTTCCAGTAAAAGCTTTCCCAGGTTAAACTCTGGTGACGCCGAAATATTACAAGTGTTTTATGTGGCCTCCTTTCCCTTATGCCTTACCTAACATAGCAGTTCCTGAAGAAGGGCAACAGTTAATTTTATTTCCCACTGCTCCCAAGAGAATGTTCTACTTGTTATTTACAAGGTTGGAATTTATACATCATTTAAACTTGGGACTTGGACTTTGCTTTTGTTCTTTTATCAGCCTCAAAACAGTTTTTTTAAAAGATGTTTATGATTAATTTAATGATCGCTCTCATAGAGTTGATTAGTTATGATATAAATGACGGTATGGATCTCATATCATATTTAGGTGCTCAGCATTTCTGCATTGTTGAAGACGCTTACACAAGGTGTCTAAAATAACATGTAAATATCACAGCGAAAAAAGCACAAGGAAAGGCTGTATCAGAAAGGGCTGAGTCAAGAACACATTAACTATTGGTGGCCACCAGGAAAATGTCCATTTCCTTCTGATGCAGGATAAAAATGGAGGAAGATGGATGCACACTACCTCTTCTTTTTTCTCTTCTTCCCCTAATTTCCTCCCCAAAAGGAGAGAAAGTTCAAAGCATCACCTGAAAAAGCTGGATGGAGCTAGCAACTTTCTATAGGCAGTTAAAGATGTCTGAACTGTAAATGTTCTATTTATTGAGCCTACAGGGCTGAAATAAAATTTTTTCTGATAGACAGAAATTGATGAGCCTGTCAAATACTTACAGCCTGGAGGATGAAGGTGTGTTTTATATCTTATCATTAGACTTTGAGTTCTATCCTTTGGTATATTGGCAAAGCCTGCATCTTGCAAGGGACAGACTAAAGTAATTCTCATGTTCCAGTGCAGCGGAGTAAACAAACAGCTACGTTCTGCAAATGTTGCAGACTCAGGATCAGTTTAAGGGAGAGCCCAATTAGAAGCATATGAAGGCAGCCTGGCCTGTCTCCCCGGTATAGGGCATGTGTGAGTGTAGGTATTCATCTAGTGCCAAACAGGATGGAGCTCTCCTCCTAGTTGGAGCTTTTGAATGCTACTCCAACCTAAATGATACTATGCACAGTAAGTTAGCACAGCTCCACTGATCTTGCTAAATGTACATCTGACTTGCACTAGCTGTAGGCTGTCTCTTCCTAGAGATGAGAGCTGTGGGCTTTATTTTGCTCTGCAGGTACTAAGGGAACTTGAAGGAAGTGTGAGAAGGCATTATTATTCTCAGTTATTCCCAGGTTAATACAGTGGAACCTCTGGCTCAGGAGGTTCCCAAACCTCTAGCTGTAATGGTTGGAAGGTTTTAGATGAAGGATCTCTCTTTACTGCCTATTTTTGTATTCTTTTTTCCAACACTTGCTACTGACTATTGCTGCAGATCAAGAGTTCCCAAACTTGTTTGCCCCTGTAACCAGGGTATGGGATAACGGGGGATGGAGCAGCTCTGAGAATCCTTTGCCAGAGAAAAGAAGAGAGTGTGAAAGATCTGGAACAAGACATGTACATGGGTGTTAGGAGCTTGGAGCTTAACCACTGCTTCATAGTCTTCCCCCATTGGGATTACTTTCTTTCAGGACCTTTGCTAAAAAGCAGGGGCTCAGCACAATAGCTGTGGCACCTGGTTCTGTCCTCGCTGAGTTCAGTGCCTGCCCCTTCCCTCAAGTTTCTTTTTACTGCTGCACCTGCTGGTCTGGGTACTCATCTCCCCAGGCATATCCCCTCTCCTACTCCCAGAAGCTCTTCAGTAACCCACTCTCAAAGGAAGCACTCATGTCTCATCCACTGGGTTCTTCCCAGGTTATTTGATCTGATCTGCTGTTGTTCTGTCATATAAATTACATTCACATTTATTATGGTTGCAAATATTTTTGTATACAGATGTGTACCACATCACACACATACATGTATTTGCATATATAAGTGTGATAAAAATGGAGTCAGCATCTGAGAGAAACAGATTTCCTTGATAAGCTTCAAGTAAGTTACAAAGCCTACATCTTTATCAAATTAAGTGCTTTGGGCTGGATTTTGGTATCTGCTGTAACTGGGACTGGCTGGCTGGGTGGAGGCAGCTGCACTAGGTGCTAGGGAGGGAAGATAAGCAGACAGTTGGTGCGGAGGAGATCGCGCCTGAATGAGGTGCTGTGGAATGGGGGAGGCAGAGAGAGAGAAAGAGAGGAGAAAATGAGGTTTGAGAACCAGTTAGGTATGGGAAAGAGAGGAAAGACCTAACCTTGTAATCACTTTGGTAGATACAAGAATTATGCCATTTGGTAGGGGTTTTTTTTTAGTTTTATTAAAAAAAAAGAGTAGGGGAGAGGCAAGTGAGGAATTCATACACATTCACAAGCTAAAGTTATCTTAACACTTTAGAAATACCAGAAGTATGGTCGCCTGTGCAAGGGTTGTGTGGGAAAAGACACTAATTTAGCACATTCTCATTTTATTGCAGAGGTTGTGGGACACAGTGGGTAAGAAAAAAGAGGGGATTGCAGGAAGAGGAAAAGACAGTCACAAAGGAATTTAAGGCTTCTCTAGAGAATAGAATTTTATCCCTGTCTCTGCCAGAATTTGTGTTGCTTGGCAACACACTTTAATCAAACTTTTCAAGGGTGGTCACTAATTGTGTGTTTCTTGTTTCCCCTGAGGCTCGATTTGCAGAAGTGCTGAGCAGTTACAGCTAAAACAGGTCAATGGGAGAAATGTTTTGTATGTATCAAATGCTCTGCAAGTCTAAGTACTGTGAAAATTGTACACTGGGATTACAAATTGGTTAATAAAAGGCAGAGAAAATCTTTCTCTGACTCTGGTATTCATTTGCACGTTTGTAGAAAAGGCACATCACCTCTTCAGGAACACTCAGGAATCTAACATTTTGGGAGGCTGAATCATGTGCTAAAAAGCTGTGATAATTTTACCTTGAAGTCCTAGGAAGACTGGCTGAAGTGGCCTTTCATGGCACTGCCTGATGGCTTCAATTAATGAGCCTTTGAGGGTTTTCTTCTGCACTGAGGGTCTAAGCATCAGCCCTTTCTCTCTATCTTGGTCCCAAGTGTTATATTGAGGAAAAAAAATACTCAAATAGTTAGTTATCTTAAGGAAAGCATAAAGCAAACCCAGTCCCCTCCTTTTACCTAGCTTTCTACTTCTGAGTGTTGGCCCAACCTGAATTTCTACTAATTTAACTAGCCCAAGAACCATTAGATTCTTACGTAATTGTTAGGGCCGGTCTGGGTTCAGATCATGTTCTGTTGAAGTCATTGTGCAGTTTGGCGAGACTGCAGTGGAGGGGAAAGATCAGACCCTTAAAAAGACAGTTTTGCTGTCTGTACCAAAGGAAGCAATGCCCAGAGATGTCATAGCTTTGTAATGACAGCAGTCCTCTTGTCTACTGTGGCTTAGACTTTGGAAACCTTTTGCTTCCTAAAGTCCAGACAGGTCTTTTTGATGGGAAAGAGCAAACATTAAAATTAATCTTGTTTTTGTCATGTTACTGTAGGATAATGCTAATGTGACTGTGGGCCATATGTAATGAGGTGGCTGGCTTCATCCAGCTCCTAAAGTGCTTCTTAAACTGTGTATTGATCATAGACCATCTAGCTCTTCTAATGCATGGAAGACTATTAAGGAATTTCTATATTAGCCTTTTATAAAAGGATAGAAGCATGTGTAGGAGGTAAGTAAAACATGTCATGTTTTAGTCCACTGGAGTGACTGTGGTTCTGAATTCAAAGCCTGGAGAAATGTAATTTACTTAAAGAGTACTTACTACTTCTATAGTACCTTTTACTCAAATATCTCTAAATGTTTTCCACTAACTGTTACTCAGAAATAAAGAGATGCTGCTGCTCAGTGTGCACAACCCTCTTTGGGTGGGTCAAAGACTCATAGCTCACTGCCAAATCAGAATAGTAGGGCTTTGCACTGCATTTCACAGAGATAATTTCCCAGACAAACTATAAAGCAGTGATAAAGCTGCCTTGAGGGTCTTGAGGCTTCCATGTCCAAATCTTGTATTGTTCTTAACGCAGATTTATGTGAAGCAGGGAAGCTTGCAGCTAGTTGATACTCAAAGTTGAAATAGTATAAATGATGCCAGTTCTATATTACATTAGTTAAACCAATGCAAATGTCTGTGTTAGCATTTTAAGTGGATTGTGACCTCATTTATGTTGATTTATGGTTGAAATTGTGTTTACAGTTGTGACGCTAACCTAACTACTACTGTACTAGTTTCTGTTGACTGACTTCCCATGAATTGATGGAGCCTCTAGGTTTGCAGACAAGACTTTGACTTCTTTGGGAAGCAATGCCAGGAAGAAGGGTAGGGGGTGTTAGATGATGAAGAGGCAGATTTAATACAAGCTGCCTGTTCAGAGTGATAATTGTCCTAAGGAAATAGGCCAGCGTATGTCCCTCATGTCACTTAGTACTGTCAACCCCATTTCACCGCAGCACTTGAACACGTGGTGTCACACTAAATTCAGGAACATGGCTGAATGCAGATGGAAGGAAAGCGGTGCTATTGTTTAAAAAGGCATATGGAGTTTAAGGTTTAATATTTTCCTTAGTTAGTCTGTCTTTAGCATTTCTTTGTCATTTTTTTTACACCTGGGCTGAATGAAAAGTTGTTCAGGGGAGAAGAGAAAGATTGGCATTTGAGATTGGAGGTGACATGATTTGAGAATTGTTGTGCTTTTTGAGACAGTTAAGATTTGCTAAGCTTCTGGATCACCTCAACACTTACTCAAATTACAGCAGTGTTATCTGTGGATTACTATGTGCTTAATAGCAACAGAATGGTTAATGCCTAACATTCTAACGTGTACTTAGCCTCTGATCTGTGACAAGTCTATAATTGTGTACTGAAAATTCTTTAAAGATGTATGATGAAAAGTGATTAGTGATCACTTTTAGGTTATTGACCTAATTTCCAAAATGGAATGCCTAGTCTTTTGGGTTTTTGTTTGTTTTAATACTCAGTAATGTAGCTTGATGGTCCACAAAACGTTAGATGTTGTTTTTACTCTTTGATGTAGAATAGCTACCAAAAAAATTAAAGGAAAGAAAATGTCTATGTCTTTATGTGGTAAGTATCATAGTTTTCTAAATGCCAGTCGTGCCAAAGTGTCATTTTACTCATGCCAAATTCACCAAAAAGTTTTGCAATTGTATTAATTAAACACTACCCAAAGGAGAAAATTTGTTCTTTTACTATGAGCTATTTCTGTGGTAGGGGAGAGGGAAGGGTGTAGGTCTTTCAACTCAAATCCAGTCTGCTGTTACCCCTACAAAGACTGTTAGAATAAATATTGCCCTACAACTGCTAGGATAAATATTGAGAATTATTGGCTCATCTTTGACGAAAAGCATATTTTAAGAAAGCGTGAACCCAAAATTGATTATTTTTGTTTGAGTAGTCTTCTGATTTTTTGGGGGTAAACAGACCTTACTTACTTCCTTAATATCAGAGGTTGCTGTTTTGTTTACTGTCTTGACATCTCCCACACACTCAGGCTGCTTTCTAATGGGAGAAAATAATGAAAAGAAATGGCGACTGTTTGTAAAGTAAATATTATCACCACTGGGTGAACCTGCTGATGGCATAACCCCATATCTAACCAGCTGAGCTGTGTAGCAATAGTACAAGTCCAGTGCCACATTCTTCCTATCTACCTTGGGTTGCAGTTGGAGAACTCACAGTTAAAGAAATCCTTACTCACAAAGAAAGATTGTGATAGAGATGGGTCACAAAAAAAGCCTGTATTTGTTCTGGAACCATATTCAGTGCATATTTGAAGTCATCAGAATAATTCCTGTCAGTTTAAATGTTTTAGAATGTGCCTACCGTAAGCTGCTATGCGAGCACCATTTATCAAAATGTTGTGTTCTGCGGAGTTCCACATCAGTCTTGTTAAATCTTATTAATCTTCACTCATACAAGAAAACTCTTTGAGTTGCATGGATTGCTTGCATTACTAAGAGTTATAGACTCAAGCTCCTTATGTATGATGATGTGCCAATAAGAAGACCATAACCATGCATGAATTTGAGAACGAGGAGGTGAAGGCAGGACATGGTCAAACATTGCAAAATAGTGACACATACAGAAAGGATTTGGCCTAAGGTCTGATGGTCAGTAGAATTTTGAAGCAGGTGCAGCCATGGTTAAACTGTTTATTCTCCAGCTAAATAATGGGGTCTCTCAAGTTCTTGAATAGAGGTGATCTTCTGTATTTTGTACTGTTTCTAGCATATGACCTCTACAACTTCTTGGTGCTGCGAAAAGTACAAAAATAAATAAGAGCAGTCTTATCAACATATTGCTGCACAAAGTTGTGTTGGGGAAGAAACAAACAGATGCCACATACACAGTACCATAAGGATTTAAGAAAGCACATGATTCCTTTTAGGTATGTAGCTGGATCAACTCCAAGCATGTGTGGAATGGTGGGGATCAATCTGGCTAACATAAAATAAGTTGGCATCTTCTAGTACTGAGCTTAGTTTACTATGTAGCTGAGTGAAAACCTGGCATTGTAGCATGCCAGTTGCAGTGAACCTGGCCTGGTATGAAGTTTAAAGCTGGATAAAGGACCCTGGTGTAAGATCCTTTCCATGCATCCAGTTTTGTCATTCAATTTTGACCCTAAGCAGCTGTCTAACAGGGCTCAAAATCAGGTGTACAGAGTTGGTGGTATTGTTCATTGCATAATTGTATGGTCACCCAGCCAGATACAGTGGACTTTGATTTGTATGCATTATTCATCACCCCTCACTGGGTTTCCCTGGTGTTTAGCATAGTTTCATGAACAGCTGGGCAGGTATTTACACAAAGGGGAGAACTAAAATGTGCAGAATTCAGTGAGTTTCTCCTGGATAGTACTGCGACAGTTTTAATGTCTATGAGACTGTCAATGAGACTACTTTGCCTAACATTTGGGAGGTTATTTCAAGTGGACTTAAGAGTTTATAGAGTAGCTGAGATGTTATGCATAAAATTCAGTATCTTTCAGTGGGAAGATCAAAGGACTGGAAGAAACTTACTTCCTACAGAGTCTGACTTCTCCCATCAGCGTCATCACTGACTTCTGCATGCCTTTCCACCCATTCCTTATCTACTTGTGCTTCTCACCACCCAGACACAAACCAGATCTGATCCTGCAGCCATAGAGCCAAGTTAGCCTGGTACTGTGTACTGCAGCTAGTATGACCTGCTGAGAGACAGAGCAGTCTGTATGTGCTTGGATATATATGCCATGTGTGACTTCAGGCAAATCATAGTAAAGGAAATGACAAGTCAGTTGTCAACAGAATGTGGTTAATACTTTCCTTTCAGCTCTGCAGATACTTTGAAGGGGACAGTTTGGTTGGCCATGCCTTTTTCATCTGTACCTGCAACCCTTTCTGCATACATAAATCAAAGGCTTAAGTGGCAAAGGCTGAAATACAGAGGAGGAGGCAGGTACAGGACACGAGGACATGATTTTTTGTTAGATGCTGCGTTTATGGAGTAGATCTATAGGTCTGCATATCCCACTGTTCTCTCTTCCCATCTACAGGGCTCAGCATATGTGGAAGACTCAGCAGGTATTTATTTGTGGATAATGGGGTATGGGATGTCTGTGTCTCCAGGGTATGTAGTGTATTCTTGAGGTAGCTGCACAGCAATAAATTTCCCAGAGTTACCCTGAGTTGTTCTTTGAAGCATTCACTGATCAAAGTTGAATACAATAAGAATCTTAACTGAAAGAAACAAAGCTGCTCTGAATTGGTCTGAATTCAAGGACATTTTCCTCTATTTCTGATATTTTGAAAGCTGGTGTACTGGGGCTCTTGGACTTATTGGAGCATATTACTTTGTACTATTGCACTCGTGTTTTTTAAGTTGAATATCTATACATATCAATAGATGGAAAATGTTTAGCATTTTTATAAATTAAGTGATGTAGGCAATGAGTATTATTGATGGACAGGTTTTTCTGTACTGCTGTCATATTCAGTAGTTCACATGATAGTTAAGAAGCAGCTAGTCTTTATGGCTAAGCTACTGGAATGAGCCTGCCTGCAACCCACCTCCAGAAGTTCTGCCCCATAGAGTGTGCAGGAGGCAGGGCTGTCACAGCTCCTAGGACTTCTTTTATGTTTTCAGTCAATGCCTTGACCAAAGATGGAACATTGAACAATAAAAAGGGTTAGAAGAGAAGCAGACCTTTAGAAGTCTTTAGAATAGAGGTAAATATAAATAAAATATTGACAAAAGCTGGGTAACAGGTGCAATGCTGTCTGGTTTTCAAAGGACACTGGAACCTACCAGGCATCTCTGCTTTAGATATGCCAGGCTGATAAGAAGGGAAACATACACATTTAATATCTACAACTTCCATTTCCAGTCTTGAGTTAGTTTTGCCCTCACTAAAAAAAAATTCTTTCCTCTTGCTACAGGCAAGAATAAAAGACTGTCTGAAACTTCTGTGGATTTTGACTTGACAGATGAAAAGAAGGAAAGCTAGGAAATCACTGATGAAATCTTTGCAGTGGCATATTTCTCCATACAGTTCCCCTGAACTAAATACATTTTTTTAAATTCTTACCTTTGGTGGTTTTTTAATTTTTCTTTTATCTGTGTCCAAAGTCTCATCTCTCAAAAGACAGGGAGAGCAAGCTATGAAGAACAGATACCCAAATCAAGGTGGGTTTTTTTTCTACCTGGGATTTCTGCATCAGTAATTTAGAAAGTGATTAAACTTCTCGAATTCTAGAACAGCAAAATGAAGCAGGTACATGCATCACAGCCAGTGTGAAGTATCTTCCATCTTAACCTCAAAACTAGATGAGAGAGAGGAAAGCAGCATATCCCTATCACTGCTTTTGCCTAATGGCTAAAGAAGTGGCTGAGCAGGATGATTAGGGGACACCTCTGCAAGGATCAAGACGCCAAGAAATTTAGTAGGGTACAGAAGGATAAGCTGCTCGCTTACAGTCACCCAAGGTAGACAGAACTGCATCATTTCTAGCCAAGAATATTGTTGGTTTAGATAGGAGTAACAGAATAGCAGCAGAGTGCCAGGATAACACTGTTGTCTCAGGAATCAGTCCAGAGAGGGGGAAGGGTATCACTTCTTCCAGGATCAGTGGATAAACATAACTATGGACAGATGGATGATAGAAGTAATCTCTGAGGGATATTCCACAGAACTGCAGGGAAGCAAAAATGGTGGGGGGAGGCATGGAGAGGGGTTTGTCCCTTGTCAAGACTGGGAGCATGTAAAAAAAAAAAAAAAAAAATTCTTCCCCGTCTTCATCTGACAAGTGGGATAAACAAACAGTGCTTCCAAATCTGTAAAATTTTTAGGGATATCTCTTGAAAATAGTCCAAAATAAACCAGTAAAAGCTCTACATTCAGGTATTTATATGGCTGTCATCACTGTAACTGTAAGCAGTAATTAGGAATGTCAATATAATACAACATGGCTGGCAACTGAGATGAATAAGACGTGTTCTTTTCTTATCTATCTTATCTTACCCTGGCAGCTGATGTGGCTAGAATGATTTTTCCCTCTTGCTGCTCCTCAGTTCCTCCACTGCAGTTCAACCTTTCCGCAGTTATTTCCCATCTGTGATTTTAGAATTCTGAAAAAAAGCTGCTTTTCTTCACTTTCTCCAGGTTTGGATAACCTTTCACCTTAACACTGATGGTTACTTAGGGTAAACAGGTAGTAGTGAAATGTATGTACTCTGTTTTATTCATAGGGGTTGACTTTTCATCATTTGGGTTACAGGGATGTAAGTGGATTGATGTGTTGATAAGACTACTTTATTTTCTTCTCTACTTTCGTAAGCTGCCTCTTGTGTTGTAAATTAAATTTACGCAAAGTAAGTTAATGCTGGTGATACACAATATTCATGTTTGTCCATAGCCAGTTTACACTAATGGGATTCTGGGCTGTGCATTTTGTTTTATTAAATGATATGGGGTTCATTAATGACGTAGTGGGTAAGTATTAAGGCAGTTTGCAACCTTGGATAGATTTTTATGATGCAGGGCCAGAGTCTCTGTTTGCTTTTTGGGGACTCTAAGAATCATTTATTGTTGGGAGTTGCCCTAACTTACCCCAGCTATCTCAGAAGCAAATATCCTTCTTTAGTCCTTTTTCTTACATCCAGTACTATACACTTATTTTCCACAGTTTTTTCCAGGAATGTGAGGGCAACATGTATAAAAACCCTGTATTATCAACATGGACCTTGGAATTTTTGGTAGCCCATGGCATCTTATTTTTTGGTAGCATACAGAAACAAACCCAATGATCCTAACCCTTTTTGGCAGTTTAAAGGGAATTTAATGAGTTAATTGCTATTTAAGATTCTTCTATACTTGCCATGTATAGTAATGGGAATGTGCATAAACTGGGCTCTTTTGAAAATCTGCATGATGTAGAAACATTATTTTGAGCAAGTCAAGATGTGCTTTAGTCTGAAACAATACTTAATGTTGAAAAACACATCACAATCTTGTTAACACCACTGAAAGTACTGCTACGTACTGGAAGAAAGGCTGTCACTTATCAGTTCAGAAAAATTAGCTACAAACTTGTGGATTTTTTTCCCCCATTCTGTCAAGCAATCTCTAGTAACCAAGAACCAGCTATTGCTAAGAAACTGATAGACTGCAGTGGAGACAGTGAAGAGCAATTGCAATAAAGCCACATTATGATGGGTGCAGTTTACTGTCGTGATGCCACTAAATGGATCCATATCTTGGCTTATCCTCTGACATTAGATTTCTTCTTGATGCTAGCAAAGCTGTTATTATATGGCCAGAAAAACATCTTTTGACTTTGTGATCTCAGAAAGCGCCAGGACATAAGGTTTAAGTGCTGAGGATTTAGGTAGTCCAGTGAGCTATGTGATGATCTGGATTAGTGCCCTGTCAGCCCCAGGATGACTAGAAATCTACGTCTCTGAATCCAATTCAGTATAATCAAAATAATTTTGCCTCCCTTTTGCATGACTTTGTGGTGTTTGTTGCGATTGTTTTTGTTTATATGTAGCTCTGTTAGCCAAGAGAAAATGACTCTTCCTGTCTCAGGAATGTGCATCATTTTGTGTTGACTGAAGTTAGAGTAATGCATGTACAAGACCTACAGATTGCCATTCATAGTTCTGCTGAGTTCTCAAGGGAGATTGAAGGCAGCATTCTTCCCTCTTTTGCAGGTACGTCCCTTTGTTAAGATTGTGGAAAATGCTCGTAATAGTATTGCTTAACCATTATGAATTCTCTGCATACGAGATAACTCTTTAGCATGTTTCCATATCATGTTCTGAACCACAAGTTTTTGTGTGCTGTAGAGTTCTGTGGGATTTGAGGCTGCTGTGTATTTTGTAGGATCAAGCATCTAATATTGATGCTGTGCCATTAGTCTTGAGGTTAATTGGAAGACCTTTACTTTTTCCCCTTGAGTTTGCCTAAGCAGTGTTGAATACTTAAATTCTGCGCACAGCTCTCTCATGGGAAAGCTACTGAAGAAATAATTTCTCTTTGCTGGAGCCAAAGATTTGGGAAAAGAAAAAAAAGATCTGCCTGTGGCAGCTAAAAGGACAGTCCCCGACTGTTTGTACTATTACTGATTGGTAACTTTCTGTTTAGAGAGTACAAGAGAGCAACTAGGGTCAGAAACCCGATAAGACGTCAATATCATATGTGCTTCTGAGGAAGGAACTTAGTGGTTTTCTTTTAAAGGAAGCCCTATTAATTTAGCATTAATAATGTATTGAACTTTAAAGGCTCAAGGATATTGAGGCCATTTCTTTGAAGGTGCTGAGTGTCCCCAAACCGCATTGAAATTAATGGGAGTGGAGGGCATGCAGTATGATGAAAAGTAAGAGCTATTCTGCAAGTTAATATCACAAGATATCTTGCTGCTTCTTACTGCATTATTTTATAGAGTTTTTCAGACTTTATATCTAGACGTGATTAAACAACTCATTGGAGGGGAACTACCCCATCTAACACAACACAGAGTAGGCTATTGTGTATGCTGACACTCCTATTAGAGACTCTGGAAGACACTGAGATAGCCAGACTGTATTAATGTGGTTTAGGACCCAGCAAACCCTAAGCGTGCCATCAGTGACTGAGACGAAAGGTACTGGGTCTCTGGTGTTACACTTTGAATTTCCCACGCTGCTTGCAATCAGTATTATGTTCTAATTGCTGCAATACAGCTATGTATTTTTCTCCTGCATTAATTTAATTGCTTTGGTTTCTTGCAGTAGTTCAGCTTTGATGCACTTTTGACTCTTGTGCCAGAGAAGGAAAAGAACTGTACCTCATTCAAAAGTAATGTGAATCTCATAGATACGTGTGGGGTCTGAGGAAGCAAAGGCTAGCATCCCTAGTTGATAGTAATTTGTATATAGAACCTTCAGCATTCTTTTATATCAAAGCTGCTCAGCTTTCACAGACAGCATAAAAAGCACAGAAGTTCCCTGTCAATTGTTTCAGAAATGAAATTTTGCTAAAGAAGAAATTATGAAAAAATATTATTTTAAAAATTGAAGCAAATAGTATTAAGTGTAACACTACCTTAGTATTCCAGCCATGTTAGCCAAAAAATACTTGGAGAGGGTGAACATACTATCTTTTATGTTATCTGGTGTAACTCTTGTACACGTGTGTTAGTCACATTAAAAGGACAGCAGCTTTTTAGGGACGTTTGATGTTCTACAAATTGAGTTCGGAACAGTATGCAGAGTTTTTGTGTTAAATTGGGTGCAGTGACATAAAGTAATTCACCCTGCAGTGCAATCCATCATTTACATTGGTGTACTTAGGTGCTCAGGGAAGAGTGAGGCAAAATGGTTTTAACTTTTCCTGACTAAAAGCTTTGGATATAACCCATGGTTTTGTTGATTTATATTAGAACTTAAATAACTGTTGCATGATTGGGCATATATGTTTTATGGAAAAGTGCTTATTGCAAGTTGGGACCCACCAGCCAAAACCATATATTTATACAGCTTCCTTTAACAGCATGATACAGCATGCAGTTACCTAGCATGTTCATCTCATGTTCTTCATAAACATTATTGGGAGAGATTCCTGCTTACACATAAGCTTATTTAAACTCTTTTGATAGTATTCAGAGGTCAGAAAGCAAGGAAGTTGTTAACTAATTATATTTCTACCCTTTCTTGAACAATGGGATGATAACTGGTATTACAAGCCTGTTTTTACAGGTAGATAAATGAAAGTGCACCGTCACCTGCAAGATTAATAGCAGAGGTAGAAATGATGTTCAAGAGTCCTGCCTGCCAGTTCTGTGCAGTGGCCTATATAGTGGCCTATAGTGACTGGCTGTCCCTTGCCTTTTCCCCTTTCCTTGCCTTTTAAGATTTGAAATTCTTTAGTGAAAAGGTTCACAAATATATTTGACTGCAAGGGATGAGAATAATATCTGCACAAGATCCTTCTCTCTGCTGAATACAGCTGAACCTTGTCCACACTTTTTACTTCCTGCAAACTGAGCTATTGCTAGGTACTACCAAAGTCTCGCAGAGTCCCGGTGAGAGAGTGCTGTAAGCAGAATGTGCGTCCTAATGTGGGCTTAAGTACTTGTAAACATCTTAGCTTATGGTTCATCAAGCAGAATTTAGTGACTCTGGACACTCGGTGGCTCTCATCAAAAGCCAACTACATAGGGACAGTAGATGCAGCAGTTAGCTATGTTGTAATGTTATGCCACGTTGTTTGTCACTACTACCTGCATACATATGAGTCTGCTTGTATGAAATCTCACCCTTTGGCCTAGGTTTTTAATTGCAATCTTATCAGAAGACAAAATTACAGTAAATAGAAAATACACAGAATAGTCAAGTCTCTGTGCCATAGCAGAGTTCCCATGATAGTGCCTTACTTTTGCCCTCAGACATGATAAAAACAGGTCACGTTCATTTTGCTTGTGTTGAATATTGTTTGGAATTCACAGCAGCAGTGAGAGCTTTTACACATGGGGATGGTGGAAGAAGGATTTATGGAATTGGAAAGTATTAACTTAATGAAAGAGCATTTGCATTTTTTGTGAGCAAAACATTATCCAAAAAAAAAAAAAAAAAGAAATCTGGCATAGCTGATGAAAGCATTTTATTTATTGATCCCTTTATAATCCTTTGTTTTCTTTTTCCTCCCTCATCGTATGGTGATGCATACAATGTAGGCTGTAGTATTCATAAGCAGGCTAACCTTTCTTGTCCTGTAGCTATTCACTTATAAATGATGCTTTATATAGTGCCTGAAGTGTGTATTGTTACGTTCTTTTAATATAAAAAGTCTGCATAAAAACATCTTAAATAATAGCTGCAATTATGTACAGACTTGTTTTAAACAAACTGAATGTTAATTATAGAGGGCTGAATCTTCAGCTAATTGCATCTGCTTACTTACCCTCCTGTCAGGTCCGTTTTATACGTGTGTATTCCATTTGCTTCAAGAGGCAGTTTTTGGTGTGAGCCAAAAACTGGTACTTGTATGACTGAAGATGTTGAAACTGATTTTTTAGGTTGAGTAAGTCTGTGTTCCTTCCAAAGTTTAGGCAACCCATCCTTGGGTTTAACAGTGTGGAAAATATCCATATAAAATGTAGTAATTAAAGCTATTTAAAATAATTACAAAGTATGTGCATTACCTAAGATTCTGGAAATGGAGTTTAGCAAAAAAGATTAAACTTTTTCTTAGAGTTGTTTTGTTGGTTTTTTTTAAACCATCCTGCACTGTTTGCTGTAGGGCTAATTTTCTAGTAGAACACATGATCTTCTGAAACACTACAGGAAAATTCTTCTAATTTTAATTTCTGCCATAAGGCACATCCATCTTGGATTGTTTGCCAATGACTGAAGAAGATACCTTGAGAGTGATGAAGCTACTCAGAGTGAACCATGGAACTCTGAATGGAAAATCAAACAGTATTACATAGCTAAGCAATAGTTTATGCTAGGTGGGAGAGAACCAGGATAAGGCCTATAAAGCCAATAGTCTGTGGGACACAAAGGGTGGGTATAGGTAAAGATCACATCAGCATCTAATACCTTATAAATGTATCTTTCATTTTCGGTCTTCACCATTGTAATAGCAGATTTGAGGATTTATTTTTCTTGTAGTAGACACTATGCCATTTTTCTGTGAGTTTTGTATCAAAGTATTAGCAATGACTTAATGCTTTGCACTAAGTTTATTATGAAACTAATGGCTCATAGTTGCAGCTGGTTTTCTTTCTAATCTCATAACTATGCAGAAGGGGTAACAGTGATAAAAAAATTATGTATTTAATGCCAGGGCAATACTAGCCAGGTTATCACAACCAAGACTGACTCTTAGGTTGTAAGTTAAGTAGGCATAAGCGTGCAGAGTGATTAACATAGCAATCAGAAGAGCTCAGATCAATAAATTCAGATGAAAAAAGATTTTTTTTTTTTCCGAACTGCTGTGAGCCTGGTTCTCCACAGTCTAGCATTTTTCATCGGTCTGAAATGGCAGTAAAGTGAATGGAGAATTTTGATCTAGCAGGATTCTACACTTGGCTTATGCTCAGATGTGAATGACATAAACGATGGCATCAAGTACTGGCCTTTCTATCTTTTATTTAAGTATAGAAAGTAAGTAATTGTGGAATGACTTTTTTATATCTTGCAGATAAGCATATTTACTGATGGATATTTTGTATTAATTACAGCATTTTATATTATGTCAGCATTAGCATTCCAACAAGATGAAGACCTCTTTGCGCTGCCAGTTGTACGCAGATATTTTAGCATCTGCATCATAGTACCTGGTACCTGATACAATGTTATCTAATGATTTTAAAATAGTTTTACTGACTGAGGAACAGCTTCTCTTTCAAACATAAGCCTACTCATTTTAACCCCTAAGCTAGACACAGTTAACTGCTGACTTTATGGGGCATTGGCATCTTTTGCTGTTTGCATTTACTGTACATTTTTATGATCCTGTACAATGCTGTTTCCCCATATGTGGAAGTCACTAGGAAACAAAAATACACAACATCTTGCAGAACTTAGCCTGTAATTTTATGCTCCACAATGAGACATACCTACAATAATCTGACAAAATGAAAGCAACACATGTCATATCAGCTCCAAATAAATATCCTGTCTCCTCTACAGCAGCTGCATTGAAAGAGATCTAACATAATGGTGTTATATCAACAGAGCTACTAATCTCAGATACTAGTGATTTCAGTACCAAGGGAGAGGATGCTGTAGCAAATGGAGGTCATTCAATATCCTCTAGCACTTTGGACAAATGTGGCATTTTGGACTGTCCCTACTAATGGCAGAATACAGTGCTGATGCTAAAAATTGCTGTTGCAGAGCTACTTGTGCAGGTAATCTGCTCCTAACAGCAAAGTGTCTGTTCAGATGGGCCTGTTTATTTTGATGCCTTGCAGAAGCAACAATGTTTCTTGGAAGCAAAATGCATACTCTAAATTTTAGTGGTAAAAGCAGAAATCTCTGAGGTATCAGAAATGAAACTTTTTTTAGATATTTAACCCTCTTCAGGAATACAGAATTACTTTCTAGACCATTTGTCTCCTCAGTATCTTATGTGACAGATTATGCCAAAAAAAGGAGCTGCCATGGAGGAGCTGCCATGTTCTGGTAGGAACATAGGAGTATCAGAATCCACATAGTAAGCACACGACTCTTTTTATGGTCCTCAGGTGGAAGAATTGCAATGAGATGTACAATAGTTTTACTTTAACTGAAATAAGAGGGATGCTGAGAGAATTTTGCTATTTTCAGTGTCATGAGGTGGCACATCTGAAGAATTCTTTTCCTTGGCAACAATTCCTGAGCCATAAGGTTGCACCTGTTTACCCAGGCACAGTGCCATTCTGTCAGATGGGCATTGATACACCAATTGTAGAGACCCTGTGTTGTATGTGCATCAGGTGTAAGCATCCCAGATAGGATTCCCAGCAAGGATTGTCCATATGTCTGTTCATTCTAATTTTGTATTCCCTTGTTCCGCTACTAATCCAGGTATAGGTCTGATTATGTCTCAAAAATAGAGAACAGCTTTTTTCTCTAATAAAACCTCTTGCCCACTTGCGTAACATAGATTGGAGTAACGGTTTAGGAGAAGTTTTTGGAAGACAAACTTTATTCCTTGGCCTTACCAGACCCCCTCCTTCTGCATTCAGAGAACTGAGAGCTTTATAAATCATCTTCCTTTCTAAGCAAAGTCCCTGTAGGATCCATCAGAGTAAATCTTTGGCACCAAGCTAGATTTCATATGCACAGCAGAGTGGAAATCTGTGTTCAATCACTCTCTGCACTATTTTGCAGGATATTTTGCCTGAACCAGTATAAAACAGTGAGGTTTCAGGGTTTAAGAAAGAGCATGGCACTGGGGATTGTCCCCCTAGCTGCTCTCTCACAACAACCACCTGCTTTCCTCTTGATTTCCTCAGTTTTCTGTAAAGCAGCAGTACTCCCAGCATTGCTCTTGCCCTATCTTAGATATTTTATATGGCTATGGTACAACATCTTGTTTTGCTTACTGTACTCTTTTTTATATGTTTCATTTTCATGTCTATTGAAGAGATAAGGATCTGATATCTGTGGAATGTGCAGAGCGATGCCAGTTCATGCTTTTCGCCGATAGCTGAAGCAATTGCACAGGCACCCAATTATTGAGTACAGAGTTTTGATAATCTAATTTTCTTGCTCATCTCATGCATTCTATTCCATACTAATGCAGCAGATCTGAAAAAATACAACAAAAATCTTAGTTTCCCTGATACTCCTTTTGGAATTAGCTTTACTAAGTGCTGGGGCAACACACTGAAGCAGAGCTGCAAAGCCAGCATCTTTTGATTTTTCTTTAATTTAAATTCTGAATAATGAATAATAAATATTTTTCTTCTGGACCTGGCATGTATCATTTAGATTGGCCTCAGAGTGGCCAAAAGCAATACATTTTTCGACTGTGTATGTTTCTATGAATGCTGACAGTAAGGAGTTGCATTTGAAAATACCCATCCTCCCTGAAGTCTTCTTAACTTACGTTTACCTACATACATACTTTTTTCACCCACTTTTAAACTGCAGCTGCCTCTGGTTGGCTGAACCAGCTTTAACTGTGTATATTTCTAGAAGGTGCACTTTAATGCAATGTAATTTTCTGGAAAATTTTAAGTAGAAGAATGATTGCTGTGCTTTGTTGGGACTCATTAATATCCTCTCCTATTGCTGAAATCTTTAAGGACATCCTGAAATCTTTAAGGACTTCTGTTGCAGAGCATAGGCCTAAAAGCAACCTGCATAAACCAGCACTGAGATCCAAAAAATTGCAGTTCAGACTGGATATGAGTATTTTGCTGCTCAGATATTTAGATTGTGTGTTGGGATTTGCCGTTTTCCAAATGTTTGTATAGTGCAGTCCAGCACAACAAAGTCATACACAGTTTGAGTTTTCTAGGCAATGATATAAAAGCTAAAATAACAAAGATAATGTCATCTGCAAACTGTAAAGAATGCACAGTGGAATAGTCCTTTAAGTTAAATATGTCACCATTTAATTAATGGAACGAGCATCAGTACTGCAAGGAGAAATCTGCATCCACACATACCCCATTGCACTAGTGTGTCTGGATTTTGGTAAAGCAGTGTTGGTCCTTCTGTCAGTATGTTTAATTAACTTCAGCTTTACTTTTGTTTCTGCAATTTACAGTCAGTTAAATCATAAATATTGCTTTGTAACTGATAGAACAGTATGTAATGGTCCTCATCTTGTATCCTTTTCAGTCTGAATGTCACATCCTCTTTGTAATTTTTAATGACAACAACAATTTTTATTACATTGCTGGAACTTTTCCCGGGTAATTGTGTCTTTTGTATATAATATGTGATCTAGAAATGAAACTGCAGCAGAAAGCTGCTAAATCCAGCATCTTCTGTAGCTGCATGTTTATGTTAAAAAATTCTTGGACCTAGTACAAGAGATTGAAAGTATCTTATAAAACAAAATCAACCCCAAATTTAAGTTAATGATACACAAGGTAGCTGAGCTTTCTGTAGCTCCGTGAAAGACAGTTGCTCTAAATCTGAAAATATCAAGCAAAATACAAGTGAAGGCAGAACATAGTTGCTTATCAGCTCTGACCTGCTATCTTATGGAAATCAACTGCATGTTTGTCTTGCTGTGTGTCTGTATGCCCTTTGAAAGTATTTCCAATTAACAGAGATGTTACATTTTGACCACAAAATTTGCTCCAGTTCTGATTTCCTTCAAGACAGAAGTAATGACCTTATGAGTAGCAAACTGACTGATCAAGACCTTTCTGCTCTTAGCTTTTCAGGAATTTAGAGGTCATCTAAGCAACAGTCTTCATCAGGGACAAACCTTATCCAAAGCTTAGACTTTTCTTATTACAGCCTTCAGAGTATGGGTCAAAGAAACCTTTCATTGTGTAACTGCAGTGTGCTATCGAACGCAACTGTAACAGAGTGGCATGTTATACATGCCTAATAGAAGCAAGTATCTTGCTTAGCTACCAGGACGACTGTGGTGGGGGTAAGTAGCGGGTGCTATATTGCAGACAGAGAAGACAGCAGAAAATACTTCTAATTCCTGCCTCAGCATTATAGCATAAGGCAATATTTGTGAAACTATGGGCTATACATTTCTGTTCTGGTTTTGGAACTCAGAGCACATGGGATGAGAGGAGAAGCAGTTATAGACACAGCTATTACCTGTGGTTCACTGTCGCTTCTTTCCATTCAAAGTGAGAGATTATTGGAGAACTTGGGAAAGGAAGGGGAGAAGCTGCTTTTCAGTCCACCAGCTTGGACTCAGATATTGGCTACTGTGTATAAGTGCACTCTTTTTTTTTGCATTTTTATCCTATACTGAATTTATGGGTGGCACAGAAACCATGAGTAATGCTATAGATCCTAATTTTCTACCTGAATTTTTATGCTCTACCTGAGTTTTTAAGTGATCAGTTCTTCAGAAGCTGAGTATGTTTTACTGTATGAGAAACAGGGATAAGGTCCTCTAAGATTCAGATGTGTAGCATAATTCAATAAATCAAATAAACATCACTTGGGAACTTGAGGAATGGGCTCTTCTGTAGAAGATGATACCCTGGTTAGAGTTTCCAAAGTTTATATAATTAAATATTTCCTATGCCTTGCCTTAATTTTATGGTTTCTTTGATTATTTCTTTCTAGCTCAACAAAATTCACCAAAAATCCATGAAGGCTGGTGGGCTTATAAGGAGGTGGTCCAGGGAAGCTTTGTTCCAGGTAAGTGTAGTTTAAAAAAAATCTTATTTTTTATTAAATATTTTTTCACTGGAATTAATATAGTTGGGTTTGGGGGAGATTTTTTTGGTTTTTTTTTTAATCCATCGCCAAGATCTGAAGTACACAAGTACTCAACATCACATAATAATGAAGTGTAGAAAGGTTTTTGTCAATACATTGTCCAAAGACCATGGCTGTTCTCCGGGAAGGAAATTGCTTTGATCACGTTCCTGGTTTCTGTCAGTAAAACTAACATGATGCTACTTTGTGAATGTGTGTGTTCTGTGTATAGAAAAGAGAAAGGGAGGAATGAAAAGCAGTATCGTTAACTGGTTGAATTTACTGATCTGATGCAACACTTCTAGATAATCCCATTTCTACAAATTTAAGAGTGTATTAGGAAAAGACAGTCATTGAAAATATCCAAAATGCTGATTATCTTGATAGGAATAGTAGTGCAAATATTTCAACCCACAAGTTTCTGGCACTGTAATTCTTGTGAAAAGCACATGAAAATCAACATCTACAAGCCTGGAGATTAATTACATATTGATGTAGCATAAAGTAGCTTTTCAGATTTACTTGAGATTGGTTTGGGCTGTCAAAGATGCTGCAGTGTATTGTTATGCATGTTTAGTTCCTAATGTTGATAGCGGGGGAAGAAACCTGGAGAACGTGAACACCTGCTTTCAAGAAATTTCAGCTTTCCTGATTTGCATGACCCAGGTAGATGCCCAGTAGAACGTGAATGAAAAATATATTTTCTAAACAGACCTTCTAATTATTTAGGTTAAAGTTATTGAGGAAAAATAATTGTCAGCATATAAAGAAACATATGCAATCAGGTAATGCTTGTGGTACTATAGTCTTAATATTGTGAGAAATTTGCACTTGGGACCACCCTTAGAAGATTAAGGAGGAGACAGTCATGACTCAAACTTTCAAGAAGGAAAACCTTCTAGACTAGTGTGGAGAGACACCTCCTCTCTGAGAGAACCCTGAATTACGCATACATGTTGAATATTGGACTAACCTAGCACACATCCTCAAGAATTAGTCCAGAAGGACAATTAGGAACAACTCACTGAACCAGCCATAAAGACAGCAAGGGTAATTTGGGGGCACCTTTCTTGCAGACTGACACGTTTCTTTCAAATTGAACTTTGCAACCTGTAAGCGTCAGCAGAAGAGAGAAATCCCATGAACTTTTTCACAACAAACAACTGATTTTTTTCAGCAGCACCTAGATTTTGGAGTCTTTGAAAACCGTATTTAAAGCATTTCAAGGATGTATTTTATGGTTATAATCTCAGACTAACACATCACAAAGGATATGTCAGTGCATATTAAGTTTATCCATAATGTTAGCAGTCACATATCAGATCTCACATGAGATGCTAATTAGCACCTGAGAGGTGATAGCTGCAAGGCAGTCCAAGGAGCTATAGCTGAAGGTGCTGACTGATGTGCACTGAAGCCAACAGCCACAGCCATCTGCTAAGATGTGTCTTTTCCACAGCTGTTCGTCTCAGCCCAGGGCTGGAAGTTACCACCCCCAAAGATATTAGAAAGGAATATTTGTCCAAGACTCTGTCACTGCAGTTCAAAACTAGCATCTAAGCTAATATGATGGACATGAATACAGCTCTTTCGCTGCTTAGGGGAGCAACCACAAGCACAGAGATGACTAATTGAGGGTAACAGCATTGTAAAACACTCCAGGATGAGTTGCTAGAGTTTGTCTGTCACAGCCTTGGCTGTGTGAATACTTTTCGCCTACTTCAAAGCAAAGTCACTGTCTTTCTTTGAACTATCACTTCTTCTTTCATGTATAGTTGTGTTAGAATGCATTTAGGAGTGTATCACAATATGCCTAGGTTAGAATATGCCATTTGTAAGTCTTTCTGCTTAATACTCTGTTTTGGATGCATTTAAGTCAAGTCCTAACAAATGCTCTGGATCCTGTGCAAATTCGTCTTTGAGCAGTTCATAAAATCAAACCATACTTCCCCAAATTCCAGACTCCCTATGTTCTGGGATAGATTTTAGAAAAGTTATTTTAAATCCCCTTCTAATGTAATATGTTCATCTGGACACAGGTTTTTTCCACTGTAAACCAGTAGGTTACAAGCACTGATGCATATCTCACAGGTAGGAGACGATATAGACAGAGATGAGGTGCAAGACCCATCACACTGTTTTTCCCAACTTCCCTTCTTGCACTGCTCAACAGAGAAGAGAGCAATGGCGACTAAGTTCTCTCTCTACAGTAACTGTGACTCAGGTCTTTCTCGGTGCCAAGCCTTGCAAGTGAGGGTGCAGAGTTGTCAAGTGCAGGAAGGAAGGTGCATCAATGGCTGGATCTGTGTATATACTACTGGTGCATAAAACACTCTCTCATCTCTCACCTTTTCTAAAAGCAAAGAATTGCTCTTATGATTTAAATCATGTAGCCAGACAAAATAGAAAGTAAGTAGTACTTTAAAATGTTAATTGAATGCAAATTAGGTTCCAAATTAAATTTCAGGGAATGTTCAAGGATGAAGAATGAATACTTTTCTTTATGCATGGTGATTTGCATAATAATAATCTATAATATTACATACTTTCACTACATAAACTTTTTCTGGTATGGAATATCATAGTTCATGATGGGTTAAAACACATTTAAATAACCTTTTTCATATCTTTTGTTTGGCTGAGTTTTGCTGTGACTATGAATATGTTGTGTCACTGAAGTAGTGCAAGCATTTTTAGGGTGGCAAAGACAGTAATATTTCAAACTATTCTGTACCATTACTTTTACTTCAAACAGACGTGCATAACCTTTGATACTCTTGTGTGTCTGATTGTATCGATTCTCTTCATACTGCTCCTGTTTTTTTCGTAGCATCATAAAAGTGGGCTTTGGTAAGCATAAAATATAAAGGTGGTTAAATCTAATTTGTGATCACAGCATTCACTTGCCAGAACTCCATCCTGTTACTGAAATTTTGGACCATATGTAAGTACAAGGACATAAGTGTTTCTTGCCTGGGGAAGACACTGTTTTCATGACGCTCACTGAATTATAGCAAGTCTAAAGTTACTTTACAAGGTGATAGTGCTAATCTTAGCCAAGAGGAGGGAGTCCATCTCTACCAAATAATGAGTGAACTTTGCTGAAGGAGCAGATAATGTTCTTCTCTTTCCTTATAATAAAGGTTGTAAAACAACTTCAATTCCAGATAAAGATCTTTATCCACTATGATTCATTATTGGCTACAGATCACCAAATCAAAGGCTACCTGTTTCACTGAGATTCTGAGAAGAGAAATCCCCTGTTCACAGTTGCTTTCACAAATCATTTTACTATAAAAGGGAAAAGACTGCTAGAGTTTGATAATGCTGATCCTGCCGTTTGCAAGGATCATGTTGATGGGATTATGCGCTAACATAGACCAGCTGGCAAAGCTACACCGACTCAAAAGGAACATGGGGCAGTGTTTGGGAAGCAACTGAGAAACTCCCTCCAAGGAGGAAATGCATGAATTTGGTAACGAGTTACAAGGAAAAAGAAGTCTTAAACAACTGACAATTGGTCATGAGTGCCAAAATCTGATTTTAAACTTCATGCTATCATCACGTGCTTTTGTTAGGGCCCACACAGGCAGTTCAAGCATCCCTGGTTTCTCCTCTGTGGGCTTTAAGATTTCTTTTTATTACAACTTTAAGATTTCTTTTAAACTACAAATTTCTTTATCTAGATGTACAAAAATAACCTTTGACAGGCAGGTCACTGTAAGAACCATGAACTTTTTGTTCATGGCCTGAAACTGAGAGATATGAAACTTTAAACCCAAACACATCTTGAACTTTCTGAAAAGCTCATGTATTATGCCGTCCTCCAATCACATAGGGGGTCTATTTCATACATTGAGACTGGTGATCACTTAATTTGGCTGCCTGAATAATACAAAACCGAAACCTGCTGATTGCTACTCCTGCGTTGCTTGCTTTTGTACTAACTATAAAATTTCTTCTGTTCTTACTTTGGGACTTCAGGAGGCTGCAGCATCACTCACCATCTGGTGTATTTTGCTTGTCAGTGAAAACAGTGGTGCTGTCTGAGCTACAGCAGTGTTTTAAACAGTCTGCACACACTCTTCAAAATCATTCAGTCTGGTGCCGACTCTGAAGAATTAACCAGCCATATATAATTATTTATTGGAACAATAATAGCAGTTTTTCTTTCAGAAAGCAATATATTGGAACACTTCATTTCTTCAGGGTGATAGAGCATAGATTCTGGAAATCATTCACTTATTGATTCGAACTTAGGTTAGTACATATAATATTTCAGCTTTGGTTGTCAGTTAAAGATACCTTGAAGGAAATATATTTTGTACCACATATTTTCTTGGTTTCTTACTTCCTTTGGTGATGCTGCAAAAACTGACTGTTTACAAATCATGTAACTAGAAAGGAAATTAGATTTTTTTGTATTTTTGCATGGGAGGTAAATATAATTAAAATGTAAAACCACTGTCTCACTTTTCAATGAATTGTTGATACAATTCATTATTTTAAAATGGCAAGGAACAGATGAGTTGACTACTTTTAATTTGGAAGAAGAAAGGAACACTGTTGAGAGGAGACATTTGATGGCCTCAGTTCTAATACAAATACGGCAATGTTTGGTCATCTTCATATGAATTGTAAGCAAATTACAGCATTGAGTTTGAGATACTCTCACATTAGTAGTAGTGCTGTATTTAATGAGACTATCAGAATGAGTCTGTAATTTTGAATCTTCCATTAAAATGTAAAGAGGCTGGTTAGAGAGTCACTTACACCTCTAGGTATGAGGTTTGATTTATCCCTGGACTTAAATATGAAAACAGTGGAATTTAGCATATTAGGATCTGGTTATGGTTCTATATAATATTGTACCTTCACAAGCAAGTACAATTCCATGTGATAGAATTTGGTCTCCAGGTTTAGTCAACAATTAGTCTTATTAAAAGAGTTTTATGGGTACAATGTCTGAATTAAAGCTGAGTTTTCCAAATTAATGATTTCATGAGTTGGATTTTCCTGACAAAGCCTCCCATGCTCCTGTTATGTAGATACTCCCCTTTTACTGGGAGATGACATGTCCCTTGGCAAGGCAGTGATAGAAGCGAGAGAACCATGCCATACTTCCTTACAGCAAGAAGTGTATAACAATCTCAATCTCTGTCTCTGAACTTCTGATCATGCAAAGCTTTAAGCAAATCTAAATACCGTGAGTTGTTTTATGAATTGACCTGATTTTAATACAAATGTGAATCTGCTTGCTTTCATGAATAGATGGAGAAATAATGCAAGATACTGTGTTTGAATGGTGATCTGTAATGTTCTCCTTCAATGGTAATCATAGCAGTGGTACAAGAATCAAAGTTGACATGGATTGTGAATATGTACGTGTGAAACATGGGATTTATTTATTCATTTAAGAAAATGCTACAAGTGGCTGCTGAACAAAAGTGTCAGTTTAATGATATTCTAGGATGTGCGCTAGGGGCATCTTGCTTGTGTAATGGGCACATTCTTAGCAAGTTCAGGTGAGAATACACAAGGTGTTCATTCATCTGGCTGTGGTCTAACAGTCTTTCCTCTGTCCAGTAACTCTTAGTAATTAAGCAGGATTAAGGGCTTTGTCTTAAATCGTTTGGTAGCGATCCTTCTCTGGGGTTGCCAGCCAAGTTGAATCCTGAACTCTCATCTACCCTGTAAGAAGTGCAGAATGAACTTCAAAGGCATAAACCACTTTGGCTGATAGGGCAGCCCTATTTGCTCTAATTTCAGTTGGGCCATTTCTGTTGCCAGTGACTAGCCCTTAGAAGAAGGTGCAAACAAGGATGGCTGCGTTAACTAGCAATGTGCTGAATTTTTTTTTAGCTACATCCAGCTTCTGCAACGGCTGCCCAATATGCACAGGAAATTTTCTTCTAATTGGTTCCTAGTTTCTAGCTAGCTTTGAATTACCTAGAAATCTCCCTAGAAGCTTTCTGTGAGACTGTTTCCTGAATTAATAACCATGGTCGGTCTCAAACCAGGAAGAAAAGCTGCCGCTAAACCTTTCTGAATGGTGTCTTATCCAGAGATGCAAAGGAGATAGGCAGTAAGAGATTTTTAGAAACTCCCTTTCTAAAGGGAATAAAAGGTAGGAACAAAAAGGAGGAAAGGGAGCAAAACCAGGAGATTGACAGGTTAAGTAGGTTAGTCACATTATCTTGTCCGAACTGCATTATAAAAGCTGTGATAGACTATGTTAGACCTAGTCATATCAGTTTCCTTCCTCTGTTTATGGCCTGTGTACCTTTAATGTTCCAGTGGTGGCTAGTCTAAGCTCACACTTAATAGTCAAAGAGAACCTACTGTCTGTAGATGCTCTATAATTGATAGTAATAGGTAGAATATTTCTTAATCAGAAGGAAATAGCTCCAGCTTTTTATCACTTTCTCCATTAGTTCTGTTTAGTAACGAAAGAAGACTAACAAAACTTTGAGTCAATGCAGAGGAAGATGTACAGGACCACAGGACACTACACAGTGTGGTTCTCCAGGGCAGTCTGACTGTGGAGGAGGTGTCCTGGCAGAACGCCTCCAGGTGATACACTCAGAAGGGGCAGATCCATCTACCTGCCTGCAGCATGAACCTTCTCCCCTCCATAACACTTGGTGGCACTGTGATTTTGTTCCCACAGCCCCCTTCGCACTTGACTAAGGAGCCCAGGATTGGGGATCATCCTTTACAGGTGCTTTTGTTACCAGCATGGAACTCAAAAAGTTACTGTCTTCAGGTCCTTCCCACTCTGTTGAATATCCGTCTGTGCAGTCCTTTTTACATGGGCCTTTTGAATACAGTAAGTTACTGTCTTGTATATGGCCTGTAGCTGCAACCATTTTGCAAACAGATCTCTGAATACTTTTTTTTCCCCCTAAGCTTCCTTCAGTCCTTCAACAAAACAAATAAATAAATTTTAGAGGGCAAGCAATGTGAACTAACCACAGTAAAATCTAAAATTTTAAACCTTGCCAGATTTGTGGTTGGACCACAGTTCTTTGCTAAAGTGGTCTCAGATCCCTTCTCCCTTAACAGCCTAATTATCTTTCTTGGGTGTGTTTTTTCCTCCTAAGTTATGATTAATATCCATGGAAGAAAAATTGCATGTAACAGATGTATCTTGGACTTTGCTTCATTATACTGACAGGACCGAATGATTCAAATTGTCTTCCTGTTTATTTCTAGCCACAGTTAGGCACTGCAAAGGTCAAGCTTTCCCTTTATAACAAATACTGCATTAGTAGCATGTTGTATCTTGCTGTGTTACCAGCTGTCTAGTACCTCTCCTGCTGAACCTGCAGGTTCCTCCTGCTAGGACACAAGCAGTATCCCTGTTCTGCTTCAGGAGTGTGCTACACGGAAGACCTTCAAGGCAGTGATCTGCAGATCCTTGTCAATTATGGTACATCACACTGCTGTTAGGTTAGATGCCAATTTTAGGGACAGCAGTACTCCCATTACTTTTTGATGAAGTTGAAAATCCTCTTTCCCACTATCCTGAAGTGGTTGCTGTTTACCTTGAGTGACAGTAGTATGGATTATAAGAAGAACAAACAATGAAGTACCACTAATTTTTTCAGACAGCTGTAGCTGGTAGGGCTACCACAACCTGCATGGATGATGGCTTCTAGCTGGGAGATGGTGGTTACCATTTAGGCATTTATGTCCTCAAACAGGAGAACAGGGAGCAGTATCCAAAACATCTGCTGTTCTACACACTGTGGAATCTACAATCATTACAGAACCTTGAAGACCTAGAGTTACTATTGGTGAAGTAACTGCTCTTTCTGCAAATTTAATGCCATTTATTTTTTTTAAATATTATCCCAGCCCACTTTGAACTTGTTAAAATCGAAAAGCCAGCAAGCTGACCTCTGTGTTCTTTCAAGGGTTCATCATCCCATTATGAGCACATCCTCTTAAGCTTTTGCTTAAAAAAAGAAGGATTGTTCCTGTGCAGGGCCTTAGATGTATCATAAAAAGTTTGGGGTTTGGAATAAAAAGGTAAGGCTAATATTAGGAGTCTTTCTTTTCTTAGGTTCTTCACTGTGACCTAAAAGCAAAGGAAGGAATTCCAAGTATGGATACTGGTATATACAGGAAAGGGTTTATCGTATTCTTGACAAGCTAAGTATAAAAGCAGTTGAAACAGTGGTCCGTGACTAAGTCATTAATAACTGAACATAAATCCTTACTTTGAAGGATTATTCAGGATAGTTCTAAGTGCCAGACAGCAAGGTTCCTGTGTGTTGGTGCTGCTGAGTATATGTATTTGTATATTCAAGAAGTTTATCTTATCTTACACCTTGACAGGCTAATCTTCACATAGTATCTTAGTAGTTCTTGTCACCCTTTGGCAGTAGAAATTTTGATGGTATCCATGTCTTAGAGGAGTAGAATTGAAGCACAAAGAAATCTGATAGAAGAATTAGTGGCTGCTCAGAGACCCAAGGAACTTTTCTAAGCTAATAATCCAAACTGAAAGTGAGTAATGACATCTGCCATGGTTGATCATGTAAGGAGGGGATTTGGAGCTTTGGCTATTAATTACCTCGTAGTAGTTGTCTTTTTTTGTGTGTGTGCGCATGTGTTTTTGTACAAGACAGATAGTAGCAGTCATCACTCCCTACATTGAAAAAACCCTTTCTTTATAGATTTTTGTTGTATAGTGTAAAATAAGTTAGTGTCCTGTGGAGAAAGAAGTCACTGAGAATAAGAAGGAATATTATTTTCCTGTGCTAATAATGTTCTTCTGTAGTGGCGTGTAATTGGACTTAATCAGAGAAGGGTTACAATGCTTCAGTTTATGTTGGCTTAGCTACTTCTCCCATAAATCTGTACAGGATGAGATAGAACTGGAAGGGATCGCAGTATAGCATGGAAATAGAGATAATGAGTGACGCTAAGAGGTTGCCTCACTGCTCCTCCTGTCATTATCCCACTTACAAAAAACACTCTTGTAAAATGGTTTGATGAAGAGAATTATATTTTAAGAGTACTACAATTACAATTTGCAATTATCTGTTTGTAATCCACCTCTTATTTCACTGAGACTATTTACATCAGGATATTATAGTGACTTCAGGGAGATTATTCCTAACTGTTGCTTTGATAATGAACCCAGCACCACTGAGGACTCTATATAAATACAGCATGCAGTTTGCAATTCATACACCTCATTAATACAATTTAGTGGAATTAGGGTAGAATTTGCCACTTCATACAGAGGAAAATATGGTCACTGCAGCTACACCCTTATCAGTGGTTAAAATAAAATCCTCTGAAATAAGACCACACCACTACTTTGCGTATGATTACACAAGAGTAACTCTGCTTGGTGTTTCTTGTTAATGAAAGCTTTACTGTTACTTACAAAGAACTTCCCTGTCAAATCCTGTCCTCTGCCTAATGGAGAAAGAGGTCAAAAAGAAAAGGCATTGAGGCTGTTACCTAAAGGTAGGTACATCATACCGTACGCAAGTAGTTTCCTCATAGACTGCTATGATTTACATTGTAAATATGGAATCAGAGGATTGTTATGTCATAGTGTTTACTCAGTAGCCTGCAAGAACTTTATTTCTGAAAGTACCGTGTGTGTATGTGTAGGATTACTTAGGCTCTTCAATTAGGGGATTGCTAGTGATAGTCTGAAACCACTCATTTGTACTCAGTGAAAATTTCCTCCTCTTGTAACACCTCTCTAAAAAGATCAGTTGTGAATTCACTGAACCATGAATCTATTGAACACACTCAGGAGGAAAATCCATGCTCATCATTTACCATGTCTGCCTGCCTACAAGTACATCGGATTATTATTTGGAGAAGTTTTACTGCTGTTACTTACACACATTAAAATACAGCTATCGTATAACATCACCCCACCATGGTATTTCTGGGCACATGCTATTTGTGGTCAGTGAAAGATTTACTCTCTCTCTTACAAAGAAACTCATCATAAAAATACAGTCACCTACTTAATGCATTTCCGGCTACCTGCTGACCCTGCTCAGAGCTGTAAATCGCATTATAGTTAATGACTCTGGCCAAAGAAGGAAGCTTCCTGAATGTTATTGATTGGGGTTTTTTTACTACTGAAAATATTACTTAAAATGGTCACTTCTTCCTTTCTGAATAGAGAGTGGTTTTATATTAGGGCACTTTTTCATTTTGTATTTATAAAATGAACAAAAATGCATTAGTGTTTCCAGACCAAGCAGTCACCAAGTTTATAGTCAGCACATAAACCCTGAAAATAACAGCATAACATCATAATGGGAAAGCTGACAGGTCATTAAATACAGCTGTGCAAATGGCACTGCTATAATTCACAAGTGCATGTAGACAACATCACAGCCTACAGCCTTTCAGTATCTCATCAAAAGAGAAAAATACTGATGTAGCACAAAATGACCACACTGGAACTTGTTCACTTGACACCAGAGCACATAGCTGATAGGTGTTTCATGCCAACACAGAGGTGGTTCTTTAGGACCTTTTTATGATCTCCCCCTAATTAATTTTTTCTGTGTCTTTAATACCTAGGAACTTCAGTTATGGGGGCTTAGGTGAAGAATGAAGGTCTTTACACAGAGAGGTCATTTTACAAATATTAAATGAGAAGCAGGTAAAGAAAGATGGACAAAGTGAGTTCAAGGCAACAGTATGGAGGCTGGCAGAGAATTAAACAACCAGTGTAGCTACCTGTGTCATGAGGCTAGTCTGCCTAGTGTCCCTACGCTGTTGATTATAAAAGAAAAAAAGGTGTTCCTGCAGATCCTTTGGAGAAACCCATGTCTTTTGGCTGACTAAAGTGAAGTGGGTACAGGTGCCCCAACAGAGAAGCAACAGTAGGCAACAGGATGGGCACTGTGGACTTGGCGTACCCCCTTCATGTGCATTACCAGATTTTCCATTTCAAAGGCTCATTTTAACAGAGCTGAAGAATGTTACGTGATTTTTTGCAGTGAAATTTTGGCATTCTTTCATATTATGTTGCAACTTCAGAAGTGAGAAAGGAAGAAAGGTAGATGTGTGCAGGCCAAGTAATAGCCAATTGCACAGCCACTGTCCTTCAGTTTAAAAACAAACCCAAAGGTCGAAAAGCACTAACATTAAAACAATGACATTTCAATCAGATGGTGAGGAGATGGAGTTTTTCTTCCTTGCCTACAAGAAATACTTCGGTCACCTTGAGTTTTGTAATGTCTCTGAAATCCAGGTGTTACTTTGTTTCTACACTAGTATAATTAGAAAGCAAGTCTGGCTGAAGTAGTCCTTGCAAAAGCCAGCCACTGCCAGTTTTGAAAATCCTAGGTTATTACTTCTGGCTGAAAATAGGTCCCCCTAAAAACAGTGGGATTTGCTTACTGAGACAAGTGCTACATCCCTTGAATAAGGGCATCAGAAGCTGCTTCTTTTAAAAAAAAAAATAAAATCAATATTTACAAGATTGTATACCTTTTACAACGGTTTTATTTAAAACCATCTCTTTCCAACGTCTAACTGGAGTGAAATTACTTATTTACACAGCTATGCAGTGTAGCCTCCATCTCTTCTAGAGTGTTTACACTGCAATTGCATTAATAATGTGCTTTTTGAGGATATCATGTTTTAATACTATATCCTTTGTTTCTCATGGAGGAGAGGGGCTGAATGGAAGGAATAAACCTTTGTACCTGGGATCATGCTAGTGTTACCACAGCACTAACAGGTATGAGATGAATAGGATGCTCAGTTCTGAGAGGAGCTGCTTCTGCAAATCTCAGTCAGATGCAGTTAAAGCCATATTATGGGCCCGCTGCCCTTCTACAACATGCAGATAGGAATGATGGCTAATTCCCAGCATTAGTCCCAGTTTAGAACTGCAGGATTTAGCTGTTCTGTATGACTCACAGAATATAGTATATGACATAGGAGAAAGCATCTCAGATAATGTAGTCAACCTTTCTGTATTTTCAGACGAGGCTACATAGGCCATGGCTACAGAATACTCATTCACTATTGCATGTCAGGCCATTTCCCAGGAGTGAGTTCTGATTCCATTTTGCTTTTCCTATCCAGCAGTTGGGCATCTTCAAATGGCTTTTCTTCCTAGTCTTAAATTAGACTTTCTTAAAATAAAGAAGAAATAAATGACTGAAGTCTAATGTGATATGGCTGAAACACATTGCATGGCCTTGGCAGACTCTATTATCCACATACTGACATCTTTAGAATTACCCGGTATTTTAACGTGCGTATAAAATTGGTTAACAGGAGTATAAATTAAAGTAATAGAGAAACTAGTCTTTCAAGATTTTATTACTCATTGCAATTTCATATTTATAGGCTTATTGTTTTGTGGCAGGACTTGTGGCTTTTTAGTTCTAGAGAGTATAGTAGTATGAAAATGGTGCCTCACTCGGAGCCTGGGGAAATCAATGGAAGTCCTTCCACTTGGCATGAAGAGGCTCTGTCTCAGGGCCATAATCACATTATTCTGTCGACTGCTTGGATTTAGTTTCCCAGTTAACAACGCTGTCCAGTGCAAATTCATTTTTTAGATAGAATTTTAAATACTGTATCCCAGCTTATTTTAGATCATTTTTCATGCAATTCCTATGCCCAGTTTAAGTAAAAAAAAATAATAATTATGCGGGAAAAAAAGATGAAAATGAAAATTATATATTTGTTGAGATGTGAAATAGATAAGAGTTGTGCACGGAGATAGGACTCTTTTCCTACACCTCTAACTCAGTGTAACCACAATGGAATTCTGGAGAGGACCAAAGGAAAAGTACTAATTGAAGTGACAAAATTGCATTGAATTGAAAAACATGAAGGTCTTCTATATTAATGATGCTCAGGTTTCTGTGTGTCTTATCATTGTTTCTCCTTTGTTGCCGATTCTGTAACTACTCTTTTCACAGCCTTCTTTGAATTAATAGTACACTTGGGCAGACACAGATACATGCTTAAGGAAGTATACAGAGCTACAAGTAATATCTGTAGAAGATAACATAGAAATTCTCCTAGCTTGTAACATCAAGTCATGAGTGTTTATGTTTATTTGTATCCATTAATTATAATAATCATTTTACATTTGCATGTTTTTGCATAAAAACTCTACCTAAAACACCGCTAGATTGTAAAGAAAAAGACGTGAAGGAGCTCCAGAATGTGAATATTATAAAATACTGAAGAAAAAAAAAAGTTACTCAATTTCATAAACAACACTTCTGGATTTAGAAAGTCCAGTTTGAAATACAGAATATTTTTTTTCTAACTTTCAGAACTGGTTTAGCAGTCTTAAGTCCCAGTGGCTTTTTAAGATTGATGGCCAGATCTACAAACTCCGTTTAAGTGCTTTAAAATGTAAATGACTGGCCAAGGAAAAGGAGCTAAGTACGTAAGATACACAGTTTCTCCCAAAAGGCTCCTGGAACTGGGCATCCAGCTTGGTTAGGCAAGAAGAGAAGATCATCCCAGGAGGCACCTACTGTATTATTTAGTGCCTGAAGACCATCATAATTCTGACTGTAAAGTTCAGAAGTATCTAAATCATATTTAAATAAGAACTCTAGTCCCTGGAAGACTGTTCTCCAATTCTCTTAGGGGTTGAAAGTGGGGTAAATAACTGAAGTATTAGTTAACTCCCCCACCTCCAAACCCTACCATATATTAAAAGGAAATCCAGAGAAAGTGTCATGGCTTAACCCCAGCCAGCAAAAAAGCAGCACGCCGCCACTTACTCACTCCTCCCCCTCCCAGTGGGATAGGGAGGAGAATCAGGAAAAAAAAAAAAGTAAAACTCGTGGGTTAAGAATGATTTAATAAGTAAAGTAAATCAAGATATAATACTAACAATAATAATAATATATAATAATAATAGTAATGAAAAGGAATATAACAAAAAAAAAAAAGGAAAAAACCAAGACAAGTGATGCACAATGCAATTGCTCACCACCTGCTGACCAATGCCCGAGCAGCGATCCAGCCCTCCTGGCCAGCTCCCCCTAGTTTATATACTAAGCATTATGTTCTATGGTATGGAATATCCCTTTGGCTAGTTCGGGCCAGCTGTCCTGGCCATGCTCCCTCCCAGCTTCTTGTGCACTTGCTCGCTTGCAGGGCATGGGAAACGGAAAAATCCTTAACTTAGGATAAGCGCTACTTAGCAACAACTGAAAACATCAGGGTGTTACCAGCATTATTCTTGCACTAAATCCAAAACACAGCACTGTACCAGCTACTAGGAAGAAAATTAACTCTATCCCAGCCAAAAGCAGGACAGTAAGTTAAGTGACATTAAAGCAGTGTAGGTAGAAGGAATGTGTTCAGGTGAAAGATGTTCTTGTTTCTTGCCCGCTTCTGGGAACATTTCTGGTAAACTGTTTCTAATGTGCCCTTCAGGAAGCTGTTACTGAGACACTGGCATTTAATTTTCAATTTCCTGCTTGACCTTGTTCTGCAACATGAGCTTGCATTGGTTTTCATGCATAATGTAGATAAAGACACCTTCAACTACTTAGTACATAATACTGTTGCTGGGCCATATATTTACAGTGAGAATTTTGTGGAGCGTGCTGTTCATTATTGGAGAAGAGGGGATTCTTAGTTCTAGGCTCTTAAATACAAAACTGTTGGAATAAAGTCAGCTGGCTTTAATAAGAAAATATTTTCACAAGTGTTTTAAAGATGTATTTTTGCTTACTAATCACACACCTACAGTCACATTTCCCAAACTGCATTAAACTACAGAATATCATCCTCTGTGTACGATCTGCCTCTGTAGAGAAACACTGCGCTAAATCTTGTAATGTGACCTGTCTGCAAACATTATGTTTGTGGGATTGGGCTGTAGAAGGGGGCTACAGGGTGCTTCTTTGCATTCTATATGATTCTCGTGCTTTTATGGACAGGATAGTTGTCAAAAGCCCTGACATTTGCTATCCCTGGATAGAGAGAGTAAATGAACACTTTTGTCATGCTTTTCTGTACTAAAGGCAAAAGGACTGGCACAAGAACTTCTGTCTTGTTTTATGTCACTAAAGGAAAGCTCCACTTTCCCTCCAAATGGCTTGTTCTGTGGCTTGATTTACTTGCTTTTATAGCCAGAATCTGCTGTCAGAAACAGTGCATTGGGCAGTGTGGCCCAGTACATATTCTTCTATGATTATGAGAGAAATTTTTTACTGATGTGACTTTTAAAACTGTTTGAACTGCACAGGGATCCTTCATATTGTAGTGTTAAACATGCATGCAAGTTCATAATTTGATGAAGTATTAGCTTTTTACAGCAAAAGTTTAACAAATAGGACCAGATTCAAATGTCCTTATTCAGAGAATCTCTAAATTTGGTATGTGTTTTCACTCCCTAAATTGCCTCCTCAGTTTGTGATAGATATTTTCAGTGACCCAAAGGCAATACTGTGCCTCACCTCCAAATGGCTATGGGTATTTTCACAGTTCAACTTTATTTTATATTCTCTCCCTGCCATACTTCGCATGAAAGGAACTCTTAAATATATATAGAATTTCATATTATGAATGGACATAATCCCAAATATATTTACATCTCACTAGCTGTCTGAGCTAATGCCCAAGTTTGTTCAGAGTCTGAATCCATGACAAGCATAACAGAAATCATCAAGCTTTAGCTTTTTCATGAGCTCAGTTGGATTTTTCATCCTGAGAGCCCCACTGCTTCAGTGGAGACATGCAGGCACCTGGTGGAGCTCCACAAACCTACCTGGTCCAAAGAATAAGCAGAAATAGCTGTATCTTTAGGCATTGCACTAATAAATGATCAAATTCTGCTTCTTGTATTTCCCTCCTCTAAAACAACCAAAACCTCCAAACAGACCCAGCTACTGTGTAGTGCAAATCAAAATACCAGACACCAGAGAAGAAGATTACAATATTAAATTTCACTAGCCTCTAACGTCTTAAACTAATTGTTCTATTCATGCCGCTTAGGTTTCTGGTTTTTTTCAAGCAGCTTTTTCAGAACCACCTTTACTACATGGCTCTCCAGTTGGGGTGCATACAGACACATGCATGTGTGTATATACACCTATCTATAGAGAGTTTTAACATTTTTAACACTTAATACTCAAATGTTTGATATACAAAATGTTTATCTACAGCATTCCTTATGTAAGCTGTGTAACAATAGCAGAAAATAATATATTTAATCTAGTAGTTGAAGAACAGCAGATGTAAATTATACTACAAGACAAAGCTAAATTCAGTGGATTTTTATGATGTGTGGAGATGGATAAAGTGCTCCTTGAATGCTAACTGAGATCTTTGCATGAAGATACACAAATAATTTCGGGTGGGGGGGGGGGTTTTTAATTGCTTTTAAGAATTGAAACAACCATTAGGATGCACAACCTTTTTTTCTAGCACTGGCTTGTCAAGAGTCAGTCACCTTATTTATGCAGTCCTTCATTGTTTTTAATGTTTTACATTTTTATGTGAATATTTTTCTGAAAAGATTTGGGCTTTTAAGAATCAGGTTTCTAAAAATAAGCCACAGGAAATCAAGATGATAGTATATAGTTCTACTTTAATATCAGCCAACAAATATTGAGAAAAGCCTGTTGTCTTATTTTTAGATGCAAAAAGATGGGTCATCTTGGAAATGTCTAATGTCTCTCTGGCACTTCTACCCTGTTTCTCATTATTTCTAAAGAGTTCTTACTCTGTTCTTTGTTGTAATTTCATCACTCATGGGTACCAGGCTGTATGTGATACACAGCTCTAGTTATCTTCATATACTTTCAGAATGCTCTTATTATTATTTTTAAAATAGCTTGTACATTGTCATTTGAAAATAATCTAGGGTATTGTATCCAAACCAGTGTTTTCAGTGATAGCTGAATTGGGAATTTGACCTGATTTTAAATTTCAAATACAACCTGAATCGTTGAACCCTCAAAAAACAAACCACCCTGATTCTACCTTCACCTACAAAAATACATCCTAACTTTAGAGTTGTGCACTATGAGAAAATTTGTATATATTTCTAGTATTGAATCTACTGCAAGTAATTAATTTGATAAAAGATCTCAGGAGTTTGGGTATTTGACTCATTTATAACCTAACAAGCATCGCATTGTTCCTGTGCAGACACAATAGAGAGCTACCAGGGCTAATCAGCAAAGGAAGAATAGGATGTTTTGGATAGAGGAACAGCATATCCATATTGTGCAAAGGACAGCAACAGAAAAGGAGTTACCATTTTCACTCCTATTTAGCAATGCAAGTTAGCATGCGCTTAATCCAACATCCTTTCCAGCTGCTGTATCTAAAGTTAGGAATGTACTTGTAGGAGGACCAGCAACCCACAATGAAGCATAAGAATGTCAACACCAGACTTAGCTCTGACTGCTAGGTCCATGAGCAGTAGTTTTATGCAAAATTGGTTTTTGCTTTGACTGAAATAAATGGAAAATTTCATTTAGGAAAAACAGTAAGCCCAGAATTTTTTAACTTTCACAAAACTGGCAGCTAAATCCAAGAACATATGTCCAATTTACTGTGTGGGCAAGGCATTTCTACAGAACTCTAAAAATAAGTTGTTGTGTATGTTTTCTGAAGGTGGGAGTGACCTTCTGGAGATACTTGAACTTTTAGGAATCATCTTCAACAGGAAATGAATCACCTACTGAGTTCACCGTGTTCTGTAGGTATTTCTCGTTCTAAATTTAGAGCCTGTGGGACTAAGTCCCTTCTCACAATCTTTAGTTCAGATTGCCCTAGTATAAAGGGTGTGGGTAATAATATGAGTGTGGAGGACTGCTTTTGGATTCTACTGTGACCAAAATGATAGTAGTCTGAGGTATAAAAATAAAAATTGATCAGTAAAAATGACTACCCTTTTGTTTGTAGGTGCACATTATGTAGAATTATATGACTGGTATGTAGCTCCCATTGTAATATCCATTTTCAAGCCGATTATAAATATCTAAATAAAATGAAATAAGAATTCCTTGTTGTAAAAGCCTCCCAAAGCATCTCTGTCCAAAAGCACTAACTAGCTTCCTGTGTGTTTGAGATTTTCAGGTACCTTTTTGTTTCTCAGCTCTCCATGGTATTGCTATTCAGTGCACATAATAACAAGATACAGTACTGGAAGTACTTAAGGAGTGTTGAGGTATTTAAGGCAGCAGTGATGGAAGCCTGTATGTATTTCATGTCACTGTAATCATATTGTCAGTAGTGTTTTTGCACTGTCACGGCCTCATCACAAGATACTATAGTTCTTAATGTCTGGTTTCTTGCCACTCAGTTTTGTTGAAATTAATTTGTAGATATTGCGCCTCATCACCAGATTAAAGCCTAGCTGCCTACACCAGGGCCCTCTGCTGGTTTGCACTAATGAGACTTTTCCAGTAACTTTCTTTGAAGTAGAGAAAGGATTAAAACCACATTCAAGCTGAGTTATGAGCAAGTTTGTATCTGGTTAGTTCAGTGAGAATTCAGCACTGTTAAACAATAGTGAGCCTCAAGATTCAGTTCTCTCTTCAAGAAAGAAGAGGGTTCCATTTCTCTCTACTGGAGAAACAGTCCTATTTGATTGAGAGAACAGAAAGGTAACAGTCAACATGAGAAACCATCACCTGTCCTCACAGTACTGAGGAGATTCCAGGATGTGGAAGACAATGTAAATCAGTAGATATTCTTCAGCCATAGTCTTTGGAATGGGTCATGTGGAAGTGTTCATGTAGGCAAGCCAAAAAGATGGGAGAAAAGGCACCAAGTCCTAAGTAAACAGTTCTAGTACAACTGTCAACAACTCTCCTGAGGCTCACCCTGTCATGCCCCCAACACCACCAGTCAAGAGAAGCCCTTGAAGTCTGAGCTTTTAAAAGAAAATCAGCTTCTCAGCTTTCAGAGTGAAGAAATATCAAGGGTACTTGTTTTGGGATATATGCTATGATTTCATGAGCAAGCTTCCCAGAGATTGATGGAACAGAGAAGCCTCATGGCAGCAAGCCAGCTGGCATCGTCAACAGCACTTCATGATCTTTGGAACCCATGAGAAACAGGCAAAGCTTCCTCCACAGATGGCTATCAGCCGCCTCCTCATCCGTTCCTCAGTCTGTGACTCCAAAATCAATATTTTCATAGGCAGTTCAAAATTCCAGCTGGACCTTCTATGGACATGCACTCTTTCAGCCTCTGTTGGTAAGCATTTCTTCCATTTTTACATGGGCTTAGCCAATGGTTCTTCATGTTGGAAGTCTTCACCCCAAGCAACAGGGATTGCACTTTCCAAGGTGAAGTTACTGCATCATCCGGTCTCTTTTGTCTTCAGGGAATCCTGCGCTCCTCAAAATATCTACCAAAGCAAAAGAAACTAACTTTGCAATGGCAAAGTGACTGAGATTCTAACTTGAAGAACAAAGAATTTTCTATCTCTAGTTTCTGTATGTTGGCCTTTGGTCCTTGTTCTGGGTTCCTTGAACCCATCCTTCAAAATACAGAAAGTATCAATGATTTAAAAAAGGGACCTCCTATCATCTGTTAAGATACTTTGTCTTTCACAGTGCTGTGAAAGCTGAACTTTCATTTTAGTCTGGCTATGGCACCATCGTATTTTAGTAGAAGAAAAATCATGATTAATCCTATCTTGTAACTAGCTAATGTTGTGGGCACCCCTCTGGTTTTGAAAGACTTACATAATAGGTCATTGAGATTGTTATCTAGGTTTCACTGTGAGTTAAGAGAAATTTACCCCTAGCTCACATCAGATTCAACTGGTTTTACCTCCTTCCCCTAAATTCTTTCCAACAGTCCTAACACAAGGCTTATCCCCACGAGAAAGGACTTGCTTCAAACTAGCATCTGTTCTGTGCATCTATGATACAAATTATACAAAGCTTCATAGGTAAATAGGAAGGAATTCAAATTTTCTGGTTCTGGGAGTTCGGTGCTCCATCCACAGACCATTTCCATTATTCATAACTGTATGTGCAAATCACTGTCATCATTATAGTTCTTTTGGAAGAGACATCTCAATATCAAAATGTAAAATTGTATCATGAAACAGGGTTTCAAATACAGTATTTGCATTCTTGAAATTTTGTTTTAGAACATCGTAATTAAAAGAATATCGAGGGAAAAATCATGTCAGAGCAATGAATAACCTTAATTAGAGGCCTTGCTGTATCCTCTGATCCTAACTCATGGTGTTCTTGCAGTTTGAATTAAGAAATATCTGATGCACTTTCATTAAACAATGTTTTATAAGCATTTCTTTCACTGTTTCTGGTTATAACATCAGCTTAATTATAAAAAATTATTTTCCTGGGGACACACAAGTGTAAGCAATGAAGATAAAGAAAAGTGATAATACATCTACATAAAGGTACTTGCTCTCGGCTTTCTATTCTCCAAAGACACTTTAAAGGACTGTTCCTCAGTTGTCTTTGTGAAATAAATGGATTACAAAGTAATACGGAATAGTGAAAATGCTGCATTTCTCTGTTTTGATATGTATTAAAACTTATCATCCTTGATCTCTGCTACTATTCAAATATATTTTCTGTATTCTGTTGCTTGTGCACTACAGTGTTTCATTTCATTTCACTGAAAGCCTTTTACATATGGCCAGGAATGGGACCATGACTGCAAAGCTTATTCTTAGAATATTTCAAGGCTGATCATGAAAGGGCTATGCATCCTCTGCATTGAAAGTAGTCATTCTTTGTCAGACCTCCAGCATTGTGTATCTTAAAAATGCTTATTGTCATTTGTAACTACAGAAGCTTGTGACGTTATACACTTTGCATACTGTATTCCATATTCTTTAATATTTATATGCTAGTACTGAACTTCAGTGAATGTAATTTCAGGATGTTTTGCCAACTCATAGCACGTCTTAGGAAAGGATGAAAGAACAGAGATACAGCCTTTTGACAACATGGTCCAGGAGTAACCCTTGTGCTTGACAATGCTGAGGCTTTTGTTGTTTTTAAACGATTGCCACTGTCCTAATTAGCATTTGTCATGTTGTCTTTGAACAGCTAAATAACTGAGATCTCTTTCAGGTGTCTTGTCTTTGAGATTGATTGTAAACATCTGCCAGCTGGTGAGGACAGTAATTCTTGCACTTGTTCAGTAGAGTTCCAGAAAGGATCCAAGTTTATTTTCTAAAGCCCTTCTTTACAATTTCTTTGTAACCTGAGAGTCTGTGTTTGAATTTCTCCTTTCTCTCCCTCATTAACAGTGTGTCCCTGGTTTTATGTGCAATACTTTAAAACAGTAGAAAAAGGTAGAAAGTAGAAATCAGCAACAAAGTAAAATGAAAATAGTCAGTTAATGTTGTATTTAATTCTTAAGATTATGTAATCTTTTTTTATTGTCAATGAGAAATTAATTGAAAAGTTTCATTGAAGCCTTTCCTATAAGGGAATGAAAGTTTTCCAGTATCACACCAACATTAGGGAAAAGCAAAAATATTTCTTTCAAAGGCCAGTACATACATAAGCAACCTGAACAGATGGTTAAAGAGAAAAAATGAAAATGAATGGCTGAGAAAAGGTCCCTTTGACATTCACTATTAGAGACAGTGGCTGTTAATAAAGCAGAGTTAATTCTATAGCAAGGAGTGAAATATTATTTAATCAGCAGTACTTCATACATAATTCAATTAACTGCCTTCAATCATCAGTATTAACGAGAGCTGGAGCTTGGATTAATGTGCTTGAGCTTCATAACAGCACTCCCAGTCTACTTAAATGCTGCCAAAACTTAATAAAGCACTGCCAATCAAATTACAGTATCTGAGCCCAGTGCATCAGTGTGCTGATATTACAAATCATCCTATGCTCACAGCATTGTTTGCTAATTCCTTATTTATGCTGATCTCTGCACTAAACAGTTTAATTTGTGTACAGTGGTAGAACAAGTTAAATTTCTTATCACTTTCTTGATGACATCTCTAGGATCATTCAAGTTGTTGAGCAATAACTATAAATGGTATATCCATGTGCTTTGAAACACATAATTTTTAAAATAGTAACTTTAATCAGATGCCATAGATTGCCACAGAGGGATTTCTATTAGTCAGAAAAATAAGGATGCTAAATTAATTTCTGCTTTGGCTCTGAAGAACATTTCTATTGCGGTCGGTGCTTTTCTAGGCATAACAAGGATCTTGCCTTCAAGTTACAATGAACAACCCTGACTGTGCCATTTGCTGCTGCTAGTACTCCTTGTGCGCTCTCTCACTCCAGGAAGAGAGAGAAGGGACAACGAAGGTTTCCAGCATGTTTTCCTCTCTGCCATTGAGGGATTTGATTCTCAGAAGCTGATGAGACTGCCTCAGCAGAAGCTGAGAAAATGATGCTTTGCTATTTTATCACATTCAGTGCAACCCGTGGCCAGCCTCATCTAGGAAACGTCAGAAGAGCTAAGCCCAGCCTTACAGAACTGCTGACGGGGGAGGCAGCCCAATGCTGCTTATTCCACCTTTAACTCTTCTGAAATAAATCTCTACTGCTTCTCAAAATGCTCGGCCACGTTTCAGCTGGGTGAATTGAGGCCAGACCATGGCACCCAAAAGGAGACTGAAATGCTGAAAAGTTCTTTGAAAGGTAAGCTTTGGAAGCACTGCAAGCCATTAGAAGAATCAGAATAAGATAAATGACAGAGAAAACCTAGAAGATCATGCTTTTTTATATATTTCTTTTTAGTCCTAAGAAGAGAAATGAAGACATCAGAGGAACACAGTTTTAGTATACAGCAAGGGGCTGATCGTTTCAGGAGGGAAAGTTTGAGGGAAATTTTGTTTAAAAGAAATTTAGAACTGTAGATCATTTAGAAACATGTTCTGGGGGATAGAAAGGCATGTGCAAGCCACACTTGACTGGATTCTACCTGAATAGATTCTACTCTTTACTTTGCCTTTTGAAAATGATTCCTGTCATCTGGAGTATGTGAAATCCAAGGAAATAACAGGTGTCATAACCATTCATTTCCTCACTTCACAAGGTGAAATACCAGCTGAGGCTGAATTCAAAGGGGTGTCATTCTGTTGGGAGCTCTAGCACTGAATTTGGCATCAAGTCTCTTGAGGGCAAGTGAGGATTATAAAGTGCAGCACAATCCATAAAAGCAAGAGGCAGCAACCAGAATTTCTCAGAAGAACAGAGAAACTGGGTCTATAAAGTACTACGTAAGGAGGAACGATATTTATGCTCTATGCTCGCCAAGTAGTGCCATCTGACAATTTAGCAATTGATTAAAAAAAAATTAGATGGTTAAGGCTAAGTTGGATATATTTTAAAAACAAAATAGTGCAGAACCAAACCCTCACTTTTTAATAAAGTCAGCACAACTCCATTAATTTAAACAAGCCTCACCATTTTGGAACTTTTTCCTTACAGTTAGTATTTCTCCTTTACCATGTTTTTGATAGGAGTTTTAGCAGCAGAAAATGGAATGCTAAGTTGACAGCAAGTATGTCCTGATCCAGTATCATTACCAGAACCTGTATAAAGGTGGCAGATTTTCAAGGGTTCAGTGCTGTGCAAGTGCCTTGCAGGTGGTAAAAGTTAATCTCTTAAAGGAGCATAAAATGAGCTATGTCCACATTGAAAAAAAGTTTGCACCTGCTGATTAAGTTTAAATCATACCTTATACTTTTGCCTTCTATTTAAATTATAAGAAATGAACACCATCTGAAGGAAAAAGTACAGCATGAACACAAAATCCAGTTTAGACTAACAAAGAGGCACTCAGGCTTTCAGCCATTTTAAGCATAAAGTCAACAAAGAAAGGAGAACCACTTTCTAATTCAATTTCTAAGTTTCAGACAGTTTTGGTGACCTTCAAAATAAAAGATAGATTAGAAAAATCAGTAGACAATACATGATGTGAAAAGTGCTAATGCAAATAGTATTTCAAAATGGAAACAGGAGACTTAGTTATGAATGGACTGCACCAGGATGTGTTTCAGCAGTGGCTATGTTTGTCAGTGATACAAAAAGCTGGCAGCAAATACAGCGCTATTGACTTATGAATGATATAGACATACTCAGTTTAACAACAAAAGAACAAGTAGTTCATGCAATTCACTGTAGTAAAAGAGAGTATGGTGCTTGCAGTGAGGGGACATGTAGAAAACTGTCTTATTTCCCCATCTGTACTCCTAATAGTAACATTGTCAAAAAATCCCCAGTTTGTCATAAGTTTTAATACTTACCAAAAAATGAGGAATAAATCCTCCTGACAGCCTTTTCTATTTGTGAGTTTTATGCCCTGCACAGGGGGACTGACATAGACTCCATGCTGAATGTCACTGTTGGCCATAGCTCCAAAGTCAGCTGTAAATTCACAGATCTCAAGGCTAGAAGATGCTGCTAGATAATGGGTATGGATTTTCTGTACATCATGACTGTGTGTCATCCACCTACCACCTGTACTGAACCTAATAATTTGTCTGAATAAAGCAGTACTCCATAAACTTCACTGCTGAGCAAACAGCACGCTGTTGGCAACATCATACTTTACCCTCCCTTTCAGCTCATCAAAAGATGACTCAATTACCATTTAAAAATTTATACTGCCTATGAAGTCAAGGACTGTAGAATTAGTAGTTGGCTTGAATGTGTTTTGAAAAGAGTAAATGTATCTTAATGTGAAGAACTGACAGGTTTGCACGTGAGTGTTAAAGGACAAGCTGCAAGCCAGTGTTGGTGTTAATCTTAACTAGCATTATGCATACAGGGAATAATGGGCAGATGAAAATGACAGATCCTGTCAACATTTAAGGGGGGATGATCATTCCGGTAATGAAGAAAAAATTTGAACAAGCCTGCCTAGTTTATGCAGTTGCCCAAATTCAAAGACACCCAGATTCAGAGATGCAAAACGGAGGAATTTGAAATCACAGTTTCTTTTCCTTCGGGAAGAATCAAGACTAATGGTAAAATTAGTTTGCGTATTTTCTTTCTTACAAGCTGTGGCAGGTGCTTTTATCTTATGGCAAAATTTCAGGGAAGCTGCTTAATTTGATGTCTTGTTTAATGTTGAGCCTAAGCCCAAAATGTTGACATCATCTTGTTTAAGGAGTGAAAAGAAGCTTACTTAATTTTAAATCTATTTATTGTGCCCAGTGCCACCTGTCCATGTACAGTCAGTGGCCAGAACAGTCATTGCCAAATTCAAGATCCATAGAATTCGTTTTCTAATGCAAAATTTAATAGGATTTCTTTACAATTTAGAAATGCTAATGTACAAGAGATAAGAAGAACTAGGAAAAAGAAGAAAGAATTTAAAAACTCTTTTGACAAACTCAGGATTTTCAATTTATTTAATTAAATCTCATTTAAGATTAAGAAGCTAAATATATTTGTGACTTTCCACACTTCCACCTTAATTTTTTTTCCTCATGAGTGTTATTAAATGTTAGCCACAGAGCATCCTGTCAGATACTGCTTAAGTTTAAAGCAAAACATTCAAAGATCTTTTTAAGGGTGTTTAGATAGCACAGCTGAGTTAGGAAAGAGATGAGTATATAAGTATGAGAGCAGACAGAAGTAGACAAGCTATCTGCATTCATCTGTCATCAAGGTAATGCACCAAAACTTGCGTAATAGATAGTTTGTTACAATCAAATTTTCATGCACCTGAGACTACAAAAGTTAAATATAGAATATTCAGCTCAAAAATAAAGAATATCCTGTGTATCTCAAATTAAGGGTTTGTTGTGGTTTTCGTTTGGTTTTTTTGTTGTTTTTTTTGGTTTTGGGGTTTTTGGGTGTTTTTTTGTTTGTTTGTTTGTTTTTAAATACAGGCTAGCCAGTTGCAGGAACCATCCTAAATATTATATGTTACTTGAAAACACATTGTGACAGGGACCAACCATGATTTTACCAGGAAGTGCAACTCATGAGTAGTTAGAAGTAGTAGGGAGGTAATGCATGTGTTAAAGAGCCACCTCTAACATACACATAATATAGTTCCCAGGAGGAAGATCAAGTCCATCAAAATGTATTGGGTTTTTAATACTGTTAACACCTGTTTTAAATGTGAGCTTAATGCATCTTCAGCCTATGGAGAGTAGCAGTTGCCTTGGAAGTAATATGTTTGTTTTGACTGCAGAAAATGAAGTTCATCTGCTTAATGAGTTATAGAGTGTTTCCAGACTTTTAAGGAGTTATAAGAAGTGTTACCTCAGGGAAAACAGATCTTAAAGAAACCTCACTGGGCTGCAAAAACTGTGCTTCCTACTATTTCAAAGAAATTTCTAGTACTGGAGACTTCATAATCACTGGCACCTTTGGAGATACCCAGTCAGGTCCATGATGACTGCTGTGGACTTGTACATTAGGCAGTCCATCTGAAATGCTTTATCCAGACAACGTTTCATAAGAACTTTTGATTTAAAATGCATCACAAAATCCTTCCACCAATGATGGCAGCAAGAAGCTTCAGATGCTATCAGAGAAGAAATTTCCCAGAGGTTACAGTTTATGGAGTTTTTCGTCCTGCAAACTGGAGTGTATTTTTTGAAGGAAGAGAAACTGAAAATGGGCAAACTCAGTTGCGTGAACAAAAACAGAGATTCTTCCTCAGCCACCTGCAAACGTCCCTTCTGTTTTAAAGGTTGTGTCCACTTTGATTTTATATGCTACATAGCAAAAACAGAACATGCATGAAACATGCCAAAAAGCAGAAGTTAAAGGGGGAATTTTCAGGGACTGTAAAAGACATTAAGCATAAATTTGGAATTAGATGTGGGTAATTTATTAATTTAGTATCTTTTGGCAGGTGACGTGTATTCAGAATGTATCTGTAATTCAGGGAAGCACTTAACTGCAAGTACTAACTGTATTTTAATGAAAATGTTTCAGCCAGAACAGAAAGGGATAACTTGATAACTATGGCTTTTCTGAGGAAATAAAATGTTAAACAATGTTTTGCTGAAGAAGTGATCAGGATTTTTTGAAATACACACAAAAGAAGAAACAGGAGGGAGCTTTAGATAATCTAAAACTGGACATTTTTTCCACCAAAAAAAACCTGCAAGACATCCATTCTGAACCACCAAGAGTAAAACTGTTTTCTGCAAAGCCAGATAATTTACTATTGTTAAGTACTTATTTCTTGTTAGGAAATGTTCAGTGCTCACATTGTTTCCTTCTGAGGCGGTTATGATTTTCAAACTTAGGATGTGTTGCCACTGAAATCATCACACTGAGGTTTCAAAAGAGTGATTATTAATAAAAATCACACTCAACAAATCAGGGGAGTAACAAGAACACAAAGCATTGTTATGGCAAATATAGCAAAAGGTATTACTTCACATCCCAAGACTGAGGAGCAAATCACTGGGCCAAGTCCCAAGAAATGATGTATAGAGACCATTTTCTTATTAAATTGGCCACAGTTAATGCTACGGAAAATAAATTAATACTCTTGTACATTAGGTAGTAGGTTGGTTATAAGCGGTCCAGGAATTGTCATTATATTGCTCTGCTGGTTTCCTTTGACAGTATAATAGATACATCCGTTACCCTAGCCGAGAACAGCTAATAGTGCAGAACAAAGAAAAAGCATCACTGTTGATGCAGGTGAAGCTTCCAGTGACTATTGCCTAACCGTGAGACTCAGACTTTGCCCTGTTTCTCTTGCGCCACAATTAAATAGCCAAGGTAATTCTGAGTAGTACAGTTAAGACTTTAGGAAGACAGTGTTGCTAACACTAGCCATGAGAATTTTGTTTTGTTTTCTTTTGCTAAGGTCTTGTGCTTCACATTCAACTTTTTACTTAGAAATATTTCTGAAATAAGCACTTCCCATTTTCCTCATAACATATTCAGTCTTTTCTGTTAAAGAAGAAAGGCACGCAGACTGGAACAAGTTTAGTCCCTGCACATAGCTTATAGTTGCTAAACCACTGTTGCTCTTCTGGTAAGATGAATGCAAAGCAAGAGGGATTTTCATTTCAATGTGTACCACTGCAGTTCAGCAAAATTTCTACAGCTGTTCAAAAAGCAGGATAGGAACTGAATTGTTTTGAGTCTTGAAATACTTTCTTAAAGCTCAGACAGAAAAGTCATTGTATTTATTGTTACAAGAGATCAAGATAGAAAGCTTTTCGTAAAAGAAAAAAATTCTGTTTGTCCCATCAAGTCTCAAAAAATCATTCCATTTCCTGTCTGCCTGGGACAGTGCAGAAACTTGGTTAAGTAAACCAGAAATACAATTTTGATTGTAAGCCTGGTGTTTACTTTTCTTTATTTGGTCAAGTCATACTGGAAAAACTTGTTGAGAGTAAGCTTCATCTATAGTGAATGGGTATTTGTACTTGGCAATTTTAACAGGATTTATGATTACTGACTTAGCTTTGGTAGCTTTGTGTTAGAGGAAGTTTAAACAGAAGCAAGAACACTAAAAGATAGCTAATCTGTACTTACTAAGCCTTCTGGATATTACTTCTACTAGAAGTGCATAAGTAATACTAAAGCATGTTGCCATATACCTAAAACACATGAGGCTGTTATAGAAAAATAAGCATTATGTTCATTAATAACACAGTTTGTGTTCACTTTTTCACTGAGAGCGCAAGTTGAAATCGTAACAACTGACACTAAATGTATTCAGATCAGCTAATATAATGTGTTTGAAAAGAAGTACTTTACTTTTTGCTAGTGTTAAAGCCAGACTGGTGCACTGATGGAAGATACTGGCCAATATATGGAACCAGTTTGTTACAGTTCTAGATGACCTTTTGACAGATGAAGTTTCTCTGTTGGGTCAGACAGAATGTTTACTTTGGTATGTTTATTCAACAAATTCAAGTTAAAACTGAAAAATCAAGTGGGAACTTAAGTTGGAAGAATTTTTTTCTTCGAAAAAAATAAGGTAGGAAAGTCTAAGAGCTAATAGTTCCAAAGCCTAAGGAATTTCCATTAACTAGTTCAATTAGTCCTATTTCCAGGATTACTCTGTTCATACTTTGATTTCTAAAAATATTACCAAGCCTGTGACACAGAGGTCAACTTAAACTTACATTTTCAGGGATTATGAGGCTACAGATTCTGCTTCTAGGCAATGGGTTGGGGTTTTTTGGGGTTTTGTTTTTGTTTTTGTTTTTGTTTTTTTATTCAATTACCTGGTGTATTTGATAATCATATCTGTAATAAATTTTAGAGTTGATTTAGGAGCTTGGATTCATAAGGTACTTTTAGTCATCTTTGCAGCCTTTTCCATGTGAATGGCCATATATTTTCTATTCCATTTGGATGTAGCCATTTAACACTTTTCTTCCTAAACCTCTTTTTCTCAAGTAAGGTGTGATTTTATTCTTCTGCCGCTAGAAAGACCATCAAATGCTGTATCCACAGGCTGAAATTATTCAGAAAATAAGATGTATTTGGTTCTGTGTGAAGGTCATAAGTAATAAAGCCTCCAAGGCACTATCTTCCAGTGAATCTTTCCTGCCAAAAAGGCAACATACATTATCTTTTACACATCTCCCTTGGAAGCAATTGATGCTCATTTCTTCTGAGCTGTTACAATCTCCGGCTGAGAGAAATAGGCTGTCGGGAGTGTTCTAGACCTACAGGCCCTCTGTTCTCCCCGTGACACCCTGGGAAGTAGATGATGGTCTTTGTGCCTCAGATTTTACAGTTCTGCATTCTGTCCATTGCACCTCTGACTACTTTTTCCACTGCTTTGCTAAAACATATTGGGTGCTGCTGTGAAGCTCTTCAAGGTGGAGTAGGTACCTTGCAGGCTGGATGATGCTCATGCACTGTTGTATTTCTTACATACGCTTACATAAGCATAGTGTGCCTGCTACTGTAGTTTTTGACGAGCTGAAATAAGTCATTACAAGCCACAGAAATAAAATGTCACATGGTTATTGCCTTACAAACTCATGCCACCTACCAGCACTGGTCAGATGAGCAGCATTTTTTGTAGTGTTCTGTGACTGACAGTAGTACGAGATCCACACACACCCATAGCTTAAGAAAACAGCTCAGGAAGGGTTCTGGAAAGATTGCTGCTGTGCTAAACAGGCAGTTTGTGGAGTTGCCACTTGGAAACAGAGGATCCTCCTTGCAGTGGCTATTTGATCTAACCTTGAGCACACACACCTGACATTCACAACTTGGTTACTCCTGTTGGCTTTCTGCGTCAAGGTGGTGCACTTCCATTTTCATGCACTGATGACAGCATAGCAGCACATTTCCAAACCTTACCTTACATCAAGAGGGAGCATCCACTCCTTGCCTGTTACCTGCATCAATTCTTGCTGATGCATTCAGAGCAAATTGGATCTTACGATTCAGTTGCTAGATTGAGCTGTGCGTTTGCCTGCAGTCAGAAGCTTCCAGAGCAATTTGGGGAAGTTGCTCACTGTGTCTTCGCATGTATGTGTTAACAGTGAGATCAGGCACAATCAGATTAGAAACAGCAATAGCAGCATATCAGGGTCACACAAATGTGTGATAGTGTTGTCCTACAACACTGAGAGGAGATAGTTCCTTTAGCCTCCATCTTTAGAGTATCCATACTGTTCTGGCACTTTGGCTTACACTAACAGTCTCCTTGAGCTATTTTCAAGTAATCCTCTCCGAACATCCTGTCCTGTGGGTCTACTCTCCGACCTGAAGTGCTCAGTCCTGTAGCTACTGGCCTCCTGCCAGCAGCTAGGAAACTGCCACAATGCATAGCCCTGCTTTATTGCACAGCCTTCATGCTTGTCCTTCTCTGGCTCCTTGTTTATGTAGTCCCTGGCCTCTTCTCTCTCATCCATCCGAAGAGCCATTTAAAAGGAGATTGAAGACACTGAAGTCAGAAGCACTAGTCGGGTCCTGCCCATTTCAGGTCCCTGGCACAACGTGCAAACCCTGTAAGAACACGATCTGCCCTCTGGTGGCTAATTGTAGATGGAATAATTATGACAATACCTTGGCATGGTTTAACTCACCACTTCTCATTTAATTATACATTGTAGCACTTGAGAAGGCCTTTTCTTAAACAAATTCAAGCATTAAAAAAAAATCATGCATGTCCAGATCTTACATGCACGGATTTCTTCGCACCAAAGATACAGTACTTGTAATGTAACTAAGATATATACACCTATTTTTTTGCAGACAGTTGATTTAAAATTTCAACAGCAAAAGGATACAAGAGTGGAGATCAAAATCTGTATTCTGTGCTAAGTTCAACATAAATTTCAGCCCCTACAGGCTGAATGTGTAGCTGCTGAAATTTCTAGGCTATCTTCATCATTTACAAGGTAGAACGGCAGTGGATCAGTGCGCACCCGCCTCACCCCACACAGCCCCCACGCTCTGTACTGCCCCTCCCTGCACTGCTTTGTAGATTCCTGTCCATATCTATTCCCCTTGCATCCAGCACTCTGTCCTCCCCTTCTCCACTCCCAAGCACTGCCTAGAGTATTTATTTGCTTCCTTTTTTCCCCCCCTTCTGTTTTTTCAGGTGGTTGGGGGGGTGGGTTGGGGTTTTTTTTTTGTTTGCAGACAAAGGCAGCTTGAGAGCCTTCTCAGTTAGCCTCTCTGATGGGAGTGCTGCAGAACATGTCTCTGTGTTTCACTGCAAATACAGAAACTTCAAAGTAAATGAGAAAACACTTACTGGTATCATTAAATACACATTTAGGTGAGTATTTAAGAACCTTCACAGCCTTGTGAAAACCAATATATTTGCAAAATGTTTCCTCACTGACAGCAGAACTCAGCAGTTTCATTTGCTGTATCTCTGTCCAAAAGCAGCCTCAGCAAGATCAGCAAGGTTGTTGGGAAGCTCAGATTCACAGCAGAATTCAAAACTGAATGCATTAAAGGTTTGAAATATGACCTTGTCATTAAAAAAATCACAGTATATTTGAGCAACGCATATGGGAATTAATCCAGTGGTAGAGGAGTTCCTAATAATGACAAGTTCATAAAGGATATTAAAAACAAAACTTTTTTGAACAATAGGTATGCAAAATCTTGAGTAAGCACATAGTATTTGCCTTGCATTCGCTACAAAAGCCAATAGGCCCATGGACAAACCCACTTGAATAGCTCTAACAAGCAGACGCAGCTTTGGAGTTTGAAGAGGAAGGATGTCTATAACGCGAGATGTGTCTCCAGCTATTTGTTACATTTCAGCCATTTTTTGAAGATGAATAATTTCATTTCTTCTCTAGTTTGTAGGGGATTTACAGATAGTTTGCATCAGTGCAGTTTCTTCCCTCTAAGAAGTTATTCGGTATTTATGTTGTTTGTACAGGATTTTTCTGGACTAGACACCACACTGATAGAATTTTCAGATTATTTAAGTGGCCCAGTTTTTCAAGAAAAAGTGAATCCTTTCCCATCTGCCCTTATTTTCACCCGATTTCAGATAATTCAGAGAATGCATTTCAGCCTTTCTGAAAATTAGGCCAATAATGACCAGCCTTACACATTATACTAGTGACCACCTGACATAAGCTGATTGATGATGCAGGAATTTGTTGGGTAGGAAACCATTACATTTCCTATGCAGTGCATGTGGCCGGTGGTGTGCACGCAGAATACAGAAATCAGATAATGTGGCATGAGCCGAAAGAATACCCTTGCACTCAGTTATTCCCTTACATCTCAGACAGTAATTCCTGTGTAAAGAGTTTGTCAAATGTTGTAGAGACCAGTAAGACACAAACACTTATTCAGAAGGAAGGGAGAAAAGAGCAAGTGAGACTCCTCTAGACGATCCTTAGTTATTGGGACTCCCACGCAACTAGGTTCATCCCGAGTCACAGGGACCACTAAGCCTTTTCTGCTTCTGCCTCTTGCACACACAGGGTAGCAGAAACATCCCAGGAATACTTCAAATTAATTGCTTGGTACAAGAGAGCTAGATTCTCCCTGAACAGGCAGGTTTTCCTAGATGACAATTAAGCTGGCTTCTCCGCTCAGCAGCAGCCTATCTGCAGAGGCTCTGCGCCACATGCTATGTGTACAACATGTTACCAAGGAAGCAGTGACTAGATTCTTCCCTAACAGAAATAGCAGATGTTTAGTGTGTAACTGCAGTTCCGAAAAGCAGTAGATCACTCAGTGAAAGATCAATCACTGGACAGGAATTAGTTGAATAGTTCAGCGTAGCAGCTGAGAGGCCAAGGTTTCTTTCTATTCCAGAATATTTTGTAGTAATGCCTCTGTTTAGAGTTGTGGCTTGGCAACACTGTGTTGGACTAAGAGACTAGTATTGCCCACACAACTTTTTTCTAGCCTGTGAGTAAGTGCATCTAGTCAGCTGTCCTAAGGACTTCTGGCCTTTCCAAGAACAAAGTTAGAGTTTTGGTAGTCTCACTGTGGAAACAGCATCCCCAGGCAGGGCCAGAGCCCTGTGGAATAGGGTCAGAGAAATCTGATTACTCTAGAAAATACCAGAGCACAGAACATCAGTGTTTCTGTCTTGAACTGTCATTACAGATATGAACTGCAGCACTCAGTGGTGAACTCTGGGCTTGCTCCTCACTTGTCTTTGCAAGTCAGCAGAGCCAGGACATTTCTGCATTACTTGCTGTCATTAGCTGTAACAGTCTTGTGGGAAAGCGAAGTAGTACATAGCTACAAGTAATTCTTAAGAGGTCACTGTCATAACACACAAATGTTTTGGAGAATGGGACTGGTTAACCCTTACTGGAATCTCCTTACATATAAGCCTTATGCCTCTCAGTGCCTGCCTTCTCCAAACTGAATCCCTTAATGCCCTGTAGTTTCAGAATGTGATGCTCATTATATCCATCCTGAGAAAGGAAGTGCTAACAGACACAGACATACACTGAATTTGGCAAAAAATAAATTCCAACTTACTAGTGGGGAGTTATCTTTGTTTTAGTAACAGTATGCTGTGAAGCACTGGGATATCCAGAAAGAGCAATTTTGATAGAATAAATATGCTGTCTTTTGTAATTTTTTATGTTCCTTCATTCATTAATATTTTTCAGCAAAAGGATCGATAGTGTCCCAAAGACATTAAAATAAAGCTGAACCTACAGAACAGAGCTCAAGTTATCTACTGGATAAGCAGTCTTTCCCCTTTTTTAAAACAATAAGTTCCAAATTACTTTTCTCTGAACAACTGTCTCCTGTGTTCCAACTTCATCTATGTGAAGCTTTCTTCACTTTTCTTCTGGATCTTCATTAAAACCTTAAATCTCACTCACCCTGCCTCAGAACAGTCGTTCATTTTAATAGTAACAGCCAAAGTCCCCAGTTTTACACCATGAACCACAGCACAAACAGAAAAACAAAAGACGCACAAACATGAAGAGGAAGGGTTACTGTTAGAAATCATATGATAGCTCAAAACCTGGGTTTCCTGTATTTCAGTGCAAAGCCCTATTTAAAAGGCAGAACACCCATCGCAGCTTTTTTGAGTTTCATCTTTTTCCCTTTCAGTCTACATTTAAATCCAGGCCAAACTCTCCCTCTTTTCCACTCCCTAAATTACAAATGTCAGGCAAACTCACTCAGTTTTGATTGCCAGCTTGTTCTTTGCCTGCTTCAAGGCAAATCTGTTGAACCCTGGCAGTGATTGATGACTGAGGGACTGACCAGACTTGATTAGAAACTGCCAGCTCAGTGGCAAGTAACTGATGCAGCTAGTTACTCATACAAGCGTCCCAGGTACTGGCACACATAACCAGGGAGCCCAATGTATGACTGAATGGCAGACACAGGCACTCATCCAGTCCACGTGTATGCTCAGTGTCTTGTGTTGAGAGATGGGGAGGGTGTTGTCTTCCTCCCCTTTTTCATTTTATTTTTAGCTCTTCTACCAAGAAGGCTTTCCTTTACCCAAGATGGACATTCTAATGAACAGTCTGTGCCAACTCCACTAAACATCCCAGCTTCCTTTTAACCTTTAAACCAAACTGTCCTTTAATCTGTTTTCATTTCCATTTCTTGACATAGTTATGCTAAACCTTTCAGCAGCAGGAACCTCACTAACGTTACACAGAAAGACAGTTTTCCCCAAGACTGTATATCCTTTTGACTGGAATGAGAGAAGTACATATTTTCAGAATAGTATTAACAATGGCCCTAGAAGATTGTTACTGAAGTTGCTTAGTTTTGAACCTGGATATACCTCTGCCTATGGATACACCCCTTCTTATTCCTGCCATATTAATAATGCAAAAAGAAGAGAGAATGTGAAAAGCATCTAGAAGTACTTTTTAAGCAGCTGACCTGTATTTTTTTGAAACATTAAAGTAGTATTTGATTGTATAGTTTTAGTATATGTGTTAACTCACCACAGTGTGGCAGAGAAAAACCTAATTACATACTGTTGTATAACTGCTCTTTACTGTAAGATTAACATAATTTATAAAGGGGAATTAGTCTGGTTTAATCAGTGTAATGAAGGAAGTGGTAGTGTTTTCTGCACTGGTATCCCAAATGTGTAGATGAAAATATGCAAAAGCTTTGCAAGGTTAGAGGTCACTATTTGTGACTGCTAAATACTTTTTTCCAGGTAATACTCTTCATTGAAGAAAGTGTTTAATTAGGCAGAAATAAGCAGCTATAATTTAAAAGCTAAACTGCAGGGCGTATTGCAGGATGTCTCTATTAAAGGCATACCAGAAACTTAACACTTTCTAAAAGAATTTATCTTTCCAGAATTGTAACTCATTTCCCCCTTCCAGTTTTCTGTTCTTTCTCATTTAGCCAGTGCAGTTGTTGAACTTTCCCTGTCATTGAGAAACCTTCATACAGAGGGAAGATGACATTTGAACAGACCAGTATGAAATTAGCAGTATGCAATATGGTGCTGTTAGAGTTCTTTACAATTTTCATTTTTTTTTATGTTTCAAGATTTATTGATGAAAAAATTTAATATTTTTTTACCGCCTTTTGAATAATGGTAATGCTGTCTTATTCTCGAGAATGTATTTCAGCTATCAACTTTTTGCTTCTTAAAAAGATATAAGAATACTTTCAGTTCTCAAATTCGAAACCATTGTGATATTGTCTAGTATTACTGCAGTCTGGAGATTTCTGTGACCAATTACTTACATGAATGCCATTCTATACTCTGTCATTTCTTTGGTGTCCCTGATTTATCTCTCAAAGCCTTTATGACTTTACGTTTGGCTTTTATGTAGAAGCAGAGCAGGTCATGTGGTTATCCAGAGGCATTAGTATGGTAATTTTCTTCAAGTTGAGTAGGTGGAAATAATTAATGGACTGCTTTATTGATGTACATAGATAGCTGATTCTCTCCGTGGTTTCAATTCCCAGCCTCAATAAAGTAGCTTGAGATTTTATCTGAGGGACCAGTAATTACACAGGGCAAGAATAATTGCTGCACAAATACAATCTGATTGTGTTTTACGCTATTGCCAGGGCTGATGTTAAAGCTTAAATATATAAACAAGGATCTGCTGCATGAAAAAGTTGACTCCTTCTATTTAAACTTATGAACTCTGGAGTAACTTAAATTCAGAAAAGCCTGTGCTCTTGAAAGTTGAGCAAACTTTAAAGAGGAAGTTGTAGTCTTAGCGCAGTGCAACACAGAAGTAACTTTACTGTCTTGACTAGACTCCATCTTGTATTATTGAGAGTGACCAGTAGCAGATACCTCGGGAAAAATAAGCACCTATAAAAATAAGCACTACAAAAATTGGATCACATTTGCTACTTTTTATCTCCGAGACTGATGCAGATTTTAAGTGAGGATTTTGGCAATTCAAGTCACTGCGGTATTCATCCTAGAGTTCTGACTGACCCTAATGAGTTTGTTCATTTTAATCAATTTATACTAAAAGTCATTTTCTGACACTTGATTTTGAGACAATTTCTCAGATTAATTCCCCATAAAGAAGCTCCTGTGTGGGAACCTCCCTAGGCACCTTTGTAAGCAATAAGGAACAGAACTGATACAACTTTGCTGCTACATGATCTTTCACGTGTTCCTTTTACAACTTGGTCATCAGCTGGCCCTACAAGACTCAGTCAGAACCCTTGCCTCTCATACACTTGGAAAAAGTTATCAGTGGCTTTTATGCCTTTAAAAAATTGTTCTTCAGTACCCACTTTTTCCTTGTCTTATTTTAGTTTTATATTTAACTTGTCAGAGTTTATAATCTTTTCCATTTTTCTTATTGGACACCATTTTTTTGAAGGATACTTTCTTACTTCTAGCCACCTCCTTTATTTTTCTATTGAAGCTTCCTGGCTTCTTGGCCCTATTTAAAAAAAGGCTCAGAATAAACACATAACACCTTAAAACTTAGCTTATAATCTAGCAATTCCAGTGTCCATTTTACCATTCAGATGTTCTTTTTAAACAAGCTTCTTCGTTTTTATGTATTTCTTCATTGGGGTACACAAAAATCAACTACACGAGGGTTTTCATTCATATAAAGATGCTGAATTCAATGTAGTATGGTATCTGTCATACAAAGTGCTGCTTCTGTAGTTACTCCTAAACCAGAGCTTCTTTCCTCAGTGAAAGGTTTGCACAGCTAACACTATTTTAACATCCTACTTATTCCAAGTGCCCAGTGCAGGAAGCATGATCGTCAGATCAGTGAGACACACAAGGGAGACAGGAGGTTGGTTGCAGGACAGTCTACTTTTATCTAGTTCTGACAATGGCAGCTTTTTTAAATATGCTTTTCTGCCATATATCTTACTGTATTTGATTTGCTGCTATACTATCTCATCTACTTCTATGAGGCAACACAAGGAACACAGTAGAAAGCCTTCTGTGTTTTCCCCGTGAACTTGGAAGCTGTACTGAGAAATATGGGGATATTTCCTGGATATTACAAAACTTTGTAATGATAGAAATCATTTGCCTACTGTGCATGAAACCTGCCTGCCCTTTGCTTTTGTTCCCAGAGCAGTAATAAATCACGTGTTTTGCCAAGTTTAAGCACTTTTAACAAAAGTTAGCTTAACAAAAATAAGCTGTGAGTTGAGGATAAGAGAACCTAGGAAGGTAGCACAAATGTATGAACAGGAGGGTGGAGCAGGGAGAAGGGGAAACTTGGCATTCTTTGAAAACTTTGAAAAACTAAGAATGGCTCCTGCCAGTGATTCATCATGGCACAAAATAGAAATCAGAGCCTTAAATCAGGAGAAAATCAGTGAGAGAGACAGGATTTTATCTTAAATAAATTCTCATATGTTTTATGGCTTAGAAACAAAGACTATGATTTTGGTATAGAAACCTTGCAGAGCCACTCTCTGCAGTTGTGGGCACACTTCCAAGTAAATGCAAGTATCTTTAAGGACTCCCTAGACTGTGAAATTGAGAACTAATGGGGTAACACTTCACCAGGCAGGGCATGGCCTTCTGCTCTCAGTCATTTCAGAATGCAGAACACAGACAGGACTTGAACGTAGCAGACAGACACAGCCCAGGGCAGCTTTGCTACAGGATGAGCCCCCAGTTCTCTGTCACCAGAGCTAGGTGTGCTGGGAAGCACAGTCATCTCACCCCACCCCAAGGGATACATCTGTTCTCTTCTGACCTAGACCAAACTATTTCAGTCAGTGCACCACAAGGACTCTTCAGGAAGTACCTCAGAGAAATTCTAGCTACAAACTCTTTATGGCTTTGCTAAAAGCAAGATGCAGAAACAGAGCATGGAGTAGAAGTCTGAGAAACATTTTTATAAGTAAGCCTTCAACAGCCAGACAAGTGATTAGGAGACACTGCTTAACTGTCCACAATTCTTTCACAACCTGGACCTTCAAGTCCAGCATCGTTTTTTTCTAAGATCAAGTAATTAAGATGTCATACATAGCACGCACCTCTGATCCCATACTGGGAAAACTACTGCCTCCTCTCACAACATGGATGCAGACTGTTACACATCCATCAACACACACTGTAGGCAGTACCATTATGCTTATCTGCAAGTTTGCTGTACCTACAGAAGGGCATCCTTATGGGACACTGTTCACTCATTGCTTTTCTCTGGAGAGGGGAGGCTTGTATTTATTTAGGCAAATCCTTGGTACTCATTGCTAGGAGAATAGCATTCAATCCTTGCTTTATTGTTCTAGCTGCTATTATTTCACTGTTGTTATGCATAGGTTTGGTAAAAGCCATCAGAATCCCTCATTCTGTTGTGTCATCCTGATACTAGAGCATCTTCATATATCTCCATATAAATTGTTCCCAGTAAATTGAAAAAAGAGCAGCTGCAATAAGATACAGACTGAATAAGGATGTCAGAGATTTTTGCATAGGTATCAAATGTAAGTAATCCCCCTCATCACATAACACACACACACAAAAAGGTCTGTTGTCCATAATGTGCCAACATACAGAGGAAAAACTTTGAATTTATCCCATTTTCTTTCTGTTAAGAGAAGGCTGAAGGCATGACATTGATCAGGACAAAAACTTACCACCTCATGTTTATGTAATGTGTTTGCAACAAATCAGCTCTCAAGTGGTATAAATTTAGGAGGATTTATAGACGAAGGTAGAGATGACATGATCAGTATACAGAAACTTTTGGCAGAATAACCAGTAGCTACAGAACCTTGTTAAATGAGATTCTAAGCTAGTATTTGGGCTGCATGCAAACTAGCTTGTAAGAGTAGCTCCTGTACAGCACAGGAGCCAGGCTGCTGTCTAAAACGCTTCACAGGTCCACACACAAAGATGCAGCATAGTCCTACTCACACATGACTAGTTTTTAATGGAAATACAACATAATTGTGGAGAAAGAGATAGTTTCATTAATGACAACGCCTAGAACCTTGTCTGTTAGCTAAGCTGGAATAATGAGTATTTTGGTATGTTTGCCTAGACTCATACACTGATTTCTTTAGACTAAGCAGTTAATTCAGTACTTGTGTTTAATTTAAGCCTTGGTTTCCTACATGAAGCCTCCTTGGATTTTCCATTACCATTCTGAATACTTTTCTATTACTTTGAGCATCTAAACAGCAGCACTAATTGCTTTAATTAAATGTAATCAGACATTAATATTGCATAATATCCCCATCCACTAGTTAACTTAGGTGTGCAGTCTTAGGTCAGTCATCCTTAATTAACCTTCGGTTGAAGCATAAGCAAAGTTATTCTGATCACTAGGATAAATTTACCGTCGCTGCACTTCCTTTTTGTCTACCGAACATAACAGAGCTACCAACAAGCGCGTATTGGAGAGATTCTTAAGCATGAGCTTCCTAGGCATTTAGAAGGAAATCAGAGATTGCAACACAGACTTACACATCTGGGTGACAAGCCCAACCTTTGCAGTGCAACATCACAATATTGGAGCTCCACCTTCTTGACTTCCTGGTGGTGGGCTGATATGACAGGCATTGCACAGAATGCAAGGTTTCTCTGTCAAAACCAGAAATAACATTATAAAACATCCCCTCATAGCAGCCATTTTCCAGTGCAGCTTTTCTAGGACAATCCCAGTTATATCATAAATTCTTTAAGTAATAGAACTTGAAGATAATGGGCTATGCTGTTTGGCTTGCCATTGTATTGCACTTACCATGTCTGGTTTGTTTATGTTTAAAAAGCTTGGTAAAGAATTGTTTTTATCAATACCAAGAATATTTCTGCCCAGAAGAATTTTTTTTTGTTTGTTTACTAATACTAGAAACCATTCAAGCAACAGATTTCCCTTTTAGTATTTTCCCTCTTGAACCTACAGCTCTACACTTTCATCATTAATGTATTTTTTTTAATAACAACACAGGGGGATTTATCAAGGGAAACCAGGCTATCTCACTTAACCTAAACTTTTATTTTAGACCTCTGCATGAAGAGGGATTTTCTCTCTGACAAAAACTAAAGTGAAATCCTATGATATTTCTTTTAAGAAAAAGCACAAATAGCTAAGCGTGCTCTGTTTTATTTTTAATTGCACTATGTTTATTCAATTTCAAAGCATTAGCACTATCATTTAGCATGCTCTGGGAACTTCTATAGTCTTGTAAGTCTCCGGTGCAAGCAGGAATTGACTGGTAGGGTAAACAGAGGAGCCAAATAAATTTTTAAGACCATACTGCCTGTTCATTTTTCTGATCACACAAAGCTTCATTTACTTTGAAGGCCTTCCATCTGACCTGCTATGGGGTGGTTGCACACAGGGTTTATTATTCAAATAAAAGATTACTGACAATTTGATGTGGGCATCTGCAATTCTAACCATTTTGGGTGCCATTCCCAGATGTTTGCTTTCTCAGAGCCATAGAACATTACACTATCATCCCTCCTTGTAGATTTCATGCAGTACATAGTAAGAGTAGTTACCCATTTTGGGCTTTCCATGTGAGCTGACTTGATTGTCGGTGTGAGGTGTTAAGAAAAAAAATATTTCACCAGTGAATTTAAGGTATTAGTAGTGCTTGTTCGCTTCAAAATTGTATACAAGGAAACTTTAAGCTTTGCTAGCTGTAACATGTCATTTATGGCTGTACCACTTGGATCCCTTCAGAGCTGTTTGAGCTCACCTGCATATGTAGCACCTGTAGATGCGCACACAGGCTAGCACAAAGCTGAAAACTCAGTTTTTGTAATAAAAGTAACATCTGTGGACAGTAGCTTATGAACTACTGGAATAGGCAGATACTCAACAACTGCCAAACATTTCCCATCACTTCTGTGTAGATACTCATGCTGAAGTTTTGCTGTGCAAGCAATAGCCTAAAAAGAACCCTAAAGTTTATCTACTTTTGGAGAAAAGTTACATGAAGCTATATATTAACCCACCCAAAGTTTTACACCTAAGTACACTCAAACTTCAAGGGCAAAAAGAACTGAGTTATTGCATAAAATATGATAGGAAAACACTCACCAAGATCAGCCATTTTCCTAAGGCTACTCTACTCAGAAGATATTTTCCACCTATCTCCCCTCCAAGGAGTATCTTCACAATGGTGTGTCTACTACAAATGTTAGGTTCAAATCCAGCCACAACTCTACGTGGCTCCCACTAGAGTAGCCAAAAACTGCAAGCAGAAGCAAGCATTTACACTGCAAAATCCTGCATACAACTAGCTACAGCAACTGAAAGGCTTTTTATAAGCAGCTGATGGGTGGGTTTTCAGCTCCACCCTCTGGGCAAAACACCTGTGCTCCTGCCCCAAGGACTTGGCCACATGCTCCTGCCCCTAGTCTGGGTTTGCAGACTTTTGTCACACGCAGTTTGTAGATTAGAAGAATGCTTTGAGGCTCAAAGGTTATGAAAACTTTTAACAACATGTAAAAAGAAAAAATAAATCCAAAAAAGGATTCGCACCTGCGAAATTTCCACCTGCTACACAAAACTACAGAATAATTCTGAGAAAGTCAAAGTTTACTTTAGACAGGGACAAAGTGTGCAGACACAAATCTGAATGTGTCCTTTTTGTGTCTTGTTAGTTGCTCTTTATTCATTTAGTCAGAATTTTTTTCAACACCTAAAGAGAAGTTCAGGTTGACCTGGTCCATAAACTGCAGATTAGATGCAGTATGACCTTCAGCCTGCAGTTACCTGATAAGAAGCAGTGTGTAGTTATATCACATTTTTTCCCACTTAGGGGTACAGAAAGTAACTCAGCTTGTCAAAAAGCAGGGGTTCCTCCATGTTCCAAGCCATTGCATGTACAAGGAAGGAACTATCCTTCTTCACCACCAGAGTGAAGAAGTTGGCTTTTCCAACAAGTTTATTTTTAGATCAAAACTTTAACTAAAGAAGGTTTGGGTGAAATAGCATAGAAAATTAGCATAAGGACTAATGAGTCACATTCCTATTGCTCAGTAAATATTCTATAATACTAACAGCAAAGGAGCTATTTATAATTGAACCTGGGATTAAATCTAGGTACCTTCAAAAGAAAAAAAAACACAAAACCAACCTTCTTTCCTGATACAAAACTATATGAACAGTATGGTTTGGTCTTTGTGTATGAAGTTTTAAATTTCAAGGGCTAGATGAATTTGCCTGGTTTCAGTTTCAGTGTGTGTGTGCAATGTGACAAGTTTAATTATCTGGCTATCTGCCTTGCATGTATTTCTCTAGTCTTTCCAGACTTTTCTTAAACTTGCACTTTTTTGTATTTTGCAGTTCCCTCCTTTTGGGGTTTGGTGAACTCAGCGTGGAATCTTTGCTCTGTTGGGAAAAGACAGTCACCTGTCAATATTGAAACCAGCCATATGATTTTTGATCCCTTCTTAACTCCACTTCGCATAAACACAGGGGGAAGAAAGGTATGTGTTTGTCATGTTCTGATATAAAAAGAAGCAGTTAGTAGACTTACAAATGTTTGCTATATTTTATATTTCTAAAGCATTTACACTGTTATCTCAGTCAGCTCTGAGGCAGAGTAACAACATAGTGCTTTTCAAATCACACAGTTTCATCATGGCTGGAGAGACGGCAATGGTACATTTTTAGGTGTCTTCTAGCACATATTTATATTTTCATATTAACTGTTACTTGAAACTCTGCAGTCTGGTAGAATAGCATCTCACTTAGAAACTCCATGTTTGTAGTTAAACTTGGTGTTCATCTTGAGTGGCATTCTAAAGGTGCTGTTCTAAAAGTGTTGTTTAAGATGGCCAAGACCTTCTTTTAGTCATCTAAGTCAGGATAACATTGCAGTGCCGTCATGTTAAGGAATAGGAAGGGATGAATGAGGTTCTTTATGTTATGAAATAAAAGGAACTGTGATGTACATATCTCAGCATGGGACAGGCAGACAGATGTGTTCAAAAAATAATCTAGTTTCTGTGTTATCTAGAGCATATTGGCACTCGCAAGATTTTTTTTTTAATTGGACATCTCCTCACATATATTAATTAGAAAACAGATTGGCAACATTTATTTTAATAGATTGTAAGTAAATCTCCAAGGATATTGGATCAGATGGAAATGATAGATTAGCAAAGACTGTTTTACTCATCTAACATCAGTATGATAATTTCTTATTGAAGTGACTGCCACAGCTGACTAGTTTATTAACCACTATTTCTGACCAATAATATTTTTTAAATGATGTATAAAGAAACCTTATCTTGTTTACCCAGATTTGGAAAGTATATCTTAATAAACTGAGGTATGAAAACACAGTCATTCTGGGTTAGCTAACCTGTCTACCAGTGACTCAGGAACCTCGACTTCTAGCTAGTCCACATAGATTAAAGGTGGAGGCAGGAAACACCCTTGACAAAATGATGCTCTGCAAATGGGTGGAGATTGTTGTCTGAGGTATGTGTACATAGAGAAATACTGCTGATAGATACTAATCAGTGATCATATCCTCCCTTTTTTATACTATATCTGAGTTATGTTAGGAGCTAAAATTTCGACAAAGTTTTTATTGTAATAAAAACTTGAAGTTCAGTAAAAGTTTCTACAAGTTTTTGCAACTCAGGTATTGAAGCATTGTGCTAATGCATGCATATAAGTCAAAATAATTCACAAGAAATTATTTATGACTATGAATTTGAAAAAACACTCAAGCATGTGCATTTGTGCTTGCTGACCCAGTGTGCAGAAGGAGAATTGGAGCTGTTATATATCACTGTATACAGTGAAAAAAATGCAGAAAGTTAACAAATCTAAACAATGAAAGCAGATTTGTATCCCAAGCATGTTTCATGTTTAATAATCTCATGATCATATCAATAGCATAGTTAGGCACATTTTTACATACATAGGTCTTTAAAGTATTTTCTGCATTGCCAAGGTTAGGTGCTAACTCATTCTTTCCATTTATGTTTACTAAAATAATTATACTTACTAAAAATAAGGAGTACAGACAAATTTTAGAGTGCAGCAGCAAAAAAAATTTCTGAGATCTACTTGGTGCCTAAATTACCATTCAAAGAGAGGCAGTCATTTGAAAGCATTTAAAAAAAACCCCTGATCCTAATGATTATGCTAATGATTTTTCTTTCACTAAAGAATGTATTCACAGTATGGAAGTTTAAGGACAATCCTCAAAAAACTAAGTTATCAATTTTCTTTATCCAACTGAAGGGTTGATACTTTTCAATTCTAAAATTATTTTATAAATAAAACATCTTGAACCTGTTAGCACTCTTGGAAATAGTCGTTAGTTCATAATGTTTTTGTGTTGCTTCCCTTATGTGCAGGTGCTTAGAAGGGTATTTTAAAGATTTTATTGCTTATTCCATGCAGGCAGTTATATTCAATCTGCAATACAGATCAATGCAGATGAAAAGGCACAGTGACTCACAATATCAGAACAAGCACAGACTCTAACAAAAGGCTATTCCAAAATGATTTATCTTCTTCAGTTGTCTTGACTAATGAGATTTCTGCTGGAAACAGCATGAGATGTTAGGAATTTGCTCTGTACTTCCCATTGAGCTTCTAGTTGTACATGTGCACATACATCAGAATCAATGTAAGCTTCGTCACAGAAATGATAAAACAGTGGTATTGTTACTGAAGGACAGTAATGCTTCCAACTATGGCCCAAATTTCAGGGTAATATGTACATTTTCCTTTTTAAACTGAAATGCATAGGGGTTTTTCATTTTGATATGAAAAAGAATTTTACTGACTCTGCCATTTATGTAAAGGCTGACATATTTCAGATTATTTATAAATTACAATATGACATAATAGAAAGTCAAGAACAAAATTACATGGAAGTTGTCAGTGAGTCGAAGCCAGGAGTTTCAGAGTATTTAAGGTCTTTAGCAATTCTAAGAATTCAGCTGTTTTTCTGTACCAGCTCAGGGTGAAGCAAATGTCTGATTATTAAAAAAATATCAGAGGCACTGATAACCTGGGAGATGCTATATCAGTAATGAGGTGTTCTTACTACACTCACAAATATTATCCTGCTGCTATCAAACAGTGATGGCTTTCTATCATGCTACAAGAACAGGATTTGTTCTGGTTGTGGTTATTCTGTTTTAGAGAGGTTTCTATAATGGTTGAATCAAAATTCTCCTTTGAGGAAAAGATTGCAATTTTAATGCCTTAAAAAAATTCTTTGCTTATAGTTAAGGCTTCAGTGAGGATTTGATTTGGCAGGTAGTATATTTGTGTTCACTTTTTTGGTAATGTTTTTATATGTTAAAAATGGAGGTGTGTTTCATATGGGCTGAAGCACTTCAGTTTTCAGGGCAATGAACCAATTGATATAGCAGCCAGCGAATTTCTTAGACAAGACTTAACTGTGATTATGCTGTACACGAAAGGATTTTATGGAACTGATCCTAAGAAAAATGATGAATAAATAAAAAAGGGATTTGATACGGTTTCAAATCAAAGTTATAATAAGCTAGCTTACATGCATAGTGAACAAGAGAGCACAGAGAGTCAAAATTATACACCTCTCTTGAAAAGGGAGCTGGGAGGAGAGTCAAGCCTTAAGAGAGAGCTAGATGGAAGGAAACATTCAGTACAGTTAGTCTTGGAACAGGAACTTCAAATTTCTAACAATATTTTTTGCTTTGAAAGTAGAAATCAGTTTTATTTGAGATTGAAAACTCAAATAATTATTTGGTTTTGAAAACAACATTTCTACTTCATGTGCTTCACTTTTGAAATTAACTTAAGAAGGAACAGAAGTGGTTCACCCACAGGAACAGAATCCAAGACTAGAGAAATTCAAATAATACATACCTGGGTGATATGATCACTGACTTAATACTTCCTCTTAACTCTTTTAATTCCTTACCACTCATTTCTCTCGGACCTTTATTTTTTAGGGGTGGGGAGCTTTGCTTAATTTCTGTAAACCTGTTTAGTTTTCAATTTCCACCTCAGGAGTCCAAAACTGTTCCAAACCATTCCATTACAGAATTTATGACTAAAGATTCCACCTTAAGTACATACCTTTCTAGCCAATTCCATTACAGAATTTGTTTGATTTCAGTATTAGTAATGGAAGGCATTTTAGTAAACCAGGCTGAGACTTTCTTAGAATTTTTTAGACCACTTGGGAATAAAATAATAATTTTCTTGTTCCTTGTCCTGGTTTCGGCTGGGATAGAGTTAATTGTCTTCCTAGTAGCTGGTACAGGGCTGTGTTTTCAGTTCAGTAGGAGAAGAATGTTGATAACACCCTGATGTTTTTGGCTGTTGCTCAGTCGTGTTTAGACTCAGTCAAGGACTTT
>JAVKLA010000002.1:32012693-32032660 GCA_034782735.1 Sagittarius serpentarius | reverse complement strand
TTTCTTCCTTTCCGTTCTATTAAACTGTTCTTATCTCAACCCACGAGCTTTACTTTTTTTTCCGATTCTCTCCCCCACCCCACTGGGTGGGGGGGGAGCGAGTGAGCGGCTGCGTGGGGCTGTGTTGCTGGCACAAACGACAGTCCTAAAGAAAAAGAATGGTCTGAAAGGAGAGTACGAAGGACAACAGTGATCATTGTCTTCCTACCCTGCAGCCAACAAGGGGAGAAAAGTACAGTCTGTGGCCTGTTACACGGCGGGTGACTTAATAGTTACTTCCAGTCTGAGGCTGAGAAGAAAATTCTTCCCAAGCCACTGAGGAGCAAAAGGGATGGCAATGCAATTTGCTAAATACTTATACCTCTTTGATCCACTTTTTCACAATAAAGTTCGCATGAGCAATAATATATTGCTTTATGAGCAATAATATATTGCTTTATGTGCTGTCCAATGATTGCAGTGCGATATCGGGTCATGCGATTTACGATTCAAGCATCATCAGATGTTATTCTGAATTGTCCGGTATTATTTTGCATGTTTGTGCTTCTCTGTTTCTTGAGAAAGTGGCTTTTCAGGTCCTGAAGACTGAATATCATTGATACAGATAATTGGATTTCAAGATCCAGAATCTCAGCACAAGATACTTAATGAGTTTACATGCAGATAAATTCCCCAGAAGAAATGCTGCTTTTGAGGAAACTCCCCAAGTTTCAGTTCTCTCTCAGGCCCAGCTTTGTCTCTTGATTATCCATTTCAGTGAATTTAACATGCAGCCAATTTCAGATAAACAGCCCTTTTTAATAAACAATACAAACCCTTATTAATACGCAAATCACACTCCTCCACTCCATCACAAAGAAAAACACCATTTTACTTTCTCTGCTTTTTTTCTTTGGATTCATATAAGCACCAAGGCAATCCGCAACAGGACAAAAGAATAACTTTACTGACGAGCCAGTATAGTCTAGTGACATTTAGGCAGTAAGCACTTTGGGTTTCAGTCTCCAAAGCAGGGATTTCCATGTCATGGATGATAGTGGTGGATGAACAAACCACCTCACTTCCCACTGAGCTAGTCCTCTGCTGGGATTTCTCCCTCCATTCACCAGTGCTGGCAGTCTCTCTTCTCTAAGAGCTCTGCCTTTGGTCCCCTGTTGTGGTTTAACCCCAGCCGGCAACGAAGCACCACACAGCTGCTCGCTCACTTCCCCCACCCACCCCGGTGGGATGGGGAGGAGAATCGGGAAAAAAAGAAGTAAACCTCATGGGCTGAGATAGAGACAGCTTAATAATTGAAAGAAAATTTTAAAATGTAAGAAGAATAATAGTAATAAAAATAGTAATGAAAAGGAAGATAACAAGAGAGAAATAAAACCCAGGAAAGACAAGTGATGCACAGTGCAGTTGCTCATCACCTGCTGACTGAGGCCCATCAAGTGCCTGAGCAGCGATCGGTCGCCAGCCAGCCTTCCCCCCAGTTTATATACTGGGCATGACATCCCATGGTATGGAATACCCCTTTGGCCAGTTTGGGTCAACTGTCCTGGCTATGTCCCCTCCCAAATTTCTTGTGCCCCTCCAGCCTTCTTGCTGGCTGGGCCTGAGAAGCTGAAAAGTCCTTGACAGTCTAAACACGACTGAGCAACAACTGAAAACATCAGGGTGTTATCAACCACCTTCTCATACTCAACCCAAAACACAGCGCTGTACCTGCTGCTAGGAAGATAATTAACCCTATGCCAGCCAAAACCAGGACATCCCCCAAAATTTATCCCCTATAGTCCATCTGCCTTTGATCTCCTGATTCTCTGTGGACTTAATTTCAAGAGCCCTATTTCCGAGATTCTTAGAGACTGAACTACAGTTCTTGGCCATACATTTTTTTTTCTCCTGAAACATGTTAAGTAACAGCATTTGCTTTAGACACTAAGTGCATCCCTGCCAATTAATTAAATCTTGTCACATAAGTGATACTGTGTCTTACTAATCATTTTAGGTCATGCTCAAGGACTTAAATTGTGATTTAAAGTGGGTCAAGTTCTGTTTAAAATCACTTAGTTTTTAGACAAGGCCATTGTACCTGATGTTGACCTCTAGGGAAATGCACAAATCAATGTCTGCTGCCCAAGGACTGTTACATACATTCTGTAGCTCAGTGTGCATAAATGAAAGTTACTCAGTAAGATCCATAAGTCTGCCTTCTCATATGGGACATTAATGAATGCAATCACGTATTATTGAAATTAATATCTTTATAAATAATTGGTTCATTCTATGCATCACAAGATAATAGCAATATTTAGCAGTTTCTAAACTGAAATAGGGTAGGAGAAAAGAGATTTATGAATGGAAATCAGTTAAATGGTTTCTCTGCCAGCTAGTTCTGATTCCATTCTGTTCAATCAATTCAGAGTATTACTAGCATTTTTCTCAAGAGTGCAATATATGACAACTGCCAAGCTTTGCTTTGGTGATTACTAAAAGGACAGATAGTGGTGTGAACCATATTTCAGCACTGCAGGAATATAAAAAATGAATTGTTAGAAATGATCCAGGAGGAATGGATAGCAATAAGACATCAATGTCATCTGTAAACTGATTTGTGATGAATTTTTAGAGGGCTTAATAATATCATGTTTTGATTTACAGTGGCTTTAGAAAGTCAAAAGTCTGATGCAAACATCAAAAACTTTAGCGAATAAAAAATGAAATATAGTATTGCTGCTTAAATAATTGTTTAACATTTCTAATACTTCTACAGTATTGCATGTTCTCAGATGTGTTAGTAAGTGAACATAAAATGAAACCAGCAGGTTAAAGTACTTGTTTATTCATCCTCTTCATTGACTTTACAACAGGAAAAAAATGCTAAGTATTATTTCAGAGGTACTTGCAAACTTTGCTGTTAGTAGACCATATATAAAACATATATACAGGGTGTAGATGTCTCTATATTGGGACTTGTGTTTCCTTATCACTTCAGTGATCCTTTCTTAAGATTGAATCAATTTGGAGTATGTGGGGACTCAGATGTGCATCTTGGTGTGTTGCCTGTGATAGTGGAGCACCGCTGAATTGTAAAGGAGTCCTGAATGGGCACAAGAATGCATTTCTACAGCTTCTTCATAGTATCAAGGTTTTTTTTGCTCCCGTGTAACTACTCTGCTTGACATTTAATCTTGTCTAGTGTCATAAAACAAGCTCACTTGTCTGCCATGGGAAACTTCCTAGGAGATCCTAGATTTGGCAAGAAGTGATTCAGCAGGCTTACTCCACAAGCTGTATCGTACCCTGGTTTAGAGCTCAGGATATACTCTCACTGTGCAGCAGTACCTTTCAAATTACATGTTAAACTGTACCTCCGCTGCAGTTGTGTAGTAATTAAAAGCAACTCATGGTATCCTTGCAAAGGTGGGCGTGCTAACCCTGGAAATGGATTCAATGGGATGTTATTTGAAACATCAAGGGGATCTGCTGTTATGGACATTGCGCAGTAGATCCATTAGAAGGTTAAAGGGTCTGTGATATTATTGAAGCTGGGCTAACTGATACTAGCCAAAGGTCTTGTTTATTGCTTTCTTTTTTCCCTCCTCAATTGTTTAGTTCAATAAGTTGCTGTCCTGTTTTCATTGAAGCTACAATGATGTAGCTTCAAAAAAAGATTGGAGGAGCAGCTGCCTCCAACTACTAAGTAGTTTGATATATGCAAAGGAATTTTCAAATGTACCAGCTTTGTTCTTAATGCCCTTTTTCTGTCTTCTAATATACATTGTGCATTGTTTTTATAGTATCTTATTTGGATTTATTTCATCCTGCGCTTAGGTCTATTTATAAACCCAGATATTTATTTCAAGCCTTGCAGAAGTAAAACTAACACATACCTTGTCTTCGTACTTGATTCTGTTCTTGCGGCTATAACCACTGATACGAAAAGGCTGAAGATTTTTTTTCTCGCACACTGCTCCTGCTGTCATAGTAAAGGTGTGCAAGTCTCCTAACACCATATGCTTTAAATGGAATATAACTTTGTATTTTAGCATTGTTAAAAACACGTTTCCTGGTCTCAGAAGGATGAGTCATTCTTTGCTATTTTTTGGTTACAAACATAAAATAATGAATGTATGACATATTGAAACAGCAAAATATGATAATATTTTCTTGAAAGTGGGTATTTTTGGCACAATATCAAAGAAATGTGTTTTACTGAGAGCCTGCTGTAATGGATAGGGATGTTCCATGTCATTTTGTACGTAGACGTTGCATCATATTATCGGAGTCAAGATATTTGGGGAAGATGCTAGCATATATAAGATTATTGTTCAGTTGCTACCAGTTCATCTGAGGCAAAATACTTGTCATGCCAACCAGAACTAATGAGAATGCACATACCTCTCCTCCTGGTAAATCCTGGCCTCAACGTTTTGCGATTTTGTGCTCTCAGTTCAGTGACAAAAGGCTGCAACTTGTAAAGCAGTTTTTATGATCGCTGGTTGTGTATATTGGAAACTTCTTTTCTTTTTCTTCTCAGAAAGCAAGTGTTAGGTGCCTGTTATGTTCAGTTATCAGTCCTTTAGGGAGGTGACGTATTGAGAATTTTGAATAGCTACATAGCTATAGTAGCTAACATTACCTGTGTTTAAAAACAGCATTGCAACAGTTTCTTAAACATTTAAGAATAATTCACACAGCAACCAAGACCGATTTTCTTTTTTCTCTTTGTCATTAATATAGCCCAGCTTGAAACTATTCTGAACTGATAAGTAAATAATTATTTATAAACAGTTCAAAATAATTCTTCTTCAGTTCTTTTATTTCAGTATTAGCTTATTCTCCTATGTGAGTTCAAACATTTGAGCTTTGCAGCTTCCTAGCTGGCAGGTGAGTATATTGCATAATGAATAGTGCTTCTAGCTGTATGTTGACAGTGGTTTTGGTTCTTCACCAATTGAAGCTGGTGGCAAGACTGACTGTTAGCCAACCAGCCTTTGTATCCTGCATCCATCAAGTATGTATTTATATCCAAGCAATTCTTCCTGAAGATGATTTACAAATTACTCTGGAATTCTCTAACAGAGTGTAGATTAGGAAACCAGTTTATACATGGAGAGAGGAGACTTCATAATGTATGTTAGGTGTCTGCTGCCCATCTAGGCAGGAGATAGATACATTTTGACTGAGGATCTGTTTGTGGGAGTAACATACTAAGCCAGCTTTCTGAATAGTAATGCAGACAGCAGGCAGAGCGGTTGCTTGTGGCCTGTTGGTGGCAGCTGTGAAGTGTGAGCTGTTAGAGACTCAGTTCCTGACAAACTAGAATGGGAGGCAGCCATTGAGGAACCTCAGGAAAAGGATCTCTTCCTTTTTTTACATAACTCTCACTTTCATCCTCAATGGTTAAAGCTATGGACTGGAGACTGGTTTGTTGTTGGGTTGCAGCAACCCCAAATAAGTGAATATAATCTGGAAATAAACTATGAGCCATGTTGACTTACCATCAGTTCAGTCACGTAAAAGTTAAGAAGGTTAAGTAAACCTGCTTTGTGGCTGGAGTGTTAAGCACAAAATAATTGCAAGTCTGGTGCTTGTGAAACTTTTTTGGTTTTATGTCTCCAGCACAACAGATAACAGTTCTCTTAGTCACATGTCCCTGTATTGTTTTGCACTGAATGTAATCAAGAAATCACCATATATTTGGCAGGGATTTCTGCCTGTCTTGCAGCTGGAGTAGGTGCTTTATAATAGACACACATCAATTCTGCTGTAAGCTAGAAAAGACGGGGATAAATAACACTGCTCCCAGGGTGAAATACAAATTGCTGTGGCAGTCAAATACGCCATTCAGAATTTTGAGTAGCAGTTTGGTGTTGGAGAGAAGTGCAAGTTCATTGTTTTTCCTCCTGGTACTGTTAATCACTGATTGTTGAAGGTTGAAGCAGGCATGGTTTGCTTCTAGATAGGAGAATTAAACTATGTATTTTAGGATTAGATGCTAGAAAGGAGCTTAAGGAAAAAAAATGAAGCAGTGGTCAATGAACTGTATCTAATAATCAAAACCAAATCTGTGGATCAGCAGCTCCTCATCAAACTGGGATCTGGGTGGTAAAGCAGTGGGGTATTTAAGCTGCATGTCACTCAACAGGCTGAGGAAAACCATCAGTAGATGATTCTGGAGCAGAGGAGGAAAATGTACATAAATTGGGGGTAAGAAACTGTTCTTAATGTAAGAGACAGTGTATATTGCAGGGGGTTGCAGGCCTTGCAAGAAAACTGGAAAGAGAAAATAATCCTTTTGCATGTACCCTTTCTTTATTTGGGATATGTTGTTCCTGTACAGAAAGTGACAGAAAATCATAGCTTGTAGTAGTATTGCTTAGATGTGTGGTAGCCCTCTGTGTCACTTAGATAAGTGTTTAAATCTGTAACTGTTGTTTGTTTTATGTTACTTTCAACTGAACGCAATTATAACTGAACAGTTTTACCTACAGCTTCTTTGTCACGTTATTGCTTGTGTCCCTGAACAAGAAACAGTCCCAAACTATCACTATAGGTCTGACAATGGAAATTTTAGCTTTTAAACTGAAAAAAGAGAAGGAAGTTAAACTTGACTACCAAAAATCATTGGAGAGTCTATTTTAACTGGCAAATGTGAAGAAGATGATTAAAATAAAGAAACATTTCCTTTTGTAAACTTGCATAGAAGAACAGAAAAAAATGTAGAATCTTGATACATCAGTAGAAAATGCCAAATATATAACAGTCCCATTTTCATGAGTCTTCTCCAGGATCCTGTTCATCTTTCCTGTCTGAATTTAGAACATCTGTCCTGTAGGAAAAATAAGTGTGTTTGTATGTATGCCTTTATGTGTATGTGTACGAGACTCTTAGCTTACCGTGTTTTTCTAAAGCTGTATCCTACTATTCATCATTTCAGCTGTTAAATAAAGGTGAATGAACATATAAGGTTTCTTCTGCAGTCTATTTTCCAGAATTTTTCAGAATCCAAAAACTCACTGTAAGACATTTGATTAAAGCATCAGTCTGAAGAAACAGCATCATTTATAAGGAAAGTCAATAAACTGTTGATTTTTTGAAGTGATGTTTTGTCGACGTTGCATCAGCTCAAGCTCTGAATAATGCTGTGAATAGGTAAAGAGGATGGCTTCAGTAAAGTTATCTCGAACTTAAATCTGTATAACTTGCATCACAGCTTAAAACCATCTGAAGGAAGTTCATATGGGTGCTGATATACCCCGAGGGGATTGTTTCACAAAGGCAGTTGGAGCATGTGAAGTGACTATTAAAAGATAATTCTGTTTTTTCAAGAAAGATGACTCTTTATTTCAGTGTTACAAATTCACAAGGTCTGACTGTCTCAAAGCTGCTTTTGGGATCAAGATGAAAACGTACATCATATAAATATAAGTAGTGCTACTCTCTAACCTGTGACATACTGCTCAGAAAAAAAGAGTGCATACTGCACTCTTATTTATTTTAACAACTCAGTGCCACCTGTCTCAGGGAAGCTATGCAGCAGAAGAGGATGTTGCATAGAATACACTAACTTATATGGCATGTTGCCACATAGATACATTTGAGGTATATAACGGGGGGAAGGAGAAGAGCAGGCAAGGGTTAATAAGGACAAATTGTGTTTCTTTACATTCTTCGGATGTGTAGTAAAAAGGAATTGGTATACCCTTTACTCCCATATCCTCTCTTCTGTGCCCTAGCCAGCAGCTGGATGCAGCATATCAACATCATAATTTGCTACTGATAGTATTAAATCCCTGTACTTGCATTCTGCAGTCCTCCATTCCCTGCCACACAAACAGTGCAAAGAAATATATTGCAGACATGACTTTAAATCACAGCATCTTCCAGGGCTATGCCAAGGGCAGCACAGCTGTGCTGAGGTGGCACTTAAAAGCTCCTTTGAAGATACTTTGCCTTAACTAAGTATTTAGCCTTAACTAAGTATTTCATCTAGTCCTATTTCATCTAGGACTATTTAAGACCTCTACCCAAAATAGTGTTCAAATATACTGTGCAAAGAAGCTTTTGGAAAAAAAAAGGATTAAAATATGAATAATTTTTAATCACACAAATGTCTTTTCGGTATCATCACAGCCCTTCCAAATAAATGTATTTTTGTGTTTAGTTTTGTAAAGCATATTATTTACATGATGGACATTAATAGCTACTTTTGAGTGACTTAAGCTTTTGATGCAAAATACATTCATGATCTTTTCTTTCAGTGTGTTACTAAAAACGACAGGCTGCCATGGTTTCGATAGCCTGAAGATGGTTTGGGATGTAACTCCCTATTTGACACATATGGGGCTATTTACTAGGTATCGCTCAATTAGAAGCACAGAAACACCGTTAAAACAGGTCTCCTGGTTTGATGTTGCCCAGGGACAGACTTGAACGCTGGAGAGAGAAACTCTGCACCCAGAACCTCACTACCAAGATGGATTTGGCATGTACAGAAGGCAGTGATATTGGAGAGATTCTCAGATTCGTTAGCCACCCAACAGTAAATCCATGCCTCTAAATCCCAACTTTAGGCTTAAAACTTTGGCACTTTATCTTGTCTATTTGAAGTCTTCTCGATGCAAGTAAGGCACCGTCTACCTATGACCAGATGGATGTTGTATCCAGGCTTTTTATAGTGCTTACACCACACTCCTTTTATATATATATTTACAGCAGGATATTGTTTGGAAGCACAGGAATGTATGCCAGCATCTATGATCAAATTTCAGATGGAATGGTCCTCTATTATCATGCAAAGTTTTGTGCCATCTACTTATGCATTTGCCATCACCCAAATGTCCTCAGTCCTTGAGGTAGCTACATATTGGTCGTAAATTATTTTTGTATCTTGTTTGAGCTTTTGGGAGGCCTCTTTGTGACAAATCTTCTGTTAACAGAGTGTTCCATAAACAGAAGCAATAATGCAGCCTGGTTTCCTACAGAATCTCATTTTAGCTTCTCTATAGCCTCTGTCCCCCATTATCACTTCTCCACTACTCCACAGATCCCGTCCATTAGAAAGCAAAGGCAGAAAATGCTGTGGCTATTTCCAAGTTGCTTTGTGCCAGCTAGCCTGCAAGTGCACCTGCTGATTGCCCAGCTGACTGCTGCTAACAGCAGTCTATAATACCTGAGTTTTACCTGCCTGTTGCTCAGTACAAAATTCGTTTGGTCCTTTCTTCTACCCAATTTTCACAAAACACTGAGATACCTTCTTCTTTGTCAAAGTTGGATGAAACTGGCCAGCAGACACTGGAGTTAGTGCAGGGAAAGTAGGAAACAGGTCAACAATCAGTTTGTTACTATTATAATGAATTATTTGCAGTATCTTTTGTCTTAGGCATCTTATTGCAAGCCATGTGTGTCTGTGAAGGCAAGAGCTATCAAAGCTAAGGTCTTAGGTAACAGGGAATTTCACGGGTAGATGTATATTAAAGAAAGAAATTTCATATCCTGTAGATTGCCGCTGTTAACATCACTGTTTTGCACGTCAGTGTTTGGCTGCTATTTTCTCCAGCAGAAATGCATCATTTTCAGTATCTTTCAGGGTGTTCAGTGCTGAGAACTCAACATCATAAGCAAAATAAAGTTAATAAAGAAATAAGAATGTAACATCGCTTGGATAAAAATCTTAACAATGTACCCAAGGAATGTCTCACTCAAAGAGTTTCCATTCTTTTAGAAAAACTTCCTTTAGAAGATCCAGCAGCATTTGAACATAAATGGTATGCTGTTTTCTTACTACTGTGATAAATTCAAGTTAGGGAGCTAAGCATCACAAAGCCTTCTGAGAACCATTTCAAACTGCGATGGAAGGACACGTGTAAGGACTATTATTCTAAGCAAGGTCACAGCTAAAATCCTGTTACAGCTGTGTGGTAAGTCTCACAGGCCAAAGGTGCACTGCAAGAGAATCTGCTCAAAAGTACCAAAGCTAGCTCAGAGAAGAACAAGCAGAGCTATCAGCTTAAATTATGAATAGAGGGTATCTGGGTTGGCACTGCATAGCTGGTCTGGAGCTCACACAGCCATGGTGGGCACCTCTGCATTTGTCTCCGTGGTTTGGGGGAAACTTATGCCTAAACAGCTGAGGATATTTGAATGGACTGATATTTTTCCAAATGTCATGTTCTTTAAATGCTGTTTGAAGTTGAAGGTTTACTCAGTTCCCCTTAGAATATCACTGCAAATATCACCAAGATGTTTATATGTGTCCAGCTGCTTTATCACCTCCTGTTCCTACTCTCTGAAACCAGCACAAGGGAAGAGGGGAAATTATTTAGCAGGAAGAAGTCTTAGACCAGTTTCATGACAAATGCTCACCTCTGCAAGTGAAGGCCTAATATCCTCATGAAAGGATCAGTCCTTCATTCTCGATGACCATCATGTTGTACGTATTGCTGCCTGGACTGCTAACAATTACCCCTCATCCCCTACAAACTAAGCAAAAAATATAAAATCAGTTGTGAATATATTCTTCACCACGAACTGCAAAATATGTTTGTTCATTGAAAGCTGTGCTAATGAAAACCTCTACAAGGCACTAGATAAGAACCCAGAAATCACTATAAGTCCCGGAGTATTTCACTTGCATCTCCATCATTCTTTGGGTAAAAAGCTGTTTCATTTCCAGATCTCTGACGATGCTGTTAATAATGAGGTATTCTCAATCCAGTCTCCTTCCTTAGCTAGTTCTAGGCTCTCTGATTATCTCATTGAAAGGATTAAGTATTATTTTGGCCAATGGATTTTGCTCCTATCTTCTCTTCCACTTAGACTTGTCTTTTCCTGAAAGCCCTTTAGTTTTAAAACCACACACCCGTTTCAACATCTAAAGTCCTTTGTCTAGTGATGTTTATCCTTTTTCAGTGCACCATTGTGCCCTGCGTAACTAATCATATGAGTAAAGGGATGTGCAGTGAACTATATACTGAAGAGTTTCCTAAAAAGAGGAACTACTGGGAGAAGCGAAATGCATCCCGGCACTTTAACTTTTCTTCCTGCCTCTGCCAGATACCATCTGTTATCTTTAGAAGGTTTGGGACTACTGTTTTCCAGCATAGAGGTGATTACTAGAGAGAGCGTGCTGTGCTGTTGAGCTGTAAGCTGGTGCTGCATGGTGTGGAAGTATGCAGCAGCCTTTAACTGAACACTCCACATATAAATTAGGAACAATATTACAGCATCTGGTGTATGTAATGGGAGAATAAAACAGCTGTGCTAGATGAAATATTGAGTATGTCAAATTATTACAACAAACTTTATAAATATTACTGTTAGTCTGACTGCAATCATTTTTTAATAGCATGAGAAGACAGCATGAGAGAGGAGTTTTGCACATCAAATGTTACGAAAAAGAATGATACTACTGTAGAGAGCACGAGGACCAGCACCTAGTTAAAGCAGACAGAAACTGACTGCAAACAGGAGGGAAACTAGAACAGCAATTCCAGAATGAGAAGGATAGTTCTCGTCTCAAGATCTGCCATGGTAGCAAAAGTCCACAAAGCATTAAAGAGATATATTTTGCAATTTTTTGCAAAATGAAAGTTACATTTCATTAGGTTTTTATGGTATTTTGAGCCCAATCAATAAGCTTTACTACCTGCATCCTCTGTTGGCTCCTTGAAGCTAACTGGGCTATCAGCTATCAGCTTTCTGTCTTGATGCACTATAGATGGGCAATCACACTTTATTTAATGACTAAAATGGACACCTTTGGTGCTACCGGGTACTTCAATGAGATATGTAACTGTTCCCAGCTTATGCAGCTTTTATTGAATTATTATTGAAAACATAATTTCATGCTTGGTTAACTGGTAAATTTAATTCAATCACTAGCAAGATATGGTAACAAATATGACATTACCAGTATTACTTCTAAGAAAGAAGAGGAAGTTCTGTCTAGCTAGCCAACAAGTATAAATTAGCTAAGCACTTGTTGGTTAGCTTTTCAACATGTACTGCTGATGGATTTAAAAGTGCAGGAAGAAACCTTTCCATCTAAAGTAGGTCTGTTGTGACTGAAAGTTGTCACTTAGTTGTAATAAGTAAGTTGAGTCTTGTGAGTACACTACAATCCCAGTCAGTTTTGGTGAAATGGAATTGCCACTGGTCCTGCTTTTTGCTGGCTTCAGGACACAGATGGGTCATTGACTGGGCAAAGGACTTGTGGCTGCTTATGGGATTTTGTTAACCACAACTACAATTTTAGCATCTTCCTTCATGTAGTTGTGTGTGCATATATGCAATACTTTCACAAATGCATGCAGAAGGCACAGGAAAAATGTAAGAACTATGCTTTGTTAAACTGAAGTCAGTGAGACATGTCTGAACATGGACTATGTGCAAGGTACACCCTCTTTTTCCTTTTCAACACAAAATCCTTGAGAAAGACAGCTGGATGAAGCCATGGATTGCTCTACGCAGGACTGACAATAGTGCTGCTTGAAGCAGGAGATTGGACTAGAAACCTCCAGAAAGCTCTGTCAACCAGCATTGCTTTGAGTCTGTCTGTTGAACAGATTCTGGCTGCTTTAATCGTAACTTCTCTCCAGAAACATTAACTAGTATTCCGCTGCTTTAACGCAGGCATCTAAGAATAGCCTGAGGAAATGCCTGCTTTTCTTGGTAAGGAAAACTTAGCTTTTAGATGCCTGCAGTTTAATGAAATTATTTTTCCCCCTTATTTCTTGAATATAAAGCAGTTCAGACTGTCTTTAACACCTCAGAGTAAATGCAATGTAAATTAAAGGTAGCTAGACAAATTTTCAGTGAATTTGATGAGATGAAAGGGTAAAGCATTCACTGGAAATATATTTTTTTCATAATAGATTAGAATTTATGGAAACTCTTACGGACTTTGCAGTTACACCAGTTATTTAGCATCTGCAACACTACTTGCTTCAAATGTCATCATTTTTAGCTTACTAATTCAACTGATCATCTTATAAGCACAGTGAAATTAAACTGAATATACTTAAAATTACCTTTTCTTTAAAAAAACAAGATTATTTAATTATTTTTGCAACTTTGCACAACATAAACATGTATTACAAGGTTTATGGCTTTGACTCTTACTGGCTGAGCTAGTAGTATTTAATTTTAAAGTCCAAGTCACTTCATGTAGGCGAAGAACCAGAATTAGACACTGATATTTATGCTGCATCCCTAAAAGTCAATAACACATTGAAATGATTAGGTCTTTTATGCCACAATTGTCCAAATTATGTTTTCTCAAGGAGCCCTGCCGACCTACAAAATGTTTCATCATTTTTCTACAAAGAATCTATGGTGGTATTTTTACTTGAAATAGCAAGATTTAGTCCTTTTGCTTTCTCCCCACCTGAATTCCTGAAGCACCACTGAGTCTACAGAAGCCAGTAGGATTTTCATTCTGACCTGTTGGTGTTTGCAAGCAAGTTTTAATTAAGAACTTTTGAGGTCTGTTTTGTATGGATTTGAGTTTCTTCATGACCTTTTGAAGTTGAGGATCGGACACACCTCATTGGCCTAAATGTTAATCTTTTTTCGTTAACCAAATTTTGCTTAATTTACTTTAACATAGATTCTGGTTGCATTCAATAGAGTTGCTTTTGACAATCAAAGGAAACTATTTGGAAGGGGATAGCAAGCAATATTTGGTTCTAGTTGAGGAATCAGTGGATATGTTAAGTAGTATAAATACTGCTAGGGAGTAAAAAAAAACTGATTTTGCCAAACACATTTTAAATAGAAAATAGCTTAACGCATAAAAAAGAGCATAACATAGCGCAACTATAGCTTTTAACTATTGCATCTATGTTTCTACAGTAGAACTTATTGAGTGTGGGCTTGAGAAATCACTGGAACTTAAAAAATGATTACTGAGTTGAATACAGTAATTTAATGAATTTGGGTGAAAAAAATCTGAGAAATACACAAAATGTAACAAAAGCTTCGTTAAAAAATAAGATAGAAGTTAGAATTTTCCTGGCATGGAAAAGTCACTTAACAGTCAAAGTTCTAAATAAAAGGAAAATAAATTTTTAAAAACCACACAGGGGAGTAATAAATTCATAATTTCTACTGAGTAAGAGTTGGCAAACTTCTTGTCAATAGATGTAGAATGCCTTCTGTGTGGAAATACTTCAGGACATTAAAGACAAGGAAAGGTATTTGGCCCAATGCTTTTGCCTCCAGTATACAATTTATAACAGCTTTATCTTTGCATTTTTTAATACACTGGGTTTTTTCCATCTTCTCTGTAAAAAATGGCCACACAAGTCAGGAATTCTAGTGAGACTAGACTTTTCTGGAAAGAGAGAGGTGTGTCACCGTCATTGCTTTGTTTGATGTTATGCCGGCCACTGTTTTGTATCTTTGTTATCAAACTCAGTAACAACACAGTTGCTGCATGCCTTGATATTATTATGTTCTTAACCAAAGTAAAAATACCTGCAAAAAAACTTTAAAGATATCTAAATTGAATTCAACCACCTTTCTACCTCTGCAAGTCGCAGGACAAAAAATTACTCTTTTATATTAAAAAGCCTTTGATTAATTGTTCTTGGTCTTAATATCCTTTTAGAAAAGGTTCTTTACAAGTGTATGTAGTCCTTCTCTATTGATAAAGGAAGTGCTTTATGTAATATCACATTTTCTCATTTAAATACTTCCCCAGTGTTCTGCTTTTTTTATTATGTTTGCAGCTGTTTTAAAGCACCTTAGCTGAAGCCTTCAGAAGTAAAGTACACACAAATGCCCTTTATTAGCTTTTCTGGCTTTGTCTGTCATGATCCCTCATAATTTTCTTTGAATGTGTACATCTTTCTTTGATAGTTGCATATGAGATTGCCACTGTGGCTCTCAACAAACAAGGGTGCATTTTAACGGATAAGCAGAGTGCCTGTGAAATCATTGCGCTGCATTACTATAGCTTATCTTTCTACTTTCATGGTCTGTAGTCCTCATATGGATTTATTTCATCTGTGCTTGCACACAGCTTTGATAGTGCCTTGTACCCCTGCATTATTTGGCCTGCTTAGACTCACCATAAAGCCTTATACTTAAAGGATAATGTTCATGATGGGGGAAGTATACAAGGCAATAAATGGCTTTTGCAGGTGATTAAACACACTGAAGCAAAGCTGAGGCATTTGAAAACCCCAAAAGCTGTTTATTTTAAGCACGGCAACACGTCACAAAGAGAAGCTGTGCTCAACAAACCACAACATTAAATAAAAGCTTTTCTTTGCGTTGTCTTGGAAGGACTGGGAAGTTTTGTAGTGCTGCCTTCATTTCACCAAATAGATCTTTCCTTCTCATTTTTAATAGCGTGGGTGGTTTTCATTGTGTTACATATGGTATAACAGGAGATAGGTCCAGTATAATTGCTTGGGATAAAAGCAGCAAAATGTCTTTCTTCAAATCGCTATGGAGGTTCTTGATGATAGTCTTTTCCTTCTCTCCCCACCCCACAAGAATGGCCCTTTATTCCCAACTCCTTTTTTTGCTCTTGCTACTACTCCCTTTGTCTATGTTTCATGATTTGGTTTTTTGGTTGGTTTTTTTTTTTCCTTTTCAATGGTATATTCACCTCTACTTTCCCCAGCACTTCAAAGTTTTCCTAATAAGAATGCCTGAGGCTGAAATACTTAGCCACTTTAAGGAGGAGGTTAGAAGCAGGAATATTAAAAGTCACAACATTTTTAATGCTAGGGAATCTCTGTTACACAAATAGTACTGCTTTTGTAATGATGAGTTATCTAAAACTGAACAGCCTTTTTTAGAAATTATAATTTACTAAGCCTTATGATCATCAAGAGTATTTTCTTTAAAATGTTATGAGTCTCTTTTTTTTTTATTCCAGCAGAGGGCCATTTGATAAATTCTTGCAGATTTCTGTGGGGCTTCCTATCAAATGCAGTGAATAAAACTGCACTTCGAATTTTTCAGCCTCAACTTACTGGCACATGGAATAGTAGTTAGGTATCACCATGGCTATTTGTGCAAGTTAGACACTTAAGTGATACTATAGTTAACTGCTAGCACAAACTTTATGACATAAAAATAAGTCACAGGTCAATAACCCTGATGGAAGACTGTAATTTTCTATGAATATGAATGGAAGGAAACTTACAGTTTAAGGAAAAAATATTTAATATTTTGCAGTGGTTCACAAAGACAACATTTTTGCTGTTTATTGCTGAGAATTACAGCATAGCCTTTCTCATTTATAAATTGACCTTGAGGCAGTATCTTCTATGAAAGGAAAATATGAAAGGAATAATAGAAGTTTGGTAACTAGCTGAGATTGAAGCCATATGCTGTAAAACAGAATTCATCAGATAAAGCAATAGTCAGGAAAAAATCTGGTTAGCAATTCCAAGTAGTAGTTGACTGAGGTTTGGTTTTTTTCTTTCATCATGTCCTTTAATCATTTCTACAAGAGCAATGTGCTTTAGGAAAACTAATATTTACTCATTTATGCATACAAAAACATTCCTTTAGTGTTGTAAAAAAACCCCTGTATACATTACATGCTTGTCTCAGATAAATACAAATCCAGCGTAATTCTGGATTTGCCCCAGTATTACTGAAACACAAATCTATCCTTGAATATCTTTATCCATTGTTCCCTGTTAAGTTTATCTCGGCCAAATCCCAAATCACTAAAATTATGGCTAAACAGGGAGAGGTGGCATTCCTTAGCCTCACCAAGAGCCAGCAAGAGCAGTCGCATCATGTCACCCCTGGGGGAATCTGTAAGAACTGTGTGCAGATGGATACACTGTTTTGTGGTGACTCCTTGAGAAGGCAAACTCAGAGCAGATACTGGTATCATAAGGAAAGACACGCATAGGAAAAATGTGTTCATCTGCAGTTGCTGGAATACATTCAAAGGTAACTGCTCATCCACAGACTGTGCTGTACCATTTTGGGAAAACATGCACATGTTTCTGCACAGGGCAGAAAAGATGAAGTGCAGAAAGAGGTGTCAGTCCCTGAATGTGAAAAAAAAACCTGACGGTATTTGTGTGGACTTTCTGGGACGACAGGTGTCATATGAAGATGTGCTGAGGATGTCAGCTGTTGTATTTGGAACAGGAATTAAGGCTAATGATAGTAAATGTATTGACTTTGTTTTAGAAATCTCATTTCCCTCTAAAAGGAACATGCGTTGTTTGTTCCCATTTCAGGTTAGGAAAGAAGCTCTCTCAGACTGATTTGGATTGTTTCTCACAAAGGTTAATCCTCCGACTCTGTTGTCCATTTACTGTTGTCTTTTCAATCTCTATAATGAATATGAAGTAAACATACTCAGGTAGCTTTTTATATTTATTTAATACTTTTGAATATACTCAGAATAATATGGAGAACTGGTTTGAAGAAAATAGAATAGGATGCTTATATTTTGTAATTTTAAATAGTTTTCAGTTAACCAAGACTGGTTTTGTAAATGGATTTTTTCTTTTTTGCCAAAGATGTAACATTTTTCTTGCATGAATTTGACTAGTGGATTATATGTAACTAAAAGAATGCCTTCCTGATGAGTAGTCGGAAAAGCCAGATGCTTTTAGTGGGAGCTTTTTGGTTGAAATAGGTTTGGTAGGGCTTTTTCCCCCTATTGCACTTTCCATCAAAATGTTTGTTGCTCATTTTAATTAAAAACATGAATTCTATTATTTTCTGCACTATAGGGATAAATATCACAATAAAGAAGGTTTCAAGAGAAATAAAGCTATTCCATTAGAACTTTTTTTCTGAAACATAAAGCCATTTCCATTACAGAATTTTCAGAGGAAACTTTGTAAGAGTTCTGGGACCATATTTTTAACACAGTTACAAACCTAATGAAGATACACAAATATTCTGAACCCCATTTTCATCAACAGAACTTAGTGCCAGAATGAGTCTATGACTTTCAAAATCATTTCAAGTGTCTATTTGCATCTTAAGGACTGAATTAGTTTTAAAACTCTAACCCCTAGACTTCTGTGAAGTAAATAATCACTTAAGGCAGTGTTGTCCTCCCCCACATTAAATAGATTTCTAATATTTTATCTTCATCTGAATATATTTTCACTTCAGCCACAGTTAATATGAAATATACTGCATTTTGTATTTGCTGCGTGAAAGGAAGATTGATTTATTTCAGGTAGTTTATAGACTATTTTATTATTCACATCAAGATCTCATCTGTTCCCTCTACATTCATATTTTATAGCACTTTAACTGATTGATTTGATTTGACCCAACACCTTGATGGCACCTTTGCCATGGAGGCTGCACACATATAACACAAATCATTTACTTGATTCATTTCAAAACTATTTACCTTACCCTTGGGTTGTTTTGTGAACTTCTGGCCTTTTGGTTCTGACCAGATTAACCAGGCAAATGCAGGTAAAACACAAGTCCCTAGTCCCCAGGGGTAAATGCCATATTCACTGACTTACATCATCATATTTACAGTGCTGTACAGTACGATTGTATTCATACCACCGCAGCAAAGACTTAAGAGTTTAGGACAGAATTTATCTTAATTTCCAACGCACCTCTTGGTGCTTGTTTTTCTCTGTCTGAACTGCTAGGAACAAATCAGGTCTGGCATAAATGGTGTCATCCCCACTGAAGTAAAATGAGCAATACTGGCTCTCACCCGTGTCTGAATCTGGTCTTTATTCCCAAAAGCTCAGTGGTTTATCTGCAATATCTGAGGTAATTGTGATGGTGAGGCAGCAGCAGAGCCTGGATCTCTACTCCTACAAGCATTCTGCATTATCCTTCCTCAATACGGAACAATTTAGAACTCTACCGTACTTCAAACTTGCACTGATCATTTAGAAGCCCTTAACAAACTACTCAGAATGGAGCCTAGATACAAGTTCTTTAAAAAAAAAAAGTGTTAAAATTATTTTTAGAAGAAATAGCAAAGTAAGTCTGGGTATATTTTATGATTTCTTTCCCTTTATCTGTTTTGTTTTCTTTTCTCCATGTTCCTGCATCTCACAAATGAAGAGAGTTTTGTCTTACCTAGGTGTTACCAGAGGATTCAGTCCTTCTGGCAATAAACTTCCTACTACTTTTCACAGTTGTGAATGTTTCTTTTATTGGAATTATAACTCATTCAGAACTTTCTCAAACTAAATTTATGCAATAATAATCTGGTGTTTGCGGTTGCTCTCATACATACACTTTGTGTGTGCTATTTCCAATACAAATGCAAACCTCTGTCTTAACTACATTAAATATTACTACAGTAGGCCATAGTACTGCAATCCCTGAAGTGAAACTTGCTTAATGGGGAAGTTGTGGTGAAATACACATCAGCAAGGCAAATTTATAATCTTTCATTGTAAAAACTAACACCTGACCTGCATACATGCATAAAAGCCTGTTCACTTCAGTGAACCTGATTAATTGCACTGTAATGCCAGTATATTATAAAAATAAGTACCGGAGGAATTCTGTAATAGAAATTACTGCTATTCTCAAAGGTATCATAAGCTTCTGAAGAAATCACATGATTGTTGTTGTTTAACCCCAGGCAGCAACTAAGCACCACGCAGCTGCTCGCTCACTCCTCCTGCCCCCAATGGGGTGGGAAAGAGAATCGGGGAAAAAAAGGTAAAACTCGTGGGTTGAGATAAGAACAGTTTAATAGTGAAAATAAAATACAATGATGATGATGATGATAATAGTAGTAATGAAAAGGAAGATAACAAAAAGAGAGAGAAATTAAACCCAAGAAAGACAAGGGATGCACAATGCAATTGCCCACCACCCACTGACTGATGCTCAGCCAGTCCCCGAGCAGCGATCCAGCCCTCCTGGCCAACTCCCCCCAGTTTATATACTGGGCATTATGTTCTGTGGTATGGAATATCCCTTTGGCTAGTTCGGGTCAGCTGTCCTGGCCATGCTCCCTCCCAGCTTCTTGTGCACCT
>JAVKLA010000002.1:32002166-32012353 GCA_034782735.1 Sagittarius serpentarius | reverse complement strand
CCCCCCCCCCCCCCCCCCCGAAATCTAAGTGCTGGAGTACATTCTTCAGCCAAAATCCTTACATCACAAGGATGAAAAACTGATGGTGACCATCTGTTTTCTAGGTGTCGTCTTTCTTTACAAATCTTATTTTATGTTTAATCTCTGGCTTCACTTCAGTTTACAAACATGCTAAAACTATTTTAAATCTCAGAGAAAGGTAAAATAAAGTTTCCAAATAACAGGTTCTAAGTTCTCAACCTTTTTGTGCTGGGGGTGGATCACGTATTTCTCTTTGACTGAAATGCTTTCAAGCATCTGGCTTTTGCAAACAACAAAGGCCGTTCCAAAATGATTGTATTTGGGCTATGACTGAAGCTATGCAGCTGTTATATTTACAGTACAGTAGATGTCAAATAACAGTCAAAGTAATTTGGGCATCACGGGAAATAATAGGAGTGATTCTAGTGCTTTCTGTGAAAACCTTCAAATTCCCATTTCATTAAAAATTCCACTCTGCAGCTGGTAGCAGAGATTACTAGGTTTCACCATCTGTGCAGATTAATGTTTCCTAAAGGAGAATGAATGCAACAGATGAGATGGCTGGCTTTTCAGATAAAACAAAAACCCAAAGTAGAATCTCTTCCCTGACTCTTGCATCTTACACCTGTTTCCTTTTAATCACATGACTGAATTGTTTAGGACATACAATTCCAGCTTTCCTTAAAGCTGATTAATTTTAAGATTGCAGATCACCAAGATGGTTGTGGGCTTGTAACTATGTAGAATTAGCGATGGGAAGAGTTAGGTTTTATTACAAATCCGTTGAACACCTTCTTTAGATGTTATTCTGCTCATACCCAAGTAAAATGTCTTCACCCAGACACACACAGTGATTGAAAGGCGTCACAGTATGTGTTACAGGCCGGATTAGCAGTGACGAGCCAACACGGGGAAGCTCAGTTGCTTCAAACCCACGCCCCTGTTGTTCGCAGTCTCATCTCTTTCTTTTCTACTGGCCATAACTAATCTTTCCAGGGGAGCAAGCATGTGATTCATTTAAATTGCGTTTTTAATCAGTCCTATGTCACTACATATCTTACAATGTTATAATTTTCAAATTACATTAGCTTCACCGCACACCAAACACCAAAATAAATTCTTGGCAGTGATCACTGTATTAGGATGAATCAGTAAAATTAATAAGAGTTTCTGGGTTTGCCAGGAAATGGGATCATTAATTTGATTATTTCTTGAGGGCAAAAAAGGAAAGCATAATAGGCATTTGTTTACAGTGACCTTGAAACATCCACTGTGCTTACCAAGCCGTGTATCAGTCCATCCCTGGGTCTCCTGGTATACAGGCATGTCTTCCCTGAAATAAAAGATGTTTTGCTTTGTTCTTAAGCATGCTGGCCAATAGAGAGATGCTGATATCTGAGACAAGGCAAACCGGAGCGTGGTGGGGTCAGCAGCCTCCCGGAGCGGCGGCACACAGCAGAACGGGGAGGGGGACAGCTGCCTCATACAGAGGCAGGTATTGCCAAAGCCTCTCGCGGTGGCTGCAGAGTTCCATGTTTGTTTTTAAAAAAGACACTCACCCATGCGTAAGGAACAGCAGTAGCACAGGGTATTACCATCCATATGGATTAAACATTAAAAAAACCCAACACCCCAGAAACCAATTACTAATACAAACATGAAAGTGGATAATTAAGCTCACTGGCAACATTGGTCCTTGCTCTCCCTTGCATTTTCCTTTTATTGAAACCCAGCTGTTCTTTGGCTGTTGCCAGGGGTAACCAGCAGTGACATTCAAGGTCATCAATGAAAAGCAAGCCTTTTTCCCATGAATATATCCCACTTTCTTGGAAACTTGTATCTTAGAATAAATTCCTTTAAAACAACGTGTTTTGGTCCGTATAGCACTTGGGTTGTTTTTTTGTTTTATTTCCATTCACTGTGCTTCTTTGATCAGACTGTTACTGCTCTTCCATGTTAATTGTAATAAGCGATATCCCCAATAGCTCAATTGTTCAAGTAATGTCTCTCAGAAGTGTATTACAGTATTGCCGAAGCTGCTCTGTCCTCCTTTAAGACAGACTGGTGACACCCTAGGAGTGTACTTGTAAAGCTTCCCAGAGCCGCCATACCATCAGAGCTGGTGTGGTACCAGCAACCATTTGTGTATATTCTACTTGAACAGCAGCAAGTCTATTCATTTTGGTGTTTTGCATATGTTACAATGTTCTTTTCCCCTTTCTGTATTGCTGGTGATTCATTTTTATATAGTTTTCTGCCAAGCAAATAGTTTATAGAGTTCATTAAAGCACTTTCAGAGGAATAAAGTCAGAGTTTCAAGGGAAGATATGGAAAAAATCCATTCTTTTAAATGGGAATTTTGTGGTGATTCATCATGCAGTTCTACTTTATATGATCTTGAAGTGGTTAGGAATATGCTGTATGGTTTAAATTGTTTTTTATTCTGTTTTTTATTTAACCTGTATTTGTCCATTGCTCATTTTACACTTTTTATGTAAATAAGCTGCCTGATTGTGAACTAGAGAGAAATGAATACTTTCAAGTATGTTTGATATTGGCTGTGAGCTCCCCAGGCATTTTTATTATTTTGTCAGCTTTCCAAACCAGTATTTTTCTCTAAAAAGATGCTGCTTAAGAGATGAATACCTGGGAATGAAGAAACCAAATTATGGCTTTGCTTAGGTGAGCATAACTCCTTTTGATGCAAGTGGGAGTTTCACTTGTTTATGTGGTGTATAATTTGGAAAAGTGCATTTTACATCTAGTTTGACCCAGATTTTCCTATGCCATATTTGGAAACTAGAGGAAACAAGCACAGCAAACATCAGAGTCTGTATTCGGTACCTACACTGACCTGAGAGCATAAATTTCAAAGTGTTTTGCAGCCAGCAACTTGAAGGTGCAAAGAGACCTGTCTGCTTACCTAGGAGGGAATTCTCTCTCCCAGACTCAGCACAGCTTTTTCAGAGCTGCATAGCTGGCATCTAAAAGCACTGGAAGTGGTTTAGGCTGGATTATGGGAAGTGCAAATGACAGTACTTACCTATTTTACAGGCAGATTATGATGAGTAAGTATTAATTGCTTGCAGAGTAGGTTGGTAGATTTTAAAACTCACCAGAGGGCTTTACAGCTTTCCCGTGAAGCCTCCTTGACAGAGAAATATCAGACCTCATCTTAGCAGAACAATTGTCACTGTCAGAATGTTGCCAAATGCTGGTGTGACAGCTGACATCGCAGGCAGCATGCCTGGATTGGAGCTGGGGACTCGAACTAAAAGAGACGTAGCAGTAGGGTTGCCCGCGCTGAAATGTCTCTGCACCGGGGTGTGTCAGCAGAGGGATGCAACCTGCACCACAGATGGAGCGGTAGGTAAGAAGGGGCTTATGCACACAACCCAGCAGGCCGCAGCAAGAGTTTAAAATGGATGGGATTGTCATACTTTATAGAAAATACTGTCATTATTTTATTTCTTCTTCATGCATATTCATAGCAGTCTTTAAGTGCTAGGGACTGAAAGGTGCCTATGAAGCATACAGCCTGGGTTTTGAGAGGATGCAGAGGAATTTTTCTGAAGCCCAGAGCAACTTTATGGATTGTTACAGAAAATCAGAGTTTATAGCTTAATTGGAGGAGTGTTTGTGCTTCACTGCAGGAGTCAGGGCTGCTCTTCTCTTTTGTTTTATCTTCCCTCCTTTCTTCACTTCACAGTCTAAATACTTGCAGTGGATTTTGAGTTAATTTGCATCCTGCAGAAGGTAAATGGCAGAAACTATTTCTTACATTAATGCATTAGAACTGACTGTTGCAAGTTTTGCAAGGAAATCTTGTCACTCCTTATTCTTTCAGGAAAGAGACATAATTGCTTTTAAATACGGTTATTATATATTACCAGTAAGGTAGCTTTTCTCTGATGGGCCTCATCTTCCACTCCCACGTGGATGAGGTGGATGTTTACACCTGTCAAAATGCACTTGTTTCATGCTATGAAAAATACTTAGTTGGACAATGGAGAAGAGGTTTGTTGCTTCAAATTTGCATGTGTGATAAATCATCCCACAAGCCTTTCTTCCTGCGTGAGTGTTTCTGGGATTGGGCCCTGTATTTGGAAAACAACTGATAAATACTCTTTTTTAAACACCTATGATTTCAGAACAGTGAAGGTTGCTGAAATGTAAGCACTTCTGAAAGTGGTAATTTGTTTATGTGTCTAGGAAATAAAAGGAACTATCAGCTTTTGATGGTCAGGGCAACAATTCCTGTGTGCCCTTGAAATTTCTGGAAAATATATGCATACACTATTTTGCTTTGCTTACGGTTCCCACACACACACTTGGCATCACTGGTAATATGTGTTAGGAGAACTACTCCCCTGGGTAGATTTTGAAAGGGTGGGTCCAACATTAATATAAACTCAATTAACTCTAGCTTATTTTGATTTGCAGAATTTTAATGGACGTATATAAGGCCCAAACCACCTTTTCCTTCCTTAGACAGATTACTGCATTTATTTTTCAAATGAATTAATGAAATATCAAGGCATGACCCAGAAACATCTCATAGTTAGCTATGAATACAATTCAATCAAATGCTTTGCTCAGTATTACAGACTTTAAGTAGAACTGAAATTTTCCTGCAATATATCCACAGATAATTTGACACAAACTAAGCATCTTTGCTGACTTGTGAAACAAGGTGTTTCCACATATCATGCCTTTTGTGCCACTACCCACTTTTTAACAGGATTAAGAAATCAATAGTTGTGCTGTCAAGAGAGTGTAAATATTTCAAAAGATACTGTGGGATATTTCTGTTCATTCAAAAATGAAAAATATGCTGACCGTACTTCAGGTTCATAATGAGTTGGAACCATTTCACATCTCTAATTCAGGGAAGAACTGTTTAAAATACAGGCCATACATGAGTAATTAGAAAAAAAATAAAACCCCATAACATGAGTTAAGCCTGTTTGAAATCCCTGCAGTACAGACATTTACTGATGTAAATCCAGGGATATATAGCTACAGTTTTACTCTCACACTATAAGTTCACATTGTTCATTGAATTAATAAAATGCTAAAAAATTCCTAGTGCAGATACATTTAGAAGTGCATGGGCTAAACATGTCATGTTACTGAGCTGACAGACTTCAGCTTTGTTGAACATTCACAAACCAAAGCTATTTTGTCGCAGCTGTCTTGAATGCCAGAAATCTGTGTTTTTAAAGTATTCCCATAAGAACCTGTTCCACTTCTCTGTTCATCCTGCCACTGACTAGGTTGTTTTATGCTCAGCTTCTTTTTGGCAGACAATTGACTGATTAGCTAATCAGAGGGATAGTTACAGACGTGCCTTCTTGGAACTGCAGGCATTTCTAGAACAGCATATTCTGTCCTTTTTATACTTTTCCCTAATATTCAAGTTTAAAATTGGTGAACCCAATGCACATTCCCACATATCCACTTCATCCCATTTAAAAATAGCCATGCTGTTACTGTGATCCCATAACAAGACAGATTTGGACTTCTCTGTATTAAATATGATGAAAGCTATGCCAGTAATAAATATGTTGGTCAAGAACAGACATATTCCAGACTAGAGAAAGTGGAACCATAAAAAGAAAGAGGAGAATGTCACAGGAGTGTTCATATTTCATACGAGAAGGTTATAAAGAAATATAGAGAACAGATATAGTGCAGGGAAATGCAAACAGGAAAGAATGGGTGTTCAGATAACTACAGAGAAAGCTATTTTAAGTGGCCATGCACACTGACAGAAGAACAAGTGCCTAATGGAAGTGGTCTGCTGGTTGTGTGAAGAACTGTACCCTGAGCATTTGCAACTGTCTCTCAGGGCAGAAGCTTGACTAGCAGAGTAGTCTTTTATACAACTTTTATATATGTATCCTGCTCCCCTTGCGCTTGCATGCAGCCTTTGCAGAAAGTTGTCCTTATGTAATCCAAAATCAGTTCAATGCTTAAAAGTGTAGACCCTATGCCAGGTGTGGTGAAATGCACTTTAAACACTCACTGCGCAGGCTTTTTCTGCCACCTTCGTCTTGGATCAAAGTTAAACACACAATACAAATCGGCAAAAGGCAAACTATTCCCTAATCAGTAATTCAGTTTTTAGAATTCTGGCCTTGAAATCAGGAAAATATAAAGGAGGTCTTATGAAAAATAGACAGGAAATTATGGAAAAGCAGCAGTAGACGGATAGATTTGGGAAAAGGAGACTGCTATTCACCTTTCACCCATCATTCAGGCTTCATTGGGGCTGCATCTTTATCTGCTATGTGAAGAAACACCAGGAGAGGCTCAAGGGAAATGATTGTTCTTTTTTTCCTTCATTTCATCCATTTTCTGTGAAGCTTACAGACCCAGCACCAACAGTTTACAAGTAAGAGGCTTACCCTTATCTCCATTCCTTTTGAGAACTGGAAGACAACTGCTAATCTGTAATTGTGTTCAGCCACCTAAGGGGAATATAACTTCCTACTGCCAGAACAGACCACCACAGGTACTGGTAAATAAGTTAGCGAGTATAACCCGCTTGTGAACCTTACATCCAGTTCTCAGTCCCTGTGTTCACATAGGAAATTACCAGGTCTCACATCTGAGAACGTAACGCAATACAAGAGTCTAGTGCTAATAGCACTTTTCCCACCTGAACAGACTGACATTCAAGGTACATTTCTTACTACCACTGTCGTGTCAAGTACTTCTTCAGACATCTTGCCATAGCAGCTGAGCCCATCGTAATCAGCTGTAAGAACCATCCTGATGAAAGGATCCCTTTTTACTTGCATGATCAGCTCCTTATAATCCAACCAAGCCAATACAGTTTCTCATATTTATATGGGAAAAGGGAGACGCCACGGTAGTAACTCAAAAGCCAAGGGCATGCCACTGAGACACTAGTGGCAAATCACTGCCTTCTTGAGCAGATTTGTCCTGACAGCCCTACACAAAAATCAAGAGAAGTAAAACCATGACTTTACACACTACACAGATGCCACATTACAGGTGATGATGGCAGGGAGAAAAAAAAAAACCAAACCAAACATCCAAGAGAAAGAAAGGGGAGAAATCAAGAGTGCCAGGAACTTTTCAGAACTGAGTTGGAAAAATAAAAAACACCACTATATGTTTGGCGCCATAAAACTTCCCAGGTAATTCTGGAAAATCTTAGAGTGATGAAACAGCAGCTGCCTTGGTCTGGAGGAGTGCTGATGAGCTGAAGCCATGGGTGTATCATCCTTGATTTTGCCATGCTCATGACAGATAGGCATCAGCTGAATATTCTTATTTTTGTCCATTTTAAAAACAAGTATTTCCTCCACGAAGAGCAGAATTAATTGGAATTATGCACATAAAAATGTTAACAGTCTGATTTATCTAGTGGCCTGCTATGCAAATAATTCTTTCTCAGTGGAGCTGGATGTATGTTGCCTGTGTGAACTCTCATTCCCTTGTAGCCCTTCCTTCCAGTTTCATCCAAACTTGTATCAGACTCTTTGTGACATGTTCTTCGAATATCCAAGCAGGTGTTTACAAAGGAAGCCTGCATTTCTAATAACTGGTTTGAAAAGCTGCATATACTTGGCCATGTGTTTTGCCCATAGCATCATTTATATGTATTTTCTTTATCGCTACTTCCTCAGAAAGCTAGTCTGTTCTTATCAAGGTTATTGTTCAGTATGTATTTATATTGGGATGCTCTCCTATGCATTTGTATAGGTATAGCTTCTGTATATATTCACAGAGTATCCAAAATAAAAACCCATTAAAAAAAAGTTGAACTTAATAATGATCTCAGTTTTTGCAGTGCTGTAAAGTCACAGTAGTCTCATTAGCAGTATTGCTGATATCAGAGTCTGGGCTGGTGTGTTCAAGAAAGAAAGGGGAGCAGACCTGAGTACCGAAAGCACTAGAGGATCAAATCATATATACATTAGTGCATCCAGTAAAGCCATTATGATTACTCCAGATTTATACTACTAGAAGTACAGTTTTCAATTCTGTGGCCTTTGTCCACTGACCTTTGTGCTCATCTGTACGCTGCTAGCATTCCTTAAAGCAGTCTCAAGCATCAGTTTGAGAAATGCATTTCCAGAGTGAGCTGAGATGGCAGACAGCTACAGGAAGGATTTTAACAGTTGTTTTAAAAAAAGGATAATGGAAGCAGTCTCTTTGGGAAATAGCTTTACATATTTCATAGCACCTGGCTCAATAGCGGTGATGCCCAATCTATGTTAGCAGTCCCTAGACACAACAGAAAGACAAATAGTGAGCAGCTGCTTTGTAGAGACCACAAACACATCATCAAAAATTTAAAAAAAGGTTCAAGGATTGTATAATGGAGGTTTACAGAAGTACAGCAATATTTGGGCAGCTTTTGCAAACACTTGTGCCATCAGGCTCCTTAGATATGCTTCTTGTCCTAATTTGATTCCCATAACTTCTCTTAAGATAAAGCAAAAGGAACACCTGGAAGTTTCAGCTTGACGTTCTGAGAGGGTTCTCGCCCAGAAACAATCCGAACATATCCTGGGAAGGCTGAATAAAACCTAAGGGTCACATTGTCTCTTTTGGAGTCATGGCTAAAAGTGGGAAATACATGAAAAAAAGCCATCCAAAACTGTTTTCACATATTTTTCTGAATTCCCTCTCACAAGTAATGAACACAGGGCCTGTCCTTCAATCTCTTTTGAACCTGAAACTTCATGAATGATTGGGGGTTTTGATAGGAGGACCTTTTGAGATACTCATCTTGGATCTGTCTCACAAATTCCCAAACTGGAGTAATCTACCTTCTTACGAGGGTTAAAGTAGAGCCAAATATTTCTCAGCTTTACCTGCCCCTTCTGTTTCATCCTGCATCTTTGAAGCAAATTAGTTGAGATAACAAAACTGAAAACCAGCAACCACTGTAACTTCCCAAGACAAAGCAGCACTGTTTCCAGGTTGCATGTGCTCCACCGAGTTGTAAAATATAAGCATCAAAGCAATAATATTGTTTATTGCCCTGAAGAGCGTTGTTGCCTGATGCCCGTGCTCTTCTGTGGGGTGAATGGGAAAGGGAAGAAGCTGCATCAGGAGGAGCGTGCACAGGCTGGGAGGGGAGCCTTGCTTGAGGCTTCAGCTTGGTAAGCTGACATCCTCAAACCTGGCAGTGAAGTTTTACAGTGGAGAATAACTGCAGTGTTGAGAAGATTCAGTAGGAAATAAATTGCTGATGAAGCGCACGGGTTAGGAGTTTGGAAAGTAGAGTGACAATATTTCGTCTGGATGAATCTGTAGATTTTTCTGTTTCAGGCTTCTACCGTGAGTTAGAAATTGGCCCCAAACCAAATCATCCAAATAAAACAGGCCAAAGTCTAAATGGGTTAAAATCAAACTCTGTCTAGCTTTAATAAGCAAAAAGTGCAGCTCATCTTCACTGACATTTTCCTTTGCTTTTAGTTTAACAAGAACTGGTTTTTTATGGGACTTTTTTTAACTTAGTTGTCTTACTTGCTTTTTAGCATGGCTGAGTAAAGAATGCTTGAAGCATGCACTGGAACCGTATTAAACTTTAATGAAAAAAGTGCTGAAGTACCAGAGGTTTAGTGTTAGGCTAAAAATGTTAGGTCTGAAAAGAGGAGACCAGATTTCCATTTTTATTTACTAATATAAACACTAGCATTAATAATTAATCTAGGATTCTATTAAGGAATACTATGTTTGTTTTTCAAGGAAAGGATAAAAACAGGAGCGGTGTGCAAAGGGTCAGTGAGACAAATGTGACATGGTGTAGACTTGCTTAGTCACCAGTGAAACCAGTTAGTGTAAATGTGTTCCTGATAACGCAGAGCTTCAGAAAAACATACTAGTTTTGCAACAGAATCTTTACAGCTCTTTGTGCATTTTTAATGCCTGACTTACATACCTTGCCAGCAGAATGAATAATTACTACCATTCTGCTTTTGTTTGTATTTCCTTATAGTCCAACATATTCTGCACCATCAAGATAAGATTCAAACACCAGTAATAAATTAAACAAGCTGCCATCGCACCTTCATTGTTTCTGTGGATCGCATCTGCTGACACTAGATAGATGGTACAAGATAAAGAAAAATGCCCATGTTAAAAGCCGGGGGGGGGGGGGGGGGGGGGGGGGTTTAAAA
>JAVKLA010000002.1:31982591-32002157 GCA_034782735.1 Sagittarius serpentarius | reverse complement strand
GGGGGGGCGGGTTTTAAAACTTTCCGAGCACCTGAGCTTGATTCAAATGCTGATTCAGGCTTAAGTCATATTAAATGTTACTTGTCTGCTCTGAGCCATCCCCAATAGCTCCAAGTACTGCCGCTTAGTGGCTTTGTTTCTAGCATGTTCACCCACAGCTCTGAAAAGGGGAACCAGGGTCCAATTTAGCCCTAGATGTGTATTATAACAAAAAATTCATGCTACCCATGGGCAGAGTTATAGAGGCAGGATAGCAGATCCTGTGCCTATCAGTATATTCTTACTCAAAGGAGTAATATATAACAGGTTATCTTGCCTCAGGTAACAATCTCAAGGCATTGAAATGTCTTTTCTTTTCCGATAGGCAACTTGAGTATCTCCTTAGAGAATTTTGCAGGTTGTTAATTATAAAAAGGCAGTAAAATTGTAAAAGGAAAGACTAAGACTGTGATCCTGGATTACACTGCTGAGCCATAAGTACCATATAACTAGAGTTATGGGAAGAAATTAATAGAAAATTGAAGCTGAATATCGGGAAAAACTTTCCAACAGTGAGAGCTACTAGGCTATGATGGAATCTCCCGTGTGAAACAGTAGATGCTTTTCTTACTTGAGAGTCTCAAAACTGAGCTGGACAAAGTGTTTTATGAGGAACCATCCTGAAGAAGCCTTGCAAACTGATCTTTTTTCCCGATGTACCCAAAGCACTCGGAGACAATATGAAAGTCACTGTGGCCTTGACAGGAAGCCCGTTCTTTTGCTTTCCTTGTCAGTGATGCTCCTTAACTTTGATATTACACAGCGTTAAAAATATTCGGTTAAAATATTTACTTGCACTCTCACTATACAAATCAATGGTTGCTGCGAGAGGAGAAGTCTTCCTAAACATGCTGGTGCATGTCGGTGTCCATTACACACAACAGAATGCACTTATTTTTCAATCAGAAATTTCCCTCGAACCTATTTTATTCGTTCTTCCTAGTAACATAGGTCTTGTAACATTCATCTTGAATGTTTTAACCTAAAATGTTTAAGAGGGCTCTATGGCATTTTTCAGAGCAATTTTTGTTTTTATTAATGACATTCCAAGAACAGTTTATAACCATCTATATCCATTTCTTTCAAGTCTGTTTTTTGCAGGTCTAGCCTACATAGCACAGGATGTGACAGTTTCTATCTGGTTTTATTTTTATTGCTGAATACAAATGTAGAGTTTGTCTGTGAATATTACTGCTGCCCTGCAGCTCTGGTAGATTTTTACGCTCTGTCTTTTTAATGATTATGTGTAGTTTTTCTTCTAAATGCCTTTTCTGCTGTTTACTGGAGTTGTGAAGTATTCACCAACTTCATGAGATGTGACCAATGCATAAGGAGGAAAGGGGATTTGGTTATTTAAATTGTATGGAAAAATATGCATACTGTCAAAACAAAGAAGAGTGTAGGATTGTATTCTCACTTACACTCATACAAATCAGGAGTAACTGCACTGAAACTAGTGGACTGATATCACTGCAAACCCAATTTAAATATCAGTAAAATCAGGTCTACCAATTTGATAAACAAGAATACTGTAGTTTTAAAGATCACATTTTATTGTGAAAACTGTTTACCTTTTACTTACCTTGCTGTCAGCAAAGCTAAAAGTAATTAAGACTGTCATAAAATATTTTCCAAATCCTGGTTACTCTTTTTCATTTAACAACACTTCTTACAATCAGTTTCTCTAATTTTATGTAGATTTTTTTTTGCAGTAGTGATAGCATTTTATTATTATTGCTTTTATTATTCATTATTGTGAATAAGAAATGGCACAAATTGGCAGGGATCTCAGGAAATGTTTTCATATCAAAGCTGGTTATAAACTTTTCTTATTAAGCTGTATATTTCAAGTTGATTGAAGCATACTTTGGATTGGCTTGGGTCACACAGCATAAATCGAGCAACGCAGTTCAAAGTACTCTAGATTTATACTAGTACAACTGAGTTAATGATCTGATTCCTAAAGTGGGATTCATCACCTGTAACTGTAACCATTGAGTTTCACTTAGGCTACATCAATGCAGAGAGACGGGCATTTCCACAAGTAATTCATCCTAATCTAACATAGTCATAAAAGATAGGTGAACAAATTATACTCTATAGGCACCCGTCGCTCTCCCCTGAGTATAGCGGTAGACAAGACTATTAGTTTAAAATAAGATAATTAGGTATTAAATAGGAAAAATAAGGCAAGATGACTCTGGGCCCTAACATCTGAATAAACTGAAAAAAAAAAAATGAGACAAACTGTCTTCTCAGAAAAAAAAATCTTTTAGCCTTCATTTGGCTGATATTTGTGTAGCTGCAGAAGCATTTAGACTGCATACAAGAGAACTGTTGCAACTGGTTACTTTTGCTATACCACCTTGTAGCCTTTGGGCCAGATACGTACACAACAGTAGTGTACAGTGCAGCATCGATACAGCCCGGGATATGGTTATTTCAGCTGAAGTGACTCCCTGAGCTGTACACATGTGCTGGTAGGTGCTGGTGTTACTATACAGCCTGGTTTTAAATCCTGATGTAGAAACAACTCTGAAAGATTATGTAACTGGGAAAAAAGGACTTACGTTGATTCAGTTTGGTTTTTAAAATGATCCAGGTTTTGTTTATTAATAATTTTGTATCATTGCTGATGTACAGTGCAGCTTATAAGACAACAAATTATTTATCTTTTCTTACAGTTATCTCAAGTAAAGAAAAGATAGCATTGAGGCTCATCTGATTATATTATACTTCTATAGTCTAAAAGATTTTCCAATTTTATCTATTTATAAAATTACTTGAAGCTGAGGATTAAAGAGAAAGGTTTAAAGCAGAAAAGCTGATTTAAGACTGAAGATCTTTCTTAGTAGCATCCATTTAAAGTTAATCTTTGATCATCTGTGAAGCTGATTACCTAACATATAAAACCTATAAAAATTATCCTCTCTTTTATTATGCAATACAAATATTGTATTCTTTCAAATTCAGTTGATCATTAATAATATTCAGAAAATCTGCTAACAAAATAGTACTCAAATGTTACAGAGAGATACAAACAGACGATGATGATGGAAGGAGGCAGAAGGATAGCAGAAAGCTTTGTCATTGTCACTCGCAGCAGTGACTGTAGGATCACAGAGAGGGCTTGTAAGGCAGAGACATAGTTCTCCCAAGATAGTGAAGGGTTTAATATTTAAACATACTTGACAGAGAACATACAAGAGGTCCATGATATACTCTTACAATCTATCTATTGATTTCACATGCTCTTCTGTCTGGATATTAAATACTCCAGATGCTCCTCAACGCATCATTGCCAAGGTAAAAATAAAAAAGTATGTTCAGCTTGTCAGATTTTCTCCTTGGGCCTCCTGCATATTTGCTTCTTGCATTCACCTCAGTAACTGTGTGATGCCCGCTAACTCAGTTTCCCTAGTCCAGCTATGAGCAACAGTACCAACAATACCAACATCCACCAAAGGCAAAAACCATCCATACAATCTCTTAATAGCAGAGCTCCTAAAACTGCCATACTTCTGTGTCTCTACTGACCATTTATGCCTCTTGGAAATGCACTTAAGCTGAGCAGGCTTACACAGCAAGTAAGAAAAGTTTTACAAAGTTTTCACATCCTTAGACTTACTGTAAATGAAGGAGTTTTCATATAATCTTTTACTTTATTCCCACAAACCAATGCAAGCAGTGGGGGGAGAAGATAGGAATCAAGGACAACACTACTGATTATCAGAATCCATGCAAAAATTAAGCAATTTAAGAGTCATTTCTCAGTTCATAAATCACTTTGTACCATTTCTGCACTTTCATTTTACATGTTTGTTTTTAAATGATGTTAAGAGCTTTGAAGTCTTCTCTGCTCCCATCCCATTTGTATTCCAAAGGTTCGGTTAACAACGCACTATGCCAAATATATGTAAGTCCAGAACAGTCTTGAACAGTTAGGAAAGCTGCTGGAGCATCCTTTTTTCTATACCTTCAGAGTGCTTATCTGCTGTTTTCATATACAAAATGAAACAGCGCATGAAACGTAGGCTTATCGTTACTTTAGCTAGAAAACAAAATCTTGCTTGCCACAGATCAAGATTTTGCATTATCTAGATAGGAAACCTTCCCATTTGATTTCTGTATTAAATTGTGATGAGGTGTTTGTTATGCCTTCTGTCACACAAACCCATCACACGTGGGATTTGGTTTTTGTGTCTATTATGTGCCCCCTAGCTTGAAATAAAGGGCAGGCTTAATTTTATATTTAGGCACACTCTGGATACCTGTTTTGAGAAAAAAAAAAATTAAAATCTATTTTCAACATCTAATTTGGACAAAAAAGACTAAGTGTAGGATATTTCTGGGTAAAATGTGTCACTGGCAGATCAGTAATGCCATTTGCAAAGTGTTTTCACGTTGTCTCAAATTGCAGCTGTTGAGATGACTCTAGATAAAACCACTTTGCTCATTAAATGTGGCTTCACTGGCACAAAAATCTGTCCGGTGGAGTGCATTTTCTGAACTCAGATAAAATTAAAAAGGTTGCACTGGTGCAAAGATCCAGCCAAGGGAATCTGACTGCAGGACTAGATGGTAGCGTGCTGCTTACAGTACTTAATCCACTGAAAACACAGAAGAGGGGTGGTTCCCAGGCAGTACTTACTGTTTTAAGAACAGAATTTTTCATATGAGTAGGTCACTTTTGCTGTTTGTCCATGCTTGATCTTTGTTTCTTTATGATTTTAGGAGGCTTGGTACTGATGAGGATTAAATTCAATTTCATGGGGCTTATAAGACCTATTTTCTCAGAAAAATGCTACTCAATGCATAAAGTTACCGGCACATCAAGAACAATGATGTACTTTTGTTGAAAACAGGTATCTGTTTTCTAAATGACTTGGACTGTTTAAAGAGTTCATGTTTTAAACAGCCCAAATAATACTGTTTGCTCACTTAGAGAAATAAAATCTAATTTATAGTAATTAAAGCACATTAACCTGATTAAAAATTATCGCCATCATCCTATATTTAATACCTAGAAGCTTTGTGGCCAGGACAGTATTGGTTTATGCTGAGAAGGAATTGCTCTGACAAATAGGCATGTTCAGCAGCAAATAAAATAGGGGCAATTGGAGAAGCTGAAAGTGAAAAGGAGTTGGTCATTTTAAAAGTGTTTATTTCATTTCCTGGGTGTTTATCTGACCAGCAATAACAGTTTCATGTGAGGAAAGGAAGAATATCCTTTAGAAATTACTTCAGGTACTGGAGGGTTTTTCCTCTGAGCTGACAACACAGGGAAGATTCTTGAGCATGACACATAATTGGAGCAAACTACTGAAGGCTCAGGAAGCTCCGTCCTGTCCTGGTACGGTTGTTTTAGTCATGTATAGGAGTAATGCATTTGGTTCCAACTTCCATATCTATGCTGACACCCAATACAAAAAAAAAAAAAAAAACAAAAACCGAGTAGTGACAAGATTTTCAAAGCAGGTTAACCTCTGAACTACAAAAGAAGTTTAAACATGTTAAAATCTGTTATTGCTGGTTTAGCACATCTTATTTTTGTAAGTGGAACTAACAAGTGGAAGATGTGAAATACGGCCCTAGAATACCACTTCTTTAGATATGAATAGTACTATGGGATCCTTCTGGAAGAAAGCATATATAAACCTGTGAGTTACTACCATCTGTTAAATATGGGGTATATATTATGACCTATTATCACAAAAAGTTTTACGATCATTTTAGAAAGAGAAGGGGTATTAAACTTTGTTATTTCAATAGGGGAGAAAACCTTTACACCTTTTAGATTCACATTCTAACCTTCTGTGTTCCTTTTGGAATTTAGAAGTTAGGCATTTTTCTCCCAAACACTAATAAGAGCTGTTGCAGCAGAATCACTACTGTACTCCACCGCACTGTTACATGCAACCCCATGTTATTCTTTCCAGAGGACCAAATTCTATGGATTATAGCCTTGCAGTAACCTTACAAAATCAGAGGCATTACAAATATCTGAGTGGAATTCAATCTACCATCTAATTAAGTTGTAAAAAATCTTCTGGGAGGAGAGCGAGCAAATAGGTTGAAGATATTTTTACCATCTACAGTTATCTACTACCTGTAACTTATGGTTCGTGTTTCAAAGGAACGTAAATTATGCATTTTGAGTGAATTGGGAGTTCATTAGTTAAGAAACAATAGGCCATTTCCCAGAGTCATAGATCCTATGTAATATAGAATGTATAAGGAAATATATAACCTTATAGGTACCTATTTTTCCTAGATTTCAGTTTGCAGTGAGTAAAAAAGAAAGTGCAGTGTACCATTATACCTTATAAACTTGAAGTATATTAAATATAAATCATTCTCATGCATCTCTTGCTACTTTTAAAAGGAAAAATATGCATTAAAAAGATTTGTTCAATCTTAGGTCTACCTTCTAGCATCAAAGATCAATGTGTAGTCTGATTAAGTTGTGCTCTATAGATTTCTGCAGTCGAGTTCATCAAAGAACCCATTTCTCTTCCTCTAATGATGCTTGAACCTAAAGTTCTTCTCTGAAGTACTTTAATTTTCACTTGGTCATTACAAGAAGACAGTGACTTAATGAACTGCAAATAGGAGAAGAAAGTAACTTAAATCATTTTTGCATCCTTTTTTGTGGTATTAGCATAACCCTTCTTTCATCATGTTAATGCCTCCAGTGATTTCTCCACATATGATGGTAAAAATTAAATTATACTGCATTTTTTGCAATCCAGTGTACCAATAAAAATATAAAATCATTACAATAATCAAGATAAATTAGTGTCAGCAAACTGTAATATTATTTTACATTGTGCCACAGTAACTGTTAGAGTGAGTTTCCTGCTGAGATCAAAGTCACTAAACATTTATCATAAATAATCAGTAAAAAATTTGTAAACTCTTCTTCTGTGAAGACCTTCTCCAAGACACTTATTTGAAAAATATAAGCCACTGGTTTCTTGCCTTAGTGCTTCTGACTGAAGGTAATATTCAGGACTCAAAAATGAGATAGTAATTTAAGATGTTTTCTTTCTGGCTCCTCACTGTGCGTAGTTTTGTGTAACCTTAAAAATCATGTCGCCATTGTATTTTTCTGAAATAGAAGACTAAATCAGTCATGAAGAAGAATATACTTGAGGATGTAAAAACAAAGAAGCATGAATCACATCAAAAGGTAGTAAAAAGACTGAAAGGACAGAAGTAATTTCTGGTGCAATTTCTCTCAGTTTAGTGCACTTACGCTGATCTTAAGTATGTTCCACTGTATGTGCAGTTTGGAGCCACCAGCAAGTGAAGATGCTGGAGGATTTGCCTGAGGACAGTCTGAGGTGCTTACCGAAGCAATATGTAAGCAGTAAAAACCACAAACAGGTACTTAGCTATTTTTGGTAAGCCCATCAGCCTGAGCTGCGTGTACCTCCCAGGTATTTTTGAGAAAGAAGCTTTGTTTCAAAGTCATTAAAACATTTCTAAAAATTTTACACTCCAGTTTTGTGTGAAAACCTGCAGTAATGTCAATGGAGAAAAGGAAATGCCCACACTGTAGGAAAGCACTGTTTCTACAAGCTGCCTTTCTATTAATGAAAAAAATATTTTAAAAAGATTAAATTGTTAGTACAGTCTCAGTACCAGTGGAGTGCTTGTTTTTATTCTTGGGTGTTGATTATAGGTGATGAAGTCCTTGCGCTTGCCATGTTCTGGAAAGGCTCTGACATATACGTATAAATAAAATTAATATTTATGGTCACTGCAGCCTATTAACCCTTTAAAAAACTGAAATTAAAAGCTTGACTTAATTGCAAATGAATGATTCAAAATTATCATTTACACTTTTGCAATGTAATGGTTTGAAAGCGGTAAATATTTCCTGCATAAGCTCTCAGTGAAAAGTGAAATCACTGGCTAAAAAGGGATTATATACAGCTTCTGGAGAATAAGAGTTTTCTGAACTTGGCACTGCTATACTTCAGTCTGTCTGAACAGCATATGCTTCCAACACTGAAGTTCCTTATAAAACCAGGATGGGGTAAAAATCATCTCACTAGCTGTGCAAATAGGTCCCCCAGTGGCTTTAGGCATTCATTATTAAACACAAAGTAACACTTAATGTACTAAGCAACTTCAAAATGAAGGCATTAATCTTTAACTGCTTGGGCAATCACCTACACAGGTAATACTTCAACAACAGGCACTGTTTAGCTTCATATGCTTTAATGTTTTTTAAGCATTTTTTCTTAATTTATTTTAGAAAATGATCTTATTTCAATAGTAGCTCTAATGGGAGCTATTGTACAGTATTAGGCAACAGAAGCAGCTTAGTCCTAGTAACACACTTTTAAATATCATGTGGTATTTTTGAGCAAACAAAGCTACTAGAGATTTCAGTTCAGCTTTATGAAACTGTAGTAAATACAGGACAAAGCAGTTCTTTATTAGACTTTTCAGTTACAAAGAGCCAAGTGCTGTTACTTTTGCTACCACCTGGGATTTGCTCTAATAATCATCAGTGAAGGCAAAGAAGTTCTTTTTCCTTTTAATTACACACAGTCCCAAATCACTGGCATTATCTAGCTGTATTTAAGACTGGAATTGAATCCTAAAATACAATTTCCATCATTAAAAAATTATCATTATTCTTTTGTGTATTCCATGCAAGGGAACATTTTCCTTCAGCTTTAAAATTTCATTTTTTAAATATACACACACGTCTAACTTTGTAATATGATTGCTATTATTTTACTCAGTGGTCATTGTTACCCTTAAAAACAAAAATTTAAGATATCGTACTCCTCTGTGTCACTCTGTACTCATTGTAAAGTATTTCACCTCTGAAATGCAACTTTAAGTGGTACGGGTTTAGTCCAAATTTAAGTGTATCTTACTGATTCTGTATCAACTTTAATTATAACAGCAATGATTTAGTTTTCCCAAACAGCCTTTCTGGAGAGCTGGCCCGGCCAAACCAGTGCCCCAGCTTCTCTGTTGCAACAGTTCATGAACACTGCTGTGGGCTGTGTGCACTTGATTCCTCTGCCACCTTACACTGAGGAGGACTAATATTTTCTGGCAGTAATTAAAAATATAATCCAAGGAAAGTACGTTTGCTTACGTATAATTGAAGACATAGCTTGTCTGGCCATATGTGTAGTATTTGTAGTCACGTGAAAGAGGAAAAATTCAGTTAGGGGCCTGGATCCCGTTCAATGTTCTTATCTCATTCCTATTAAAATACTGTTTTGCTGACAAACTGAGATGACAGCAGTGAAATGTGAGATGGTAGAGTCCCAAAATGTCTAATGCACTTACTGTGCTGTGCTGTGTTGTAAAAAACTAAAATAAATAACGCTACTTTCATACTTCAATACTGCAGTATACAGCCTTACTTTCAAACCCTCTCAGGTCATCCTGAGAAGTACCGGAAGACCTGTTTAGACAATTCCTAGCTAGGATCTACAAGGAAAGGAACAGGTTTCTCCTCATTCTCTTATGTCTCTCTTGCACCCTCATCAGGCAAGCTAACAGCATTTTTGAGCAAATGCAAGCCTCTCCCTTATTTTCCATTCATCCTCCCTAAGAAAAAATCCCAACCTCTCCTTTCTGGGGAATAGAGTTTGCATTAATTGCTACTTCAAACAGCATATACTTAAAACATGGAAATTCAGTCTGAGATGAGACAGTAACGGAAATCTTGCCCCAAAAAAGGCAACAACGTTTCTCATAAGGATTCCAGCGCAAAAGAAAAGAGACAGAGAAAATATGCTACAGGGCACATGAAGAATCGATTCCAAACAAAATGTGTTTCAGAGATTTCCCACAAGGCATCAGCAGCTTCTTAATGCAGTTCATTCACAAGTTCCTTCAGGGAGCTCAGTAAATAAAGGCAGCTGATTCCGCTTCTCCACAGGCCCATGTGAAGGAGTATATTAAAATGTACTTGAGGATTCCGAGAGGTGCTCAGGGCTTCCAGAGCAGCTGATAGGCAGTTGACCACTCGTTGGCTTTGGTCCTAATAATTTAGGCTGAGTTAGGGTCAAAAGTCCCCAGTGGAGTGAGGTACCATTTTCTGATTGAAATTCAACGGCAGCTGAGTAGCTTGCTCCCTTGAATGTCCAAATCTTGAGTCAATGATGGCTAAATGAACAGAAACAATTCTCACGGCACAGTGCTCTATTTGTAGCTCTGCAGCCACCTATCACTCTAGTGTCTAAACTCATTTAAACCATCTAAACTCAGTAGCAGTTGTAGAAATCCTAATGGATTTCAAGGACTCTCCAGCAGCACCTCATGTTTTTGGCAGCCAAGCCTAGGCTGTAAGCAGCAACTTCCTGTGTGGACAAGGTGCTTTTCTGTTTTCTGTTTTCTTTTCTTTATGCTTATTAATTCAGGTCTAAAGAGAAATTGTAGGCAAAAGAGTGAATGAGAAGGGAATGAACCAGAGCAGCACTGAATCCAATTACATTAAACATTAAATTCTTTCTACAATAAATCTATTTCTGTTGCAAACTATGGAGCAGAAAATATGTGATTTGGCAGGATCGTCCACAATAACTTATCAAACAAAATGGAATATAAAGAAAAAATTACTTTTGATGAACTTCCTAATGTGAAAACTCAGGAGATCTTTCCGAATCCTGTTTTCTGAGAGTTTTCCAAAAAATACAAAACCTGTCCTAACTTAATTAAAAGGGAACACTTTACAATGTGAAACAGCTTCTGAACTTGAGAGGTAACAACAAAAAATCCATACAAATTCAGAACACACAGTCATTCCAGACACTTGCATTGGTAGCTTGATCACCTGCACACATTTCCTTATATCTCTTTTAAGATTTTGGGCTACACACTAGTGAAACTATTTTTATTCTTTATAGTATTCTATATAGGGAAATCACAAGGTAAATGTTCTGGCAAATAATATCTATGTATGCATGAATATCCTGAATGTACTTTTTGTTGCAGAACAATAGGATGGTGTTTTTAATGCCAAGCAAAAATGACAAAGGAAAGAAAACATCTGTAAGTGATTGGAAAGGTTTAGTGTTAGTCACTGCACATAGGTCAGGGTGGGTTTGTTTCTCATGTGAAGAAGGATAATACATCAGTATGAAAAAAAAAGGTTTGTGAATTAGATGTAAAGAAGTCCAAAAGGAGAAAATACTGCAGGGAAAACAATGATGTTGGAAATATTCTTTATAGTTTGTAGAACATCCACTGAAGTTATCAGGTCTGTCCTGTTGCTTCATAATTTGATGCTTCTAGGATATCATCAAATTCTATTTTTAGGATAAAAGAGATGCCTCTATTTCTAGAGGCTTCTGAGTCACAAAAATTCATATGCTTTAGCTAGATTTTTTTAAAAATTGGGTGCCAAATCCTTCCTGAAGTTCAATCATGTCTAACTTCCTCAGGCTCCTCTGAAAAACTCAGTTTCAATATCTGTAAAACTGGGTAATAGTTCTAATACCATAAAGAGCTAAAAGCAACAGAAGACTTACTGACTTTATTAGGTTAACAATAACTGGTTCTCTTCCTGAAAAGAAAGGAAAAATCACTTACTGATTATAGAAATATAAAGCATAAAGCCTGCTATAATCTCCTACCGTGTTCACAGAGAACATTCTTTTATGCCTAAATTCAGTAAATAATAAGAGTTGTGAGCAGTTGTGTTTACCTTTACTCATTTAAATAAGGGAAGCTGGTGGTTTCTTAGAGAAGCTGTGCATCACACAGATGCTATGTTCATCAACAGAATGAGCTGCCACCGTACTGGTACTCCAGACACAAACAGCCATGACTACAGATTGGTAATGCACATAAACCTGAAAAGTCCTCTTCTGAACAGGAAATTGCTCTGCATTGGCAGACTGCAGCCTGATTCTGCGTGGTACCAGCTCTGGCTTGATGAAATTCACGGGCCAAAGTAGCAGGCAGACGCTGGGTATTCTAGTAGCATCCGACTGCCAAAAACCATTCTGTGGTGCTTCTAGACCTGGGCAACCAGCTGTGAGACATGGATTCAAATGACCTGGAAAGAAAAATTGGCTTACTGAAATCAATGGCAGAAGTCTCATTTTCTTCAGTGAAGCCAGGATTTCATTCCTGGCAGTTGCAAAGCTTCTGTTTGTACCGAATTGTTTTCCTACTGTCAAGTGTTGTTAGATTTGGGGGGGGAGGAGGCTGTTTCTCCTGGAATTGTTTCTGTAGCTGAGCCAAGATCTAGAGGATTTATCTCAAGCAAGCCACGTCTACTTTTAATTTTCAAAGGAAACTTGCAAAGTTTTCTTGCCTAGTGCCAAGGAAATAAGACTGCTTTTTTAGCAGAAAACCTGAACTTGGATACAATTTTATAACTCAAAATAAGATGTTAGTAATGAGGGCTTCAGAATCGGGAAAATTTAGAAAGTTGTACGCTCAGCTGTAGGCAGGCCCTATGGAGAGGGTTTGCATCCACATCTCAGAGAAGTCAGGGGTCAGTTACCTCATTTTCTTATGAACCCAGATACTACTTACTGATGGAGTTATCGATGCAGCATTAGAATTTGAGAGCTTATAGTGTGCAGCTTTACATGCTGGTCATTAAAGAGCTGCGCTGCTGCTGAAGGCTACCGTGCGTGTGGTACTGTACCTCCTGGTTTGAGCTCAGCTCAGCTGCTGCTGTGTGTTTACACGCACTGCGATGAGTGACTTGGTTGCACAAGTCAAATTCTGATTGTCTCTATCCCTCCTCCAGCCAATCTGCGAGGCAAAGATAAGCAGAACTCAAACATGAAGAGGCAGGTAGGTGTATTTTGCAGCTACATAGAAGACAGCTAAATATTAAGAATAAAATCCTGTTTTCTGTGCTAGTGAGAAGAGAACGCAAAGGACCCTGTTGTCCCCCCACCGCAGCAGATGGCAGTCTTGCGCCTGGCTCCCTAGGCACTGGGAGCAGCTGCAGCTCCAACCAGATTACAGCAGAGATGTTCTAAAGCCACAGGGAGGAATCACATTCCTAAGGACCCTTTGAAATAATTTGGCACTGAATACCTTTTTTTCCCTGCTGGAAAAGCCCCTTTTACATGTCAAATTGGAGTTGGCATGCAGGTTTGGTGAGCAAGACCTGCTTTTGTACCGCCAATGTGAACTACCACAGTTGGTAGTTTAGCCATAATCATCTTTCATGTGCCTTGCTCAGTGGTATTAAGGGGCTGTCTATCATGACAGGATAGTTGTTGTGCCAGTTTAAACTCTGAGTCATTTTCTGTAATTCCATTTTTTAATTGTTTCAGTTGGGCACAGAATAATCCCTATGCTATTGGAAGAGATTAAAAGAATAATAAATGTTTTGATACCTGTTTTTGAATTTTTCACAGTGAAGTGGCATAAATTGACTCCATCAAAGTAGCACCTGATGTACAGTAACATCACAGACAAAGGAATTTTGGTGCAAATCCTATAGCACAGGGCACATGTTTGCACCAGCATGTTTTAGAAACATGTTCCGTATTTTGAACGACGCATTACAGTTGTTTTGGTACTATCAGTGCAGCTAGGGGTAATCTATGAAATCAAGTGCTGTAACCAGAAGTATGATTCTTTACCTGGAGAATATACACAAGCTCTAATCACACCTGCAGTTGAAAGCAAGATTAAAGCTCAACATCTATAAATCAGAATTGTGTGAATTTCCCATCCCAGAACGCGCAAAGCAGCCTCACTTTCCATGTCCATATTAAACTATTAAACGTATCATTCAGTAGTAAATGACACCATTTCAACAAAGTTTGGCATATGTTTTGTGTCTAAAATACAGGCTGGATGAAGTACATTAGATCTGAGTAGTAACCCAACACAAGATCTTTGGAGGCATCAGAAGAAGTGATCTTCCCAGATCAGTTTTCCTGTGTTGATTTAGTCCCTGTGTATCAGTATGTAGTGACTGAAACAACTATGCACTATTAGAAAGCATTTTATCTGCTTAAGTCATAACTAATTTTTAATACCCCCTGGGGACTAACCCTGCATCCCTGTGCAGTGGAAACTTCTGGATACATGGAGAGGGTGGAGGGTGCACAACAGGGAACCAAAGTTAATATGTATTTTATGCTGCCCTAGTGAATATTAGGTTTTCTCCAGTACTAAAAGCTGAAACTCATAATTCTAGAATGCAGCAGGCTGAAATGAACAGTTTCCTGAACAATGAACAGATATTGCTTAAAAAAATATTTCTTAATTTTGTAGACTGTCATTTTATTGTAAATAGGCTGCTTTTCCATATTTGGGGTTTAATCCTGCAAATATGAAGGCTATTTAAATAGACAGGAATTTTCTCTCTTTCGGTTCCTAGTTTGTCTTTCATGTGCAGTTTCATGTCTGTAACGATTCACAAGGACAACACTGATATGAATACTCATTATTCCAACAAATAGGTTATTTATTTCTGGATAGAGTTACACAGACCTAGTAGACAATGTATCAGACCAAATCACTGGGGTTGACTTTACTTTTATTAGTGTATTAACCTCTGAGCTTTCCATATACCGTGTCATTCTTGCTGACAATAAAAAGGGAGAGTTTCAGCCTTTACCATTATTTAGTTGCACCTACAGTATATTTTACAAGAACGTATTTGCTACTGAATGCAGTAACAAATCTTTAAATTTACTGAAAAACTCAGGGCAGCAGCCACTCTCTGAGGAAAATAACCCTCTATGGAAAAATAAAGCACAAGTTTAGAACACGTGAGCAAACCAGTTGATTGCAGTGCTCTAATACTTTAGTTGTCATTGGAATAGTAATTATAATTCCAACAGGACTGACAAACCACTTTAGGGGGATTTCAAAATTATTTTTAAAGCCTTTAAAAATTATTAAACTGCTGGAGCATGCCCTACCAGTGACTTATGTGGTCATACTGTTTTGACATACTATATATGACCAGAGTATAGCAACGTTCACTTTGGTTGGCCATTACTTCCCTTACTTGTGTGGACATTTGCATAAGGGTTGGAGACTATCTGCAGTGCTGCTCATTTGGAACTGAAATTTATTGTTCACTTAGCTCCTAAAAAATAATCTAATTTTTCAAGCCAATAGAAAATTGTGTGAATTATTCACCTTGGTTCATTATTGTAAGATATTTTATGGTGACACCACAGAAGTCATTATTTATAACATATGGGATCATCTTTTATGAAATGTTTTCTCCTTTATATTCTTGTAAATGTCTTGAAACTATGAAGTAAATCTTGAATCATCCAGTCAAATGTGCCCAACAATGATAAATAGTCGCATTATGTGCACAGGATTGCAACTGTAATGTTTCTCCCAAAACTGCGTATTAGCTGTTACTTCCGAGAAACAAGAGTTTTGATACGAATTTTTCCTTAAGTGCTTCACTTTATCATAAAACTGAATATCTACCCTGCAGTTTAGATGCAGTTGGAACAAAAATTAGGGTTAGGGAGACGGTAGGCTTCTGGTTTTGAAAGAGTGAACTAAAATTAAAACACAGATTTAAGTGTGAAGGAAAACCTATTACTTGCCAGAAGTAAGCCAGCTGGAGTAGTGTGTGCGAGAGAGAGAGAGACTCTGTGTGTGTTTGTGTGTGTGTGTGATAAATTGTGGGAGTGAGTTTAACTGCAGCAGTCAGACTTTGGCAGATTAATGTAACGGAGAGAAGGTGACTTTTAAAATACCAAGCCAGAATTTTTCTTCGGGAATTACGGCTACAGCACAACCAAGGATACTGTGACACCGAGTTAGAAAGCTCATTTTGTTTAAAGAGAAAATGCTTACTTGATGTGGTCAAACCAAAGGAAAGACAGTTAAAACTTGGTGAAATCTTCTCATTTAATTGTGTTTGTAATCCTGATTCAGATAAGATCAGAAGCAACTTCCCTAGTTTCTGCAAAATCTGGTTTTAATGAAATATCTGCCTAGAAGCATCATTACATGGTGTTTCAGAAACACCACATTCCTCACATTAGAGGCTTTGTCTGAAAACTGACCTGCCAGTCCAGTCAAGCCATCTCTAACTTTTAAGTAGTTCAGCACCTCGTCCCATTCTTTCATCGTCTTCACAAAAAAGCCTAAACTATAACAGGTTTCTGGTTCAAGTCTTGAAAAAGATGTACTGGCCAAAATTAAGCCCTTTTTCTTGTTGTGCTTTATCACCACATCTTCTTTCTAGCTTTAAAATCCCAGAATGAAACCAATGGGGATTTTGTATTTATTTTGAGACTAGGATTCCATTCTTTGAACTTTCTGCCTTTATACATGCCCTTAGACATGCAGAAAGCCAGACGACCACTGTTTAAGGCAATGTTGCTGCTCTGTTACTGAGAGCAGAATCGGGTACAGCAACAAGGTTCCTATTGTATGTGTATGAAATGTTCTGAAAACAAAACCAACAGGGCATAAATAAGAGCAGAATTTAGTTAATATTAGACAAAATACTATTGTTGCAGTAAGTTATGAGGTGATATCTTGCTGATTTAAGTCTCTGAGGAGTGCCGAAATTGTACCGTTGTGTAGTATATTGACAGGTTCATGTAAAATTCAGTACAGCCTGCTACCCCTTGGCAGCCATTCTCTGCAAGAATGGATGTGTCAGCCCTCATCAGCAGCGGTGGTGGCCAGTGCAAGACGTGCCGCCGTGCTCCTGGAATTTCCTCTCTAACAGGCTGCTCCGTGGGTGCTGTAACATCCTTGTCAAACAGACAGGCAGCTGGTCAGGGTGGAAAGGCCTTCCCACCGGTACTAACGCTGGCAGATGTTTTCAGTGTTCCTTGCAAAATAGTGACAGTTTAACTGAAAAGAAAAGACGGCGCGATGAGCAGCGAAACGCACTCCTGCACACCTCTGTAGGTGACCTGGTAGGGCCTGCAGAGCTACCTTCTATCAATATAATACTGGGAAGGTGGGGGGAATGTAAAGTCAATATTCCTGATGGGTCAGAAAGAAAACTCCAAAGCACAGACTAGCCCATTTTCACAGCTATTAACTATCTATTCCTACTTACTGGTGAAATTCCAAAGTGTGACTAGAGCATGCAGCAAAACAAGACATTTAAATGTTGTTTAGATTTTCTCCCTGAGCACTGAAGAAGCTTTACTTCTGTTTTTTTAAGATGGACTAAAAATACCTGCCTCTTCCAGTTACATTGCAGAAATCAATAGGCAGGAAAGCAAATTACTGCTCCTTCTCTTACATCTCTGCTATTATGATCTCAGTGGAGTGAAATTACTTTACAGTTAATTAGATTTTTAAAAAATATAGGATGGCTTCTGCATAATTCCCTTGGGTGTTTCTGTACCTCCCCAGCTTTTTAAGTCCATTTCCGGGAGATGAGGCATTGATTTCAAGGAGATTTAATAACCCATTGGTAACTGTATAATCACCTGTATCTGCCATGCTAGCATTGGCTAGACTTTCTAATAGCTATAAGCAGCAGGTCAATACTTTCAGCAAAAATATGCACGTGTTTTCACAGCCCAGTCCTACAAAAATCATCTGGAGTTTTTAAAATGTGCATGTACCTCAGAGTTTCAGTTCAGCTCCAGAGTGCACTTTCAAAGCAAATCTTCTCATCTCTGCGCACTGAGATTTAGTTCACATCTGGGGCACCACCCAACATGATAGCAGAAATAAAAAAATCTTACATCACTCTGTGTGTGTGGGCAACAGCATGGATGAGGATGGGGGGGGGCATGCAGGGGATTTCAAAGACATCTGGAAGCACACTTCTCTCAGTAAGATCCTCCCTCCAGCAATCCAAAACTTTTGATACTTGGGACAGTGCGTCTCCTCACCCAAGGTCTCGCGGTTAGGAAAAGGTGCTCTATAGCTAGAGATAAATTTCAGAGGCATACTGAGAAAGAGAGCAGAATATTTTTTTAAGTATTTTGATTTCTCAGTTTTAGCTGTTGTAGGTCCATTGCTGACATTTTATCTGGGCTGCTTAGGTTGGTGCCTTGCATTGGATTTTAACTTTAAACCACAGATAAAATACAAACTGAAACAAAACTAAAAAGTAACCATTACATGGAGATCCTTGCTACTGTGGCTGGACAGTTTTCACTAGCCATTTTCAGTGATGTCTGAGTATGATGCTATAGTTTGTAGCACAGATGTGCCCTCAGTTTCAACCTCCTGTTATTTCAACCACTTTCCTTTTGAGCTTGAGGTAAGCTCTTCCAGTAGGCAGCGTGCAGCAGCACAAAGAAGTGTTGTGCAGTTAGCACGTCTATTGGAAACATTCCTCTAAATACTATTATTAAACTTCGGTGTTGTGCAGTTTGAAACAAACAGGTGGAAAACTGTGACTTTCCAGGGTGAGAGACCATCCTGGGAAGTGCCTTCAAAATACCTGCAATCTTGTGCAATTTAGTGAAGTTTGTAGCAAAATATTTGTTCTTCAGAAATCTCTTTATAGGTAGCAGAGAAAAGTCTTTAGCCGCTTAGCAGAGTAGCATCTGGAGCATCAGGAACTCCATCAGCATTGGGGAAATCATCTTAATCTTTCCTTTTGTTTGCACTGACATTTTTATAGGGGCTCTCCTTTTAGCACATCATTGATTGAGCTTGAAATAGCATAATCAACTCAGTGGGAATTACCAGTAATAGATTACAGCCAAATTCTACTTTCAGTTATGGCTGTCTGAGTCCATATAATTTTGCTGCAGTTACTGTGTATTTACCTTAGGGTAACGGGGATCAGAATCCATGAATCTGCATTTCCAAGACAGCATGATATTTATAAACCTTGGATAGCAATTACTAATTGAAATTCATTGTTTAACTGTAGGTTGTTTTCCTCCAGAAGACAGCTACCCATTATCATTAATTAACACTATTTAATCAAGATTCTACTTTCCTTCCATCTTTAAGACATTCATATTTACAGTGAACATTTTCAAAATTTGGTTTCCTCACATTCGACTTTAAATATACGTCAATAGTTTATTACTACTTTTTCCTTCAATCTTTAGATTACTTTCTCTTCTCATGTGTAGTTAATTTAGTTTTGCTGAGCTCAGTTCTTTACAGGGAAAAAAGAGAGCTATACTTAGGTTTAAACGCTTTTGCCTCACTTTACTGTTTGTAATTACTGAAGTTGTACTTTGAATACTAGGGGTTATTATTCTCATCCTTTATCAGATTTTTATTTTAAAGTTATGTCCTATTTTATGGAGAAACTGTCCTAGTAATATCTGGAGTACAAATTGGAATTCTGGGGGTTTTGATCCCTGCCTCAGTGTACGAGCCTGATTTTCAGTGAGTGCTGATAACAGAGCTTCCCAGTTCCATATCATTGCTACAGGTCCTGCAGTTTGGTCTAAGAAGTGGATATATACAAAATGAAGCCTTTGTTATTTTAAAAGAAGCACTGATTCCCAATGGATATGTGAGAAAAAATGAAAATATGACATGAAAACAGTAGAAGTCATATGTGTCCTGGTTTCAGCTGGGATAGAGTTAATTGTCTTCCTAGCAGCTGGTACAGCGCTGTGTTTTGGGTTGAGTATG
>JAVKLA010000002.1:31922049-31982491 GCA_034782735.1 Sagittarius serpentarius | reverse complement strand
ATTAAACTGTTCTTATCTCAACCCACGAGCTTTACTTTATTTTCCGATTCTCTCCCCCATCCCACTGGGGGGGGGGGGGGAGCGAGTGAGCAGCTGCGTGGGGCTGCATTGCTGGCTGGGGTTAAACCACAACAATATGTTAAAAAAAGAATCACTCCATATATTTCTTAAGCCACTTTCATTATTTCAGTGTGTTTCTCAGGAGTTTTGAATACTTTAGAGTGGCCAAAAAATTAATAGAATCAGTGACAGCTGCTTAAATGTGTCTTACTTTTCCTTAAGCTAATGTGTAGGTGAGTCCTTTTTTGAGTGTTTATTACCTTTAGCAGTCATACCTTAAAAGATAATAACAGATATTTTGGATACATTTGGGTTTTGTTCAGATTTGCAAAGCAGATTAGTTCCCAGTTAACAAATATGGGAACCATCACTCTTTTTGAACCCCCAGTAGCTTCTGTTGTTCTCAGTTTTGAGTCCTGGGTTCAAAACGCTTCTGAAAATACGGCCCTCGTTGGATATCTCTCAAAACTAATCAGAGTAGAGGTAATGTCCACATACTGGAAAAGACATGAACATTAACTGGAACCTGCTATGCTGTCAGCTGAACAGAGAAGTAGACGATAGGGCAAAGTTACAGTTCCAGCACCTGACCTCTATCACATGAAAGAGTTTGAGCAGTACTTCTCCAACCTGCTCACTTTTCCCAACTTATTAAAGAGTTACGGTCTGCCCCTGATTGCAATAAATACCAAAATGCATGCATGACCACGTCTGTCAGGTTTGTGACTAGAAGGATGTCTAGGTCTGAGCTATGCAGAAGCAGATGGGAGCCCAGCAGGTAGATAAATGCAAACCTCACCTTCAATGAGTGCTTGACAAAGAAAGGTCAGCAATGAGACTCTGAGAAAAGAAGTCGCAAGTAACACAGAGCGTGTGCCTAATGACACTAGGGAGGAGGAAACTGTCTTTTCTCCACAGATACACTGTTTCTATATAATAATTTCACTATCAATGCCTATTCAGTTTTTAAACAACTTTAATACTGACTGACATTTTCTTTAAATTGTAACTTGTGCAATTTAATGATAACCTTTAATTTTCTTCTACCCTTGTAATGGGAAGCAACAAAAATAGTAAGATCTAAATTGCAGACATTAGAAACACTTTTTTTCAGAAGAATGTAAAAAAGTGCATTCATGCACTATAACACGCAGGAATTTTAATGCATGATGGCGTTCAACATTTTGTTTTCCTACAATAACTGCTCTTTGGTGCTAGTTTGTGCGTGATTAATATTTTTATTATTGTATGGAGTAAGATCCCTTCTACCCTAGGTTGCTGACCTAGTTTTTAGAAACACTAACAATGTCCCACTGACTAGTGCGAACTGAAGTTTCTGAGCTTTCTTTTAGAAGACCAAACTGTTTATGAGTAGCCCATTTACCCGTTTTGTCTGTCCACACACAACAAAACATTCTCTGTGTAGTAATTTCTTATGGCACAGAAAAGAAGCCTGGGTCATTTCAATCAATATGTTTGATGACCTGAGGCTTTTGGGTCCCTCTGTTTAATAGTACAGTGCAGAAAATATTCTGCAGAATTGATTAAATATCTACTTGAAATACTAGTATAGATAACTGCTTTAGATTCCATTTTTCTTTAATTGCTTTCATGTTTGAAAAACAAACCATTCTTTAATGTGGACCCAGTACTTGCCATATCTTTCATTTTTTTCCCCTGGTCCAATTTTTCTGTGTTGTTTGAGTGTGACAGCTCTGATATCAGAGAGTCTCAGGAACCTGTGACTTTGGAAATAAATTCGAGCACTGGCTTACAGTAACTAAATATTGCTGCTTTCCAAATTATGCTGCTAGTCTTGTCTCCCATTCTAAATTATGTCTCATGAAAAGCCTGCAGATAGGAAGGAGCAATTGCACCATCAAGGTGCAATTATGTAAAGTACCCAGGAGTTTCAGTTTGCACTCCCGCATTACCTTGCACAAGCAGGGAAGTTCACTGTGATCAAGGTTTTGGGGTATAAGTCTAATGCTGTGGTTTGGCTGAATGAACTCTCTGTCTATCAAGAGATAAATTTTACCATATGTGCGTTGCCAAGGCTAATACCAAATATGCAAAATTCTTGAGACCTTTATCACAGGTGATGTTAGCTACAGAGCTGTCCTGTTCTCCTTGTTGTGAGTACAGTGATGCTGACATGCCGATTTAGGTTGACTGATGTCTACCTGATTATGCTGATGTCACAGCATACCACACTTACAGTTCTGTCCTTTTAGCTAAACTGCTGAATTAAGAAGTCTGGGTACATAAATAGCAGTATGATTCAACTTGGTTCACAGAATCAATCAGTTAATGTAAGTTTGTCTTTCATTTCCTAGTCTGTTTATGAACATGTATGTATGGGGACGCAAGTGCATTAAGGGGTGACTTAGAGGTTAGAAAATCAGCTAGGGATACAAAGATACTTCATATGAGTTGATGTGTATTTCTTCAGACCCAAATATTTTTCCTTTATCAAGAACTTCCATGCCATCTGAACACCTACATGGCTTTTTACAACAGTCTGCAGGATGCAACGTATTTAAGGGTCCAAAATATTTAGCAGATTCTACCCTCTCATGACCCATCCCTCCTCCCAGTTACTGGGCCATCAACTCCTGTGGAATCGCGATCCTTGACTCTGGCTATAACAGTATGCATGAGGCTTGCACTTCATAAAGATCGTGAATCTTCAATCTGAGTCCTCACTGGCATGCCTAATTGAAAAATGGGTAAATCAGTGGCCCAGAGTGACCTGAACAGCAGAACTGGAGCCTCTGTTCACTCATCTATATTAAACAATAAAACAACTTTGACCTGAAACAAAGCAGGCAAGGCACCAGCTTCCCAATTCCCATGCATGCACACCCACGTGCGCCCCCTCTCCCCTTGCTCACACCTTACATGTATAACAGTATTGTGCAAACACACACATTTGTAGCCTGCTATAATGTTATTGCTTATTTTCTTGTGCACACAAGACTAATTAACAGCTATCACTCAATTTATTCTTGATTTAAACATAATTAACAATATGCTTAAGTAATGATTTTGCTTATGTCCACTAACTGAAGCCAAACTTGTCAAACTGTTGCTCCATTAATTTAATTCTTCCTCTTGATTTAGGGAAATTCAGTTACTGTAATGCAGTTAGTTGTATAGTAAATGTTTTCAGTTCCCTTCTGTTGCTTAGACACTTCCAGAGTATTTTCTAGATTATTATAATTTGTTGCCTAGGGAGTACATAAGCAAAAAATGGTATCCTTATAAATCATCAGAGGTACCTGACTATTCTATACAAATTCTGTAGCATAAAAAGCATTAACTTCGTTTCAATTTTAAATAATCTACCAAATGTCTTTTCTTCTACAATATCATTTTACAATTGGGGAAGAAAGTGATCCAAATAATTGCTATGATTGATGGTCTTGTCTGTCACTGTCAGCCCAGCACACGTTAGCAGGATGTTCTACAGAGACTGGAGATGGGCAGGAGGGGAAGTATTCCTCCAGAAACAGAAGAGGAGCCACCTTCCACCTCTTTTCCCTGCAGGGTGCTGGACTTCAACAGCTGGGGCTCCAGTGGACATGTGCCCCAAAAGCTACATGTTGGTGCACAGGGTGATCTTACAGGCTTCACCTCTGCCCTGTGCAAAAAACCAGTGTTTTCTTAAAATGCTTTAATTCTTCCCACATCACTGCTATTACATGTGTTCCTACTTGGCTGGTTTAAGCATATGTTTATTTAAGTTTTTAGCCATAGGAACCTTATTAAAAACATAGAATTGCAACTGCTCAGATCATTAGTGAATTCTTCCCGCACATTAGCTGGAGGGGAGTCTTTCAAATATGAAGCATGTCACCTTAACTCACTAATATGCTTGAAGATACAATAGCTTGTTACATGTTCTGGTTACTGACATCATATGAGTGTTTAGCAACAGAGGTAGTATCCTTAAGGTCTCTGAGAATACATACTGTGCTACACTGGATGACTGATGCCATTCACTTGCTAGTAAAATTCTGATTCTGTGACTGTTTTTAGCTGTATTCCTCTATTCAGCTGCCTAGAACAAGGCAAGAGACAGAGATGCTGTTATGATGTCTCCCAGGACTTGAAAAGATAGCCCAGTAGCACTGTCTCTATTGATGTAGAGATAGCCGTCTTGTGAATATTGCTGGCATTTAAGTCCCTAGCAGTTCAAAATATACCCTGAATAAGAGAACGGGTAGGAAAGGACCGTGTGGGAATCCAAACACAAATGTTCTGCCTTAGAGAGCAGTGTGTTGTTAGCTGCCAGCTTTTGAAAGGTTTGTGGTCATTTGGGGGGAATCTTCAGCCATCTATACTACAACGCTCCAGCTCAGCAAAGGCTCATTTTATTCAGTACAGCTGAGGACAAGGGCCTGCATTTTCTGAGTGATCAGGCCTCTTAAAATCTCCCTTGATAAATAAAATAAATGATATGTGCCTCTGCTGTCATCATTTGAGTGAAAAAGACCTGGCTTGAAACCTCCCCAGCTCCCACAGATGCTAGCAGAACTCCAAATCTGAGGGTCCTGTCGATGCTGCAGTTTATACCAGTTTATTTAACAGTAAATCAGTTTTGTTACATAAATACAGCCCCTCTTAAACCACGATCTATCTGCCTTGTGTTTAGTTTCCCTATCAATTAAAAATAATTCCATGTAAATTATTACATAGTTTCCAGATAAAGACTTGAAGCAATTTAATTAAACTGATCTAAAAGTAACCAAGTCTTTCATATACATATTTACACATACACACACACACACATATTTGTATGTTATATATTAGGAATACAAAAATGGTGGGAGGCCACCGGAAACAAAACAGAAAGAGAAAAGTATATTTAAGAGCTCTAAATTTGGCAGGGTGCAGAAGGCAAAGAGAAATCAAGCTGTGAATAAGATTGCTGTGCCAAGAGTTTTGATTAAATGATGCCTGACTGAGTTGTTACCCGTGAATACCTTACCCCACCTGCTGCACCCTATCCACTCGTCACAGATTTTCTCCCAACATGAAGCTAACCTGTGTAGTGCTGTTCATACATATGGTTATGTAAAATGACACATCTTAAGCTATGAACAATAGCTGCGTTACATCTTGACTTGCACATAAATTTAGTCATATGTGTAGTAGTTTCTGAAACTCTAAACACGAAGATCTAGCATTCGAACATAATTCATATCAAGACCCCATCAGCCAGACAACAGATCAAGGCCTGTTATCCTCCTCGACACTCACAAATGGGTACATTCTGGGCATTAAGTTGTGCATTTTGTGATGTCCTACAAAGAGCACTTATCCAGACCTCTGCTGATATTCATGTTACCCACAAATAGGATGCCACAAGAAGAGTCACTGCTAGTTGCTGTATATGGCCTTTTGTTACTGAGATAACATGATGTCATTTCAATCTAACTGAAGAGCTCATGCTGTCAAAACCAAGCAAGATCTTAAGCTTTCCTTAGAGCCAAAAATTTCACAAGAATTTGGGGTAGGGTGATGCCTCTTTCCCCAGTAGAAACAGCCTAATTCCAGCTGATCTTGCTGTCATTTTGAGTCCAAAACCTGGATTTTTTTTTTTTTTACAGGATAACCTGCATGTTAATTAGCTTGTTGTGAGTTCTTAAACATTGTGTAGATCTGCAAAACTCTATTTGCTAAGAATCCTCAGTTCTCCTATACTGCCAGGGGACGGTTTGTCATTTCATCTAAACAAAAATAAAATCACCAAGCAATTTTGAATCTTAAAGAAAAACAAAATATTTGGACACAACAAAGTATTTTATTTCAAATAAAACACTGGGTTTGTGGACCAAATTGCCAGGTGACCTCCACAGCTTTCAGGCAAAAGCATTTGCTTAAATTCGTATCTTGTGTGCGCATATGCTAACGTGGGATGAGTAGCCACTTGACTTGTACGAGTAAATATACCCACCATTTTTCAGCCATGTTAGTTAGGGCAAGTTGAAAATTTACCCTAAACCTGGTTTAATATCTCATAAACCTGATTTATATGTGCTGTGCTATAAATGATCATTGACTGAGTATTCAAAGCAGAAAACCAAGTGAACTATACATGAAGAATGACTATTATCTTCGCAAGGCATCTTTCCCTGTGCATATTGAATACTTTATCTTTTCAACGGTCATTTACAAATTCTCAGCTATAAACTCTAGATCTGATCCTCCTCTCACAACAGTGTAAATCAAAAGTAGCTATCCTGAAGCCAGTGGATTTATACTACGGTAAATCCAACATGAGAGAAGAATCACTCAGTTTCCCATTGACATCGATAAAAAGAACATCAGGCTCTGTATAAATAAACGGCAAGAAACTTCCTTGAGTCCATTCCAGTTGGCAAAAGTTATTTGATAAATACATTGTAATGAGGCCCTTTTAAGCTGTGTTATATTTCACCTGATGTTTATATGGTAATTCTTAGAAACTGGTTTACTGCATGAAATGTAAGATACTTTGATGCAGTCATCTATATGTATATGTGAGAACAGGAGGTTGGGTGTGCCACATATGGAGAAAATGTACAATTTAGGGTTCCCAAATGGCATCTTTACATAATTGTTAGAAGACTCAGAGGAGCTGAATAGCTCTAGTGGTAAAAAAAAGAAAGAGAGTCGTAAAGCTAATGATAAATAAATATTTGCACATACATGCCACACAATAATTACTAATTTAATGTGAGAAGACAAAGAGGAACAGCTGCTAGCTGTATTTTCCATAATAAAAAACTTCATAGGAATTTAAATGTGGTACTGATATCAGATTTGAATCACTTCCTGTATTTTGCAGGCATTGTTAAATATTCCCTGAAGTTATCCTTTCCCATATATTTTTAGTAGTAAGCAAAAGTTTTCCTTTTTAAAAGTATGTGGATTCTATGAAATGACAGGTTTTGCTGTAAATAGGGTTTTGCTTTAAAACGATAAAGAGGAAATTTGCTAGTTATCAATCCAGCATATTGCACAGATTGCAAATACCTTATATATTAGGGCTCTCAGCAAAAATAACATAATTTGACAGTAGTTTGAAAACAGACCTCTCGCTTGTCAGAGACAGTATGAATCCATGGCGGCACAAGTTTCAGCAATGACGGGTTTTACACAGCTTTCTAGTATTAGCTCCCTAGGGCCAATTAGCTGCCAGTGGGACCATATTGTTTCTGGTTCTAGGGCTGCCTCTGTCAGCAGCAGCTCCAAGTTCTCTGAGAACATCAGGCAGCGTGGACGTGCTCACCACTGATCTAATTTTGTTTCACTGAAATGCTGCTGTTGAAGTGGAAGCAGAGTTAAGTCTGGTACCGATACCTCATGAAAGCCCAGTCTGAAGGCGTCAGTGCTGAGGTTCAGAGCTGGAGACAGTGGTCTGCACGTATTAGTGACAGTAAGTTAAGCAGAGGGAAGAAAGAATGAAGGCCTTGCGGGATCTGATAATGTGTCAGTGTGGATGCAAAGAAGTGTCCTGCTCTATCCCCCAAACACTGCGACAGAGAAGTTAGAATAAAAGAATTTTTCAGCTCTGCTAAACCAGCCCATAGCAATATGGAAATGTGGTAACCTGCAGCTGAAAATGGAAATTTAAGCAGCTCCCAAGGTGTATGCAAGAGAGGATAGGCTTCTCCTGTGAATCTGTCCTGGAAAAGGGAATGTACTAAATACCACAGAGCCTGAGCATGACAGCTGTACGGAATTAGTCATATATTAAAATTTTGTAAGAAGAAATGAATGCTTTGTCTTGGTTCATGTTGAATCATGTTACATCTCATAATAATAACAGTAATTTTCAGAGACCATTAACATTTTTAGAAGCAACTATTTAATACTCAGGGATTCTTTTTTGTCTAATTTATCAGTCATGAGTTTAGGGGGGCTTCAGGGGGCTGGTTTTTGTTTGTGCTAGAATACACACAATCAGTAAAAATCTTTCTGCTTGACAAGTCAGCTTGTCCCTGCTCATTTCTAGAGTTTTCATCATTTGAAACCAAACTGTCTAATCTTTCTCTAAAAATTGTTTACTGCTCTTTTATCACCACTTGCTTTCATAAATGCTGTCAGTGCATACGATACCCTCTCTACTTCAGAAGCTGCTCATAGCTGTATATTCACAAAGGTGATAAAATACATTTGATTTTCACTGAAACAAGCTTGAGGGCCCTGTTTATAGAATATCTCATGCAGTCATGCAGTATTAATTCCATTTGTGTAGAAGTTAAGCTGTGAATTCCAAACACAATAATAATCGTTCTGCCTCACTGGGGTGAAGGTTGAATTTTAGAGTATAATCAAGTTCCAGAAAATGAAAACACCCCATGTCATAAATAAGAAACTGCCTGCATAGTAAATACCATAATTTTAAAATTAATGTTAACTAGAATTAATTAATATCAATCTGAATTAATTCTTCTCTGCTGCATACTCTTAACCTGTAAGTGGAGCACATATGGTTTAAAACTTTCAGTGAGCACACTGCAAAGCTTGAATGAAACTTCCTAAGATGCAATGTTTTTCATGTTAGTGTCTAACTTCTTGTTGTTGTTTGGTGTTATCTATACTGTAGGCTGCTAAACCATCCCATACTTGTCACACTTGCAAAACTAAGCCTAGGATTAATTTAGTTTAACTTTGGAAAACGGAAGACACTGATCAGAGAGGAGCTCGTATCTCCCCACTGCATCATTAGTCAGTTCGTGGTTCCGACCACTTCCCTTTCCCTTAGCTGGGACTATTTCGGAGCTCTACTGCTTCCTCTGGAAGGTACTTTATCTACTCCCTGTTGTAGTCCTGCAGTGGTGCAACATCCACCGTCTGCCCACCACCGAAGGACTGCTTGCTTATAGTAGTGTGGGCCCTGACAGTTGAGCTTCTAGTCTGCAGCTCTCCCACTGATCCCTCCAATAGATCTGAAAGTGTCGAACTGGAAAATAAACCCCAAGCCACCAAGCTACAGCTCTTCCTAAAGCATAATGATAATCCTTTGTAGTGTTTGTGGTTTGAACTATTAGTAACAACTGCATCGCTAGCAAAGACCCTGAAGATAGGCTGGTCACAGATCAGAAGGGTATCAGGAAACATGAAGAAGATCCTTAATTAATTTCTAATCCTTTTTCAGCCTTAATCTTCTTTTTCATAGCAAGATCTGGCATTACGCATTTTCTGCACACATGCTTTCTAGATGATGTAGATTAAGTCTTAGGTCTCTGATTTGCTAGAAACAGCATGTCGGTAGGTTAGCTATTACTGCAGCCTCATACTGGAATACCACAGGATTATTCTGTCTGGGCTGATATATTCAACTAAAATATTTATTAAAAGTATGTGAAGTTGGTCCAGTCATCCAGGATTTTAATCCATGCTTTGTTCTGTGTTTCATGAGAGTTTGTTCAATCTCTTTGCCATAGCTGGTGCTGTTTTATTTGTGTATTTGTTCCAGAATTAGACTTTGCATATAGCAGTGCTGGGCCGGGGGGCAGGAGGGCTTCTGAATACCTTGTGGCTAGGGTAGGGGGCACATTTCAGGAATAAGAACAAAAACACTGCAGACAGATATTTTGAGTATATATTGGTTATCCAATTATAATCAAAGGTGTTTTTTTTTCCTTACTAGCTAATGGTATAGTGTCTTCTAATTTATGACGTGAATACAGAAAGTAAATGGATAGGCCTTTTCTAGTAACATAACAAATACAGATGCAAGAAAGATAGTCGGCAGTGCATGCTGAACGGTGAAGCCCTATACTCTTAACAAGACAACTATTAATCTTGTCTACTGAACTTCTTAACACCCTCCTCCACAGATAACCTGTAGCAGAACCTGAAGTTTCCAAATTTGGGAAATTTGAAACACATATGTTAGAGAATTCTGTCCCTATAAAATTCTCTAGCAAAATAGTTTCAGTGTACTATAGAAAGATCATAAGGGGCTTTTTTCAGAGCTTTCCAGAGAAGCTTCTAGATTTCCCTACAGTTAAATAGCAATTTTTCATAAAGATAGGGAGTTTTTTTAATAAGGAGTCAGTCAAATTTACAACTATCTGGACAACTATCACCTGATCTTGCTTCTGCTGATTCCAATAGGAGAATATAAGGCTGTAACTACAGTAGAGATACAGAACGGTAAGTTCATCCTTTCAAACTCAGAAATGAAGGTAGGTCAGTGCTAACAATGTGTTTTGAATTGTTCCTGTGTCACGTGCTCTTACAGCACTGCCAGATCCCCATTTAGATAAGAATTCATAATCTGCCCCACAGCTTTGATCAGGAGAAAAATAAGTTCACTAGCTTGGATGAAGCACTGCACTATGGAAGTGAAAGGCTGAACATTCACTGAGCATTTTCAGTTGGGTAGAACACACACATTCCTGCGCTACATGCTTTTGTCAGGATTTAGGTATCTTTCAGACAGCAAATTGCAGAAAGCATTTAGAAGTTCTTGTGCAAACATCACAAAGAATAGAGACGCAGAACAGACGATGGTTTTACCCAGAAGAGCACAAGGCCCTAGGGACCTTCCCACATGTATTTAACTTGCTGCAGAGGTACAGAGAAGCAGCCGCTACAGGAAGAGCAGACTTAACAATTATAACTGTGCTCACTACCCATATATATATAGGACAGTAAAAAAGAGACCAAACTAACAAAATCACTGAAAAATGAAGGGAAGAAAATCAATTTACACAACTGCAGATGAAAACACTAGGATTAACATCTTCCGAATAGCCTAAGGGACATATTTAGGAGTTTCCTAGGATTATTAAAAGCAGCCCTCTCCATTGAAATGTTATGACTTACAGAATTCTGTTTACTCAGCACTTCTGAGAATGAGGCCATGTCTGCTAAGGTGCCTAGATGTGGAAAAAGTTGACCTAGATGAGTATTTCTCAGACTTGCAGCATATGTGGATCACTTCTGGTTTATCCATCTTCATGTGTCTGCAGATCCCTACAACGGGCTCCAGGGCCTTGAAGGGATGCAGCTGCTGCCAGCTAGGGAAGGTAGCTGGCAGTCCCACATCTAGGGGGAACTAAGTTACTGACATTTGTCACTTTGTGCCTCCTCCTTTCAGTGTGATGGCATCAAGGCCCAGGGTTTGAGGAACACTGTTTGGCCTAGACTGTAGAATTTTTATCTTAGAAGCTGTTGGTTTGATTTTTTTTTTGCTTTTGTGTGACAGGACGTACAAGGAATGAAAGGCAGGGATTTAGGAGGGTTTTTTTTTTTAATATATAAATGAAAAAGACAACAAGCAACAGTATTTAAACCAGAAACCTGAAATCCCTTAAAGGTGATTTGGCCGTAACATTTTTATTCAGGTTTTTACTCAATACCTATTACTATGTTGTCAATTGTCAGCTTGTATATATCACAATTTGTTCAGTAATCCCTTGGTGGTTCTGTTATGCTTTATCCTCTATAAATTTATGTTGCAAGTCTCTTCTTGTGCTAGGAAAGCATAAGCTGGTAGGAAAAAAGAAAAAAAAGAATGCTTTTGTAAATGCTGGCATTACACCCTGAATATATATCCCTTACAAGACATGCAAATAGGCACCTATGTATTTGGACAATTATGTATACGCTTTTAGTCCCAGGATGGATTTGTATATATACAAAAACACAGCTTTAATACACAAGCTACGCTCACTCTTGAGGTGGAAGTTAGAATATCAAAACCATTTTTCTATTTCAAACTGAAACATTTTAGGATGTTTCCCCGTACATGTATTTCATTATAGTCTAATGTGTGGAAGAATTTTGTATCATTCCCATTTTATTTGCTTGCGTTAGTAACAGGTATGCTAGCATCATATAAACCTTCTGCCCGTTTAACCAAAGAGTAAGTCTAAACAGTGATTCAGGTATGTAAGCCTTTGTCAGTAGGCAGACTGAGCAGACAGTGTTTGAAGACACCATGATATTCCTTAGCATGTGCAAAGCTTTCATATGTTCAGACAAAAGTAAAATAACTTCCAATAGTGATGAAAAATATTTTTGCAATTACAGGCAACTTTTTAAATGTTACACATTGCCCTAACCACTGGGTTTCCATCACCTTTCCTCTCTGAGTCATGTGATCAGCCCTAATGTTAGCTTGAAGTATTGTGTGTACCATATCTCTCTAGCAAAATGATCTAGACCAGAGGTAAGAATGTGTCTGCCTGTTAAATGGTGAAGGCGCTGAAGTTATTCTTATATACGTGAAGAAATCAGTTGTCGGAAACTCCTTGCAATTAAGAAAAATAGCATCCTTCTCCCCTTACTATAGTGGGTCATCTCCGACTTCACGAAAGTAAGCATTGCCTTTCTCCACCCTTGCTACGTTATGTTACCTCTAGAAACTCCTGCACATTCAGTGCTCATGCTAACCAAAGCTCCCGTAGAACAACTTCAGCCCTTTGCTCAGTGACATGCCCATACTTAGGGATGGAAGTTGTCGTCAAGGCTGTATGCATAATTCAGTTTGGTGACTGAAATCACCTCTGAAAAGAGGAAATCTACCACAGAATCTTTTAGATAGCCATGCCTGTCTGTTTTTTATATGCAGCGGATTTGTCCCAGTGTCCTTATTGCAAATGAATGTCAACAATAGAAGGATAATGGATTAGAGTTCTAGCAAAAACTTCCCTTATAAATTCAGCCATTTGCCAAGTCCGTTGATGCCCTACTTTCAAGACTGTCACGGCAAGCAATTCTGAACAGTCTCCGCTTATTAAAAATGGAGTACTAAAATCAATATAGCAATATCTTGTTTGAGAAAATTCAATTTATCAACAGTTTTGTCATTTTAAAGATGATTAAAGGACTTGTTTATTAGGCATCATCTAGACTTTAGAAATAGTTGGTATGAAAATAATAAGACATAAGTCACAATAGACTTACAAATCTTTCAGTTACATCAGGGAGTGGATATCTGTAAGTGAAGGTCTGGAAGCATTTCCAGTCTTTACTTTAGACTATATCAGCCACCAATTACATATTAAAAACTGGTATTGCTCACAGATTTCAGTAGCTCAGGGGCAGACCCATTATTCAGAATCTGTGCATTTAAAATTGTTAAAAATACCAAGTGTGCTGAAATTTTCATTAACGTCTTGTAAGAAATACTTATTCTGATCTGCAAGAGTTAAGTTTTGAAAGCTCCAGTTCAACTTCTGCCTAAGTCCTATCTAGTTAGTAAGAACATAAGCACATTTAAAGTCTTTTCCTCTGCTGCAGGCGAGAACAACAAATCCGAGTGTGAGAAGGAACTCTTAAGACTCATCTTCATCTAGGATAAAGAGAGCAAGGCTGTCTTTACGCTGTAAATAAGATGTTCAGTACCTTTCAACTTCTGAGCTATAATTCATCACAAATAGGAATGTGAACATACAAGTGCATGCGCAAACACTCAGAGTTGGGAAAGATACCTCTTCACAAGCATTTGGGAGCATTCAGCCACCGGTTTGCATGCTACAGAGAAGGAAAAAGGTATAAAAACTAGGAGGAAGAGCAATTGCTAATAAATGGGAAAGCTGATCCGTAACTGAATATGAACTACTATTTTAAAAGATTCTTCCTGGGGAGATAATAAAGATGAACTTGTCAACATTATTGTTTCAAGAGATTAAACATTCTTGAAACTTTTTAGAATATATATGATAAAACACTTCTTAAAAATCAACTTGTCTTTTATGTCTGGCAAGCTAAGATCCTGTCTAGTCTAGCTTGTATCCCTATTGGAAAAACATTTAGTCACATGCTGACTCCTAGCTGACTTCATCCCATAACCCCTTTCTCTTTTCCTTATGGACTCTTCTGCAAGGCCAGATAAATCTGTATTTTGGTAAGCACAGTGACCAAGAAAAACAGAGGGAAAGTGATGGTAAATTGGCATGATATAAAACCGTTTTTTCTAATAGCCTTTTTCAGAATAGTTTCTCACCATTTCTTTATTGCTTGAGCTAGCAGAAAAGTGTCTTTCACTCTGCACGGAATAAAACATGCTTGGGAATGACACAAGTGGAAAAAAATTGCTTCTTGGTATTCAGAGCTTTGGGTCATTTTGATTACTTGTAAAAATACTAATTTACACAACTCCAGTATACACTGCACTGTACAGTAAGAGTAGAATACCGAACAAAGAAACAGCTCTTCCCCCATAGCCATGCAATCTATAAAGACAGCAGGTAATGTGGAATCAGAAAAAAACCTAACCAGCCAACCAACAGAAAACCCGAACAGAATAAACACAAAATCTCTTGACCAAGTTTTAGCAGAAGAGTGCTCATAAGTGAAGCTTTCTGACTGAAAGGGGTTTGTACGTACATCCGCTGGACTGACAATGTACAGACGTAACACCAAGCCTGGAAACATCGGAGGAGGCGAGGTCTGCCTCTGTGCTGTCAGTTAGCCTGGAGCTCAAGTTCGTGCTGTAGCCCAAATTTCCCAGCCTTCCATCCAACCTGCACATTGACTCTCAGACACATTTGAATTGGAGGCATACTGGAACACAGAGAAGATTCTTCTAGTTAAGCTAGAACGGATAATTCTTTAGGGAGCTCTGTTTCAAAAAAATGGGCGTTTGTGGGGTTTTTTTCAAGTGCATTGTCAGGAAAAAAGAATGAGTTTTGGAACAGAGTGAAATGTCAGGAAAAGCAAAGATAAGTTCAGGATAGGATTTGTTTGTTTGTTTTTCTTTTATTTCTACCTCTACTGCAGTTCCACTGTTTTCTCAACATAAAAAGGTACACAAATGCTTTTGAGGCAGATAAAATGACAAAAGTAAAACAGTCCTCTGTTAAACAGGAACAGTAATATTTGTAACTGGAAAGACTAATTTATTCACCTTCCTTAAAGAACTAGAAAAAGCAGGCCAGGAGAAAACAGCTCTCTTCTTCTGCTCAAAAAAAACCCCAGTGAAATATGCTACTAGGCAGAATAGCTCATGATTTTTGCATGCCACAAAGGATTTGCCTTGACACATAATGAATTTTATTGAGGTCAAATTTCAAGTTATCTAAATACTAGTTTACCTCCAGAGATACGGGGCTCAGGAAATTATTTTGCAATAACTATGCATTTTTTCCTTGGCAGTGATTGGGGAAGCAGCTTGATATTGTGAAATATACTGCTTTCAAAAACTTGTTACAGTTCTGCTAAAAAAGCTGATAAAACTTTTGTCCCTTTCATGGCTAAAAAGCTGAGCTTTATAGATTCTTCTTTTCATGTCCACTGACTTACAATTTCAGTAAAGCATTACCAATACTTCCTTGGCTACACCACGACTCAGACACTGCAATTTCCCCTAAGCAGGGTTGAGCACATAGCGCCTTCTTGGAACTTCATGGCTAGAGTGGTCAGAGGATTTCAAAAAGCAGCACCGGTCACTTCGTTATTTTAGAGGGTTTATGAAAACTTAATAGAGGTAGAAATGTAGAACTTCCTGGCAGCAAAAGAATTAGAGAAATAAAGAACTACAACAAATGGGGTTTGCTGGCTCTTGTGAAATTGTATCATTAACCTCAATAACGGTGTGTTTTGATTGCGGTATAAAACAGATGGACTTTCAATATACATCCTTTGCCCTGCTCAGAAAGCTGTATGCTTCTCAGTCATTCAGAGAGCAACCTAATGCTCTGGATGCACAACGGCAAGAAGGTTTTGTTGGCTTATTAGTCTAGGCCTGTGTGTGAGAACAGACATTTTTCTTTGCCTTTCTATTCACAGAAGTTAGTAAAAATGGAAAGACTTTACTTCCATATATGTATACAGAGAGATATGTGCATACAAAGATAAGTATATATATATAAAGATATATAGATGCAGGTAAATAAAGTGGTCAGTGTATTAATAATCTACACAACACTACAGTGTTATTTTACTACTTAGCTTGAAAGATACTTCCCAGATTAATTTAGCACAGCCTTTTTGCTAATGCTACGTACAAATAGTAAAGTAGAAGATACACCAACAGTTTAAAAAAGAATTTAAATAAATCAACTAGCTATATCTCATCTGTTCAGCAGAAAAATTTCTTCTAAAAGTTGTGTTAGGAACAAAAGTACTGAAGAAAATGTACGAGCAAAATAAACATATTAGAAGGTCTGAATGTATTTATTAATATGCAGTTGATCAAATGAGATATAAAGCATCTAATGTCTGAATGTCTTGCTATATGGAAAACATAAGGAAAGTGAAACACACTAATTTCAATATATGTCCTATAAATTTCCATCTGATCTGGATTCCATTGGAAAAACTCTGGCATTTCAGCCAAAGAGCTCTCTGAAAGAAGAGCTCTGAAATCCAGGCAGCTACCAAAGGTCAGTGCATCTCAATATCACTCACTAAAAAAGAACTCAATTAGACCCTCAGGATTTTAACATATTCAATATTACATTTTAAACCCACATAAAAAATGGGAAGAGTAATTTTTCATTTATCTGGATTTCTCACAAGTTCGTAGGCTTCTGTACCATTTACAACCTTTTGAAAATTTATGTAAGCCTTCAGATTTTAAAAAGGCAGCTCTTTTGACATCCCTTTATCAGAGACAAAAATTATCCTTAACACAGTTTTTAATGCAGATTCTTCAAACTAAAATCTTGTTACAGAAAGCTAGACTAAATTAGGGTAATGAGTTCTCCAAGCCCCAGTTATTCTCTCAATTACTTATTGACTTAGCCTAATTCTAAACTAAGGTTAATGAACTAAAAGGAGCATGCAAATGTAATTTTTCCCTCTTTCATATAATGCTTGTAACTGTGTCACAGCACAGGATGAGACATGTCATCAGTGGTAAAAAGGTAGCTATGGACACACAGGGTTGTGAATTGCTGAGTCCAGTTCTGCAGTCATACAGCGTAAGTCTAGCTTAGAATGTCCCGAAACACCCTTTTTGAACACTAGAGCATGACACAGGCATACGACACTTTACAACGAACTTGAGTTCTCTGCTAATAAACCAAAGTCACTCCAGAATCTACCACAGTGAAGACACATCTGTGTCTGCTGTTGAAGCACTATGAGTATTTACTTAAAAAAACCTGGCAGTGGTCTCAGCATGGAGTCTGTGCCCCATTCTACATACGATCGCAAAGAACTTGGAACTTGGCATAATCCCTTCACCATTTTACCTGGCCGAAGATACCTGTGATTATTGTTGCCTTATCTGCTAGGTAACTGCGTTCTGTCTGTAAAGTCTCCTACGGTCACGTTGCAAGGTAACTTGTTTTCACACATTCCTCTTCTGTACTTCAGTTTGCCTGCAAATATTCAGGCTGTAGGTTTCAAGATACTACACAGCAGACTGTAGTGAACATTGAGATCCAGTCTGCTTTCCTACAGCAAAACATTCTTCATTATTTCTTTTTTCACCCCAAACAGCATGTAATGGATCCCTCCATGCAGGAAGCTCTCAGCATCAAGATACAGCCCGCACTTAAAATCCTTACTGGTCCCTCAAGCCTTCAGCCGGCATTGGTGGAAGCAGATCGCTTGTCCAGTCACAGAAGCCAGTTTTTCTGCTTGTCTATTTCAATAATTCCTTTTTAATTAAAAAAATCCAGTGAAAGCTCCGGGATGAAATTCACCCACTACATATGATTTAAATGTAGTTGGAATATTTTAGATTAAGGAGAGCACGATTTCACTGTAAAGCTAGCATCAATATGCACAGCAATTATTAATGTTAGACACCATAAATTTGGCTGCATCTGCTTTAGGGTTCATAGTTACTAACAAGCAAACATCATTGCATTAATGGAGTAGTGGAAATACAATAAAGCACTTCATTATCCCTAAAAGGCAGCGTGTGGCATATAGACTCTGTGGGGTATTACCAGTGTGCTATGAGCAGTTTCATTCGTTCACATCCTGTGGCATATAATTATCTCAGACTAACCATGACCCTGCAGGTCCTCTGTTAAAATTATATTTTTGTTACAGAATGGTGTATACATTATTGAAGCACATTATTTTGATCACTGAAAATTGACATATTGTGCTCATTAGCCAGTAAGCCTGAATATTTAATTTATGAGGTTTGCTCCAAGTTTTTTACAGATCAGTCACTTAAAAGAAGTAAACAGGAAAAACTGCAAAGTAGTGAATGGGAAAGATTCTTACTGAAAACGGTGCTTTAGAATGCAAAAAAAAAGTGTATCATGCCATATGCTGATACAAGACACATTACATTAGGCAGCTAAATGGGTTAATTGGACTCATTATCATCATTTCCTTTTAAAAACTTTTCAACTAAAAAGATGAAAAGATTATTTTAATCTTTACACTTCTCTTACATTTTACATTTTTCACACAGGCTTTTTTTAATCAAATATTGATGATGATGTTCTTCAAAGCTCAGCAATTATATTGCAGCTCCCTCACAGTAAGTGGCACTGTATCAAAACTCTGTTGTTTCCTTATCTTTATTTCCCTTCCCTCCACTTTTTTTTTTAATAAACACAACATAAGATCTATTGGATTCTTGCCATAAAAGGCATTCTGGATATTTTGCTTATCTGATGGCCTTCAAGCAACCTGCTGAGCCTGCATCCCCCAAACACTCGGTTGTATACTAGAAACCTGCATCAACAACAGACCCCACAATTCTGTCCCACAGCGAAACCACCGCTTCTGAAACTAAAGCCATGGATTACAGTCGTGTCACACAAAAAAGATTAGTTTTAATTTTGTTCCTGGCTGTGGAAGTCCCTATGGTATATAGGTGAAAGCTATATGGGATGGATCAACAGTGCTCTCTGCTGGCAGCAAGGAAAGCTTGCAGGAAACATAGCTGGAATTTGCCTTAAAATTACCTTCAAAAATAAAGCATGAAATACTTCGAATATGTATCTATGTCTAAGGCCCCGAGACATTTATAGGCCAATCTATAGAAGATCATGATTTACAAGGTCAAGAAGGATGCTGTTTATTGCAAACATGATTTTGAAAATGATGTTGTACTAGCAGCGTTTCCACAATTTCTTTACATACTGTTGCATGCAATCATTAAGCATAAAGATGAAGGCAGGGAAAAAGTATTATGGAAAATAACTATTCATATGTACAAATATTCATCAAAAGCACTTAAATAAAACTGAATTCTCTGTAGAAAACAATTGTTTGAAAACAATTAAAAAATACTTATGTGTGTGCATGGGTCTACATATGTACACACACAGAGAATACTTCAGGACAAGGACAGAGCTCTCAGAAGTTTGGAAAATCTATAGAACAATTGTCTCCTACTTGATTATATCTATCTCCTCATGAAGAGAAGATTTTAAGAAACAATAATATCCTTTTTAAACAACCGTTAAATATGTCAGAAGCATAACTCTCTCAAATAATTTTATTTTCCAGCTTACGTCCCCTCTAACAACAGCTAGAAAATCAAGACAACAGCATAAAAGTATTTCTAAAACTAACTGGATGCCATAAGCACAACATTAAGAAAATAAATGTTCTTGTATAGCCACTGCTTTGAAATAAGGGAATGTAATTCTGCTGCAGAGAGCTAAGCAGTGTGCCTTCGTAGGTTACATTTAAAATTCTAGTTTGGCGCAATGCTTTGTCACTGTTCTAAAGTCAGATTTCAAATCACAGACTTGCCCTGAAGCCCATGTAAACTCTGTTTGCAAACCCTGAAGCAGTTTCTGCTTTGTGCAACAGAGATACAAGGTACTTACTACAGTACAATCAATTTAAATCAATGAGGACAGTACTTTATATCACAGAATATGGTCTGGTCAAGATACTATGAACAACCAAAAAAACATTAAATGAAAGGAACTTGCTTGAGGGACTCAGAAAAACATGATTCAGTTTATCACTGCACTTAGAAACTCAAGTTCAGACCTGAGCTACAGAGTGAAATTTTGCATAGGACGATCCTGTCTAAATGTCAGGAAGAAAATGAAACAACCTAGCGTTCATGTTGACTTACCCCAGTGAGACAAAAAACAATTGCAGATTTATTTTTGCATTTTTTTGAGGACTTTGAGACTCATAGATGGCGGATACTAGGAACAGTTTAATACTAATGTTAATGTTTCAGCGTTTCCGTGGAGCACGTGCCCTCCACAAAGCTGCTAGGGAGAGGACTGAGCAGAAACCCAGCGGTGCATTACAGGTTCCTTAGGATCTGTGCTGCACTCACCGGACCACCCGGTGCTATTGCTACATTGGTACTGCATGGCAGAAACCAAAGGTAATGACAAAGTATGTGGCACCCGGCGTTCAGGTGCTGCTAAAGGGGGAGGAAAGCCCTCTGCTCCCAGAGCCTGCAGGGCTGCTTTCCTGTTCTGCTGGAACGTGGGACTCCAGGAGGAAAATGCAGAAGCCAGGTGGCAGATGATCGAAAGTTGGTTATTGCAGGAAACAAAACTGGGGCACTACGACACCTTCAAAACACTCTTCAATCCTTGGTGGTTTGCTTCCCTACACAGTGCTAGGCCTTCCTCAGACTGAATCTGTTTTCATCCTAAAGAAAGGAATATCTAATATTGCAGGTAAGATCCAAGGACACCACAGCAGGCAGCCATAGACAACTGATTTTCTTGCTTCCTTACATTCAGTGCTGCTCCACCGGCAGGTACTGATACAAGTTTAAAAATGTTCTTGGAACTAATCTTCAGACTACTCTTACCTGAATAAATCCAAACGCACTGGTTTGCTATTTTGTAAAGGCCCTTAGGAAGCAAAGAGCCTGTGCTAACCCCTTGAAGAGTGGTGACAGTGAACTGCTAAAGTAGCAGCGGATTGAAAGGCGAAGAATCTATCTCAGCTCCTTCTTGCCTGTTGCATTCCCTGCTTACACTTCTAGCACGGCTTTGCCCTGAAGCAGGCTTCTTTTTCTGTCACTTCTCCTGCTCAGGGTTTTTGAAGGCTATTTTAACACAGACTATAATGTAAAGATGTAGGCCACAAAGGAAGTTCTGTAAATTATTTAGTTCAGGACGAGTTGTGGAAGAAAAGACAAAGGGAAGAAGATATACAGTTAACTAGGACACAACAAAAATGCTTGCACAAATGCAGGGTTAAAGAACATCATTAGAAAAAAATGTTTTGGGATTGTTTTTTGGTTTTTTTCCCTAATGGTCATAAAGGTCTATAGAGTTTCAAGGTAAACACACATCAAAGACTTAGTGTTTATTAGGTGTCCATTTTTATTGACTTTGCTTGTGTTCCACCTTTGAAAGGGCAGAACTGGGACTTTTTTGTGATCACAGGACCAGCAAGTGATACACTGATAGCACATGAGTATTCAGATCTTCCTTAGAAACATAGTATAGAATATAGTAGCAGCATGTGCCCGTGTGGCTCTCTTGCATCCAGATACGAGAGAATAATGCTGCTGGGGAATTATGTGCACAAAGCTCTATGAAGCAAGAATCAAAAGTAATGAGATTAAATAGAAAATAACTACATCAGGAATATGTTAATAATTTAATTAAAGTCTACCAAAGTTGAACTATTCCACAATTAATGTTGAAGCCCATCAACATGCTCTGTTCTACTTGGGGATTTTGTCACAGATAAAATTACCTGCTTGGAAATACTTCTTAATGTATGAGGAAAACAGGGTGAACTAAGAATGTGGTATGATCATTAATTTGACAATGTCCGACTTCGTTGTTTTCTCAGACAGGCTTTTACTGATGTTTTAATGTATGTTTTCCTTACTGCAGTCTCATTTCTAGTGCATAAGATAAATGTGAATATTGGACCTTCTGAAAAACAGGAGGGCATGATTTAGGGCTCTTTTTTCCCTCAAGTTTGTTTGCTGTTTTCATCGTTATATAACTCTCAAGTCAAACAGAGGCACAGAACAAAAGGGTTACTTAATAGCAGAGCAAGAAGCAACACAAAGGCCATCACTCTGAAGGACTTAGCACCAAAGATTAGTCTGACACATTAAGGAAGCAGCTATATAAATCTTAACAGGTCTTTTATATTATCCTTTTAAACTACCCTATAACATTTTATCCAATCCACAGATCGGTATAAAAAATAAATACTATGCTTTCTGGGGTAGCAGATATTGTTGACTGTACCAGGCTGAGTTAACATCCTTCCCATAAGGCGTGCCTGTCTCCATACTGTTTATCTTGAAGAAGAACGGACACAATACAGAAAATACCTCCTCGTTAACTTCTGTACCTGTGACCTTTTACAAGACCACATGCAACTTTGCTTTCCACAAAACCAGCTCAGTTTGATGTTCTAAAACGAGAGTGAACCATCACTTTAAAAGCTCAGTACTGTAAAATATGGAAAATCCTTCTTTTATCAGTGGGTTCACATAGTGAATAAGATCAGAACCTTCTTTTTCTCCCGTAACAGTTAAAACTGCGCATAGTGAAAAGACAATGCATTGTTTTCTGCCAAAAACAATGGAAGACAAACTTCTTTCTTTTCTTGCATTCTTTTTTGCATGACACTTTCCCACTGAGTACAACGCATTTGTGGACTTTGAGCTTGCAAACAGAAGGTGATTGCACTTATGTGATACTATGTCCTAACAACTGTAAATGGTTATACTTGAAATGTACACTTTTAAAGGTCATAATATACTGGGTTTGTATAGAAAACAGACAATATCCTGAATGACAAAAAAGAATTTCACACAGCATTACAGCAGTACTTCCCATAATCAAGCACAGCCTACTATACAATCTTGGCAAGTCAGAAAGTCTCCAGAAATTTAAAAAAAAAAAAAAGGTTCCTAATTAATTCAATCTTTCATTCAGATATAATCTGAGTAGATGGCAAATATAAGACACTTCTATTCTTCTTGTAGTAAGCAAATACCCATAAAGGTGCCCATTAGAAGTTGCTAGTAGTAATGGTGGTATATGTTGACACTCTCAAGAAAAGAAATGGGCGTGGGCATGGGCATGGGCATGTCCTGAAGGTGCAGTTTGGTCCTGAACCTAGACTGGTATATGTGGCTACTCTTCCCTTGCGCACATACTCACAACAAGAAAACCTAAGAAAGCAGATAAAAGGGCAAAACCTTGCATTTTTTTATGTTGAAAATCTCGGATTTTGTCCTTCCCGGTGACAAGTCTGTGTGCCCATGCAGGAGATTTTCTAGTTTTACTTCAGGTGTTCATCCCTCCCCGCAGCTCAGAAATGAGGCACGTCAGATGCTTCACTGCATTACTGGTATTCTTTATCTGCACTTAGGTAGGGAAATTCTGTTTTAAAACAGCCAATACAATCTCGTTACAAGCACTGCATTTTTATGAAGGGGGAAATGAGAAAGACAAATGTTACTCCTGTTCATGAATTTGCCTCTATCATTTCCCCTTTCTGCTCTATAGAGAGTTATTTGATTGATATTAGGGGTTATTTGGGTCACTTTTACCTTGAGAGAGAAAATAATGGTAACCTAATTTGAGATTTGTACCAATTTAAGTAAGAAAATGGATTCTGAATATTTTGCATAGTTGCTAAATTTAACTGAGTGTTCAGCAAAGTGAGTTTCCAAATGTAAGAGGCTTTAAACCATTTTCCCCTATTTGTTTTTAAACTACATTTGTTACTTATGATCAGCAGTTTTATGTCATTCATATGCAGTGTACTGAAACTAAATTCAATAAACTGACCTTCTTCCACCTATTAAACTAAAGTTGGTATTTAATTATTACACATGCAAAGTCAAGCAAAAAAACTAAGGAACATTTATAAATAAGATCTTTGTGTTTTATTTGCAAAGAATAGGAATATTTGTATTTATTACTTCTCATAAGAAATTTATTACTGCTTATTTTGAACTGGAATAAACACAAAGAGGAGAACATCTGTATCAAAGTTTGAAAAACCACAACAACCAAAAGCTGTTTAATCTCATCCATTTAGTTCTATTGCACAGTCTGTTCAGTGTAACTTTTTACAACATACTGTGCAAGAAAACAGGTCATTTAAACTCAGTAATTAGTATTACAGATAAAATGACACTGCAGCAATGTTAATTACTATAGTACTGATGTAGTATAGGATATAATACATAATAGTCATGTCTTTAATTTTAAATTGAAGTGCAACAAAGCATATTATTGCTACACTTCCTCTCTTAAAGTAAATGAATGTTATTCAAGTGTACCATTTGTATCCATGCAGAATGTTTTTAAATAAATCACAATTCTACTTTAACTCAAACTGGCATATTTCACTTTCTAATGGTATAAATTAAGGAACTTCTTGCTATAGGAACTTTTTCTACGACAGTGGAAGTTACGACAGAATTACATGACAGTGTCCTGCACGACATCCATGTCTCTAAATTGGAGAGACATGGATTTGATGGATGGACCACTTGGTGGATAAGGAATTGGCTGGATGGTCGCACTCAAAGAGTTGCGATCAATGACTCAATGTCCAAATGGAGACCAGTGATGAGTGGCATTCCTCAGGGGTCAGTATTGGGATGGGTGCTGTTTCACATCTTTGTCAGCAACACGGACAGTGGGATTGAGTGCACCCTCAGCAGGTTTGCCAGTAACACCGAGCTGCGTGGTGCGGTCAACACGCCGGAGGGAAGGGATGCCATCCAGAGGGACCTTGACAGGCTTGAGAGGCAGGCCGGCGCAAACCTCATGAAGTTCAACAAGGTCAAGTGCAAGTTCCTGCATGTGGGTCAAGACAATCCCAAGCACAGATGCAGGCTGGGCAGTGAGTGGATAGCTAGCAGCACTGAGGAGAAGGACTTGGGGGTATTAGTGGATCTAAAATGAATGTGAGCCAGCAACGTGTGCTTGCAGCCCGGAAAGGTGATTGCATTCTGGGCTGCATCAAAAGCAGCGTGACCAGCAGGTCGAGGGAGGTGATTCTGTCCCTCTACTCCACTTCTGTGAGATCCCACCTGGAGTACTGTGTTCAGCTCTGGGGGCCCCAACATATGAAAGACATAGACCTGCTTGAGTGGGTCCCGGGGAGGGCCATGAAGATGACCAGGGAGCTGGGGCACCTGCCCTATGAGGACAGGCTGAGAGAGTTGGGGTTGTTCAGCCTGGAGAAGAGAAGGCTCTGGGGAGACCTTATAGCAGCCTTCCAGTACTTAAAGGGGGCTTACAGGAAAGATGGGGAGGGACTCTTCAACAGGGAGTGTGGTGATAGGACAAGGGGTAATGGTTTTAAACTGAGAGGGTAGATTTAGATATTAGGAAAAAATTCTTTACTGTGAGGGGGGTGAGGCACTGGAGCAGGTTGCCCAGAGAAGCAGCTGTGGATGCCCCCTCCCTGGAAGTGTTCGAGGCCAGGTTGGACGGGGCTTTGAGCAACCTGGTCTAGTGGAAGCTGTCCCTGCCCATGGCAGCGGGGTTGGAACTAGATGATCTTTAAGGTCCCTTCCAACCCAAACCATTCTATGATTCTATGAAAAATTTCCACAATAATTTTCTTTTTCATTACAGCAGCTGTAAATCAGTTTGCAAATGAAGCACAGTCTATGCTGTGTCTTTTTAAAAATAAAGGTGAATCTTGAAGAGCTTTACAGCTAATAAGGTGTAGCAGGAACTAGAGTTATAAGATCTAATTGTAATTAATCCTGTACTGCTATGGCTAAAATACCTGACAATTGTAAACATAAAATATTCATAACAAAACAGAGAGACTTGCAGAGAAGGACAATGAAAGTTTTTACCTGCAGCTCCAGTAGGAGTAGGACTTCCTATTTATGAATAATTATATCTCTGCTTTTTGCAGCACCTTTACTTTTAGATAACTTTGTTATAAATATTAAAAGAAAGGAAAAATGAGTTAAATTTCAGATTAGTTCAAGTGTACTTAAATTATTTATGTCAGCTGAAATATTCCCATTTTCAGTGCAGAAATTTTGTAATGAAGTCATTATTCAGACCTTGCATAAAAAAGATTTCTAAAAGCCTACTTATTTAGAAGTGTAATAATCCTATGCACTGTGTTAACCATGTGCCCCTGGCTAAAATAATGTACATATGGATTTAGAAAAATATTTGAATATACAGTATAAGATTCAAAGCAGAACTTGAAGTATAACCTCAGGTTGTGTATTTCATCTCACAACAACAAGATGTATTGCTACGTTTAAATGAAGGTGTGTAAAGAGCAAAATCTTGAGGTACATATAACTAGTTTCTAGGATTTACAAGTTATCTTGAAAAATGCTTTTTTTTCCCCCCATTTTGTTTAGGTCAGTGGGACGATGTATAATACAGGGAGACATGTATCTCTACGATTAGACAAAGAGCATTTGGTCAACATCTCTGGAGGACCGATGACATACAGTCACCGCTTAGAGGAAATCCGGTTACACTTTGGAAGTGAAGACAGCCAGGGATCAGAGCACCTACTCAATGGACAGGCTTTCTCTGGGGAGGTATGTCAATGTATTTGGACTTACAAATCAACCAGTATGAATTACTCACTTTCTATTTCTCCCTGAAGGTATTTGCAAACTAATTTGTAGTCATAAAAATTGTTTGCCTTTATCCATTCTGAAAATCAGGGAATTACTTTTTTTTTTGGCCCATGCACCTCTAATTGTGTGGCTCATATCTATAAATGAAACTTGTATTTATTGTATGCATAGACACCCTATATTCTCACATGCACTACTTACAAAGTAATCAAGTGTCTTTTGATGGGTCCTTTACATCCCCAGTAAACGCAAATACAAGATTAACCACAAGGCAATACTGAAAGTGTTTCAAGTTCTTATAAAAGTGCTACTTTTGCTACTCACTGGAGTGTAACACTTTACATTGAGTACCATTCTGCCTTTGATTCATGTAAGAATGAGGTGATAATTTTAGGGATGGTTCCACAGAAGTCTGTTAGTCTGCTCAAGAAATAAAGTTAACTCCACAAGTAAACCCTGGCAGAATTGGTACTTGCTGTGTATTTTAAATACATGTCTGTAATTGTCCCAGGAAAGACCATAATTTAATGATCCTGATAGCTATTGCAGATGGCCCATTACTCTTGCTGGATAAGTATTTTAGTCCCATATATGGAGTACTTTTTCAAGATGTATAGTAAAGTTTGCAGACTTCTGGTAGACAAAGCAGAATCTTTCCATTCTCTCATGTAGGAGCATTTTTACTTAGAAGAGATGCATAGGTTCTGTAGTACCCCATCCTTCTTCAGCTTGTGCCATGTCTGTGAACTATCTAGCATGCAACTCTACTCCACAGATCTTAACAAATAAAAAAATGCTTCAGAATAACTGTATATTACTGTAGGGATTCTTTTTAAAGACACTCTAGGTAACCCTGTTACCATTCTTTCAGAAGACCAAAATGAATAGTTTTTCATAATAAAGCACTTATTTTTTTTTGGAGATGAATAATCAAATTACCATCTGTACTATCTATCACAGACTCTGGTGATGAGTCAGTTAATGCATGGCATTTTCTTTGGCACTGTGCAACAGCAGTTATTTAAGAGTAGGAAATTAATTGCAGAGTTGTCAAATGATGGTATTATAATTGATGGTAATCATTTCCTTTGTTTTATAAGCCACATAGATGTATGATATAGCCAGTGGCAGCTTGTTCATGAAATTATTCATGTCTTGCACAACTGACTTCTGGTTGCCTTCATTAAATTCTATGATAAGAAAACACATAACATATTACTCCTTTAAGAGCTGAAAGTTAAGTATGCTGTAGTAAATAAGGTCTTTGCTTTGCTATTTAGATTTCCAGAAGAGCAATGTTCAAAGAAAATCAAGTTGACTGAACAAGAACGCAAAAATCTGGTTGAAGCATACCATTGTACTTGATATGACGTATCAGCATCATTTCAGATATTTTTAAAAGAGGTTTTAAGTTATAAATTCATCAGTCATAGACTATAACTAAAAGTAAAAAAGTAGAGCATTGTTTTGCAATACTTAATACTTAACTAGGCTCTTCAGGCCTTTGAAAGTAGGAGTTTTGAAGTACTATTAACATTTGGTATTTGCTAACAGAGACCTCAGTTTTTTCTGAGTAAAGCAGAAAACCTAGCTAAGTGGAAACCGCTGTTAGTCAGTCAGTCATGCACAGCTGGATCCACAGTATATGGAGGATTCATCTAGTTATCTGAATTCCTCCTGCAGTGAATAGAAAAAGATTAGCATCTTCAGAGGATGATCATTCCTGATAGCCAGAGACGCATCTTTTAGGACAGGACAAATCACTCTGTGGAGGTGCATCTCCCTTAACAACAGAGCAGAGACAAACAACAGGCCAAGTAGCTTAGACTAGAGGCCTCCTTTTCAGATGGTGAGGTGAATTCTGTCCTTTGAGGACGTGTTTTTCACAGTTTCAGATAGCTGGTTTGGGCAGCTGGACAGGTAAGTTCAATAAGGTCAAGTATTAATTACTAATCTGAACCTGCATCTGCACAGTTAAGTCTTATTTATAGAACACATACTGTTTCCAAAGTACAAGCACAGATTCAAATCAATCAAGCTGAATAGCATGGCTGCAAATTTTCAGTGGACAGCAGCTGACAGTGTTCTTAGAATATACTACAAGTGCTGTCTGTATATATAAGTGATTTTTTTGTAAGCTCTCAGTACTGGAAGATGCAACATCTACAGCTCCCAGCAACTATAGTAAGAAAACTGTAAACAAGCGAGCTGACTTTATGATAGAGTACATGTCTTTAAAATGTAACGTAAGCTTTTAAGACTGTTGCTGCTAATTACTATTCACTTCTGCACTGGATAATACTGTCGGAGGAGATGGGATAAAGAAAAATAACTGTGTAAGTGCATTGGCTTAATTTAGCTAGTGCAGGTAAGAACAGCAACAAATATTTGCTGGCTTTGGCTTTAGCAGGTGTAGGGAACCAGAGAAAAATCATTGCAGGATTACACTGTTGGACTGCTAGTTGCACGCTAACTCCCATGACACTGCCTTGTTACTGCTGCTCTTATCTGTGTCGGACAAACCCACTATGGGTTTTACCGAAACCTCCGTTTTGTTGTGGAAACAATTCCCAAGGATGAAGTTACCCAAGAAGTGTGATCCATTCCAGTAGATCGCAATGAGATTACTCCTACTCCTCCTTCCCTCCACTCCCATCCATATCTGTCATTTTCACTGAGGTTTCCAATGCGTGTTAAAGTCAGCACACTGCAGAGAGAGAAGGGGAACCTGGGGAGAGGTCAGGGGAAGAGCAGTACCTCTTCCTCACAGCACTGGCAAACAGTTAGATTGGCTCAAACAGACCTAAATTAAATCCAAGTGCAGACAAGGCAGAAGCTTTTAAACAGCCCCAATATATCTTGAATCAGCTGCAATGTTGTTTGCACATCTGGAAATCCCACCTAACATCCATACTAAGCAAGAATTTTGTTCTTAGGGACTTTTTTTGCCTAGTGAAGATGTTCTGCAAGTGGGCAGGCACTCAGAGCAAGCTAGAGAGCACAGGAATTGTACCATGGCATGAAAAACAATCTAGAAATAGGAAATTGCTTCAAAATATACTGTGGTCTGAATGATACTGAGGCTTGTAATTTCCAGGCTTTAACATTTAACTAGGTGTTAAAGGCTGTCAAGAGAGATCTCTACAATAATCTGGTTACCTTTTAGCCCCTAATTATCACTTCAGTAGGCAGAATAACTGAACTAATGCTTAAATAGTTTGAGTGTAAGGGCTTTAAAACTGTGTATCAGATTATCATCAATATGTTTGGCACTGCTAAGGTGCAAAGAAAAGCAGGCTTTGGAATGCTTAAATAAATAAATCAAGCATTTACTTATCCCTCTGATACATACTTGAGTGTGTTTAATTCCCTACTCTTTGCATAACGATCCTAGCGTATTACAATGATTAAAAGAAAATCTTGGCTCAAGCAAAGTCCCCAACTAAGACACCAATCATTTGTGTCTGCTGCCTAATGTCTCTATGCAAAACAGTTTTTAATGCTTCAGAGTCCATATCATTTAATGAGAAAGACCATCTTCCTTTCAGACAGCAGCAGTACAAAATACAGAATTTACCAGAGTGCTGTTGTTCAGACACTGTCTACCTTGTTAAAATAAAACAGTAATAACCTCCAAAAGGTTCATGGTGAAAAAGGGACCCTTTAACTTTACCATGTGGCAAAGTCATAAAAATCCATACCAGTTTTTTTTCCAAAGTGGAAAATGAAAAATGTGCTGCAGGAGACCTCCAACCACTTTATGGCTGTGCATTGCAGTAGCCTTATCAATGCAAAGGCAGAAGAAAGTCAAGGAGCTTAAGTATTTGGGGTTTTGCACTTTTCACAAACTCAATGGCTGGAATCTTTCAAACAAGAGACCATAGTCCACAACACATAAAAAAAAGATTTCTTCTTCTCTGCCCACCAAGTCACCCTTCAAAAACCCAGTGACAGAGATTATACACACACAATGATTTCACCCACTACATAAGAAGTAAAAAGAAAGCCAGAACAGTATCTAGATAAATGAACACATATTGCAAGTTATACACACAGTTTGGAACTGAGATTTACTTTTGCTGCTGCTAAAAGCCACTATGAAAACTGAACAAAATACAAGAAAATGGGAATCAAAGGAGGAGGCTGGAAATTCTGAAATACCGGCTTTCTTCTACTACTGCAATTTCTTTAACTGCAGGCATATTCTATGCAAATGGAGAACTTCTAGTGATAGTAATGGATTACTTATCAGAGAGATCAGTGTTGCAAATCTAACTTCTGATATTTTTAGAAGCACGACTGTCAGATAGAAAGCCTATGAGAAGCATCTGGCCAGCTGGAATAATTTAATCCAGCCTGCTGCAGAATTAGTCTGAATTGTTACATCAGAAACAGTGGCTCTGTCGCTGAGACCTTCTGTACACCTTTGACTTGCCTGTGGGGTTCCAAATAGCCTCCCCAAAAATCCTAATGTTAGTATTGTTTATACAAAAAAAAAACAACCCACCAACCAAAAAATCTTTACTACAATAAAGTACTGTATATGTATTATGACTTCAGTTATGTTGGCAAAATAGAACAAGTCATGGCCAGTTAGCATGTCAGAAGAAACAGCAAGTACAGGCCAACTCTATATTGTATTGCTTGTTACAAGCCGTTTACATCTCCTTTTATTTGATAAGGCCCCTCTCTTCTTCCCAAAAATTTCATCACCTCGAAGGTGAACGTTCATTTGTGCCTCCCACCCATTTGGCTCAGGACTCTGCCTCTTTTTCTAACCTATGGGTCAGTTCTGCACAAAGCCGCTGTTTTCTCCACACAGTTCCCTACACTTACCTAATATTTAGATTCCTCTCCCAGGTCTGTTTTTTCTGTTCTGTTCTCTATAGGAAACCTCACTGATGTGCGGATTTGCAAGTCTAGCACAGCTCTTCATCAACTTGTGCTGGCACATAGTCCTTCCTCAGGAAAGGAGCATTAAATCAGCTAGCAAGGTCACTGAGCAGAGAGGACAGGAATCTCCTGCTTCTTCATAACCGCCTTCCTACAGGTGGTTACAATGCCAAAGCAGAGCTAGCTGTGAGCCAGCCCCTACTATGGCCCGTAATGCTGGCACGTGGCCAAGAGCTTGCAGAAAAAAGCTTGAAATTCAGATCTGTCAATTGCCACAGGCCATCTGTATTACATTTTGGAAACTACTGGAAATGATGCACGTCATTTTTAAGTATTTCAGCCAAAAGATAAGTTTACTGTACTCCGGTGCTTATTAATGTTGAAAAATAAGCCTCTGAGGAAAGTACCAGATGAGGGAACACATGTCTAATGGAAGGGTGGTTTAGTAAAATCTCTATAACCTTCAGATTAATGTTCAGCTTCAGAGGAGAAAGTCAATAGGATAATGAATTAAATTGCTATAGGAACAGAATATAAATCAGGAAGAGGTGGTGGTATTGTCGTCACTACAGTATAAGGAGACTATTCGCATGAGTAATTCAAAATCAGTGGGAGATGAACATGTGCATTAGTTACAAGAATGTACCCCTGTCCACCCTAAATATTACAGTTGGCTTCACCTGAAATTTTATAAAATACTCATATCCATAAAAAGCAGAGTTAAAGTCCAAAAAATAATTATTCATGCTTATTGTGTTTTTCTAAACAAAAAATCAATGTTATATTTTAAGTTAAATGGGTTTTTATTGCTTGTTAATATAACAGAAAATAGGATTGAACAGCATATTAGCACAGATTGAGGGATATTCACACCTGACTATGGTCTGCTAATTTAAGAGCTCTGAATCATGCAATGGAAATTCCTTGCCACCCTCTATTGACTTTACAAGGAAATTAGGCTCTTTAACAGAGATGTGTTTTAGTAGCAGGCTGCCTCGTCAGCCTCCCCTCTAAAACTACCTGGAGATGAAATGGCCACCTCTCCCTCTGGACAGCAGAGCCCTTCGGGTTTAAAAGCGTGGTCTGTAGGAAAAAAATAAAAGGTATGGTCCAAGGAAGAACACTGCTGAGATAATCTAGACAGCAAAGCTCGCAGGGAGGCCTACTTGCAAACCCATGTTAGTTTATAAAGTGAAACTTATAACAACATTGTTAAATGTTCCCAAAATACTTCCCAAAGAAAAATGAGATCATAAATCCAAGATTCTAAGCAAAAGTTTTGTTGACTAAAGAATCATTAAGGTGCTAAGGCTAATATACTTACAGTACCTGCAACCAGCAGTAAAATAGTAGGTAACAATAGGACAGTGTAAGTGGAATAGGAAGGTAAAAGGTAATGCTTTAATTTACTGTGCATTTTTCTGTTAGATATTCTTCCAGAACCACTGCGTGAAGTAATATACCATAATTAACCTTAGTCTGTTTGTACAAACATGTAATTTAGATTATGGAGCCTGTTCAAGTGTCGGACTGTGGCCTCCCTTCCCGGACGGTAGCTGAGAGCGAGCGGAAGCTAGAGGGGCCGATCAAAACGCTCTGAGACTACTGGGCAGAGCACAAAACCTGAACGTCCCTTATGCTCCCTGTAAAACACGTGATGTTTAAACAAGCCTTCTACACATCTACTAATACATCATATGTAGCCGCTATCTGCTGTCGTAGGAAGAGGCCCACAACGCATCTCAGCTCTGTGCAGTCCCGGTAGCTTGCGATGCAGCCTTGCTCCTGCAGTCCTGCAAGTCAGCTCGGCACCAGCCTCCTGCCTCAGTCTGAATAGTTCCAGTGAAAGTGAAGGATAGAAAAGTTCGGGGGCACGTAGCAATTGAACAAGTAAACTTATCCCCCAGTGACAACATGGGAATATATAAAGGGACGAGCTACAAAAATATAAAATATCTGCAATAGTTTCCCGAGATCTAATACTGAAAATCTGAATGCTAGGTTTTATTTCCCAGATTTCTCGTATTATTTTGTTCTGAGCCTTGTGCACTCACATTTCTTATCTGAGTTACATGCATTTAACTGTTACTTTATTGACGGATAAGAACCAGGTCTGCAGATAAAAATGCAAACTAATTGCCGTATCCAATTCCATTTACTCGATTTCATGTTCCATTAGGTTTTTGTAGTTGGTTTTTTTTTTGTGGGAGAATTTCAGCGTTACATACACTTACATGAATTATGGACAGAATTGTGGGGAGAGTAGATGACAGAGAGTGTTGAAACCAAAAGCTGAAAATGGGTGGAAAGCCAGGCAGTAACTGAACCATCTAAACATCCAGGGCTACATGGCAGTAATAACAATTTTAAAGAACTAGTCAGAATAACGTGTTAACATCCAGATATTGTGTAAGCAGCAAATGGGCAATATTTAAAATGCAGTTGGCGTTTCCTATCGAGGAAGCATCTCCTTTTGAACTACTCTGTCGGAAACCGCAAGAAAGATGACTTTCCAGGAATACGGAACAGAAATTTTTGTGGTGTATTTTACATCAAAATGCAGTAAAATTCCTAACTGGCTATGTGCTAAAAATGCATCTTAATCCTTAGTGACCTTCAAAAACAGTTTCATCTTTAACACTTTTGAAGTAGAATAATTGACTTTTAACTTATGTTCCTTCCTGTATTTTTTTGGCTAGACAACCATCTTCAAGTCATGGGTAATATGCACTTGTTAAATAACAAATCCCAAAACTCGATAGCCAGGATAAGTTATAGAATCAAGTCAAGGTGTAGCAACTATAAATCATTGATCATAAATATACAAACAGAAAAAATACACAGCAAGTAATGGCTGCATTGCTAGGCAGTGCCAGTATGCTCTTACAGTCATGGTCTTACATTTAGTGCTGTTGTAGTTATACTGCCATTTTTAAAGGAAAATTAGATTCTAGAAATAGCCTGTTTTATCCTTCCCTTAGGAAAAAACCTTAATTACACAAATCAAGTTATATAATGTCCAAGCTTTATATCAGCAATAAAGAATTTTACTTCATGTATAATCAACTTCTCATATCATAAATACCATTCATGTTATTTTTCCACCTTTCTAAAACTTGATTAGCAGTGGAAATACAAATGAGGTTTTTGACTTATTTTTCTGCACGGGGAAGAATTTACAGCTCATACTATAGGCATTTTGTGATAGCCCAGATAAAACTGGAAAAGTTTAAGGGTTTTATTTGAAGCAAATTGTAATAGGATGATTCTCTTGGTGTATGAACCACGAAGTTTAGTTATTGCACCAACAGGGAATCAGGATTGGACCTAGATACAGCTATAGCACTCTGTCGAATACAAACTGAGAAAAAGATAAGGGGGGAGAATTACGTATTTACTTCTTTTAGCAGAAAGACTAACAATAACATATAATTGAAAGGAACAGTCATTTAATTTTATAATCCCAAACAATCATTAGATACCATCTGGAGTTTGAATGATGCTTTAGAACAAGCGTTTAACCACTTATAACATTTGAGACTAAATTTCAGGTACCCAAGCAGGATTTTGATCTTTGTTTTAGGCTTGCACTTTTTCATTTTATTAGATTACTGAGGTATTTGTATAGTCATTGCAGGTGAAAAATTATAGTTGAGTGTCATATCAAATAAATGAAGGACCTTTACAGAAGTATTTTAGTATGTTGTCACTTCAATTATTTAGACCTGGTAAAATTGCCCAAAACAAATTATGTTAAGTCTTTCTGGAATAATTGAATATTTTAACATTTCAGACAACAAATGATACAGAAATACCCTGATTTCTGTAGATTATTAATTGATTTCTAGAAAGCATTGTTAAATATTTAAGTATTCAAAAATGTTGTATATAATGCTTATTCTTAAAGCAATGAATGAAAGGCTGTTGAAGTTAGGGTAGCAGCTGCTACACAGCATTGAAGTTCTCTTCATTATTCCCACTGACGTGCAATAGGACTTCTACTCTCATGTCAGTTATACCAAGAATCAGAACTGTTTCTGCAAATGTTTTCTTATGTATCACCTAAGTCTCAAAAGCAGCCAAATTCTATAGATTTCTCAATGTTTTACCAAAGCACATTATTCTTCTTGGATTCTGCATAGGAAGTTCTAGGTGCTTGATACAAGGAGCTCCATTTCTGGGGCCCAGTATTTTTTGCTTCTGTATATTGCCTTCTGGAGATTTTGTGATACAAGCTCCACAGATGCTGTCCGCTATATACTGAAATTTCAGAAACTGTACAGGTAGATTTTTAGAGGGTTTGGGTTGTTTTTTGTTTTTTTTTCTTTTTCATTCTCTACACATATATGGGTTTTCCTTGCCAGAAAACTTTCCTTCTTTGGAAACTACTTTTCTGCATCTTATGAACTATCCATCCATTCGCAGAATTGTAGGAGCTGTCCAAACAAATTGCGAGCTCTATGACAATGTCAGCTTATATTCATGTCGCGTGTGACACAGCAAAATATCTGCTGCATGGAATAATAAATACTGAATTTCTTAGATACGGAGTGAAACAGATCCCTTTAGTAATAAATATATTTTCGCACATGTTTACTTTTCCGTTACCAACTGTTCTCTTTTGGGGGGGGGGGGGGGGGAGAGAAGTGGAAGAGAGTGTCAATGTACTGAGAGCACAGTCTGTCACCGACTATAATCTAAATCCCTTTGGTGCCTCAATTTTAAAATCCAGTATCATAAAGCAGTAAGGTGGAGTTTTTCTGCTTAGAGTAGCAGCTGTAGGATTTGCTCTTTTAAACCACTGGGACATTAAAACATTCAGCATTCTAAACCTCCAGTGTCACTTATGAAGTATTCGCTTTGCCTCATTCCAAATTACTATCATTTGCTTGGGGTGACTTTACTTGCTATGGGATGATTCTTCTTTAATTAAAGAGCAATTTACCTCTGCAGCCAAAAAGCTACACTCATTTTGAAATGGGTTTTGTGTTACTTGGTAATGATTTTTCCATTACCCTTCTTGTAAATTTTAACTTTTTCTCCAAATATATTTAAAGTAACATTCCAGAGAAAGGAAGAATCAGACTAACTTCTTCTACAAAAGCTCTTGCAGCTATTATGGACAACCACAAAAGAAAATTAAAAGCAAGCATATGTGAATTTTTGTTATCTTCTCAATTTACCAAAACAATAAAAAAACCAGTGAGCAGTTACTGTAAACATTACCCTGGACAAAACTCTCATGAAGGCAATGGACTTCTGTCTGAGGTAAAACTGTATGATTCATTATTTATGTACTAACCATGGACATCAGACTGCAAAAAAAGGTAATATCCTTTTAGCCCAGTCTCTCTTAACTGATACTGCCTGTGTGCTGGAGGATGAATGCTGACAATCAGATCACAACCAGGAGAACCCAGAGTCAGGAACAGATGAGACACACCACTTTCGAGATACTGATCCATCACCAGCAAACACAGTGAAGCTCCTCAGGCACTTGCATGTTTGGTGCGGAGAACTCGCACAGCCATGTCTTGATTGCAACAACTTGTTTAAAGCCTAAGTGGAGTCAAACCCAACTAGTTCTGAGAGCAAGCCTGGCCCTTACAGCCCAGAGAGTGGGGATTCCCTTCAGAAGCTGTCTTCTTCGGTAATTTTTATGTTACTCTGTACAAATGGAAAAGCCTCAGACAGCGAATGTGACCCTGATTTTGAAGAGTCCGAACTTGTTGTAAAGCCTTCTTGTGGGAGGCAGGAGCTCCTGGCTCATACCCATGTCCAAAATCAGGCAAAGGAGGCAGCCAAGATCGCAGGAAAGGTCTTTCCCGTCCCATGCAGATGCTCTGGTTGCTGTGACTTGGGACCTGAATGGTGGGGGGGGACCACATCCTCCTAGGACTGAATGAGCCCAGGAGAGGCTCCAGCTCAGAAGTCTCACTCCTCCGTGATAATAATTACTGCTTTCTAACACACAGTGGCAGCTGGGAACCCTCACCATTAGCTCTCTGACCTTCAGTTTATTTTGGTAGCTTCAGCTACTCCTTTGTTAGGTCCTTCTCCCTTACCTTATGTTAATAGTTTCTTATGAGGCATTTTAGTATCTCAATAAAAAGACAACTAAATCATGTCAATTCTAGCTGCCTTTTTATTACATTTTCAGGGAATACTGTGAGGTTGCAAAGTTACACTTTTCATTTAACATACTGACTTGACCTTCCACCATCACTGTAGACCTTTCCTTAATTAAAAGCACACAGGCATACATTGCCTCCCAGAAAGTAAAAATACTTTAAAATTGAGGTATTTTATTTTAACCACGTAGGTACATTGATACTTTCAATAAAGACTGAGAAGCAAATACTTCTAAATCTTGTTTTCTTTAGACAAAATTGTGATAGATAATGGATTAGGGTATTTTACAAACAATAAAGGGAAGCAAACTTAAGTTTTCGTTATCATTTCATAAGCATGCCTTTCTAAAATTACTACAATTCGATCAGTTGCTCGGGCATACTTACCTTTAAAATAGCATGTGAGCGATAGTAGGCACAATAGCATCAGTGCTAACACTGTGGAGAATTAGAATTGACGAGGTTAAACCACATTTCCTCGATCTCACCTTTATCTGTCTGCACTCTTATCTCTGCATAAACTAACTGGACGTTACTGCACACACCTGCCAAGATTTGCTGGTTTAAAACTCAGTAGAAATTAATTCATTCTATTCACTTATTTTTCAGTAGTTTGGTTGGGTTTTTTAATCTAACTGCCATGAAAACATTTTCTAACTGACAATTTGCCATAGGCACATTAGAAAAGCACCATGTACAAGTTATTACTCTGAAAGTTCTGTCAAAGGCAAAGAGAGTTCTGGATTTCAGCTAGAAAGGGCAAGTCCATTACTGTCTATCTCTTTCCATCATCTCAAATTTTATTCACTCTTTCTTATCAAAATATGAACATGCTGCTGCCATCTAGTCCCTGGAAATTCTGCTAATAACAGAACCAGTGGCAACACAGTCTTAATCTGTTTAACCTTCAGTATAGGACTGGTCAGAAACAGCTGTCACATTCTCTCAAATGCATAATTCCTATGAATAAAAAAAAGACACTTTTTTATTTTTCAAGGCATATTCAATGTGAACATTATACATTTGGCGTATTTTGTTATGTGAATTTTTGCTCTTTTCACCTGTAGCAATTTCTTTCCCATTTCCTCTGACAATCTAAGCACAAATTGATCATGACTGAGCTACCACTCCTATACAGTATCTCCAACCCAGCCTCATACTTTGAAGTCTATGTCCAAAGCACAGCATGTAGGTATGGTCCTGAGAGGCCCATCATTTTTTGTGCTTGTACAGGACTTAATCTTACAGGATCCATGGCTACAGGAGCTCAGCTACTCAAGTCTCATTACCTGCTGCTTTTTTGCTTCGCACCGTGTAAGTCTGAAATACCCTGGTGAGGTTGTGTAGACAGAAGTTTCTTCCTCCTGCTCCAATCCACCAAATTATCAATGCAGTACATTTCACCGCGCTAAAATTCACTATATAAAGCACTAGAGGAGCATGCCTTTCAAATGTGGTTCTGCTAAGATTCTCCAGAAGAAGCAAGAAACAAACCTTTATCCTTTTTTTCTTTTTTGAGAGAACAAAAAAGCTTATGGCATTATGCATAAATGACGAATTAGCATACTTGTCTGAAATAAGGAATTCTGATTCAGAAAAAGATAAGAGACTTCTTAGTACCAAGTGTACTACTGTCAAGTGCTTTGAGAGAAGATAGGTTAATGTTCATTACTTGCTCTCTTCACATAAAAAACAGGGAAGGGTCAATAAAATATCATAAAAATATGCTACCAATAAAAGCATAATTAAAAATACATAAAGTATTTGCAGAATCATCCATCATGGGTGAAACTTAAAGCCCTCTTTACCACACGTTCCTTTAGCAGGATGTGCTGATACTTCAAAGACAGAAACTAGTAATCAAAGAGATGGTCAGAGCTCTGGTCCCAATTTTGCATATTGTGAAATTGCTTTGTGGCTTTGGGGTTTGTGGATTGTTTCTAAGGAGTACTGTGGCATTGACCTGTGGAGCCAGTTTTACCCAAAATACAAATTACTACCCCAAGATTGCTCCAGTTAAACTAGATTTTGGCACATTTTGTTCCATTTTTACCTTCAGAGAAGTGGTTGCAGTGAGGTATTTCCAGTGAGGTGGCCAGTGGACAAGCTCAGGTGAATGCCGTTGCTGTGGTTTTAAACAATACAATCCATCCCTGACCATTCCTGCTTTAGGCATGATTAGTGCCATAAAAGGGCCATCAGACAGGAATATTTCCATGCACATCCAAGGCTGTGAATTACAGCCTAACCCTAGGAGCTATGGTTTAAGGCAGAGTTCTCTATAGGAGTCTTAAAGCTCCCATGCTCTAGGTAGCCAGATTGTCCCTTTGACAATCTGCCTGTACCCACAAACAAAACTTTATACACACTTACAGCCCTGCTGAGGGGAGGAACATCACAGGAAAACCAACAAATTACTGCAAGGTAAGCTAGAGCGATGAAGACATCAGGTCTCCAGGCTCTCGGCTAAATCACAGGACAAACCAGCAGGAAATCAGGGAGGTTTCTGATAGCCTCTGCTTGTGTTTCAGCAAAAATTTCTTTGAAATCAAGTTCCCTCCACAAAGTACTTTGGTTTTGACATGTAAGCGTTTTCCAGCAAAACCCTGGTTCAGCAAAAAAAAATCCCAACTAGTTCTGCTTATGATTAGTGTAAGGCCTTGTTCTGTGGGAAGCCCAAGGGTGCGTTCAGTTAAGAGGATTTTCACTGTTTGATTTGTAGCTTAGAGCCTTGCTATGTACTGTTCCTAAGTCATAAAAGGCACAATAGAGGAACTGTTCTTCCTCCTAACTGGTAGAGCTATTCCCTGGGGCAGTTAATTAGGAAAAAAAAAAAAAATCACTCTTATTCTTCCCAATTCTAATGAATATCTGTTTCATTCTCATAGGATTTTCTTTTAGAAATCCAGGAAAGTGATGAAAGGAGAAATGGCAGGGTAAAATAAAAAGAAAAATAAAAAAAATTGGTATCTGAAGTTCCAAAAGCCTTTTTCCTGTAGCCTATTTGAAAATACATACCTGCTTTTTAGATGTACTCAGTACTGGAGATGAGTATTTGAAAGAAAGTTGGAAATCTTTTGCTAGAATTCTGAGCTTTCAGGCAGCACGTTTGGGGGCTATCCCCACAAATCTTCATAAACATTAACAGCCCCACTGAAATAAGTGAAACCATGGGCATGCCAACAAACGTAAAGTGAGGTAGGATGTGTGTCTGCAGTGCAGTTTTTACTGTCGGGGGCACAATATAGTGGGTCACAATACAGGGAAAGCAGGATGCAATCCCTAGGATTTAACGTATTTAAAACCATCTAAATTTAAAATGTTTTGGCTCCACTATGATCTTATATACGAACTTCACATTCATTTTTTCTTATTTGATGTACCATAAGGTACTACCAAATAATAAAGTATCTAGCAATTACTAATACTGTTGAAATTACCAAGTGATTAGAGTTTTTAAAAAGACACAGAATTCTGTACTGGCACAGAAGAACACATCAGTTTTGTGATGCCATCCATCTTTCAAATGATCTTGTAAACTCATCAATGTTTTGGTTGTGATCATCAAACAATCTTTGGGCAGCTTGAAGTACATCGATTTTACCTGTGTACTGCTAGATGTTATTCCTTATTTTGTGCTCTGAAAGTGGCAGCTTATAACTCAAAGTGAATGACCATTATTAAATCTAAAGACATATATCGTTTAAAATAAAAAATAAAAAAAGGGGGAATTCTAGAAAACCAACGGAATTACTGAGCTGTATCATCTTATATCAGCTGAAATTCTATCCTTTAATGTTTGTGAAGAAGAAAACAAAGTGCAAGGAAGAGCTGGAAGAGACCATCTGTCTCCTTTTAGTTCATTGTTTTGTTTAGAGCTGGGCCTGAACCAAAAACCTAATTCAGACATGTCCAGTGCTTGGAAGCGGTCACATCTCAGTCCCCTTGGGCATTCAGAACTGCTGATAGCTGCTCACAACAGACACTAATGATAGCCCCTTTAACGTTTTCTGTCAAATGCTTTACGGTCATTAACACGTTCCCCATTAACTATCAATTACCTTGCAGTGTAATTATTTTGCCGATTTTACAAATGGGCAGACTGAGGCAGAGAGGCTGAGTCAACTACAGTCGTGACAACAGACCATGGCGCAGTAAAGGCCTGAATATGAGATTTCATGGTGTTTTCAAAGTCCTGCAAATTTTGGCCACCCGATTTCTCAAAATTCATTCATAGTGGTAGATAGATATCTTCAATAGGCAGGTCTTGGCATTGTTATTTCTAGAGCAAAAGTTAGTCACCCCAATACACGCTGCACTGTGCAGACTACAACATCCAACTATATTAAAAGACATTCAGGAATTTCCCATCATATATGCACAAGATCCTGCCACCCAGAAAATCTTTTCTCATCTATACCTGAACCTGTCTCTTACCAGCTACTTATTAAAGTTCCAAACTTGTAATGTAAATATAGCAAGAGGCAAATAAAAACAATGCCAAATACAGAAGACTGTAGTATAATAAATACCCCAAGCTAAGTAAATCTCAAAATAATTTCCTTTGAATTGCAGCGGGGCTGTAAGCATTGACAATATTAAAAGCCAATGAAGCAGTGAAAATAATTTACAAGATGTATCCTCAAAGTTCATGGAATGCTGATATGGTAAATATCTTTTTAAAAAGTCTCTAAATATATAGTAATTTTTCTTTGGATACATAGTCTGAGATTTATTGAGCCATTTAATTATTTTGGCAGTCTTCAAACTTTGAGATGTTGATTGATTCTAATCACTAGATCTGTAACTGAATAACTGTTTATCAAATTGCTGTTAATGAAGCAAATAAAGCAATTTATCCTTAACATGCACACATTTCATTTGTGTACATTACTTACACCATTCATCGGTGCAGAAAGTGGAGCCGTACCAGTTTCTACAAAACTGCACTATAGTAACAACAGCAAAATGACAATAGGCTTCCTTTGTAATTTTACTTCATATTGGAAATCAGATTTACAGCAGCGGCACTATGTGTAAAAATAAAAAAGCCATGTATGGCTGTGTGAACACCTCCAGCTGCAGACAGTAAAACTATTGCCAATAACTTGAGAAAGAGCAGCACAGCCTTTGTAATCTGAAGCCTGTGACCTGCTGCGGTGCATCAGCTTTCAAGTTTTTGGGCCTACTTTTCTAGAGTGGTCAGCCCAGTGAGAGATACAAACTATATATAGATATATATGGGATAAAAACAGCATCAATTGAATGCTGAACTGTTTTAAATGAATGATCTGCTATTAGTTGTTGGCTAGGTGAAAATATTTTCCTTTGTTGCTTAAGAAGCTGTCCTCAGCATTTTGATTCGTGGAAAATTTTCCTCCTCCTGTTCTGAAGCAATGTGAGCAGCTCCTACTTTAGGTGGATTGTACTGTGGAATTACTAAAGTCCTTTTTGGTTTTGTTGCTGCTCGTAGTTTTACCCTTCTCCCCATTTGTTATTGACCGTGGAGGAACCAGAAGGAAATGAGTCCCTGAGGAGCTGACAGAACCCCAGCTGCTGGTTGCCCCTGTCTTTGATCTGTTTGGCTCATTGACTGCAGACGAGTTTGTCATGGCAGCAGCATCCCCATTCTTGCTTTTGTTTGCCCTAAAGTTTTGTCTGTACTGAGATTAGAGCTTGTTTTTGCAATACAGGTGGACCTGTATGGTCAAAGGTACTTTGTTGAAACAGAGTTCCTGGAAAATACAAACAGGTACTGCAGAAGTCATTGGCAATTGAGCAATTCAATAGCATCACTCACATAACATCGTCTCATCTACTTTGCAACAGTGACCTGTAATGGAACCTCAGCCAAAGGGACTGTAGTGTTTTATCTGGGTCTTCTTAAATAGTAGGAATTACATTGTCAAAGTAGATCTATTTTTATCTGTTATGAAATTGTTTATTCACCAGACTTTCAGTGGGCTGAACAGTGTAAGTATGAGTGAATAAAACTGCACAGAGCTGTAAGCAAGCTACTGCTGATCTTCTAGGCCTGCATAATAACTTGCCCCTATTCCACCCATGAAATTCCCCTTGATATCAGGAGGATTTGTGATGGTTGCCAGACGCCACGCCCCATCTCCAAGGTGTTCCTCTGCTACTGAGTACTGATTACTTCACTTGTAAAGTACAACAGGGGCATGAAAGATGCTAAAAAATAAAGTTCTGTTCTATTGTTCCTTGTCAAAAACTTAGAGGTTCTAGCAAAGATAATAAGGACATCAAATCATTAATCTGAAGCACAAATACAGTGCTTGCACATCACTACTCAGAGCATGAGCAGATTTAGCCTGTGTCTGTTCTCCTAGCGACGTTCTATATTAAAGGCAGTTCTTGTATCATCTTTTTTTATACAAACAGCATATGTACTTTGTAGTGCTTCAGATAACACAGATAAGCTTTGCTAAGAAATTACAGAATGTAAACGTTTAGTGCTCCAAAGCTGGGAAATGGGAACAGAAAAGCTGGTGGTGCACCCTTTAGTTTGCTTGCCCATACAGTCTTTTTTGTCCTCCCTCTCCACTTTCTCATCTGATCTGCCACAAAGAGAGATTAAACAGGGTGAATCAAGTCACAATAATTCAGAAGGTTGGGTTTTTTTCAGCCACAACATCAATTCTGCTGAATTGCAGCATCACTCTGTACATTTAGGTTGTACGTTAATGTTGCCCTCCTTGTATGATAAAAGGCTATAGAATAATATTGTTAAAACACAGTTAACGCGACATTTGGGATCTTTTGCATTTCTGAAATTTAGTGATTCTAATTATGCAACATCAAAGCTAAAAATCAGAATGCAAAGACACAGTTTGGCAGTACAAAGAAAAGGTGTGATACCGTAACCTGCCAGAGCATCTGAACTTATTTTTCTGTGCTTTCGAAACACTTGCAAGAGCAACCTGTGACATCCTCCAAACGATGTAGACAGCAGAGCAGCAGTGCTGCCCTTTCCCACTGTGATGGCCCCTTGAAAAAGCAGCAGTCTGGTTTCAGACATATATTCACTAACCTCTGAACACCACTGCGAAAGGAAACTAGGGTATATTTAAGGACCATTTTGCTTCTCTAGGAAATGCACAGTGAGGAATGGCACAGCTGGGTAGCAGTGCTAACATTAGAAGAATGACAGATTTTAAGTGACAGGAAGAAACAGGACAGAAAAAGGCAGGGGAGAGGTTTGGTGTTCATAAAAGCAGGGGAATATATGGGTCTGAATGCGGGCAAGGAAAACATCATGGACTTAGGTGGCACAGGCATCATTATAGGAAAGTCTGAAAAAGAGCATAGCTCAAAAGGAATCCGGTCTCTGCTGGGCACATTCATCCACTAGCATGTTTTTGATGTCATCTTTTTATCTGCTGGCCGTAACCAAAGTTGACAGGGGCTATTGGAGCAAAATTTAAGTCTATTAAATGAAGGTAGGCATCCTCAGTTCTGTGCAGAAACATAGACTGACTTGATAAAACAGCTGAGTTTAGTTGAAATTACTGGAGAAGAAGTAGACAAATTGAAATTTGGACTGGAGCACAAGAACCAACAGCAACTTTATATAATGTGTTTGAGAGATGTAGCGCCCTGAAGTAATAACAAATGCATTTTTACATCCCATCCCGAGAGTCTTACAGATATATTTTTTTTTTCTGGATCCTAGAAAATCTCAACCTTGATGTTCAAACTCACAATTATTTTGGGCAAACCTATTTCCCTGGTGAGTTGCCCTCTTTTCTTCTGCAGCCAATTTCTTCTACTTGACTCCCAGTTCTGCACAAAGTGATTTATTAGAGAGATTGCTTTTTTTTACCCCTTCTGGAAAGTGTCAGTTTCTGAACAAGATCAAATAATCTCCTGCGCTTCAGTATTGACTAATTTTAATTATTAAAACCTTTCTCCCAGGAAAAACTCTTCATGCTGTTTGCTGAGAAACCAGCAATTTTTAACAGAATTCAGGAACTTCTTTTCTTAAGGAGATAAGGGAACACTGGAGACAGAATTCTGACTTTAAACTGGGCTCACAGTTCAATGACATTTTTTTATAAAGTAGGAAGAACTAGCTTTTTCCTTTACCTTTTTTCTGTCTCTGCATCTCCCTTTAAACTTGCAATAATGGGCTTTGCAAAGGCTAGAGTAATAGTAGCACATAATTTGTTATGGAGTAAAAGTTAATGATATATATTTAAATGCATTATAAAGCTAAACACATACTTTTCATATATACTACACTCATTAAAATCAGAAAACAATCTTTTATTAGATATCATTTTAGTGATATGCAGTCCCCATTGCCGTAAGTTTATATGGGATCCTTTTCTCACAACAGCCTAGCAAATTGATATCGCTAAAGTGTCAATGACAAAAATAGCTACATTCGTATTATAATTTCTCATATTTAATTTCTCCGTTTTTTGCATCATTGACAAATAATTAGATGTTTTAGCAAGGTAATAGGATAATTACACTGTCGCTCCATAACTCAAAATCTAAAGACAGCACTATCTGCGTTTAAAGTATAATGCAACTTTGCCTACAGACATTGCAAACCAGCATATCTTACCACAACGACAAATTGTTTACTTCAGGATAATGAAATCAAATACATGCTTAATGATATAAGCTTGACAAAGTAATAAAGTAATACATAGAGTCCACATTATCCTCAATTAGGGGTCTGCTTCGGTTGAAGAGTTCTTAACATTACAGTTCAAAGAGCTAGATTTTTATCTGCTGTAATTTTCAGCTCCATTTCATCCGTGCACTAAGAGAAAGGTTCTCTTTTGCTGTGCAGGAGCCATACCACAGGATAATGTACGCAACCAAGAAATTAAATAAAGGAAGATGTGGCAGGCACAACATTAGGACGAACTGAAGAAACTACAGCTGGTCAAACTCCTGAATAGTAATTTCATGGGGGAAAAATAAGACAAAACCCACAGGAGACACTGCTTGTATTAAATGATCTTTTTGTGCACATCTAACAAAGAGCAATACCATTCCAGTCACTGTGCACCAACATTTGTAAATATTCGCATGATTTTATGAGGTAGGCATGAACTCAAAGCTAACCACAGTATTCGCCACAGCCCAGCATTACAGTCGCACTGTGAGCACATGGCTCCCTAACTACGTGGGGAAAAGCAGGACCCATGCTTCACTCTTTAAAACAACCACCCTCCCAAGGGTGTTTTGGCAGGTGGAGGTGGCTGCTGTCAGGGATGGGAGGGGGACAGGCCCCATCTACAGCTCTCTGCTTCCCCTCCTCACTTACGATAAAGTAATACCACGAAAGCAAACAGTGCTGTGATGAGGCAAGTTGAAAGCTGGGTGTTGCAGAGCTGCAGCTGAACCTTTCACCATCCCTCACTTCATTCGGACATTAATCCTCCGGGGAAGTGACACTACAGATCCCCATTCAGTGAGTATTTCAGGGGTCTATAGCTCTTCCAGTGGGAACTGGAAGCAGCAAGAAATAAATAGTGTGTGGTATTTGCATGGCAGACAGAAACATTCTGAAGGCCAGGCCCTCCGCCAGCGAGAATAAGGAACTGCTTTCACAGCCTGACTGAGGCCAGGCTTTCTGCCATCAGAAAATAGTTTACTACGTGGACAAAATGAATTTCAAAGATTTTTAATTGGATCATCACCCAAATTCACCTTTTCTAATTGCAGAAAGTCCAACAGGCTAAGGATTTCTTCAGGAGTTCTGCATTTTAGAGCATGGCACATTCCCTGGTTTTCTTTCATTGAGGGAAAATACCTCTTTGGCATTTCAGGTATTTCCACGACAGTATTTTCAGCATTTCAGCTAAGTAAATTAAGCTCCAAATGAATACAGACTGTGTTTTCTACTATGGAAAAAAAAGCTTTGACTTCTGTTGTCTGAAGTCGAAAGCCTGCTGATACAAATTGCAGTGTGACTTTACTGCTGCCCCTTTCACCACCATCATGCCCAAGAGGTACATTTTGAGTACTAAAGGGACTCTGGATTTATCTTTTTAAAGTCAGCCATGTAAAGCACCTGTGTTGCCCATCTGAACTGTTGTTGCTACACTCACCACCCTTTCCAGTGAAGAGCCGAATTACCAGTTAAAAGATCCCAGGTTCATAACGAGCCAGACTGTATCATGAACACTCACACACAGGATCCCAAAAGCACTCTGTGCTCAGAAACGTCCATTCCACAAACCCCAAATCCCATTAGGCAGATCTGCTTTTAAGGTTAGAGATGAGGCACCATGGCTTTACTCTCTGTTCATTCGTCCCTTAGTCTAATTCCTAACTGAAGCACTCTTCACTTTTTTCCAATGAAGCTGTCTGCATAACTGATTTTCTTTGCCCTTTTGTCCATTTAATACTCACATCTCACTGATCAAACAGCCCACAGAGACATGGCAGGTACCATATTTCTGTTGGAGTTGCAACTGGTTTTCATTATTTTTTCACTGACCGTCACTTATTAACTTTAAAAACTTTTGAATAAAAGTGTAATTTTCGGGCATGTTCACAAAGGTAACTGTTCAGCTTTACTTCTTAATGTTTAGATGGGATTTTCAGATGGTTTCTTGTTTCTAAGCATTTACGTTACCCAGACAAGACAAACTGCGAGGCAGAGGTCATTGGTGTTTAGCTAGTCTGGGCAATGATTGCCAATGGGTTAGGAAAAGGTTGCTACTGTGCTGAAATACATGATTAGGAAGTTTCGGGAACAAATGGAAGAGGTGGAGTCCTTTTCTGGTCTAGATGAAGCAGAGACATTTATTTGTTGTGGATGTAGGGAAGCATCTTTAAGGGATGATATAAAACAGGAAATTGCAGAAAATACATTTAACAAAGAAAACCACTGTTAGATCCTTGAACTTCAACCAACCACAGTATAATTAAGGCTACTGGAAAGGCTTCTGCAATCATCATCTTCCTCTGTTTGTAAATGGCACTAATCTGCAGTTATGTGGCTGTACTGAACTGCTCTTACCATGTGGCAATTTTCAGTGCCCTTTATAAGGTACCCAGAAGAATGTGTTCTTGTGATAAACAAATGCTGCTGTGTGTAACTGCATGCCCTTTTAATTTATGCTGTACTGCATTTGTTGAGTAATGTTTGCCAGTATCCTTTCTTTCACCAAATCTGCAGATAGAGCTAAAGGGCTTACTTTATAAAAGATAACTGGCTTAGTTATGACTTCTAAGTGTCAGTTATCTGTCCTACTGAGTATAATGCCACTCAGTTCATTTAGAAACAAGATAATTTTATAGTTGTCTGCCTTAAGCTGTACTATCTCATATTCTTAGATAATTCATGTCCACTTGTTTTGTCTGTGCTCATTATTTCTCAACTTCAAACTTACCTTTTAAACTACCAATGTGAAACTCTCTTACGCAATTTACATAAACAAAAGGCAGTTGTACTTCTCTTAGCTTTAAAAGAAGCTTCCAGGATATTCTTAAACAAAAAAAACCCTTATTTTCTGCCTGCAGGGTGGATTTCTGCCTTCTTTCCTCCCAGTCTCTGACTTTGCACCTTAAACAGGAAAACCTGGTTTGAAATTTCTTCAAATGATTTCCAAAAGTTTCACTCTGTAATATATCATTTCATCTACCACAGCATTAATATCCTGAAGGAACTTCAACAATTCAATAAAAAAATTCAATCCAGAGATGCTTTTGGCTATTTTGAGTCAAGTTGGGCTTCCTCAAACTTTTCTGTGTTTGAGCCCTCAACTTACATTCAAAGATTTAACGGTACAATCACTAGCAATTATATCCATTTCATCTTTCATCAGGCTTTAAGTGTTTCCCTGTTATCACCCTTCAAGGTGCTGGAAATCTAAGTGTCCCACAGTCTCCTACCAAAACTATTTGTATTCATTATCTAGATGCTTTCCCCAGCACCGTTAATGTTACATCTGAGCATCTCACAACATTGTTACTGGAGAAGTGCAGCTATTCCCGTGCCGGAGACGGCAAGCTGGGCAGAAACAGTAGGAAGATTGCTTTAGGGCAGAGAAGGAGCTGAACACAATTTTCTTGAGTCACAGGTGAGCAACCCAATCACTAAAGGGGAAGGAGACTCTTGAGAGAAAAGCACATGTCAATAAATCATTCAGAAAGATCCCATGAGACCCTGGGTGTGTTTTCACATTTAACTTTCAATGGACATACTACTAATATTTTGCAATTCCATTGGTTTAAAACAAAGTCTTATCTCACCAAGTGCATATGTCCACCTTCCACGTTTATGCGCCGCTTTCCCTTCTGAAAGGGCAAGCAGACCATCTCCCTTTCTTCCCCTCCTCCCTGCGAGAGCAGCCAATTTCCACACATCCTGCGCTCAGTTCTTCTCCCATCCTACACCTGCCAGCAGGGAGTGGGGAAGGAGAGGTCACCAAGCCATGCACCATGGCAGGAGCAGTAATGACAGACTGGAAGCCTGTGCTAGGCTGAGATCAGGCAACAAAAGAGAGCATTTGGGTAGGCAGGCAGGAGCTGCTGCCCAAGTGGGCTGGACAAGGACTTTCACAAACCTCAGCTGGACCACACCAATAGCTTCTTAAAATACATCCTCAATGTTATTCTCTGCTTTCCTCATATACACACCTTATTGTCATTTTAAGAATGTAAAATCCCATGCTTCATTTTTGCCACAGAAAAATGATATTCTTAATTTAACAATATACTTCTATACCAAAGAGAGCAGGTAAAACTGATAGTTGCCTTATTGCTGCTTCTGGTTTGTAATCCTAACACTACACTTTTCTTTGCCTGTTAGTTAACATCGGGTATATTAAGCTTGACCATTTTCTTCCTAATAGATTATAAAATGAGGACAAAAGGGATAAGGCCTAGATCAACAACTAGATTTTCACTAGCGCAGGTTCTGTTAACATTTTTCGCTCATTCTTTTATTCATCAGTCTGTGATATTTCTCTGTCTGCTCTTGCCCATCGTGCCCACCCTTTGAACAGAAATGTAGCTACAGATGGTACTTTGGCAAGGTAGACCGAGAGCTGTAGTGGCATCACATGTTGTTAGAGAAGGCTTGAACTGCTAATGCATCTCTGTCGCACCGTTCAGTGACCTTGCACGTGTGTCCTTTTCACTCAGTGTCTCAGGGTAACACAGTGAACAACAAAAAGAGCATCAGTTACTACTTCACCACATTTCTGACTTGCAGGAACCATTTTCTGCTGCTTGCTGGACTGACTGCTGAAGAAATACAGAATTCTCCCAGAAATTCAGAGCACCATTATATAACTGAATCTCCCAAATGAAGCGTTTCTACTGAATTCATCATCATGGTGTCTGAGTATCTGTTGTATTTAAAATGAGAAAACAATTTAAATGTAGTGTTTAGTCAGAAAATCCTGCACAAATCCAGAAATGATGATAGGCTCATTTAATAGCCTTTTTTCCTACATTACCCCTATTCTCTCTTAAGATGTAACTTTTGTAGATGATGGATGGAGTCAGTGCCAAATTACAGCTTGCAATGAAATTTTGCATCAGCCAAGACATAATCAACATTAAACATTTGAGTCCAAGACTTTATTTTGATCCTCGCACAAAGTGAATTGCAGAACAGTGTCATTTATTTATGTTTACCCAGCTTTTGCTCATCTGCTAACAATGAATGACAAGAGTAGTTGACTGGCAGGTCAGCCAAAAATACCCCATGTTTAGAGTAATCAGCAGTGGAAGGCTTCAGCAATGTCTGCCCTGTCAAAAATTCTCCTGAAGTCACACAGCAACTAGCATCACAGACACATCTATGTACCTCTGGGGCTCAATTTGGATTTTTCCTTCATTGTGTTTCCTACTATCTGGAAGAGAGTACAAATGACTGTGACACTTGCAACAGTTGCGGCAGCATTTGGATGGCAGGAATCCATCACCTCTTGCATTTATTTCTTCAGCCTATCATTTACTTAATTTTTTGGTGTTAGCACAAAGGTAAAGAGCCCTCGTAGCAAATTCTGAGATGTGCATAGCCAATCTGACCTCTTAAGCTAGTAAGTTGTACTTTTTTACTGTAGTCCTGGGGATGCTCAAAAGAAACATCAAGTTTTAAATACCATCTAAAATAGCCTTTTTTCCTACTTGCAAATGAATTAAAGTAAGACTTAGAAAATAAAGAACGTATAAAAATATTAAAGAGAAATACTTTAGTATCTTCTACAATTCATTCAGGTCATATTTTTCATATTTCCTAGCTGCAACAGTTGCATATTAAACAAGGAATAAGTATGTTCTGCTCTGTTAGTAGCCTCATCAGTGTAAGATAGCAGGTCAGCAGCCAAAATGGCTGTCCTGCTTCAGATCTGATTCTCACTAATCTCTTTTCAAAGTACTATTAAACACCTCATTAGAGTATCTTAGCACAGATGCCCCAGAAAACTTAAGACTCTCACTCACCTTTCATTTGTATATCTGCATCTACAGATAACTACTTTAAACCTAAAGCCAGCAATGCTACTTTTTGTTTTTTAAGTCATAACATACGCTGAAAATAACACACAGTGTTAACTACTTACCAGGGAACCTCGGATAAAGCTCACTGTTGAACACCATTTGTTGAATAGAGGTATTGCAAGTTAGTTCTTGTTACCAACTGGTCTGATGAAGTGTTAGACACCATTTGTAGTTTAAGTGCTAATTCCCAGCATATCATTATTTCTAGTAAGGTAGATTTTGCAGCCAAGTATCATTAACCCTTGACTTCATTTTCACTTCACTGCATGATGCATTATTGCATTTCTCTGCACACACTTTTATACAGCTGTCTGCTCAGAAGAAGCAGGAGAAAACAGAGTTCCTTCCTTGCATTCTTAGTCTTATTCTTTTAAGTAAAGAATTATAATCTTTTATCTAGGATACAATTTCTGGCATATTGCTATTAATGTGGATGACAAGCCTTTCTATTAAACCAATATTTTATAGGCATTTCTTTTAAATCACAAAATAACTGTCAAAAGCAGTAAAAAAAAAACAAAACACAACCACAAACCACATTTGTCAGCAACAGCCTAAAGAACCTCAGTTTTAATAGAGGGAACATCAAGGAGAGTCAGAGATATAAAATTATTCCAAAAGTTTTTTGCATTTCTCCTTTCTTACATTAAATTAAGTTAATCTTTTTAACTGATTTTAATCTTAAAACCACAGTAGTCTGATAAAATGCTAAGTAAACTGCTGTAGGTATAGGTGGTCATGTAAAATTTATTTTACCAATTTACCAGCTACCTAAGAGTACCTCACTGCTGTGGGCTTATACATAAAAAATAACAGACAGGTAGATCTATGGATTAATTAATAGGTATGTGGGTAATACCACCTTGGCAGATCCTAACATTTCATGGTAGAGTACCCTGTGCCTGAGAAAAATATGGTTTTGTTGTTCGAAGACAATTACCGTGAACCATAATTTCTGTCTTCTCAAACAGCTTTCTTCTGAGCCCGCTAACAGCCCAGTTCTCCAGCTGTTACTTCAAATAGGCTCACTGAAAGCAAAAAAGGGACTTAGAACTGGACCAGAGAGTTAAAGTTCTTACCCTACTTCAATGGCAATGACTTGTGCCTTGAGCAGGTCAGGAGTATCCCCAGCAATACGCGATAATTAAATATGTACAACCTTAGTGCATTCTCCTTGCATATGGGTGAGTGTATGTGTGGACAAACAAGGTCTTATAAGAATTCAGGAAAAGACAACGTTAACATCCAGCTCCAAATCCTAACGAATTATGAAAAAACTGCAATTAACTTTTTAAATTTCTTTAATAGTCCATATGACATTTAGGCCTATTATTAAGCAACACATCATAAAAATCTTTCATTGCTTGCCAAAGATAGGAAAATTTCCACTGCATCCCTGCCAGGTATTGGTCCAACGAAATAAGACAGATCCGGACCACAGGTTCCAAGGAGCCTGGTGCACGTTCTCCCAGATGGTGCTACACCTTTCCATGGAGCAGGAGGTACACTTAATTTAAGACAAATCTAAAAATATTTGTCAGCCACACAAATTACACAGGCTAGAACCAGGGGATGTTTTAAAAAAACCTAATTTCTTTCACAAAGTGAGGACCCTCAGATCTCATAGCTGTTCAGAACCATAAAATTAATACCGTGAATAACTCCTAGGTGATACAACATTACTGCTTTTTCCAAAGGGTTTTATAAAATCTGTAAGAGCAACTATATTTTAACACTGGAATATCAGCTGTTATTATTAATAGGTTTCAACTCATTAAAATTATTTTCCTCACTGGACACCTGCCATGCAGAAATTACATTTCTTTTGCTGTTTTCATTAAACTTTGGATAAACAAAAATGTATAATTTTTTTTTTCCTTAATGAGATCTTAGTCACTTTTTACACGGACTCTGAATCAAAACAAACATTTAACTTGTCTTCTTGAGCAATTTCATTTGCTTTTGTTCCCTGCTGTGCTGGAAACATGCTTTGTGCTTGCTCTCAATCAGGTATCCCAGCAGTTTGTCAGGTAGCAAGCACAGCATAATACAAATATTATAGTTACAGATTAGCTGTTCCCGGCTGCCATTCACTTCGTGTTTTAGATCCCTTGTCATTTACAAATCAAAATGTTTATGCACTCAATTATAACACTTCTAAGTGAGAATATAAAGGGTATTCCATTACTCCCAAGAGGACTACGGAAACATTTGTGCATAAAGTACTGATACTCTAAATTCCCTCAGTTTCATATTTCTCCATGTCTCACTGCAGCAGAACATCTCACATTGATGTAACATTTCTAAGAGAGTTATGAATGCACACTAGATCAGAACTCCATAATTCACAGAGGGTCTTTGTCCAACTTAATAAAATTGCTAAAACATTGCTTAAAATAGTCCCTGGAACTGTTGGCACCTGCAACCATCAACACAGCAAACTGCCTCCTTTTGCTTAGCCGAAGAGCCTTGGTCAAATGCCACACAGAACATATTCTGCTACTAGCTCTGCCCAAAGATGCACATTTCACCTGGGTGAAGGAGCAAGAAAACGGCAAAACACATTGCGGAGGAAAACCAGTACAAACAATATAAGTACTTTGAGTACAGGGCTGAACTTTATCAAAGTACAGGCAAAGAACAGGTTATTACCATTATAAACACACATGCACACGTGTTGGGAAAGCGAATTAGATGTTTTCCCCACAGTAGCCAGAACATGATTCATAATAGCAGCCTATCTATATTATTTTTCCCCAAAGACACAGCCTACCAGGCTGAGGAGAGTGTGCTCAGTAGATTACCCCTAACGTAGTGTCGTCAGCTCCTGCTGATGTTACCAACACCACCGACCTCAGGTGTCTAAAAAGTGCTGTGTCTGCTCCTGGTCCAACGCACCTTCTTGGGTGATGGAACAAGGGCACATTCTGGATTTTCATCAGCTAAAAGAGAGTAATTAATCTTAATTCTCCTCTTCTCCCTAGAAAACAGAACTTCTATAGCTTGAAGAAAACAAAGAGCTATCAGTTGTTCTGTGGCAAATTAATCTTAAAGGGGGAATCTTCCAAAGAAAATCAATAGCTTATAACAAGATTCTGTATTGTGTTTGAGCCCTGAAACTCAAACCAGAATGAAAGGGTACTTTAGGCATTGCAAGGTTGCTCTTGTTGTGCTTTGGTTTTAATACAATGTCATCATTTGAAAAAGTGAGATTTTCACATATGAGCAATTTTAGGTATGTGTGGCTTCACCTTCATGGAAGACACTAGTAATATTCAATACAGACTGTAAGATTACAGGTATTTTGGGCAACTTTAAAGAAATTATTCTCAAAAGAAGGAATTTAATAGGGAATTATATTTTTTTATCCTGAATGTAATATTCTATATCTAAGACATCTTTATTCATTTGTACCCTTCTAAATTAGTCTGTTCCACATGAGAAACTTTGAAAAGGCTATCTCCTTACATGGTCAATCTTATTTAAAAAAAAAGAAAAACCTAATGAATTTAACCATGGCACCATGGAAACAGCTTTAAAATTAATTTGGGTGCAGGGAGGAAAGATACAACTCTAATACAAAGAAAGTGACAGGCTTCAGAAGAAAAAAAAGTCTGTCTTCATTCAGCACTGGGATCTTTGAGAAACAATAATTCATAGTAAGACAAGGGGATCTTTTCAAACTGTAGCGAAGCAAGATTTCTCAGGCACACTCTCCAAAACGGTTCATTCCCAAACTGAGATGAGATAAGGAGAAGCAGAATGGGGCAGAGGCATACAAAACCTGCAGGAATGGGAAACTTGAAATGAAAACTGCTTGAAAGCACTGGTAAAGAAATGCCAAAGCTCTCAGACAAGTACTTTTATTGTAAAGACAGTGCAATACAGGGTGGAGAGATCATTTACAGATCAGCAAAGGAAATAACTGTTCTAATTTCTAATCAGTTCAAGTCTGTTAACTCATTCCCACAAACACCTATTGACTGCCTGCAGTCTGAGTGTGAGTTTTGCTCAGAGTGAATTGTGTCTCCAAGCAGGGCCAGGACACTATTATGTGCTGAGGCCAGTATCACTCATTGCAGTATACCATGTTATACAAGACTAGAAAGGCACTGGAGAGTAGGCTCCTTGCAGTGACTCTGGGACAAATATCCTATATGAGGTCATATGTACTTCAGGAGTTTCATTTCCATAAGTCCCATCAGTAAAAATGAGTACTTGACATTGAGTCAGGGCTTCCATGGGTGGAAGGAGAATTTGGTTCTTTCTTTTACCTATTCCTGCACTGGACGTTTTCGTTTGTTGGATAAACTAACTTAATCTAATCTGTTGTTATTCCGGGACTTTGTACAGAAGGAATTCCAGTTTAAAGAAGATTTCATCATTTATGTCCTTGATAATTCACAAGTTAGTTCGGCTGCCAGAGTCAATAGTTATACATAAAAACAAAAATATGTTACTAAACCTAAAAATTTCAGTGAGCACACAGTCCCCAGAACCATGATGTTATCAAAGTTCAGTAGTACCACAAAGTGATGACTAATGAGCCTATAACCTCTATGTGCTGTAGAGTAAATGCTCTCATTAATTCTTTACAAGACCTTTAGAAAACATACTGCATTCATCCTGCTTCCTACCTGTCAGAATCTAGTAGATGACTTCACAGGCTACTTTGACATTTTTACTTTTTCATTCCACTTTGGTTTGTTTGCTTGCCTTAAAAAATGCCTACTCTGAATTATAAAAAGGTCAACCAATAGTTCCCAATCCTGACAGGACAAAAGTAACTGAAATTAACACATTATAGCAGTAATTTTGACCCTTACCTTATTTTTTTGGTCTGTGAACCATTAGCTGTAAATAGTAAAGCTATATACCAAAGATCTTCTAATCTTACTAACGCAAATATTCTCTTTCCTTTCAGAATTTCCACTACCCTTTTTTACATCAACACCCAAGCACTAAAACAGCATCGCTAAGGGATTTGGGGGGTTGGTAGAAGGACAATGCTTGGTGGATTTTTATATTAGGAAAGCATATAAGATCTGATTCTGAGTAATTTACTTAGAAGAAGAATACATTTTGCAGTCAGGGCAGAGTACAGGAAATAGAACTGTCTGAACACTCCCAGAGTTTGGACACGTCGTTTATTTCTTAACTTATCATAGACTGAGATAATAATGGTCCAGGGTACTCATTAATTGGGATGCTGTTATAATGCAGATCACTACTAGTACACACGTTGGTGGACATACATATTCGGATAGCAAAGCAAGGCTTTGTCTTTGTAACTTGATAGTGCGCTGCAGATCATACAGGGAGATCATTCTTGCAGAGAAATCCTTGCAATTGTATCTCACTGCTGAAGCACCAGACGTTGCATTCATACAAAAGACAGTCACCAGTGCAGGCACTAAACCCCATTTCAGTCTTTTTGAGGTGTTTTGGTTTCGTTTGTTTTTTTCCCCCCGATTATAAACATGGAAAGCAGACTATGATGAAATTTCTTCACCAGCAGTATTAGTCTTTGGCCATTTGTACAGTTAAAAAGACTATCAGACATAGGTCAAGTTAATACTGATCTTATTCACAGTATGTAAGTCCAAGGATTTCCGTGGACAGCCTTTAGATTTATGCCAGCACATGGAAGACACACCTGATTTTTAAATACAAACATCAGGCTGCTACAGTTCTGAAAGTGACAGAACAATGACCTTACTTTTCTAATTGACATCTGAAAACTAAGAAAGATATTTTCAGGCTAAATAAAGCTAACTAGCCTTTCAAATTCTTAGAAGTACTTAACTGCATCACTATTCATTCAAGTTCATTAAAGCTGTTCATCTTTTAAAAAAAAAAAAAAAATAAGAGGCTACAACTTGCAATATAAATGGTAACACTGTCTAGCAATCCCAGACAAATCAAATACCACTATTCTGGGTAAGACATTTACATATGCAGGGAGAGAGATGAACTGTGCCTTCATAATTCAAAAGTCCCAGCAAATCATAAAACTAAAAAGCAGAAGGAAAGCTGCAGGAGCTAAAGGAGAACCTGGTTAACAATAATACAGTAAGTGCCTAACTACAGGAGCTTTTGTAACCAAGTTTGTAAAATCTGGGGCCCGTGAATGTCAGTATTTTGAATTCCGCGAGTGCTGGTTTAAACAGTTCCAAACCCATATCCCATACGTTTTTTCAAATATTTCAACCCCTGACTCCTCTGTGTTTGGCTTGAGGCTGAAAAATACAGATTACTTGATGCCCATGGCAAGTGCTGTTGCAACAGGGAAATTATGTCAACCCCTGCAGTGAAATTCATAACTTGATGTGAGTAAATTCTCGTTCTGCCAATTTAGAAGAAAACACACTGGTGCTGTGCCAGTTGGAGGCAGATGGTGACTGAAATTATTAAAATCACGCGTGCTGCAAACCTCTGAAAAATTGCACTGTTACAAAATATCCTAAGCATAGATGGGATCCTAATACAAGCCAATTGGTGTATAGAGACTATTTGCAAACAGTGTATGGTATGATTTGCTACTGTTTAATTGTAATCTTTCACTTCCCTGTTTTCTAGGTTCAACTAATCCACTATAACCATGAGCTGTACACAAATGTCACAGAAGCTGCAAAGAGTCCTAACGGGTTGGTGGTAGTTTCCATATTTATGAAAGTAAGTATTCAGTATTATCAATACCTGATATATAGTCAATGGACTACTTTTCCCATGAGCTGTAAATCTAGGAATTAGACTCCTCATTATACTATCGCAATGCCTAGAGGCTCTAATCTGGAATCCAGAGACAGCATCACCCTAGGAACTGAACACACAATCTCTACTCCAAAGCATTTACAATGTAATGTGAGGAAAATGAAAAGGGATAAGGAGGGAGGAAATCCTTATATCATAAACATCAGTCGTAACACTTTAATGGCTATGACAAAAATTACTAATTTCGCAGATTTCATATTTCTTCATGAAATGTTATTCAGTCAATTAAAAGTAAATCTCTCCTAGTAGGTTGAGGCCCTGGGAAAGAGGGCACGTTTGCTCTTTGGAGACATGCTGATGTTTCAAAGTCAGCAAAATAAGTTCTTCTCACAATGTTATTTAAAACACCTTAAACTATCAAAACTGAAAGAATATTAGAAGTATAACTCTTAATATCTTCCATTTCACAGAGCTAGAAAGACATGTGAATATTTTGTCATATTTTAGTCTCCATCCTGTTGTGTTCAAGATGCATAGTTATGTCTGTAAATTACAGTGATCCAGCATCAAACTCAAACCCCCAAATTACACTGGAGAAACCTTTTCTCTCATTTTAAATGAAGAATGCATTTGCCCCCAAAATGTTGTTCATATTCTAACATTATGTATCTTGGTTTTATCAGTCTGAAAAAGCATATGTTTCTGAATAAGTGCTTCATGCTGAAATAAACAGCTTTCATCATCAGACCTTACATATTGGATACCTATGAATTCCCTTTAATACTCTCTAATCCCATTTCATAAGGTAAAGTTCCTGACAAAGTATTAACCTCAGAATTAAAATACGCATTTCACAGAGCATATTGAATAATTAGATATGAAAATTGGCCTTTTATACAGGTCTAACATTTAAGAAAGATATTTAGGTTACCTTTTTTCATCTAAAATGTATTGTATTATAACTCAGTGATCTGACGAATTCGCACAAAAGGATAAAATTGAGGCAAGCTTTCAAAATGCCCAGCATGCCAATTTTCGCTAATTAATGCATCATTCATGTACTTGCTGAGTTGCATACCTCTTGTAATGAGCAACAAAATTTAGTATCTGCCTCACCATGTTTTTCTCTAGGCCACTCTCACTAGCATGAAAAGACGTGTTCTATTTTAAATGTCCAAAGGAGTTAGAAAAACTTCCAAGTGGAAGAGTAACTATCTGAATTTCCACAAAATGGAACTGCAACTGAGTTTTCCTAAAGGCTACCTGTCAAACAGAGCTGGATAAGTTTGTCCAGTAACCCATTTATTTTGCTAAATCTTAATTAAACTTTTTGTGAAGTTTTCCATTTTCAAAATAAATTTATTTTATTTTGGATAAATACTAGATGTATAACAGCAGCATCCAGTGTCTGATAAAAGAACCACATCATAGAATAACTGAAAGATAAGTAGGATATTTAGAAGGCTAGCTACAGAGTTACTAAAATGTCTTCATAAGAAATGACACCGATTTCATTGTAAACCAATAATAATTTTGCCAGTTGCAGCACAATAGAATATCTTGTTAAATTATTACTGATAATCAACAATGATACTGTTGATAAATCATAGACTCATAGAACGGCTTGGGTTGGAAGGGACCATCAACCCCCCTGCGGTGAGCAGGGACACCCTCACCTCCATCAGGTTGCTCAGAGCCCCGTCCAGCCCGGCCTGGAATG
>JAVKLA010000002.1:31883407-31921949 GCA_034782735.1 Sagittarius serpentarius | reverse complement strand
TAGGCCCCCTTTAGGTATTGGAAGGCGGCAATAAGGTCTCCCCGGAGCCTTCTCTTCTCCAGGCTGAACAGCCCCAATTCCTTCAGTCTGTTAAAGTACATATCCCACCAAAAAGCAAACCAACAATGCCTCTAAGCCATCATTTTTCCTCTAAATCCTCTTCAAGTATGCTTATGTTAATGTAAACCGAATATTTTATGTGTGTGTATACATGTATGTACGCATACGTGTGAGCGCATGTGGGTGAAATTTAGGCATTTCATACCTGTGTGTAAAACAAAGGGAAGACAGATTTTATTTGCAATATAAGTAGTCTGCTACAAGGAAAGTATATTTCTCAATAAACAGAAAAATAATAGAATACTACAGGAAAATCCTGCCTAATTATGTTAACCACCTGCAAATCCCATCAAAGCTGTTGGAGAAGAAACCTGTACTCACCCTTGCATTCAGGCATTAATTTCTATTCAACCTAGTCTCCCATCCCTGGTTTTTTGGATTAGTTTTAGATACCAACTGTCTAACAAATTTTATTAGAAAAAAATCTAAGTAAATATTTCCTCTTCCCACAACAGTGAAAAAAAGGCTGAAACTGTTTGGAGGAGTGGCAGGAGAGAGAGAATGAGTGCATGCATATGCATGCACCCACAGAACAGCTACATTTCCAGAAAGCAAACATTTGCGAGAAGATTTTGACATTGTACGTTTTCTCTTCTGCAGGTATCTGAATCATCAAATCCATTTCTAAATCGTATGCTTAACAGAGACACCATAACGAGAATAACATACAAAAGTAAGTTTCTTTTAATTTACTATGGCTACCAGCTGTATGCTTTTTTGATACTTATTGTTAGCATCAAATAACATATTTAGCAATCCACTGAAATGAGAGGCATCTCGTTACGGGCAAAAATTACAAAGTTTGCATTGCCAGCAAGTCTGCAGGATAAACTTGGGAACCTGAAAAATCTAGCAACGTCATCAGTTCATCAAATGAATTTTGAACTTCAAAGTCTTTTTTATGTTGGAACAAGGAATAAATTAATGGAATTATACTCAGCAAATAGATATACTGTATTCACACAGAATACTCAGGAGAAACTGCCTACTGTTAGCAATAAAAGTAACATCCGGAGCAGCCTGGATTATATCAAATCAAGTTATGTCAAGATGCTGCATCATTAACTGTGGATTTCGTATTCATTAATGCTTTCTTTTTGTACAGAAAAGTTATGACATTTCCATTCAACTATTTCTGCATTTAATAGATATATAAAGAGGCCATTAACATAGCACATATATTTGTTGTATTCACATTTGGAAAGCCTTTAACTGATAATGCTCAGTAATTCCATGTTCGTATATCGAACTTGTAGAAAACTGGAGCTTAAATGCCGGTGAAAATTAGGCTAGTTTAGAGAAAGTCATGAAAAATACATATATCTCACTGGAACAAATTAAACCTCTTCTCCTGAAAACCTTGTTCCCTTTGTTAAATATTCACTTGAATTCCAAGCAGCCATTAAGCTATTAAATAAGTTAAACAAAACCAGAATTTAACTTCCAGAAAGTATGCAGGAAACTGAAAAAATAAGGAAAGCATTGTAAAACACAGCCTTCATCTGTTACTCTGTAAACAATGACTTAACATTTTCATAAACTTCATTAATTTTGCTTTTGTTTATGAAAGCTGGGAGAGAGTTGTTGATGATAACTAGAATGAGAGTTGTTGTCAGGACTCCAGGATTTGGTTCACAATCCTACAAGGGTTTGCCTCAGTTTACCTCTCTGTAAATTAAATATATTGTACTATATATTCTACAACAACAGTGTTACTTGGAAAACTTTGCATCTGAAACTCCAGAGATCTCAAATGTCCATTTAACTTCAACAAAAGTCACTGAACTTCAGGTTTATGACGGAAAGGTTCGGAGAGATTTCTATACCTGTCCCTAAAGTACAGTGTGATTTCTTCCCATGGACTCCATCTTTTCCCCCTCCCTGCAAAGCCAGGCTTGTAAAAAGAAAAAGTGTAGATTTGAGACCAATGTAAACTGAAAGCACAGAATTTTACCCACTAATTCCTGAACAAGAGAGCACTAGAAAGATTTCGAGTCTTGCTATGCAACACAGACTTTGAAAAACGGAGCCAATCCAACCCCATTCTGAAGTAGACAGTTCCTTGTCCTCTCCTATAGCACAGCTGTCTTCCCACTGATGTTTCTCTAATTTTACCTTACAGTTAACGAATCTTTTTACATCTTTGGTCCAAATAAGAGACCTCTACTGTGATAAAACTATTCTCCATGATACCTATAAGAAAAGAAGGTGACAGAGGATTCCCCTCAGAACATTTTTTCCAGATTGCTCTATCAGTATGAAATGTCTTCTCTGCATTTAAAGCCCAGGCTTTAAACTGCCTGTCTCGATTCCTTGCAAAAACACAGCAATACTGTTCTGGTAAGAGCTTTCTGCCTACCAGGGTTGCTGCAACATCCTGGAGACGGGAAATTGTCATTAAGGCTGTATATGCTTCTTCAGGCTCTTTCACTCCCAAACTACACATTCCTGGCTTCTGTCTGGGGACCAGCTGGAAGATCTCTGACTGTACCGTTGAGGGAGCTGCTTCTCCCCCCACGTACACACACACAGACCCATCAGGTCTCGCACAATGAGTAAGAGAATACTCCGGCCTTATTTTTCCCATCACAGCGGGTGTATCTTATGCATTTACATCAGCGTCACAGGCCTTTTTTGTACTCCTTGGCCCCACACGCCACAACGGCTGGCCAGCCAAGCAAAGAGCGGAGAACTCGTGGCAGCTCAGAGTAGAGGAGAGGCCACGACTAGGGATATACAGCTCCACAGGGCGGGAAGGCACCAGCAGCATCTTTCCCTTGTTGCATGAGTGAGCATGCAACTGTCGCCCACGCCAGCAGGCAAGCGTACCTTCCCAACACAAAATATTTCATTTGTACGCTGCGCTTCTAAGCAGGCAATCCTCCTCTCTAGAGCTGACAGCATCCTACAGCCTTTCATTGGTTATTTTACCTCTTCAGAAGGAAAATGCAATTCCAGTCATACCTAATTTGGGTTTACTAAATGAAATTTCACATGAAGATGAACACAACATAGGCTGCAAAATCTGATTACCAGAACTCTTAATTTTTAACCACCGTTATGACTAACAAGTTTATCTGTTAAAATGAAATCCTTGGTAGATACAGTGTACGTAATATTCTGCAGGGCACTGGGTTACTTACTGTAGTAATAAGTATTGACTGGGAATTTTTAGTGTAAATTGGGAATGTGAAAGTGTTATTGAAAGTAATTTTGCAGTTGTCTTGCGTGATGGATTATAGCATCATTGCTGAAAACTAATTTTACCTCTTACATTGTGAGGATTTCTACTCTGCCTTTAGCAGCTGGAGTTTTTTAGCTTGTGCTTTAGGGGTCCACTCCTGAAGTCAATACTTGGCAGTCTGCTGCCAAAATGACCAGTCCCAGGGTGCTCAATAGGAGCGTGGAGCGAATGATAAGTGGAGCATAGGTTCAGAGTCGGAACAGTTAGTAAGATAACTAAAGTACTTTTTTTAAAAAAAAAAAAAAAAAAAAACAGCAACAAAATTAAGAGCTATCTATGCTTCTGCATGAAATTTCTGTGGGCAAAATATCTTAAAAGGGGAATTTCTACTCTTAGATATTAATGGCCACAGTGAAGCAAAGTGGACCCCAAGGAATTTTTAAGCAGATTTTAAATGCTTATTTTATTCTGTTATCACAGCCCAAAGAATCTACTGTGAACTAGTTGAAACAAGTGTTCTTTCAAACAGGCTTTAGTCAGAAGCTATATGAATATCTCTAAAGAAAAACTGCTTTAATATTCCTCTTTAAGTATGACATTTAAGGCAGTAAGTTAGCTTTCTTTCAGAACAGTTATGCTACATTAGCTTTCACCCAGTGTTTGCTTAACATCGGAAAGAAGTAACATTGTAGATTCCCAAAATTCCATATAAAAATTGCCACATGTTCAGCTAGGCAGAAGAACTGCAAAACTCTGAATTTCCTCCAATTCATTCTTCAGCTATTTTATAGATAATGTACAAATGAATAAAGTGTCCCAATTCCTAGACATTATCTTGAAAAAGCTTAAGATTCAGATTTCTGGAAGTAAGAGACTATTAATTTCTCAAGGTTCATGTCGCAGTGCGTTCTCTGAAGGACTGAGCTCTTGCAGCTCCTGTCACCAGCAGTAAGAGCTCAGCAGTCTCAAACCAGGCCCCAAGGGACTAACCTCAGGCCCTCAAAATGAGCCTCTCTCAGCCTCAGTCTAAGTGACTTGTGAAGGCTGGTAAATGGAGAAACTCTGTTTCAGGATTAAAAAGCTGAGGATTCTCTACATTCCTTACCCGGTAAATCTAATCTAGTCAGAGCTGTACTTTTTCTTTTTGCATTACCATGATATGAACTTCAAAAATCAAATGGACCTTCCTTCATTCAGTAAATAATATATTCCCTATAAATACTATTGTTTTGAAGAGAACATACATCGAACTTGCTGTGAAAGCAGACCCTGCACACCTATTGCAAATATAGGGATAAAAGAAAAGGATTTCTATCATTTACTAAGAAAATTGTCAGAGTCAAGGCCTTTACGTAAGTGAATACGAAATCTAATGAAATCTGATTTGTATAGAGAAGAGTTCATGAGTTCAGAAATTACCCTAAGGCACAAATGGATCAACATAGAATGTGGGCTGTAGATAAAGAATGATGCTGAGAATCTAGTAAAGGGTTTATTAAAGTAAGTTCGTTACCGGCAAGAGATCACACATGGTGACTGACCGCTTTGAACTACATACTTGCAACAAACGTAAGACAAGGCATTAACATGTGGCAGTCTAGCATTACTGCAAACCCACCAGCTCTGTTTCAGTTCCAGAATGGGAAACCTTTATCAAGATGGAGGGAAAGGGAACAGCAAAGCTGTTCGTGGCAAAAATGTTGATTATGGCATGCTTATTCTGTAGTCTCTTCTCAGACTTATACTTTATGCCATATACTGCTTTTAATTGGCCAAACTTTTATTTCATTCGCCCCTATCTTCCCCTTTTCCTGAAGTGAGATTTTCCTCCAGTTTCCCATTAATCACAACTGATGGATTTTGACACTTAGCGTAATTTGCTGTCTCTCCTTCAACATATTCCAAGTGAAGACAGAGGCAATAAACCAGGTTTGGAGCCACTTCACTGCTGGGTCCTGGTGGGGGAGATAACCACACGTTTTGTAGGTCCTCAGTATGCAAACAACGTCACCTAAGCAGTTGATCTGAAGCTCAGTAAGGCTAAGGAGAGCATCTCTCCTGACCTTGACAGCAGTGGCATGTCAGGCTTGCCTGAATGAGTAGGAGGACCATGCCCCACACTGCTACATGCCATATTCCACCTCCAGAGTGTTGTTATGTTCTGAGAATGACTAAACGCTAAATCCACAGACAAAATTTAGACACCTGTATCAAAATAATGACTTACATTCTCTATTAAAGCAATGTGAGGCAACTCCAAAACCCCATGATTGCCTGCACTAATGCCAGCAGTAAATCTGTTTCTGTATCTTCCGTTTGATAAGTAGTCCTATTGTTAATAATCTATGCACTGTTCTGAATACAAATTAGTGAACTAGAGTGTGGCAAACACAAAATATATATCATTGATATCCCTCATCTGTATTAATCTTTAGTTAGCTTTCCATCTCCTAGTAAATGTTTCAAGGCAAATTCAACCCTGTTTAAATCATTTTAGCCCAACCAAAGTCAATATGGATGCGAGAAAGCAGATTTAGTCCTTAGAGTTTGAAGGTAGCTATTCTGACTGACTCCGTGCCATTTGGAGCTAACGTACCACACTCCATAGTTCATAAATAATGAACATTATGTTCATGTGGGAAAGGGAAAAATGTAAGATGACTCACTGAAAACAGGCACTGGCTTGAAAAAAAATGCATTCATTCTCTTCTCGTGTAATTCTAGCAAAATTACCACTGCACTGCAAACAATGTTTTTAATGAATAGGACACAGGTGTATTCAGTCATCTCTAGCTGTTAAAATTTAACAGCATTTTAACTCTTAACACTATAGCAATGGTTTTGCACTTTTCTATGGAAAATTTGGGGTCTAGGAAGACTCTGTATCCCCCGCCATAGGCCAGTGAAGGCTGAGCAGGTTAAAAAAGGTGACAGCCAGCCACCTACAGGACACTAATAGTGCTTTCCCCTCCACTTGAGAATCCAGCTATAGGGCATGGCAATTACCCTGGCTCAAAGTGCAAGAACATAGCAGAAGGCTGCATTTCTGACAAACTTGAAAGGACCGGCCAAGATTATATTTTGTAAAATAACAAACATTTAAAATATGAAATAACTGTAAGGCACTGGTCAATCTGGTATAAATGTTACACTCGCACCTTGACGCTTTAACTGATGCTGTAGCCACTAATACTGCTACCCCAGAAGCCTGCAGCATGTTGACTGCACTATGTCAAACTGAAAAAAGGTCACATTTGCTTTGCCTGCCTTTGATTTTCTGTTGCCCAAGTCAGTAGTCTGCAGTCTTTTTTTTTTCCCCTTAGATATTACGAGACAAGCATTTTACTCATCAAAGTTTTGTTCTTCAGCTATAATACACTGAATTCAAGTTAGATTACTCTTTTCTTTTTTAGTTCTTATACACTTCCCCGATCGTTCATATTTCTTTCCTTGGTTCCATTTACAATCTTCTCCCGATAGCCAAGGAACTGTTTATAGGCTTTTAAAAAACAAACAAACAAAAAACCCCACAACACAAACCCAAAAACTGTTTAAACTTAGTGAAAGGTACATAAAAAACATTAGAGAATCCAACAGAAATGCCTAAATTATTGATATTGACTTAAAAGATGCACTTTCAACATTCCTTTTTAGTCTGAGCAGTGTCATTTTATTTGTACTCCCTTCCTTGCCTTCCATTAAAATCAATGACAGTTCATCTTGTGAGCCTAAATAGGCAGCTTTCCTTGCCGGCATTTTAGCACTCGCTCTGCAAATGATCCGTATTGAACACAGTACATGCAAGTGAAAGCACGCAAAGAGATTTCACAACATTATGGCTCGTCACCACGCAGCTTTCTCCGAGATACACAATAGCAGTAGCATAAAAGTAGTGAAGTGTGTATATCCCTGAGTATTTCCTGTTAAGAAACTCCTAATTGTAGGGCCAGCATTACACAGTGCACACAGTATAGAAAAGGCTGAGGAACTTTGATGAATTTTGAAAGATAGAACCATCTCTCATTATATTTTGGTACATGTCCACAGAGTGAATTCTGTTGCAGAGGGGTAGCTCATTAATTCCCAGGGAGACTTACAATGGAAGCAGGGGCCCTAGTAAGCTGCTTTCCGGTGTACTTCTCCACCCCGATTTTAGCATTCTAAGCGAGCTTGCACTGCATCTACCCCCACTGTGCACATGAAAGGCCAACAGGCTTCATTGAGCAGCTTTATTATCATGCATTAACCTTAACTTCCTCCTGTGGTAGAAGGGCCATTAAGTTTTAACACTCCTGCCTTCCCAAGGCTTTGTTGATCAAAAATTGTTAATCGCTCCAAAATATGGTAAGTCTACATTCTCTAAAGACTGCTGCATCTAAATCAGTAACTGCAACTTCAAGAAGCTTTTAACTCCAGTTCTTAAACGTGATTCAGAGTTTCACTGGGAATGCTTGTGCTAAACTCACAGAAGGTGTGTGTGGGCATTTAAGAACAGAACTCAACCCAAGCAGGATTAGTGAATTCATGTTACTTGTTCTTGTCCAAACTGCTGGAGGGTTCGGAAAGGTATGTTCATTGCACTTCATGTTTCAGTAAAACTGATTATGATGTTCTCGAATAAGGACTGTACGTAAGAAGGATGGGATTTTTTTGTGAAGCTATTACCTCAATTGTTTTCCTTCTTTATTCTCCAGATGATGCTTACTTACTACAGGGGCTTAATATTGAAGAACTTTATCCAGAGACATCTAGTTTCATCACGTATGATGGGTCAATGACAATTCCACCCTGCTATGAAACAGCAAGCTGGATAATAATGAACAAACCTGTCTACATAACAAGGATGCAGGTAAAAATAATTAAAAAATTACTTGATCTAGTATAGGTACAAAACAACATTTTAAACAGATAGTTGTAGCTTTACATATAAAATTAGATTCAACCTTTTGCTGTAGGGATCCCTGCCTGCAATTTATACAGTTTGCAAAAAGCACTGAAGAGTTTTTTGCCAAAATAAAAACACTATTTAGAGCTCCCTAAGTATCTATACACACACATGTACTTTGAAGTGGGCCCTACTTTCAGTGAGGGTTTGAACCAAATGGTTTCCAGCGGTCTCTCCCAATACAAAATTATTCTGTGATTCTGTTAATAGATATATGAGGTTTCTAAAACAATTACAGCAGTGTTGTACAGAAACAACTGATGTTATCGAGTATAACAGAGGCCATCCTTAGGTTAGAAAGAAACAGACAAATTGTTAGTGACACTTGTGGCCATTTAAATACATGCCATTAGTGCATTAACGTGACAGAGATCCAATATATGGGACCGCCTTGAAAAAAATCAGCTAGTGCTTTCTGGTATAGAATAAGATGACAGGGATAGACATCTTCAGAAAAATCAGACTGAAGCCCCTATTAGAAAGAAGCAGGATAAATTATGCAAAAGAAAACACAATTAATTTCATAGTCAAAATAATGCTGTTGAGGAAACCCACCAGTGGAAAAGTCAAAGACTACATTTCTCTGCAACTCACAGTCCAAGGCTTAACATCAGAAAACAACAAATTTAACACCAACTGCAGTCTTCTCCAGCGCTTCCATCAGTGAGGTGCCTATGGAGCTGAGAGCTGAACTGAAACCTATTCTCTTGCATACTAGAATCCCAAAGGAATACTTGAACCACCATCTGCCTGTCCCAAGCATGCAGCAGAAGCAATCTGGCCTGAGAAATGAAACGAGGAATGATAAAGCAACCCTAAATATTACTTTGGGATTTAAAGTCATATTAACATTGTAAATAAGATGACTTTAAAAAGCCCGAGAGATGTTTTATCTTTGTGATATTCCTTCTGTCCAACTTTGTCTAGATGCAGAGAAAGCACTTTGTTTCTTTTCTAAATGGGTAATTTGGGAGAATGACACAGCTAAGCACAGGCAAACATGCTGTACATTCTGAACTTTTCAAGCAGGGGATCTGAACATTTTCCTACAAGCAACATTTTTAGTTACAACATTAACGTACAAAACAGATTAGAATATTTCTAGGGTCTATGCTACTACCTACGGGTTATAATCTCATGATAATTACTCCTTGTCATGCTTTATTGGTTAGTTACATCCTCCATTATTACTGCGGCAAATTGATTTCATGGAATACTTACTAATAAAGTTGTGTAGTCAGACTGAAAAAGTAATGCACAGCTCAAGTTTTCCCTGGAAGCTGTTAAAGATTTTCAGTATGTAAAACCCAACTACTGGATTTCCCCATTTAAGCATCAAATACCACAACCAAATGTCTTAAATTGTATACTGACAGGGAAAATATTTTTTTATATTTTTAAACTAAAGTATTTTGAGGGTTTCTGATTTACAAATTGCATCTTTTTTTTTTCCTCTCTCCAGTTTCCTATAAAAAGTTCGAAAGGTTTTGGTTGACTCAAACCAATTAACGTGCTTTTAGCACAGTTGCACAGTCATCCTAAGAACCATTGCTGTCTTGCTTCTAGTTTGCATCTGACCACTGCTGGGTGCACTGAAAATCCTGGCTGATTCAGTAATTCCCTCTCTGTTGATCCGTAAAACCATCTGAAAAGAAGGCCAGAGTCTACTGTAAGAACACTGTAGGCACAGCACAGACAGTATCAAGACAGACCTGTTAACAGAAGGAGGATTTCACTTGTTAACATCATCAATTCCATGACTTCAGCAGCATGACTGTCAGTTCTCTTTCCATCCTGACTGGCCATACCTCGTTCTTGAGTACCATCATCCAAAACTGTGTCTTCTCAACTGAAGCCGCACTAATAGCTACAAAACTTCGGAAATTAGCTTTTGTTATTTATTCAAGTTCATTTTCTCTGCACCAGGCTGCTGCCATCTAGTACTGTGAATTCCATTTGTTTCCTGATCAGCCAAGGACATCTCATACCATTTTCATTTACTCCACACAAAACTAGTTACTTTTGTTTAAAATGGGGCTCAGAAACAGAGGACCACAGAAGGATGGTTTTACCTCAAGTTAACTCTTTCAAGCTACCTTTGACTACAAATCACTGGAATTCTGTTTAACTTTCATTTATTAAGTAGTCTATTTAATAGTGTTGTATGTTGTTTACTTACAGGAAAGACCAGTACTAAAAATCCTTGTTTTGTATTTTGTATAGATGCATTCTTTACGACTGCTAAGCCAGAATCAGCCATCACAGATATTTCTGAGCATGAGCGACAATTTCAGACCAGTCCAGCCTCTCAACAATCGATGTATCCGAACTAATATCAACTTTAGTTTACAGGGAAAAGACTGTCCAAACAATAGAGCACAGAAACTACAGTATAGAGGTACGTTCTACCTCCAGAATAATCCTTTCTATGCTTACACTGAGCTCTTTTCTTTGAGAAAGCCAAGTGCATAACAAAGCATACAAATAAACACAGATGAAACTCCAGATTTGGGGGACTAACGGTACGAGTCAAACATTACATGTTTGAAACGGATGAGGAAACTTGCCCAGAAAAATGCAGGAAAAGCATGACAAAAAACAGTCCATGACATCTAATTTTTTTTTTTTTTTTTAAAGCAGATAGGACAGGTCTTAAGTTTTCTAGCCTCATTTTAAAGTCTTCTCACCTTACAAAGTACATTTTGCTCCGTTTTATCCACCTTGGAAAGGAAAAGGGAGGATGAGCTAGTCTTGATGACAGCTGGTCTCAAACAAAAGAATAAATTTCACTTTGGAGGTGCACCACCATAACAAACACCCACATTGGAAAGTGTTGTATTACGCAACGGATATTAAACAAATGCACCCACCCAGTCACCTGCTGGTAGAGTCTTACGCTGCCACAGCTGGGGGCTCACAACTGAGCTGTAACGTGTCTTATGCATCTTTTAGCCTGTGCACGCACAGTTATATTACCTGCAATAACAACGTAAAAGTGCCTTCTTACCAATAATCTTATGGTTATGAAGGAGTACTACTGAAGGGTGGAAAACAAAGCACGTTTTCAGCAATGAGGCTGATGACTGAGTTGCAATACTTCAAAGAAACAGTCATTCAGACTTAATTCTTTTCCAGAATGAGGAGGAAACTGAACCTCCTGGCTTTTTCAAGACATTTTGTTTAAGTGCCTAATACAGTGTTAATTCCAGCCAGCTTCATATTTGCAGTTTATTAAAGCATAATTATTTTTGTTTTGTTTCTCTTTCCTTTCAGTAAATGAATGGCTCCTCAAGTAAGACAGAGCAGGCAGAACCCATAACACCTCAGTGGAATGCTACTACTGTGAATTGACATAATCTAGAATGCACCCAACCTCACTCTCTTTGGGTTCGCGACGGCATGTGCAAACGTGCTGTAGGAAAAGAGCTGCCATGTTGGAAACTCAACTAAAAATTCATTCATATGATCAGTGGTAATTAAAAAAAAAAGTAAAAAGACAGTATTACAGTAAACGTGATTACAATTTTGATACAGTTTTCCTGAACTAATTTAGCTTCACAAAGAAAGACTTTTCAGCCTTTGTACATATGAAATTCTTCCTCATTTCCCCCCTCCCTCAAATTAAAAGAAAAAAGGTGGCTCGGTACAGCATCAAAGTGGAGTTGTGTTCTGTGTGCCAAGTAATCCTTGGAAAGCTCTCATTATTTCACTATCATTAATGGATACTGACAAGACAGAACAAGAAGACTGTAGAGGAAACTTATTTCTAGGTTATGATCTTTCTGTTCATTTAATTAAAAAAAGGGACAGACAGAGATAAGTATTGTAAATATATCACCGCAGAATATAAAGGAAATTGAAATATTTCCCTCTGTCACATATCTGTAGTAGGATTTGCCAAAGTCAGAATTGATCCATTTTCTGTTTCTTGTTTTACAACAGGTCATACGTTGTGTTGGTTACTATTAACAAATCAATAAATGTGTTTAACAAATTAATTTAGTAAACTTGCTTTATTTTTTCTTTTCTGAAATAAGCCTCTACTACTTGTGGCTGCATTATTTGTGTCTTTCTTTTTTTTTTTTCTTTTCCATTCTTTTCTTTACTTCATTTATTTGTTTGCAGCCACTTTAAGTGAGTTAATGGCAATTGGGAATGCACCTAAAGCTAGTATAACTTTAACTCCACTTTATGATCCATCATTAATAGGAGCTGGGCTCAGAAGCAGAAAGCAGTTGAAACATATCTCAGTTTAAAATTGCCATTTTCCCTGCTGAATCCATTATTGGGACAAACAAATTCAATCCTGTAAATTGGTGGTGGAAAGGGATATCTTTTCTTTACAGATAAAGCAGGAGCTGACCAAGGAAAAGCAAATGCCTTTTTTCTTGTTTATAATGGTCATTCACTGTGTTTGGTTACTGTCAAGAACTCAATAAATGTGTTTAACAAATTCACATAGTGCATGTTTGACCTTCTTGAACATTAAGGGTTTTTTTTTTTTTGTTTTTTTTTTTTAATCTGGAGAGGGGACAGACCTCACACTATTCTGTTCTTAATGCTCACTTTATAACCCAGAACATGTTCAAGTTCACAAAAAAATAAGATGAAGCTAGAAAGTACCATGCCAATGAATTGTTTATACCAAATGGAAAAAAAAGGCACTACAAGAAGTGCAAGGGAACTGAACAACTGTAAAGAAGTTATGGATGTTGCAGGCCAACTAGCTTTAACATGATGAATACATTATTTCATCTTCGGCTGAAGAGAACAGTGCAGGTAGCATCAGACAGGAAACTCTTGAGTCTACGTTGCACACAGCAGTTTGGAAAGACTGCAACTGGTGTGACTTCATCTGTGACATGAAAGGGAAGGTTACCAGTAGTCAAAACATGCACGGGCTGGCATTCAAGGGACTCTCAAAATCGGTACATGGATGTAGATGGAAACGTGCAAGGAACCCAAAGTTGTCAACAATTCAATTGCTCAGCAAAGGCGCAGAGAAATCACTAGTCAAAGAGCAGAGACTGGCCTAAATGGGCTGTGACACAGTGATGCCGTATTTGTAGCACCTTGGCCCAGGATCCTATTAGCACATATATAGTACTTGATCCTTGAGTTAAATTTTGAGCTTTTCAAATGGCTTCCATATACCAGCTTAACACTGTGCAGTGATCTGAAAAATCCACAACGCAACCACAGAAATGTCACACAGTGACTATTACATTGGAGATTAATATTGTCAAATTCTGCAGCTGAAAAAGAAAATTTTTTACCTTAGATTTACCTAGCTAATAAAAAAAAAAGAAAAAACAACACAAGTCACACACATTTTGTTTTTCTCAGTTGCCATAGTGATCTATAACTTTTAAACTTGCGGTGCTGGGATTGTTTTCCACTACTTGTTTGGGTGGTTCGTGTTTTTTGAAGCTTCTCCTAGGATTGTTAAGGTTGTAGAGTAAAGTTACTGAGAGCATAAAGTCCACAATGCTTCAATCTATATTTTTGGACAAATATCTTTCAGTTGTTGATCCAAGTTTGTCAGTGACAGAAGGTAGGGAAGATAAGCCAGGCCTCCATTATAAAACTTTTAATAAGTAATAAAACCTATTTTCTATTTTACTGAAAGCTGATTGAAGGGATTTGAGAGGAGGGAGAGAGATGATAGAAGGGACTAGTCCCAGGAAGGAGTCCTGCTGTGCTTTGGATTAGGTGAAGCTGCAATATAGAAGCCTTGCAAACAGAGAAATGGAGCAATCGTACTGGCACACCTCAAATATATTGTCAACATTTCCAACTCCATTTTGTGAACTAATGAACTCCATCTTGCCATGATTTGTTTAGGTTTTTGTTTTAATAATAGACTGCAGTAGAAATAGACCAAACTAAAGCTTAGAATTAAAAATCTTGCACATTCCTCACATTTCAGTAGTGCTCAAATCTAGACATCTAGCTCCAGTGTTTCAGATCAGGCATGTATCTCTGTGTCAAGAAGACACTGAGCATTCAAAGGAAGCCACACCTTATCACAAAGCCTTTAAGCAAAAAGATAAACGTTTCAGTATCAAGCAGCTGGCACAGACAATCCTATGCTGTTCAGAGACTACACAGCATGGCAACATGTGCGCATAGTAATCCATCCATCTTCAGTGCTTTCTGTCCACAAAGCTCACCAGAAATCTGGTTGCACACGGAGGCCAGTACTTTGTAGTAAGAGCTGAATTTGTGGCCTCGATACCATCCCTGCCGAAGCCATTCAGATTATAAGCAAGATTCTTTGCTTATGATAAGACTCAGTACAGGCATGAGCTACCTGGCAGGAAATATAAACCTGGCAGAGGTCCTTGATGAATAATCAACACCACAGGCAGGACCAGGTTGCCATGCCATGATGATAACAGACATTAAGAACCTAATAGTGAGAGGAAATGCCCAGATTTGATCTTCTGCTGTCATGGTTAAGAACATGATCTCAAGCCAGGTACCAAACTTATCAAGCTCATTTGATGATAAAAAGCATGAGAAAATTCAAATTTACAGTACCGTAAATGCTTCTGTTTCAAGTAGTATTCAAAAAAGCACAATAGCCAAATTTTATAAGCTCAGTTTTTCCTTTAATCAAAAGGAAAAATTATTTCTGTACAGAAAATAAAGAACTAAACAGGATCTGTGGGACGAAGGCAGAAAGCAAAGACCTTCAGCATAATTGTACCTATAGATACCACGCATTTCTGCCCTTCCACCATTCTATTCCAGCCTTGAAAGCTGAACCAGCAAGAAAACATCAAGGATCTGCCTGGAAGCTTGGCTATATTGTAAAACAAACTCCTATGAATCAAAAGACATCCTTTCTCACCGTTTAAAACCTCTCACTTTTCTATAAAGTATATGCTCTGAAAGAAGAGGGGGCAAGGGAAATCATGCTGAAAAACTGAGACCTGAGATCAAGGTGCTGTCAGCCTCCAGCAAGGCTGGGAACAATTACACTTGAAGGTGTGCAAGGCTGGACTCCCCTATACTGATCCAGAAACTCAAACTCAGACAAACAACTCAATCAAAAAGGTAAGTGGGCCAGAAAAAAATCAGAACAACTTAAAAAAAATCACCCAAAGTCATGTTTTTATGAGCAGCGCTACTTGCTCCCAGCGTCCATACGCTGTTCCACATCTTGGCCTCAAGAAATGTCAACAATAACTGCTGGTTATTGACATGACATTAGTTTGTCAGGCACCTGAGACATTGGGGGCCCGGTGGAAATGGGCTGCCAGCAGCCAACATAATTTTGAAGTAGTTTGCATCCAACCGTGTTTCAATTCATAAAACTTTCAAAACATTTGTTATAAAACAAAGAAAAAACACCCCTTGGGATAATACATCATAATCCTTCCTGCTTCTGACAGACCCTGCCTTCACTCTCCCCATTTTCTTTTTTTGGGGGGTTTCACACCTTGCTACTTCCAACACTAGCCTTCCCTTTCAAAATTATAAGCAGCTCTGAGCAATGCAATAAAGGCTTACCCCACAGAATCACAATACTGCCATAAAAATACAATAGTTGACAAGTCTCTTGATATTAGCTGTTGCTGGAATTAACATATTTCAGCTGCCATTATAAAAACTTAAAATAATGATACAAAAAGAGCTGCTACATCTATTAACTGGTGAAGACAAGCTGGAAAGCAGGATATGATTATACCCAAAAGGCCAAGACCAGAAGGCAAATAAAACCCCTTCAACATTTAAGCTATTTCTCATTATCTTTAATATTGAGGAGGAGTGCTTAATTTTTTTATTTTTTAAAGTGCTCAAGGTTAACAATACTGCAATTCCATCATAATCTGAAAATAAAGCTGAAACTTTCCTCAGCCACCGCTTTCAGGAGCTGAACCTTCCCCAAAAGTCAAGAACTGAAAGGAAAACCATAACCAGTCAGTATATCTTATTGCAAATACCAGCAATGCACCAAAAAGCCAGATCTTTTGCATGTTCTGCTGTACATCTCCAAGCTTTAGTACTGGACACTACCCAAAAATCCCAGATGTTTGGTTCCTGTACTCAAAACAGTGTAAATTTTTCAGGGAGATCAGCCATAACTGCTCCATGTTTTGATTTTTTTATTAGATTTTATTTCCTAGATATAGTGGCTGACAAAGCATAGAGAGTTTCCTGTAAGAAATGCTGATTTACTAGCAAATGGCTTACCGCAGTTCTCAACAGCATACCATAAAATTATTCAAGGAGCCTGTTTGCACGGTAAAGAACAAGAACCATTTATAACGTGAAATGTAATGCAGACAAACATTTTCTGTTCCTACAGTGTCAGGCTTCTATTCTAATAACTAAAGATGTATCAAACACATACTCAGAACAGAAAATGAAAAACAGGATAGTAAGTCTTCTAAGGATGGGAAAATAACGCTTAGTATTTAAACAGAGCAAAAAATCCTTAGAAGTATTAGAAAAATAGAAAAAAATTAACACAGTTCATGAATTTAGGCAGATGCTCCCAACCCTGTAAGGGAAGAAAGAGCTAGAGTCAAAAGTAAATCCAAGTGGAACAAAGTTAGAGCTGCAAAATACTATAGTTGCCCCAGAACAAAGGTTAAGGCCATGAACTTCAGCCTTGGGTGGCTATTTCCAGCACAAGGAGAGTCAACACCTAGGAAAGAGATCTCATTTTCCGAGACATTCTGGCATTTGCATCCAGGGCACATGTTCAAAAGCACAAGTGCAGTGTTTTTCCTCCATCAAGGGAAAGCAATGCTGAGTCACATTCAAGATGTCCTTCTTGATTCCTTGACTACCATTTTGGCTGTGCCTCCTCAGTGCCGTATTGGGTGATTTTGTGAACCTGTCTCTAGGGCTCTGCAAAGAAATCAGTCTGCCAGAAACACCTCATGCTTTGCTCCACTTAACTGTCCTGCTGTACCCCTATGCTTTAGTTGAGACTACATGGAACTTTATGCAAAGCTAGTGTCCGAAGGGCAAAGCATACCTCGCTCATGTTGCAATGATGGTAGGATTAACTGAGGAAAAGAGAGGGCAATCAAAACATAAATCATGAAAGGAGGACTTAATTACAAGCCACTGCAAATACGATTGTTGCACCCTGACTCGCTTGCACCAGGGTTATGTCTTAGAAGGGCACATAGAATGGCTTGCTGACAGTGCCTGATCTCCAAACTTCTCCCAAGTGCCAGGATTCAGAACACTCCTCATTTTTAGACAGTTCAATGTTTATTCCTCCTATTTTTGTTCCACCTTAGTGGTGTTTCTCCAGGGAAAATAAGAAAATGTGAAGAATACCTGAGAAATTCAGCTCCATATGCAAGTTCTGAGTCAGACTTAAAGGTTTGTTTAAACACCCCACTTTGGCTAAGGGTCCTTTGGCTGCAGTCATACAGTTCGAGTTGAACAAAATCCTTTATGCTAAAATCTGTTGGCATGCTAAACTATGAGACAGTGGAAAGAGGAGGAAAAGGAGAGGACAGGGAAGAGCTGGGAACTGAATGAAAAGACTAACTGACTGTCAAAAAAAAAAAAAACCACAGGAAATTGTGACACCTGGTTGTGCAATGATTGAGTCCCTGGGAAGAGACAAAAAAATAGTACCGAGAAAACTATTAAAAAGTGTTGGGTTTTTTCCCCAGAAAAATGTAAATAATGGAAAAGAACAAGCATGAAATTCTACCAACAGCACTAGTAAATTCATCATCAGCAAGTTGATGTAAAGACCAAAAGAGTAAGAGAGTACCATTTATGTATCCATCTACACAAGATACTTCTCAATTATTTTTTTTAAGCAGTTGATCATTTGATAGGGAAGGTAACTCCTCGAACACTCACACTTCAGACTTAGAGCCTAAAAGGCTCTTGGATAGCTGCCAGATTTAACATGCAAGATGAGTAAGTGATTGTAAACTACACATAGTAAAGAGGTGAGACTATGTCAACATGATGAGGAAATACCATAATAATATTCAAATATGTCAAAAATCTTATGAAGGCATGTTAAGACAACATAAAACATCATAAGCATAACAGCAGAAAACTGAATTCAGGAGAATCACAGGGGAAAAAGATCAGTCTTTTCCCTCTGTTCCAAATTTTTTCCTTAATGATAAAACAATATAGCAACAAGCCGATTTCAGCTTTCTGCCTTCTTTCAGACATAATGTAAAATTTGACAGCAATACAAATAACAGTGACATTTTCAGACACTCATGCCAAAATTTTGAAGTACTGGAGGCCTCGTTCATTAAACATTTATTTATATCTGCATTCCATGAGCTGCAGAAAAATTTAAAGAACTAGAACTCCATTGACAACCATTTCACCCAAATGCTGTCTGCATTCCTCCAATGCAGATGGCCAGCTGAAACGCTTGTGTTAAAAACTAAATCACAAGCTCCGTCATATTGTAAGCAGCGGCAAGACAGATTGCTCCACATGGCCTCCTCTTGAAGCATGTGAACTAACTACAGCAAACATCCCCTTTTGAGATCTTAAAGCATCTAGCCCAAGTTACAGACTAAAAGGACTTTGGCTTTTAAAAGTCTTGGAATCATAGAACGGCTTGGGCTGGAAGGGACCACCAAAGGCCATCCAGTCCAACCCCCCTGCGGTGAGCAGGGACACCCTCACCTCCATCAGGTTGCTCAGAGCCCCGTCCAGCCCGGCCTGGAATGTTCCCAGGGACGGGGCTTCTACCACCTCCCTGGGCAACCTGGGCCAGGGTTTCACCACCCTCATGGTAAAAACTTTCTTCCTTACATCTAGTCTAAATCTGCTCTCTTTTAGTTTAAAGCCATTTCCCCTAGTCCTATCGCTACAGGCCCTGCTAAAAAGCTCTTCCCCATCTTTCTTGTAGGCCCCCTTTTAAGTACTGGAATCCCAGCATAATTCAGAATACAAATGATGAAGCAGGTACAGAATAATTCCAGCTTTCAAATTTGGGGAATTGACTCTTCCCCCACCTCCTTATATGTTGCTTGTCTTACAAACAGAGAGAATTTCTTCACAGGGGGCAGTTTCCTCTAAGCATGGGAAACACCAGAAGACATAGTTGTTACCCTAAGAAAGATTTCTATAGGGACTCTAAATTATCTGAACTGAAATGCTAGAGCAGCTCTGCCTTTTGGTGGGCTAATGGAGCCAAGAAAAAAAGAAAAATAGCAAGTAAAATTCACTTGCTTTCTACTGAAGACCTACCATTCAACTCTGTCTCTGTTTTTTCATCACACTGTGCCAGGTAGGCAATGCATGAAGGTTTCAAAGCCTTTTGGGGTACAGCTTCACTGTGGACTTATAGCCCTTATGCTGACTTTCAGCTCGGAGCCCACCTGCCTCCTTCTTCCCCCAGCATCATTCTTGCTCTGGCAGCTCAGCCAGCAGTTTAGTTTATTAGTCTTTCAGATTCTTCTATTCCCATGTACTTTCCGTGCACGGCAAGATAATTACTCCCAGGGCAGGGATATATTTTCCCACCAATCATTTAGAGCCCTGTTTTCTCATCCTCTGTTTAAAGATTAATTAGCCCTATCTTTTAAAAATAAAAATTCTAAACTAGATAAAAGAGATCAGCTCGAAGTGGTTACAGCACTGTCTGGATTTCCACTGTACATGCAGACAGTGGCTACCTTCATGCTAAGGGCAAATTGCAAGCTCAATTCTCTGAGCAAGGATTGATATCGTTACATGGCAAGCTACCAGCCGACGCTTGTGATCGGCATTCAGGATTGTTGTGCTTTCATATGAGTTACATTGCACAGGAGGCTCATCTGCACAGACCAGAGCCTGAGGCTGCAAGCCTGAAAAAGCAAGCAAGTCTCCAGCAGCCTGACTGCATGGCCCAAAGAAACGTATCAAAAAGCTGATCTATGGATATGCTGTTGTGATTCACCATGTTGGTACAGTACAAATCAAGCAAAACAACAGAGATCACACCGACTACTATTATCAGGGCACAACACTAGGAATACATGGCATGCCTTTTCCTTACCTGCCTCAATACATCCACGCTAGTTTTCATCACACAAATTTAAGTATCAGCTAGATCAGAGAGCAAAATACATGTTAGTTACTACTAGCCTGTCCTACTGCCCACACCTAAAGCAGGTATTAGGGGCAAGCAAACTAAGTGCTGGGAACTCCATCATAGTGTTTATATACACATACCAAGTTTGGTTTCCAATGCAGAAGAGTTTCTGCAAAAGTATAGACTACATACTCCATTTTGATATATGATTTTCATTCACAAGCAGTGCACACAACCACATAAACAAAAGACATGGGAAATCTGGGGCCTAATTCAAGTTTAGAGAAACTGTACTCCGTAATAGCAAAACTGATTGTGCTCTATTTATATCTACTTGATGCTGCACTGTGATTTGGAAAGGATTGCTCTTGCTACCCACATAAAACAGATGAGAAAAGAAACAACTATCTTAAAGGCAGGAATGAGGTTAGATTGTTTATACTATAACAGCTTGCTTTTTTATGATATTTGTTTGCATGGCTACTGTGAATTTTTTTGATGTTTTATTACCTTGTCTCTTTTAACATCTCAGAATAATAGTACCAAGTTCTTTTTCCTCATATTCGTTATTTATTGGCAGTTTTGTAATAAATTTTCACAAGTTAATGAGAAAGTTGCTTGTTTGGGGCATTTAGGGGAGGAATACGTCCTACAAAAGTGATATTAATGTTCCTTACATAAAGGATTCTTCAAAGTTAAGCCTGTACAGGAAGAAGGTAACATATTTCATATCACCTTCATACTTCTCAAGCCAAAAACACTGAGACACAAACACAAAACAAAGAAACTTCTCCAAACTTTACAGCCTTAAAAAAAATATTTTTTTCTTTTAATAGAATTTACCATTATTTGATTTACAAAAACAGAGCACAGGAATAATGTTCTCTGCAAGCAGCTCCATAAATATCGCGAAATGACTAACAACAGACACACGGCAATGGAATCTCGTTGCTTTTATAGTCTAGGATTTGTCACTGTGAATCAGAAGGTATTGTGAAAGGGTAGTAAAGTTCAGTGAGTGATTGTGACAGCCTGGAGCTTAGCAAGGTAAGCAATCCCTTTGCATTTCAGGAGTGGGCATCTTATCATAATGGGGGGTGGGGTGGAAATCAGACGAGATTGACTTCAAGATGTTTCTCTTAATGAAAGTTTTCATGTCAACAGTCATTTCAATGCTAATGTCAACATTTTTTTTGGAAGTAGTACCCTGTAACATTCATTAGGGATGTCACAAGCATCCCACAACATATGGTGTCTCAAATTCAATTACTTTTCTATTCACACCATGACCTTGAATAGGTTTTTTTAAAAGAAAGAATGAACACAGAAACAAAGCCCCTTTTGCTTATTTTATGGTGTAGTGGCATACTACTGAAATTCAGAACTATGTCAAATTGGCTTTTTGTCTGTTTTGCTTTCTGTTTTTTCCAAATTTAAAAAAGTTATGGAAGCTTATTTAAAAAAATAGTGGTGGCAACATCTACTTCCTAAGTCTATTTGCACATTAAATGCACCGTGTACATAGCAAAGGGCATTTTGAAATACTTTAACAGCCATTAGCTGGATTTGGTTTAAAGAATCTCTATTCAGAAGGCTAACATGGAAGTTCTCTATATCCCACATAGCCTGAAGCTCAAATTCCTCTCGAGATGTTGTGATAAACCTCATCACCCAGACGTACAAGAGGCTCACATTGAGCAGGTTTTCCTCGCTGCAGCTGCCTGCCTTGTATCATTTCTGAACATCAGTCTTTCCAGTTCAATCCATGCAAAAAAGGACAGAAAAATTTAGAAGAGTCTGTTTCTATGGATATTATTTAGGCCCTACACCTGGCTAATTCAGGAGACAAAAGAAACCCTTTCCTCTGCATTTTACCTTTCAAAAGCACTGACTTCACACAAGGATTATTTGGCAATACTTGTTTGTCAGATAGAGCCTTTTCTTCTGTGAACAGCTTCCCCTACATGATTTTAACAAAAGCTCCAAGGGTATTTTGCTTATGTGAAGATCTAAAAAATATGACCCATTCTATGTCAAATATGTTATGCCTCCAGAAAGTAAGTTCTTTACAAATATAAATGATATTTTATTGGAACTTCTCCACTTGCCACAAGAATAGCGATACCGCTGTGCTGCTACACAAATACATGTAGAAATAATACTGGCTCCAGAAAGCTTACAATTACTTGCCATCTTTTTGCAAGTTCTTCCTACAATGGATTATATTGTTACAATATAAACACCCATGCCTTTAATGGTACAATTAAATCTGGAGCAATTAGTGTAGATAGTTACCATAGTTCTGCACTGAAATATCCCCAATCATTCTTGCATTTTAATGCATTAAAATATGTAATTATGTTTAGCATATGTCCATTTATTACGCACAGTCACTGGAAATCAAGTTCACTCAATATATTTTCTAATTGATATTTAGAAACACTGGCAGACAAAATAAGCGCTAGAGCTATATTAACACACAGATAAATACACTAACGTAAACCTCTGTTACCCTTTTTAATGGTAAGAACATCAACTCAATTCAAGACATTAACTCACAAAAATATTCATAATTTTCCTCTTAAAAGCAATCTACAAGCTATAGAAAGATCAAATTTTATTAATATTTAGGAAAAGAAATACTGATAAAAAAATCCTGGGGAAAAAAAGAACCCAGGGTATATACCATGCAAAAAAAATGAACTGAAAGGGCTGACTTGTCTCAATAGCCATCAGTATTATTCATGGGAATACAGCTCAAAAAGAGAAGCCATCTTTTAAAATATTCCTCAGTTGGAGTGTTATTATTTATAATGTGAACTGAGCAGAACGAGAAGCTGACAGCACTCCAATAGGAAATATGGTCCTTCAAGAGAAGAAGCAATCAGCTTTCTGAGACTTCTCCACAGCCTAGGGCTTGTGAGATGTTTGTTCCACCAGAGGCTGTACTTGCAATCTGCGACAAATCAGTGCCCCCTCTAAAGTCTCTGTTCACACCTAAAAAAAATGTGATAAAACCTTAGCACAATAGGGAAGGGCTGATGTAAGAACTACCACATAAACAATTCGGATACTGCAGTAATGGAGGCCCTCATAAAGTTTTGGATTCACAGCACAGACACCGCCAGAACAGCGCCAGAACAGCGCAGTATTTCCCATCACTTTTTTTTTTTTAACAATACCTCCAGAGACAGAGAGAAACCTAATCCCCATCCAGTGCCAGGAGGAATTGTTAGATCTGCCTGACCAGCAAGAATTGAGCTATCACACTACAGCCAGCAATGTTTAGACAACAATATTTGGGCATTTAGATAATTATGTTAATTTTCCAGATCTTTGAAAATTACATACCACCCTTTCTAGATGAGATAACCAAGGCAGACTTCAGTGGCTAGTACAGGGCTACTCAAAAAAGTAACTTCACCCAAATGCCAAGTTCTGTGCCCAGGCTGCACCTTCAAATAGTTGTTTTCCATTTCACTGCTTGTATATTTTTCTCTGCATCTTCTTACTCCCCAGAGTGAGCATAAAGACAAGAACACTGCAAAGCTTGCTGAGCAAGATCAGATAACGTGGGGAAAAAAAAAAAAAATCAAAGCATACCAAAGTCTGTTTCATCAAAGCTCAGAACAGGCTTTTGTAAAATCCACAAACAGCAAGATACACAAAATATTATAAGAAAACGAAAACGTTACTTCAAAAGCAAAAATGTAAGCTTAAGGATAAAAAAACCCAGCATAGTAAAATTAAACAAATGTAAACCAAAACCAGTAGTAACTATTCTTGTGTCACTTTGTTCACAGAATAACTTGAGTAAGATGGTAACAAACGCTTCTATTAACATTGAATACTGTCCTTTCAGGATGCTGCTTAATACTGGCAAAATATGGGGAGGACAGAAGAACTCACAGTGTCTGACACCAAATAAATAAAGTAAACAAACTCGGTGCTTAATGAGAAGACCAGTGTAAGTGATATGATCCAGCTTAATTAGCAATACTTTTAAGAAATATTCATGTCTACGCAATTTTTAGAGGTGGGGGACACTTTCCTGAGGGGAACCGACATACAAAAATGTGTACACAGGAGTGTGCTATGTTTTGTGAAACAAAGAAATCTCTTCTTCAGACGCCTGTATCATCTTTCACTGTGCTGAAGAGCCGTTGCCAAGAGACAAATGTTGCCAATTTTTTTCATGTGTTTGAAGGCCCAAGTTCAGCAATGATCGATTTTTGATGGGTGACTTCACAGAGACCACACAATATGCAAGTGCAATAACATACAAATTACAGAACAATACTTACTGAGAAACAAAAAGTATGCAGTACCGTAAGTATGAAGTACCATATTCATTAAAATGCCTCACTGTGAACAACTACTTAATTAATGTTCTACAGCATGTGCATGATTTTGTCCTAAAACTGAGCTATCCGACTGTATATAGTAGCACCCCCCAAATCCCTAAGCATTATTTTTATTTTGTTATTTATTGCATCCTTTACCTAGACAAGACTGAGAAGGCCTTCTCTCATGAACTGTCATAATTGCTTTTGTTTTTAGTTTCTGTCAGCAGCTGTGCAATGACTATTGCCATTCAAGGCTGAAACTCACGTCCTAGCATTTTGCTTCCCCTTCTTATAGCAGTAGATGAAGTACTTTTCTTTCTCCCACATGCACTTCAGCACCCCAGAAATATCTGCATTTGATCCCACTGGGAAAAATCCTCTCTAACTGGTAAACCATTTTGTGCTTCTCAAGAAGAGAAGGCTATACAGCAATGCAATATGTAGGGGCTGAGAGAGAACGCTCGCAGCCCGCCTGGGTACGGTCACAGGAAAAACTGGCACTAAGACCCCAGACACCACGCACAAACATACTGTGTACCTACAAATGCATGAAAAACACCAACAAGCTAAGAAGTAATGCCTCTCATCACATACACCGCTGTCACTCTTGTTAACAAATGAAAAATAACCGAGGACCTCATCACTGGCACTGACGTACGCTATATCACAGAAACCTTACCAGCTGATACCCCGGGCATTGCCCTGCCCCGTCACTTCCCTCACCTACCTGATACATTCACAGACCTGGAAAAGGACGCAGAAGCACTGCACTCATCTTCCTTACTAATATCAAACGCAAGAGAGATGACTTAGGGAAGACCTTCAATCAATTTCATTTGTTTGAAACTTGAAACTAGAGCCAAAGACAGCACATCACTTAAATTCATTTATAAAGTATCATGGATGGACAGATTCACGAAGGAGCTTGCTGAGTCTAGGAGGAAAATATAAAAACTGTGTTGAGCTAGGACTACCCACAGCGTTCACAGTGACTGGGTTACAGACAAGAAGGCCTCAAACCTGATGTTGCTTTCTTCCCTCCGATTTTCAATGGCTAACTGTGGTCTCATCCCTTTAAGACAGTCAAATCCTGGGCCTGGCCTTTCTTTCAGAAGAGGCCAAAAAGCAAAGACATCATAACCTAATCATTACCCTCCATAGAGCACTCTCCAGTTCCCACCAAAAGCATACAGCAGCAATCCTGATTTGACCACAGAGTCTCATGAATCCCAATTCCAAAACTACTGAAAGAAGCAATGTTACCTGCAGGGACCTGCACCTGATGAATCAGCATTGTATCCTCAACTCCGTATTGCCTGGACACAAAGCCGGATCTATTCAGTTTTCTGAAACTTTGTCATGCAAAGCAGATGAGCAGACGTTCAAGTCCTAGAGGCAGAAATGAAAAATGACTAGAGATTAGGCAGAAACACAGTCTGAGTTGAAGTTGCATCACCCACACTTAAGAACCTTTTCTCTCAACCTTCACTGGGTCAGCCAAAACTTATTTCAAGAAACTTTCCCGGATGGCAAACCCACCCCAGGCACCTACAAACTTTGCAGACTGCACGTGAAGACTTAGAGGCTTGGTGCAACAGAATGTTCCCAGATAAACCCACACACTATGTCTATATTACAGTACATAAGCCAACAACAGCCCGGTTTTTAAAACAAACAGCAGAGTCAGATCAGTGTTGTGTCCTCACTTAAAATCCCTTGAGCCAGCATATTTGAAGTTCAGCAAGGTACTGTAAGCAGAGTTACATTTATTCATTTCTTTAATACAAAGTTTTCCTCTCCTTGTATATTCCAATTTGTTTCTTAATTCCATCAAACTAAAGCAAGTTCCTTTCCACAATTTTGCATACCATTCTAAAGTACAAGATGACCATGTTTGTAAAAAGCTCATTAAATTATTACCTTATGCTTTACAGTATTATGCAAGTTAAAACTGACTACAGATTTCTCTTAAATCTATGAGATTTTTATTGTATCCACCTGTGTGCTCATCTGCTAAGGAACCACTGTTAATAAAGCGATACCAATTCTTCTCTCCCCTACTGTTCAAAACATTGTAACTTTTATTTTTATATATATATTTTTATACACACACAGAAAGTGCCATACATGTGACAGTCACTGATTATTCTATAATGGTTAGGGGGATTCATATATCACAACTCTGGCATACAGATGCTATCATCTTCATCTCATGTTTTCAGAGCCCTCAGGATTTTCATTTTTTAGGTTGATATCATCATTTCTCATGTTGTCAGTTCCAAAAATGTGTATTGACAAGACTGTCAAGAAGTTGCCTTTTGTGCATTTATTTTCTCTCCCTCAGTTAATTCAAAGCTTTTCAAATTATGAGAAAAGACAATTTATCCTTTAAGGTGTAAATAAACTCAATGGAGACAATGCATTTCAATCTATTTCTGTTGCTGTTCCTTTCCACTGAAGCTTTATTTTTATATGGCCCATCGGCATTGAACTAATATCCAGCTTTTTGGTCCAGGACTTAGGAAGATGAGAACTCAATGAATGATTTTATTAGATAACTTTCTATGCAGTTCCATGCTATAGGAAAATTATATTCATGTATTATAAATACTGTAACTTAGCACTCTTAGGTTACTACTCCCCATCATAGATAACACCATAATGGAAAATACTATAGGTGAATTTCTCTAGAAAGAAATATGCATTCCTCCTTCCTTTCAACAGTCAATAAACAGAAATGTATGTGATATTTCCTCAGAACAACCCTTTAGATTAAGAATCACTGCAATATATAACCAGAGTCTAAATATCAGATTTACCAGAGCTGAAAAACACGTCAGTAGGATACTCAGGTAGCAGAAGGAGGTGCTAGTGTAAGATGATCAGTTGAGAAGGAGGCAGGCTAGTCCTCAAGAATAACAGCAATAATTCAATAACAGAATTGCTTTTTAGTTGAAACCGAACTGGTCATGACAACCACAAAGCGCTCATAATTCATTAATAATCTCAATGTCTAATCAAGTTGATTATTTAGCAGTAGTAAAAATCTCACTCAGGATGAGCCTTCACATGTAATCAACTCTTCCCATTTTCCTTTCATTTATCTACAAAGGGGCAAGGTATAACTTCTTCAGACATGAAGAATTTCCATGGAATAGGCTTTTGATCCGAGAATAAAAACCTACTAAAGAAAGGTTTCTTGAAATTTGATTTTTATTTTCAGTGACCACCTGAAAAAATGCCAGCTCTAGAGAACATTTACTACTTCCTGGTGACTCCAAGAGTCACCATTGTTCTCTGTTAAAAGGAAAATCTGTAGAGTTACTGTGGCTCATTTCTGACCATTTACGAACCAACCACTGCCAGCTTATATACATATGCAAGGCAGATTCTACCACAGATGGCTATGTTTGTAATAAACAGCTGCTGGTATTTATGAAGAAACTTCCAATCCATCATACCCCTGTGGTGACAATGGTTTATTGTTGTTCTTTTCAGAAGAAATGACAGCGGACACCTTCTTGTGAGTTCCTTTACACTAAATGCATAAAATTCAATGGGAACGATTTTGTTTACACACTGCCCAAGCCCAACATTGAAATGTCATCTCTGGAACACCCCTAAAGGCCTTATTTTTCAGCTTGAAAAAAAAACGTGTTTCATGGTAGCACTACCTGAAAAAGGACTTTGGGTTGACTGTATTACCATAAATAACCTAGCCAGCTTAAGCTAAACAGGATGTAGAAAGAGCTAAAATGGCTAGAGCTCCCCCAAAATATAGCAAGCATGCATTCTGATCAAAAGACGTTGAACACATTGCTTAAAACCAAAAATTCTTTCTTCAACAACAACAAAAAAGCCATCCCAAAGGCCTCCATCTCGTGCCAGCTGTGACATACACGGGAGCACACTGTGGATTGCATTAAGGTAAAGTAGCAGCAGTTGATCCCATTATGGAAGGGAAGAGGGTCGAGGCTGGGCAGTTTGCTAGGATCAACATCTGCCTGAATGTCGTTTTTGATTAAAAAAATCCCTGTAGTCTAAGCTAACCCCAATGTATCTTTAAAAAAGTAAGTTAAAGTTACAGCTGTTGATGTCTAAATCTCTCGTTTCTTGATGACATTATGTACATCTATGAGAAGGATTTCTATACTCTCAGTGCAGAGGAAAACTGATGTTTCAATTAAGGCTTTTAAATCTTATGTCTCTGGAAAAGTTCAAATCTCCGCCGCTGATATCTTTTCCTTTACATACTCTGAAAGCATGATCAGTCTGACCTTCAATCTTCTTTGCTTTCTGCACTTACCTCCTTTTCCTCCTTGTGATTTTGTGTATATTCCCTTTCAGACCAGTTCATGTCCTCAATTTCCTCCCATAGATTTGATGCCCATAACCTTTTCAGTTTTAAGGTTTGAGCCCCATGGGATACAACCTTGACTCCCCAACAAAAAATCTGGAGGACCAAGAATAGCATTCCTCAATTTATTTCAAGGTAAACATTTACTCAGTTTTGTTTGGTTTTAAAGAGTGGGTCATATAATTTCTCTGAGAAGCAGTCTATCAATTAATTTCATATTACTGAACTACAATCACTCTTTCATTTTAGGAACAAATACAACCACCACAAAAGCATAAAAGGCACTTAAGGAGTAAATGGGGAAGAGGAGGAAATCACTATAAAGAATTATTTATATTACCTCTTTTAAGCACACAAACATGCCGTGGGACACATGTTTTCCACTTGCTTTTCTAAAGGAGAGTTAAGTTCTTGGGCATTAAGCAGAGCAGCTGTGTTGCCTTAATTCAGCAGCTACACAATTCCTGTCACAGACTTATTTTCATGAATGCTAAAAACGAGTGATTTAATCTAGCTATTTTTGGTTTTTCAGTAAGTAAGTAAGAAAACCAAACATTTCAGATGCTACATTCCTACTCACCAAGCAGATCAGCTGAGTACAGATGGCATGCTTAGCCATTTCACCTGTAGGGTATTTTACAAATTGTAGGAATATTTTTATTATAGGAAAGGTAACAGGGAATGTAGCATCCTACCAAATCAATTCTAATAGTGTTTACATTAGCAAAAATTAATGATTAAAGTATTAATACCAAAACAACATAGGTTATAAGTAAGGCACGAGGACTGGATATTAATTTTCACATTCTGAATGCTATGTCTCTTGTGACTAAGGGATCTAAAGCATGCCATAACTTCAATGTATTTTTTTATTAGTACAATAAGTCTATCTGACTCTACGATATACTGAAGCTATGCTTGAGATACCAGTAAGTATACAGGGTAATACTCTAACACAATTAATACTGCAGCCAACATTTGTTGGTCGCTGAAGGGTTTAGTAAATACTGCTGTAAAGTGAATCAAAAGGTGTTGTAGCAAAACTGACACCTTAAAAGCATATTTTGAACGTGCTAAGTATTGCTAAAAATGATTACTGGAGAAAATAAAACACAGTTTGCAAGGATCTAGTTCTTCTCTTCAAAAGGGAAGATGATGAAAGAGAAGAGTTTAGGGTGTCTATGCACCCTTTTAGAATCACTCTTTAAGAAGTAAAATAATGAAGTGTCCTAAGAGGTAAGCCAGCAGATGAACCATAAATATCATGACCAATGTACTGCTAGCTAAAAAACCTTATTTATCCCACCTATCCCCTCTTTCAAAACATAACATGGCAAGCACTTTTCAGAAAAAACACCCATGCTAGAGAAACACAAACCTTCCTGTTCAATCTCAAAGCCCTGAGAAATTTAAGCATAGGATCTCATAACCTGCTCACCTTTCAATCTCCAGTTAAAATCCTCCACTATATGGCATTAAAACACTTAACATGCAGAGTCTATACATATAAATCTCCTTAACTTTAGGGTAATTAACCATAATCTAAAATATAATGAATCGTTGTTCATGCAGAACTCAAGGTACCATGCCAGTGGGAAGCTTAAATTGCCATTCAAATATCAAGGGTATGTGCGCTGCATTTCTCTTTCATTTTGGATTTAACAGTAATTGAAAGATTTTTCTAGCTTTCCCTAAAGTAGGAGCTGCTTCAGCGATTATGAACAGTAAAAATCATACTTCTTTATAAATCTTCATCAGCATTGACCAGATCTCAATTTTACTGAAGTCCTCATTCAGCTAAACAGAAAAAAGTTTAAAACATAGGCTGTAAATATGTTTAACCAAAATGTATAATCACAGACCTTTATTTCAAGGACAATGGCAAAGTCAGATTCACAGAAGATTCACTCAGTTATTTGGAATACTGGAGGCATGGTGGCTATCGCTAGTTTACCAAGAACCCAACTCTGATTAACCTAAAGGCTACTCCCAAACCCTGGTGTTAACGCTCATCTACTGCCAACCCAAGGCTTTAAAAAAAAAAAAAAAAAAAAAAAAAAAAAGTCTGATGGATCCTGGATGTGGGTGGGCTTAGGTTACACAAAGGCTGCATTTTCATTTGCCGGAATTCCAGATGAGTATCATTCACTCCAAATGCATCTGGAAACTCAAAACAAGAACAGAAAAAAAAAAATCTGCAAATAGAAGAATTGGATGGCTGCTGAATTACAAGCATAAATGAAGGACAGTGAAGAGAAAGACAGAAAAGCAGACATTCCCAAAACCCTAAATCTTGTTTTCACTTAGAGTATCAACTATGGCTGTCTCTGCCTGAACCACTAAACTACCAAAAAAGTTTTTGTTCATAGCATAGCAAAGACCTTCAAATAAGATCATTCAAGTATTTGAGCGCTGAAGGACTGGACTTCCAGGCACAAGTTACTTTCAAGTCACTGTTCAGCTTGTCATCTAATTCAGTATTCAGAAGGGCACTATCGCTTCTTATTTGCGCTCAGCAATGATAGCTTTTCAAGTTTAGTATCCACATTCACTGCTCAGTTTAAAGCCATGGCAAACAATCCTAAAGCAAGTAACAGACGTTAAAAGTTACGTCTTCACCACAGCTAACAGCTTGTTTTCGGGTTGGTGGTGTTTTCATTTGTTGTTTACTCTTTTATGAAAAAAATCATATAGGTTTGAATGAAACTACTTTGTATTTGTGGTAGAGAAACCTTTTATTATTCCCTTTCAATTAAAAAGAAAACCAGCAGGATTGTAAAGTAAGAGGAAAGCTGGGGAATTCCTATAGAGCAAGAAGTAAGTTCACAAACATAGCCTTGTTCATTGTTCCCTCCCTGTAGGTACGTGATGGTGGTGGTGTTTGTAATTATACATCTACCGGCAGCAGCACAAAACATTTAATTACATTTCTGACACATTTATTTCCATACCCTCTGCTTCCCCAAGTGCTAGATATAATCACCCTGCTGGACTCCAACATGCTAATAAATCACTTGCTCAACATGGTTTATCACTTCATTTATATTAGCCAGAAAACCCACAGTAAAGCTGTAAGTACCAAGCTACCCCCTGCCCCAGCAGCTACTTTATGTCCTTCTGCATACAGCCAGGCACGCACCTGGATGACGTTAGAACATCAGGCATCCTGCTGCAAACACAGTGCTACCTAGAGCTTCCTTAGTGCTCTCTCTCTCAGATTAGAGCTGAGCACCTCTTACTCGCCCCAGCATAACATATCAGATTTCTTTCATGAGCATATAAACTTTTTTAAGGGCTCGGAGTCTATGCAATACCAAGAACTCACAGTCCTCATGTCTTTGAATTAAAATAGGGGAGGTCACCCCCTCAAAGTTTCCACTGAAGATAAAAATCTTTAGTTTGTTGTAACTAAAATGTAAATGTTTATCAGTTACTAAAAGGAGAATGTAAGGGGAAAAAATACACAGCAGTTCTTTCAAATACTTAAAACTCTAGGAAAAAAATCCCTACTTTCACATAATGTTTACATCAGTAATGACCTAAAAGAGAAGGTGGCTGTTGTTTTGGGATCTGTCTAAACAATGTCTACTGTGTAAACAATAAGTATAAATATTTTTCCTACACTGCAGTCAAAACTGATATTATTTGGTGACAGCTTTAACAATTCTGAATTTTGTAAGAGCCATTAGTAGCCATAATTATGTTCAGTATGGCAGGGGCTTAAAAGAAACCTCTTTTACTGAAAACATCAAGCTATGCCCTTGAATTAACATGCCCCATGCACGTCATCACTCCACTCCTAACATCATGGTATTTGACCATATTTATAGATAAAGAACATATGAGTCACTGAGCAAGAGTTCTCAGAAATTTAAATTTCACATGGGGCATCACTTTACATCACACTGATTTTATAGAACTCATACCGGCCAGCGAGATCAAACCCAAGACATCCTAAATGGAAAATACATGTATCTAGTATTCAGAAGAAGTCATTGTAGGAGATACACTGTGATTCATACTGTTCAATATTACTTAATTAGCTGCTTCAGAAGGGAATTCTTCACAGTAAGAAACAGCTACTTATCAAGAATGAAAAACTTCTGGTCCCTAAACAAAAAGGGAAACAAACTCTTCAATTTCACAGACACATCTAGGCACTACCAGACACCACCACAATAAATTTTACTTTTGAACCCTGCTTCATTTCAGCAGTTGTAATCCTGTTTCACTTGGCAATCGTAGATGGGTCGTACGGGGTTCTTAACGCCAACATACTGGTGAATTAAGTCTCACTCTTCAGCATCCTTAAGATAATATTCTTTACTAAGAGGAGATTTGATATTGCTTTAGCATTTACAAGATGTACACGAATATATCAATGCATTTCATTAACTAAATGGAAAGCCCCATGCAGTAACTATGGCACTTGACTATATCAAGTTTTCTCTGATTTGCTGCAAGGCAATAATGGCTTAGTACGTATTAATCTGACATTCAGCTCTTCCAAAAGCTAATAAAGTACCTTTTGTACTAACTTTTGTACCGTCTTTGTTATACATAGTTATTTATACAGATGTGATAATACCTAGAACGACAGGAGAACGGAAGAATGAAAACAAAGGTGTCCTAAGCTTCTTTCGGCAGTACAAAACCAGCCTTCATGCAGTGTGTGACACTAGAGCCCCTGGTGTACCTTAAATGAACGGAGAACACCAAGCAGCGCAACACAGTAGTCTGCACAAATCACCATACCAAGGTGGATGGTGTACTGTACCTGCATCTGTCTCAATAGTGCCACATTAGACTCTCCATACAGAAATATACAGCGTGTCTCAAACTGAACAAACAGATGTTTTCTACAACATTTTTGTTTTTAAATATGCTTTTTTTAAATATGATAATTTTCTAGAAAATAAATCTTGCAAACCGGTAAGTGTTATGGTTTGCTAGGATTTTTGATAGCCATCTGGCTTAAAAACAATTGCACTGATACAGAAAATTGATTGCCAAACTATTGTCTGTAGTCATCATTTAAGAAACATATGCTTATACATTTCCAGCCTCATTTTCAGTTCATCCTAAACTGGAGGTTACACTTAGCACATACTGGGGGGAGGAGAAGAGAGACATGATCTGCAAGAAAAACCCACAAACACCGCATGAATTTGATAGCACTGGAGCAATGTATTCAAATGAACTACTGCACTGCTATGATCCAAACAGGTCCCACAAAGACACATAGCTGCATTCATACTTGATAAGTTATCTGCAGCATTTCTAAATCAGTGTGCTTAGTGGTGTTTACAAGCAAAACCAGGTACAAGAAGACAATGAACTTATATAAATCTGCATACTTTAATGAGGCAATTAATTTATAAAGTAGTTTATACTACAAGGGAAGTAAAAATATATTGATGCAAAGGGGAATTAAAATATTTAGGAATAATTCAAAGTCTAGTTTTCTATTGTATGCAATAAGAATTTTCAGAGGTGGTGTTTTACAAAGAACATACAGACTAGATTTCAAGTCACTATATGTAAGCATTGATTTCACAGTTCAAGAAACTTAAGTTTTCTTACCACAGCAAAAGAGCTTTGAGGAAGGAGGAACTGACCATGCTCCAGTGTCAGTCATCAAGGTATCCTTTTAGAGCTCTTTATAGCCCTTACGTGTGGAGCACCTTTAGCTTCTTTTTTTTCTTCTCCTTTTTTTATCACTTAATTCTTTTCCAGTCTGCTCCTGTATGCAAGTATGACTGTAGCTACAGGACAGACCTGGCCCATTTCAGCTCCTCTGATTTCAAGTTAATGATTTTGGAAGCACCTTGACCTGCATAAGCCAACACTGAAGTTAAAAGCAGCTTTTAACTTGGATCACAGCCTTTTTCTAGATACCTTTTTCCAGATAAACAGACAAGGAAGGCTGAGCAATGTGACCTAAATAACATATAAGACCTGTAAGGAATCCCCAATGATAGAATCTTTTAGATCAACAAATGCTAGGAAAAGGCAAAAAAAAGTCTATTAAGTCCTAATCTATTATATCTTTCAGAGTGTCATTACATTACCTTCAGCAAATACTAAAGATGCTTCAAGTGCTGTTTCAGGGGCATTTTAGTGCTTCTTGGCACTGTGGTATCAGTGCTGAAACAAACTGAAGTGACAGCATATTTTAACTATTACGTGATTCTTCCCTGACCCCTCTCCCTGCTAACCAAAGACCACTAGCAAACTAGACTACATCTAGAACATACTGGGGGAGGATGGAGCGGGTGTAAGAAAAATAGATAAAAAGAAAAACCAAGAGACTTCTCAATGTCAAAACTTCTGAAGAATCTCCCATTTTGCAAGTTTCTCAATACTGCTCAGAAGTTGTACAAGAAGCCCACTGCATCAAGTACTTGGGTTTGTTACACTGGGGAACGTCCATCTTTTCGATGGAGAGAACGCCATACAGTCGTATCACAGCAGGGTCATGAGATTTTATTAGTATCTGTCATGTGCTCTGAGCTTCTCAAATCAAAGACTTGATGTAAGTACCAAGTCACTTACAGGCAAAAAGTCACCTGTTTTTTCTAGACTTTACTACAAGAAGTCACAACCTTTTGTAGCATTTCAAAGCAGTGCCTAAGACAGAGCCACATCTTTTCCAGCAAAAATTTAGTCCTTGCTGTGCAGTTAAAGGTCTTTCCCTGCAATTACAAATACTTTTTTGCAATTTAAATAGCTTTGTATTTAAGCTTTCTTTCCATGGGTTCATTCACCTACAGCATATGCCTAGTAATAGAAGGACAACAGAGAAGTATGTGGTGAACATGTTTAGGTTACAGGCTAGCAAGCTTACTTTGCCCCTATATTCACCCCATTTTATGCATATCACTGGATGCACAGCTGAAGAATAGAAAGGCATGAGGAGCTACAGCAGGGCAGGAAAAATGTTACAGTTATAGGCGCAGAAAGTTCTACAACATTATTAGACTCTAGTTGCCTTCCTACCCCACCACTCCTCCCAAGGAGCTTCTAAACACTTGAAAGCATGATCTTGTCTAAAATATTAAATGCTAGAACAGCTGTTTCTTCTACTATAGGTTAGAATCACAGCAGTAAGATTAGTGCCCTCTTTGAAAGCCCTTGTAGTATTTAAGAGCTAGATGGAGAGTTTCAGGAAATGATTGCAGATTTCAGTGTGTACTCTGAATGTGTGTTGAAAAATGAATAGTGTTATTTTCTCCATTTTTTGCTTTGTGGTTTCATTTATTTTATGTAATTATATTTAAAACACACATAATGGGAACTTTATAAAACTCCCTGCGCACAAAACGTATCAGGTATACATAGTTCGCTATGACCATGCATAAGGCCTCTAGAGTTCATAGAAAGACACATTAATTTTATCCCTTTATTCCCTATAATTTTCTCCCACCCCCCCCAAGGGCACACACGTACATTTTCATGGCAGAGATTTTGTCAGATACTTCCGCGTTACCAGCAGCAGCACTGAAGGTGCCTTCATCCTACAGTATAGAAACAGTAGATAAATCTTGTACAATCTGCAAGTGGCATAATTGAAGAGAGACAGGGGAAGAGAAAATTTAGAAGTGGCAGCTGAAAATGCGTATGTGCTTATAAGGAAAATGAGCACTGCTAGACAGAGAAGCAGTATCGGTGTGGTGACTAGAGGCTCTAAATACCAGTCTGGAAGCACACTGGCCTATGGGAGATATGACCTATGAGAGAGAGTAGCACTCCAGGCAAGACTTGAACACAAGGCTTTGAATTGTCCTAAAAATAGTTAATTCCAAAAAAAGAAGAAAAAACCAACCCATCTCAAGCTCCCCAAAACACCCAGCTTCAATTCTGCAAGCCCATTTCCAAACCTTCCCCCAAAAAGCTTCATCTTTTCAACGTGGGCCTCGCGTTCACCCTGTCTTACTCCTTACGGCCTCTTTCTCTCCCAAAACCCAGATCGTTTACCCTTCCATGATCCACAAGGCTGGGTCATGTCTCCATTTCCTCAGTCTTCTAATACCCTATCCTTATTTCATAATCTTCCTTGGAAAATCAGATCCCAGGACTGTTTCTGGGTGTTGCAGAGCATGCAGTCAGCTAATCCACTCACTCGCAACCTTCCTACACACACTGCAGATCATCCGAAACACAGTGATCAAGGCTTGATAAAATACAATTTATCAAGATGATTAGTGCTATGTTTATTACATCCATTATGGTGTTGCAGAAAACAATTTGTTTACAGTTTGCTTTAAAATAATCCATATGGTTATTGCTAGGGTTCAAGCATTACTTATTTTATAAGCTTCCTAGTTCTTTTCAATTTTATATTAGATAGAATCAGATTTAAGCACCCCATAAAAGACCCTGTCCTCCACAGGGAAGTACCAAGTCACAGACAAGAATTGTAATGCAGAAGATAAAGAAATTGCCCTCTTACCATACAAATTGGATTAGATAATCACAAATTTATCATGCAGTCAGAAATGTATCTTAGAATTTTAAAAGACTGAGATTCTTCAAAGTCCACAGAAAAGCAAGAGAGAATGGAAATACACAACATTAGTAGCTTTGTGTAATTCTCACTTGACATCTCCATGTTGGTTTTCCCTTCAGTACTGAAACAGTGTCTTAGTTTACCAATACAGCCTCTAGTTTCAAACCTAATCTCATCTAAATCCACCTGCCATATTTATTACTTTTGCCTCAATGACTACACGTAGCTTGCGATTATCTTATAGATGGCTCCATACTCAATGATAAATCAGCAATGGAGACAGTAATCTTTGATAAAATTCTATGTAAATGCAAAAACGTACACAATGCACAACCTGTCTTTTTTAAATTCAATTTCTCCCTTGACTATACAACAGCACTTTTTCCTCAGAAGTTTTCTACTCTCTTCAGTAATCAAACAACCCCCACCAAAAAAACCCAACCCAAACCTAACACACAAAACCCCACCCACCAAAAAACACACAAAGATACTTAGCAATTAAAATTATCTCGCTGAAAAATTTTGCTGAGTATTGTCTTGGGCAAAGCTGCAAGTGAAAGAGCTCAAGTAGAGAACCCAGGTCCTGCTATCAGTTTATCCATATCCTTGCAATGCTGTTAAGCAACACACCACCTCTGCCAGTGCTTTGTTTGCTTCTCAACCTGAACTGTTTCTCTTCTCGTTCAAAATTCTCACCTGTCATGGTTTATCCCCAGCCAGCAACTAAGCACCACACAGCCACTCACTCACTTCCCTCCACCCAGTGGGATGGGGGAGAGAATCGGAAAATAAAGTAAAGCTCGTGGGTTAAGAGCAGTTTAACAGAAAGGAAGAAACTAACAATGACACTAATAACAACAAGAAAGTGGCAATAAAAGGATTGGAATATGCAAGACAAGTGATGCACAACACAATTGCTCACCACTCACCGACTGACACCCGAGCCACACTCCTCCCCTCCCCCCCCCAAGCTGGGCATGACGTCCCATGGTATGGAATACCCCTCTGGCCAGTTTGGGGCAGCTGTCCCGGCTGTCTCCCCTC
>JAVKLA010000002.1:31823468-31871970 GCA_034782735.1 Sagittarius serpentarius | reverse complement strand
CCCCCCCCCCCCCCCCCCGCAAAAGGAGGAAAACCCCCAAGTTTTAAACTGTACACATGCAAACAAAAGGGGAAAGATGCAAAGTCCACGAGGCTATACAGCCTTTCCCCAGCCAAAACATCATTGTTCCTCAACATAATAAAGACAGAAAATTTAAAAGCAGAACACAAAGTTCTCAAGTTTGAAAATTCAGGTAAGGACTCAGGCTGCTGCTGCTTTGAGAATTACTGTATTCATACCATTGGGGTTTTTTGTTGTTTGGGGTTTGTTTTGGTTTTTAAATGAAAAATTCAGCCTGAAATTATTTGTGATTCCCATTTGGTTTAAAACAACAAAATGAAAAACAGAAGAAACATAGAGCTAGTGTTAAGGAAAAAAAAAAAAAAAAACAACAGTGACAAACAGTGCCCAGTAATTCAGGTGGGAAATGGGATTTACATAAATTCTATTATGATTTTAATATGCGGGGGTTTATTTTGCTTAACAACTTTCACAGGTATATAAATTAAATTTAGGTTTGCTACGTGTGTTGTTAAATAGAAGTCTGGAATTGTGCTTGGAACTGAGCTACAGCTTTACCTGACAAGATTAAGGAAAAATACAGCATAATTCCTAACACAGTAGGATATGAAGCAACTACATGAGAAGTGACATCCTTGTCTCCTTTCAGGGGCAATTCCTTCCCACAAGTCCAAAACCAAAAGTTCATTTTCCCGAAGTCCCAGGAAGTGCAACATTGTGCCAAGATGTTACAAAAGGCATTGGTTATACCAGTGAGTTTACTGTGTGGATTTTGTCACCAAGCATGGAGAGGAAGGAAAGCCAAGGGGTTGTGTAAGGTATTTAGAATTGCTTTTGTGGTATATGAGCAGCCAGGTATTCAGAGTTTAATGCAAAACATTCACCCAACCTTGCTTCTTGTACTAGTCTACTTTTTATCATTCCTAAAATATCACAGTTTACAACTTCTCTCCCCAGTAATAATTTAAATCTAAATAAAACTATAATTTATGTTGAGGTCTTGTCTATTGAAGAGCAAGTCTCATTAAGCCAATAAGAATATTAATTGACTGTCAGTATACAGCATCACATTTTCCAGCCTGTCGTACCAACATAATCTATCAACATAACCATACGGATTATCCGGGTTCTTTGTCTTTGAAATTCTCATTTAACATCAAACATTTTCTGTAATTAAGAGAATTGTTTATTTTGCTCACAAAACCAATGCTGAAACACCATTAACCCTGCAAGCAATATAACAACTTACTTGTTAGTGGTTTGTCAGGTGGAGTTTTTTTCCAGTTGTCCTAGGTGACATTCACTCATTTCTGAAATGCAGTTCCACAGGATGATAGGTCTAGCTAAATCAGGTTTACTAGATTCCCCCTTCATGAGACATTTGTATAAAACCAGTACATCTCCTCAAGTATTTCTGTGCATTTGTAAAGCACTAAATTGCCCTCATGTGCAGTATTAGTGGCAATTTTTAGACCTAGCATACTTATGATTTTTTTTTTTTTTAAAGCCAACATGAACTTTCAGAATGCTCCACTAGCAAACAGCAGATGTTTTTTCTTGAAATAGCATCTACGGAGGTACCATTTCTGCAAAGCCTTCCTTTCAACAGTTAAAAGGACAGACAAAAATCAGCAGGTTCCTACAATAATCTCTCATAAATAATCACCGAGTGTCAAAGCTCCTTTATGCTTGGCTACAAAACATTTGATGTTGAGAGTGTTATCTTTATGGCATAGTGAAAAGTCTTCCAGAACTAGGGATAATTTTTGCAAGTTAAGACATATAAAAGATACCTGTAATCATACTGTCGCAGTCTAATCTGGAATTTAAAAATATGTATTCTTCTGTGCTTAAAATCTTGATCATTCTGCCTCTAGCTCCAAGTATCTCTAAAGTGTAATAAGCCCCACTGGTCTCATTTCAGATTACCAGCTCCTTGGTTCCTGTTAACAAGACAATTTTCCCAAGCATTTTTCAAGTATACTCATTTAATAGCATTATCATTGTCTTCCAACTGTGTTCATGGACTCCACAAAAATAGACCTTTGTAATGAATACGCCTGCTCTCACTTCAGTTTTTAAACTCTTCAAAGAATTAGTACCTAAAAGCTGAAAAAGCCATGTGTCAAGTTCTGCACCCACTAAAATCAAGAGTCCTGTTGGCCACAATATCTGCACAATGTAATCAAGAATAAGAACCACATTATAGCCAAAATTTGTGCTTTGTACTGCAATACATTTCTCATATAATGAACATACAGCCTTCCTTCTGCTCAGTGCACCATCCTCTGTGTGTTTGCATTCCACCAGTACAACATACCCCAAGAGACCTCCCCAACTTACTCATTTACCACCAATTCTCCTTAAAAGTCAAGAGGGAAATATATGCACTCTCGTCTGCTTGCTACTTTTCTAAATCAGTCCCTCAGATAGCAATTTATTTATTTGGGTATTTCATCAAAACACAAAAGGAAGTTACTGGCTACTCATGACTTATGATGCATCTTCAGGTAAAGCAATCATACTGAATATTTCATCCAATTATAATTCACATACTTCAGTGATTTGTATCAAACAGCAGATGAGGATAGACATTGTCTTTTGATGAAATGTCAGAATATTTGATACACTGGTATACTGCAACATCAAAACACATAATCAAATAGATATTGTACTGAACAGGGAGACCTATGGTTTCATGAAATCAATGCAACAGACCAAGAGAGGGTTTAATGTGAAAGACCCAGTCATGTGTGGTTTGTAGTCCGATACTGAAGACATTTCCTTGGAATTAAGGAGCATGAGCTGTGTCCACAGCTTGTCCTATATAGCATTAGGACTGGAATGTGAATCTCCCACATAAGGAAAGCAGTAGGACTGGCACACTTAGAAACATGACAAGTTTTATGGAATGCAAAAACCCATTCCCTCCAAACTACAGGCAGTATGTCTTGGTAGGTGGTGACACATCTTATTGGAAGAAGTTACAAGTACCCCGATCTTGAACACAGAGTTACTGCTGCATCTTACTTTTACCAAATAAAATAGTTCATTAGACTTTGAACCTCCCTGAATCCCACCACTGTCCAATAGCAGCAAGAAAAACCTGGGGGAAAGCCTAGAATCTATCTACTCATCTTTCAGGTGGTTCTTGTTTAAGAAAAACAAAGAAGTCACTAAAGTTATCACACTATACCACTCAGCCAGCAGAAGGGCACTCTCCACAGTGAGCTCCTATTTCTATCATTGCCTCCCCCCTAATGATCTGTCACTGCTGGTCCTGGCTGAACTGGGACATTTCAGTCAAAGCTTCTCCCTACCTCCCCACCCCAAAACTTTGCCCAGAGCGAAGACTGTATTTCCGCACAAGTTTCTTGTGAATTAGAAAAATCCTACATTTAAGCACCTGAAAATAAGAGCACACTGAGGAGGGGTGGTTCCTGACAAGAACGATGTAACTACTAATTATGCACTGTAGGGATAGACACAGGAGTGGAACTCACACCAGTACAATGGGGCAGGATAAGACCAGTGAAAGTTACTGCTTGGGAGATGGCAAAGGAAGTCTCAAGCATGGAAAGGTCTAACTGTACATCTCTTAATGAGACAGCCGTGATCCTTGTCATGGCAACTTTCTGTTTTCTTGGATTTTTTTTTTTCTTCCATTTCAGTAAATATACCATCCCACCTAGTCTGAAGACTGACACACAGATGGATAGGACTCATTAGCTGATAGCACCCAGATGCTTGACAGCATTACACGGAGCACTCAATAATGCATATTGAGAGAGAGGGGGATGAAATTTAACAGCAATTCAGACCTTAAAAGTAAATAAAATGCTTCTATACAGTTAGATGTTTTTCCTCACTGAATTATGTCCAAAGATATTTTTAGAGAGCCCAGCTGCAGAGGCTGGTACGAAATATCAATACTGTCTGTAACCTCCGCATGTCAATGGGCACCTGACAGAATGGGCTGTCCTCCACCCAGGCATGTTTTTGCATAAAAGGAAGGGAGCTTGCAAAGCAGTAATTTTGTTTGCTTTAGAGAAAGGGAATAACGAGCACTTTCTACAGGACAGTGGGGGCCAGAATATATACACAAAGGTCTAATTTACAGCTTTAAAAGCCCCATCCGCAGGGTCTCAAGAGAGGCATTCATCCCAGAGGCCCAGCGCAGGGGGCTGCCATTGCTAGGCCATGCCCCTCCACACACCCACACACCCAGCCCCCCCCGCCCCCCCCCCCGGCTCCTCACAGCCTCCACCTGGGCTTCACCAGTTGCTAGGCAACAGCCACATGGGTATTTTCCCCATATTAAAAAATTACCAAAAATATTAAGTGCAGTTTTGTGTATATATAGCTAGATACAGATATGCATACGCAACTTCCAGCCACAGACAAGCAGGGAGCTGGGCCGGAGGAGGCGAGAGGAACCCCCAGTCTCCACCTCTCCCCACACCCCTGGGGCAAGCCCTGGAAACCTCTCTCCTCAAAACCACCGTTTTGGTGAAAAAGGGCCACACCATCCTGACAGGCCTCCCCACCTTCTAAAGAACTTTTTGGGGGAGGCGGAGTGCTCCCCCTAGGCAGCACTGGAGCTGACAGGACACAGTGTGGATGCTGCCACTGGTGCTTTATGGCAGCAATGTCCCTTTAAGTGACTTATTCGAAGGGAGGTGAAATGTGTGGGAAGCATCAGAAAGCATTATAAAAAGAAATCCAAAACCAATACCACACTTCCTACCCTACACAACTTGAGGTTTAAGCTGCTACATTTCAAAGCTAAGCAGAGGCAGGCCACTGATGTTCCCTTTCCCTCCTTCTGCAGCCAGTCCTAGGTGGCATGGGAAATTTCACCTACATGTCGCAGGGGAGCGGCTTTTATAAATACTTCATGAAAATTGGATTGTAGAGCAGTATTAATCTGGAGTTATCACAATTTAGTTGTTGGGTAAACAAAAGTGAGTAAACACAGTTCTTTCAGTGACATGGAAAGGTTACATGCCTGCATCGAAGTCACGTAATTTCTCTCACATAGTGTCTTCATCACAAGGAAGAAGATGGCACCACAATGAGCCTCTGAAAAAAAATTTGTGTAAAACCTGCAAATTTCTGCTATGGACAAGTCCGGAGTGTAAGTCCTCAAACCATTTCAGTATTTTATGTTTGAAATAATATGCAATGTGCTGTGTGACCTGTAGAAAAGCAAGAGAGAAAAAGCCAGAAAAATCTCCCACCTTCCTTCTCGGTGTTTCCTGCTACAACAGGCTGCAACAAACCGACAGCCTTGAACACAAGGAATCCATTTTAGAGACAATGGCCGGGAGGGAAGCGCAAGCGTGCGCCAGCTGCTAGGGCTGCGCTCGGGGCTCGCTGCCGGCTGCGGCTGCTGCCAGCACCATGGCTGGGTGGGTTACAGCTTCCGCGTGTCCCCGAGACAACTCGCCAGGCAAATGCTGCAGCCTGGAGTGGAGGGGGCTTTGCTCAGAAAACAACACGGGGTTTTGTAATCGAGTATCCCAAACAGCCATGTAAATTGGCCTAGAAGTCACCACTATTGTATTCGTAGCATGGGACAGAAAATGAACTTGCACTTTGCTGACAGTCCTCATAAATGCCATTTTATTTTGTCTTAAAATCACATCTTCAGGAAGCTTCAAAATATTTTACGCCTCCTTATTTTTAAATTAGTATTCTATTTTATCTACAAGACACTTTCAAATGTGACATTTAATGACATGTTTTTCTTGCCTTATTTTGCTGTGGTGTCAGATATTTTTCTCATTTACTTAAGAGAAATAAGAGTATGTAGGGAACCAGAGGGAGAGAACATCTGAAACCAAAGTTACCACAGTCTCCTGACATTGGTATTGATAAAGAACTGATACGGGGGTTTAAAATACTTCGAATTTTTTATTTTTTTTGGGGGGGGGGGGGGGGGAATGTTCACACTATTATTCAGGGACAATGAGGGAACAGAAAGAGTCTAATGAGAGTTAAGATATACCTGTACCACAATTTGACAATCCTCGCGTGATGCTTTTTTATTACTGGTCATATTCTTGTTGAAAGCTAAGAAAACTATTATTCTTTTTTAATCAAAGGCCTTATGTTATTGTACCCTACTTAATCAGTTACTTTGTTGCAATAAGAGACTCTAAACAAACACACACCAGCCTGGACACAAAACATAAATGTGTAAATTGATACCACCACTATTAAGAAATTCACATCTCTCTCACCTTGTTTAGGCACATCTACACCACTTTAGCCTCAAGCAAACCAGAAGCAGGAATACTAAAATATTTTCATAGTGTTTCCATACTAGAAATTTCAGAAAGGTGGGCTGCAAGTCTTTCAGCTTGTCACAGCTGGTGCAGAAGCAAAATTCTGACTGAAACCCCTTCCCTGTCACTCCACCCCCTCATAAGATTTAGAAAAGGGCGGATTTTGATAAACCGGCCACAGACAATGGGAACTAAGTACGAGGGTTTCTAAACTTGCCCAACTTTCTTTAAAGCAAAGCAATATTACAACTTCAGCTGTCATTTCCAGCATTTACGTAACAATGCTAATTAGAATACCATCAACTACCTTTCCAGAGTGCAACAGCAAATAGTTCAGTGTGCATAGAAGCACGCTGCTAATTTCAGTTACTTCATTCGTACCCACCCTAAAATTTTAAGCAAATAAATTCATTTTAAGTGGAGCTTTCTGGCCTTGACACGACATTCCAAAAGAAAGCAAAGATGCAAAGCAATCACAAGGTATTTTTTACCTTCAGTCATATGTAAAGTTTGAGTGAGAAATGCTCTGAAACCATACATCTCTATTTCAATCACTTTATCTTTTTTTTTATATGAATGTTTTGACAAGCACAGTCCTTGACTATTACTATTTTTAATGATAATAGAGAGGAGGGAGAAGCAGACTGCAGATGATGATCTGTGAAGACAATTGCATGCAGACACTAAATATTTCTCCCTTCTGGAGGTTTATCATATTTCTATGTGAGATCTTCCCACAAAGCAGCAGGTACAGTGCAGGTCTGAACATCTGTAGGAAGTTCTTATGTACCGGCCTCCATATTGCTTTTAATAAGACAGCAGAACAGCCCAGGCTCAGAACATTACATCCTCTGCTGCTCATTAATTCTGTATATTTATTGGAGCTAGGCAGTACAAAGATAATAGGGTTAGAACCATGTGCATTTTGCCATTACGTGCTGAGGAAAGGACAGTCACTCATGCATGCAATTTGTTTCTAACAGGCCTTGTTGTGGAAAATTAAAACTATGGCTCTGCAAGTCTTACCAGTCAGAGGTTACTCCATTCTATTTTTGGCCTAATTTACTAACAAAATGAGGCTTAAGCAATTACCTGTGTGTCTACCAGTCCTTGTAATAATGACTTAATCTGTTGGCAGCAGAGGGGTAGCAGTCTCAAAGATATTACGTTCCCATAGGTTTAATGAAATCATGGATAACTCCATTTCAGTTACAAGCCTGTTCTTCCCTTGCAAATCCTTCAAGGTGTTTCAACAGAAGACAGAACACAGTTTTAGTTAGCAGCAATTATTTACCCACCTGAATATAGTTACTGTTACTGAAGCTGTCTAGAGGTGCCTGTCACCACTTCATAGTTACAGCTGACTATAAAGGCATATAAATTCCAGTCTTTTAACAGTGGCCTTCCCAGGTGAATAGCTACAGTGTTAGCCTTAATAACCGTTGGGAGGGGTTTTTGTGTGTATGGGTTTAAGATTAATTTTTCATATTTTCTAAACCAGTCTTTAGTCTTCAGCAATTGTTTGAACTGATATTTAAATTTTTTTAACAAATATTTTTAAAAAAAAAAAAGGGGTTATGCTCTTGGATAGCATTATGGCAAGAAATTAAAGATGAAACAGCTTTTGACTTCGCACCTATGTGATAATTTTGAAATAGTAAACGTTCAAGGAACACATAGCTCTTGTGCCCCATTAATTTTGAGCTAAAGGCTGGTCCCGCATGCAGAATAATCACATCTTTAGAAAACCTAACACTCCTGCAAACATTTTAGCTAGGACTAGATTTAGGGAGAAGGTCAGGAATATCCACCCCCCTCCACTTCTGTCCTCTGATGTTTGTTACGTCACCTATTATTACTTCAAATATTTATCATAGTTACATGCTTTAAAAATCCAACTTTTTGTAGGTCACACACCACCACCACTATGTGGTCCACTCATTAAAAGTGCATACAAGGCTAGTCTCGCTAGATGATCTACATGCTAGAATTCTTTAAAAGAAGAAAGTCAAGGACTGTGACATATACTAGATGTATTATTATGCAAAAGAGTAACTGGGAGTAGGGAAGAAGTAGTTAAATGCTAGTAAGCAAGGAAGCAAGAAGTTGCTCACCCTGATACACTATGACTGAAAAAAAATACATGCATTTTCTGAACAAAATACATGCATTTTGTGTCACCATCTTTGCATATTAGGTCTCAAGAGTAATCTGTAAATGACATCTAAAATTGCTGTGACCATATCAGACTGCTGGACCCAGACCACAGACAACCTAGCCCTAGCATTTTCTCTTAAGTCTGCCTTCCTCTCAGACTTACTGCGCACAGTCGAGCTGACAGTTAATCAGAATTTGGGCAGGGAGCATTTGGCAGATTGCTTCTGCAGTGGGAGGCAAAACAAATGAACTCCATTTTCACAAGATCAAAGGTTTATATGTTGAAGGAGACGTGGGCACCTTGCTAGCATGAAGAAGCAATAAAACATTAATTATTATTGCAACACATTTTGCTCTAGAACATTATATGATAGTTTGGGACTTCACAAGTTGCAACTCATGAATAGTAAACTGATTGATTTGTTTTCCCCACATAGCTTCAAATCATCATCACAATAAAAGCTCAAAGACTGCTTTTAATAGGGTGAAGGTCTACACAGTGATGTCTCAAACTAACATGGAATAGGAAATCTGCTATACTAATTATGCAATTAACAAAAACATCCTTAAATTATTGTGCTTTTAATAGGAAGTGTCTACTAGTTTTGAGGTTAAACCTCACTTTCACTCCAATCCTCAAAAAGGACATCATGCCCACCTTTTTTTGTACACCATTCACGTCTGCAGTTACAGATTTTATTTGCTATTACGAAAAGCAAAGCAGTAGAGGATGGCATCTCATCCTAAAGCAGTTAACATTGCCATGCATCGCACGAGAGCCAGGACACCCAAGTCAGGGAGCCAGACTCCAGCCAGAGGGAGAAGGATGCCTAAGCATTGGATATTACTGTGGAACATCCACTTTCTCTGTGACCTGATCCTGGTGATTTACTTAAGGAAATCCAAGACACCTGTAGCCCAGCAAAAGTCAAATCTGGGTATTTCAAATCTCATGTTAGCATGTCTGCGACAGTCGGCTCTCCTTCCTTTAATACTATTAGAGTTATGAAGAGAAAGGTTATACGTATGAATGTTATCAAAGAAAGGAGTAAAATCACAACAAAAAAATCCCTCACTGGAAATGGCAATTTATTTGTAAGTCTTTCTATAAAAAGAAAAATTCATTCTTGAACAGGCCTGGATTGTGAGAAAACACACTAGTTTATGTGAGGTGACAGTTATCATCCAATCTGCAGATGAAATAGTGATTATAAATTCTTTTTTTCTCATTGACATGCAGTGAATACTTCAATATTTGAGTTACATCTCTCCTGCAGAAGTCCTATATAGGAAGCTAAATCATCTTTAAACAGCATCTTCTCTTTTTTGTGCACCCCCCCACACCCCTTCTTCTTCCAGTCCTAAACAGCTTTGAATTTCTAATAGTTTGCTCACAATCATCATATTCCAAGTCAAGAGGTGTTTTGATAATGTGTTAGCTCATATAAACACTATATTATCAACAGGATGAATGACAGACAGTGATGAAGTTAGACACTAACATTCTTTCACAAACTTCTTTTTAATATTGCTTTATGATACTTATGACAAGTCTTGCCAGCTCAGGGAGATGGACCTGCCAGATGTGTTGTAAAACCTACATACATGTCATACAGATGTACACCATATTGTGTCACACAGCGTTTCTCAGAATACCCAGCATGGGTGCTGCTATTTTTAGTACGATCATCCAGACAAAACAGTTGCATACTGGCTTCTCTAACTTCATTTTGACTGTCCACTTACAAGACCATTCTACCAGAAGCTATTTTATGAAGTTTTGTTCTTAACAAAGCATTTATCACAGTTATATCTGAGCACTTTTCCATAGAAATGTTAACATCTTCTATAGGATGTATTTTCTATCATTGACATATACGTGGGTTATAGGATTATCATCCTGGGTAGCTATTTGCAGCAGGATTTGGCAAAGTTATCTGCGGTACTAATGTTGCCACAGAATAAGGTTTGAGATACTAGTTTTGTCTGTGTTTGCTTGCACCATAGCTTATGTCCTGCATACCATATGCTGAGCCTACAGTTTAACAATAACCATCAGTCAGGTCTTTACCTATTTATCCTCTTGCTCTTCAACAGTTGCTGAGCAAGATTGGAACAAATCCGTGAGTGTTTACAGTGGAACTGGGAGAGCTGCTCTGTCCTTTTGCCTTTGAGAAGGCGACCTGCCATCATAATATGATCATGAGGTAGACTAGGGAATGATGATGTGCTCAATTTCTACACAAAGTCCAAAAAGTTTATTTTCCGTGAGTGTGGGGGTGGAAAAAACCTGCCGAGTACTCTGACAAAATAAAGTTCTACATGCAAAGGGATATAATCCGCAGAACATGCTTGTGCTTGGTGGCTCTATTTCAGCCTCTCCCAGGGGAGCTTTTATTAACCTTTTGTCTGCGGAAAAGCCTGACTTCACCAACACTGCACAAGCTATAAAAATACAGCTTAAGAAACACAAACTAAAGTATTCACAGTTTTTCCAGTCATGAGGTTTGACACTCGAATGCAAAGGAAAACACATAAGGGCAGTTCAACAGAGTCCCCAGTGGAAAAATATAATGGTTTCGGGGCTAGCAGTGTGAACACAGCAATGCTAAAATCCTCAGTTCTCATCCTCTTTTACAAAATCTTCCTGCAGCTTTAGTGAACAAGGATAAGTCACACAAAGATTTGCTCAGCATCTGCTGATAGCTCTAAGTAACCAGCACTTTAAAAAAAAAAAAAAAAAAATCAAATTCTGTCTACAAAGAGAGATCTGTTTAAGTGTCATTAATCTGGTGGTTGTTCTAACCTACTCTGCCAGGACTGGATAACAATAAACAAAGAAATATCATAATAAAGGGAAATACGTGTTTATATAGACTCTCTCCCTCATTCACAATGTGAAATGATATTGGAAAATACTCAGTTATCACCCACTGCCCCCAGGATATAAACGGAGAGTTTTAATGGATTCATGCAAGAAATTCATGGAATTCTATCTGCTGTAAACAGCTCTTCTTCTTATTCTATCAAATGCTATTTCAACATCAAGCAGCCCAACCACCTCCCCTGGTGAATCCAATTTTGTATCTGTAATCACTGCTCCCAGATGGTGGATATTATCAGTCAAGAATCTGTTTTTAATAACAACTGGTTTGATCTGTACAACCTATTGCAAAGAGCAGATGCCTCTGGCACAAAGTACTTTTCACTAATATTTTGCAATTATCATAAAAGGGAGCTGTATAACCCCATCTCAAAAAGATTCTTTACAAGTTCAATTTAAAAAGAGGAGAAAACAAAACCAGACACTCGGTTAGGACCCCAAGAATTGAATGCCTTCAAAATCTTTTTAGCAACGGTCGTGTTTAAGGGGTGGGGGTTGTGTGTGTGTGTAAATAATATATCCATAAATACCTACACACAACCCAGGCCACCTACATTTTTGCTCTTCAGTTTTCTGACTGTAGATATTTCTTATCTGCAGTCAGAAAACTATAGTCATTTTACAGTTTCTTGTTCCAAGTCAGGACTTTAAAGTCAAATAAACTTTTAACATCAGGTAAAAAAAATTACATCATGAAATGCCATTAGCCTGAGCATAGAGAAATTCTCAATTCACTCTAGCTGAGTTTTATACACCTCTGCTACAAGAGATATGGTATGAACTTTTCCCACACACCAGTTCAAATACCACAGATTCTCCTGTTCTGGTCAACCCACTCAGGGAGACACATGTAGTAAGTAAAAGGGAACAGAACTTTGCTAGTTAAGCCCTCATGCATTTATAGAGGAAAACTTACCTTCCTCACTTTTCATTAGCAGCACCTCTTTAATGCATAATTCCATTAAAGTTTTTTTCCTGCAATGTCACTATCCTTGAACACAGTAAGTTTCAAATGGAAAACAAACAATGTGAAACTAAAAAGCCTTAAGACCCAAATATAAATGAATTAAATTCACTGTCGGCTCTCTTCAACCACATTTTCACCGAGATGGGAACCACAGTTTTTAGAATGTGTTTAGTATGTGATCAGGATTTATTAAGCAAGCATGGTAGCTTTTGCAGCAGCAAGAAATAGAATGAGTATCACCAGCGTTATTTCATATTCTGTGATTTGGTCAATACATGGGCTCTTTTAAACACTTTTTTTTCCTTCAGTGTACCATTTAATACTAGAAACATTCAGGTTAAATCTCTTCTTGTGACATGTCTGAACACATTTGGAAGAATTCAGTATAGAGCAGTAATAGAAGACTATGTTGAAGGTTTGAAGCTAGTCTGGCTCTTGGATTTACAGATGGGTGGTAACATTACTTTATCAGCAGCACTGATAAATGTTGAGTTCTGCAAGTCTGGATTTCTAGCCAACGTATCTCCTGAGCCTATTCTTACCTGAAATGGGATAACTTTTTATGCTCCATCAATTCATGGAACATTTACAGCTATTGGGAGAAGGAGGGCTCCACTAATGACAATCAGTTACACCTACTGAAAATAATCTGCATATTTTTCATAAACTCTAAAGCTATAAAGACACTCAAAATTAGAAAATTGGTTGGTTCTTGTTTGTTGTCCAGATTTATGATTCTGTATAATTCCAAGTCTTAGTCGACTGGGTGCAGTGTAAATGAACGCATCTTCATAGACCAATCTGCATTTTGATGCTTAGGTTTTGTATTTGTATATATATATGCACGTATATATGCACATATTTTATACATAAATAAAATCAAATTCAGTTTCTAATTTCATGTTTTAAATCAAAACAGTCTGGGATCAGCATGCTTTGAATTTTAATAAATCTCTTCAGGACAATTGCAGGTTACGAATACAGAAGACAAGTGCATACATTTCCAGAGCTATATTCTCATTTAAGCCTCCTTTATTTCCTACCCTTCGATTTGAGTATAAAAAACATTTCTGGTGTCATCTTAGATCAAACACTTGATCAAAAACCAATGACCACTAAAACAAAATAAAAACATTTACCCTCCTATGAATCAACTCTCAGTATTAAAGCATATCACAAGTCAATACACAGTAACGTCTAGTGCAAAACAGACAGTATAAGAATTGAAAGCAAGTTTCAAAAAAAAAAAAATCACATAAGCAGCAGTGTTCACAAAAGATCAGATGTGTCTGGGCTGTCGATACCAACATAAAGGGGAGAGGTGTGTGTGGAGGGTGACAAGAAAGAAATTCAAAGTATCTTCTTAATACCAAGAGCTGTCAGCTAAAAGCTTGTAAGTAGGATTTTAAAAAAAAAAAGACAAAAAAAAAACCAAAAAAACCCACCCAGTCAAGGGGTTGTGATTTGGAGTCAGCAATCATGAAAAAATGCTGCCTCTAGGGTACATACAACTCCACAGAGCAGCATGGAGTAATGAAGGGGCTGATCATACAGGAAAAAAATCTCTATATACCTTCTCCATAGAAACACACATCAGCATTGTGAGCCCTGGGTGTACATTTCAGAACTCCATCATGATGGGTTAGAACAGCAAGGTATGTGTGTGACAACATCCATATTTCTGCCCTGATAAGACAGGGGATTGCACAGAGTTCAACTATGCCTGTGCAGTTTCCTCATCTTCTTGTGTACCCATGTTACAGTATAAATGAAGTACCTGCAAACATAGACGGGATGGATTTTGCATCGGCGCCTATAAATTTGGAACAGGAAAAAAGAACTGGGTTTTGGGATACACACAGCTTCGTTATCAGTTGCCTCCCCCAGTTCAAAGGGACACCATTTCCTCCACTTCGCAAAGACATGCAGTTTGCGGAACAAACGGGGAACTTGCGCAGCTTTCCATCACACAGCCCTGCTGATCAGTTCCCTCAGTCACCCCTACCCCTGGGAAAAACCGCTTAGGAAAGCAGGAAACACTTAATTAACAAACTCCCAATGGTTATAGCATTAGATACTCTTAATGTTCAAATGGTAACATTACTCATCTTTCCAGGAGCCTACCAACATACATGAATCCTTGAAATAATTTTGTGTTTCTGTTCCAGACTTCTAATGAAAGACCGTTAGGTGAAATCCAGCCAACTCATTTCCCAGTATTATAAAAGCTTATGAAATGTTCAATTTTTATTATGTAATGATACCTTTAATAAAACCTTAGCAAAACAACAGTATCCACTAAAACAGCCCCTTAAAACAGGCTCAAATCCATGCCTAGTAAAAGGGTTTATAATTATTGCTGTATTCATCAAAATCAATCAATTAAGTAAACGAATTACAAACATAAAAGGTTCAGCTCTTACGGAGTTTTGCTTTACTGTTAGCCCAGCACTGGCAGAATTGGGTACATTAAAACTCTTCCAAACTGCGAAGGATAAATTCCACTCATGAGTGAAGTCATGCAGATGATTCTCAGCTGGATGGTTTTCATTTTTCATATTGATATTTGTTGTGCCCAGGGGACATTAGCAGCACAGCGTGCAACGATGGAAAAAAGCTGAGACCACCACTGCTACTAATAGTCCCCAACTGCTTTAAAAAATTGGTTACGGCTCACGTGCATATATATACACACACACGCACACTTATATAAATACATACATAAAATATAAAAGTAAAAATAATGTGGCTTTGGGTAATCCTTATTGGTTAAAGAAGCCGAGGGGAGGGGATGGGAATGCAAGGAGACTCAGGGATGCCACAGCGTACAAGAAGGAAAATGGGGAACTATGCTCCTAAAGCTCCTCAGAAGCCTTTGCCACAGAAAAACTTGCTCACACAGAAATTCTCACCAGCCTCATCCACAATTCATTAAGGAGAACAGACAGACCCACAAGGAGAAAGATTCTGAGATGTGGTGAGAGAGGAGAGTTTCACTGCTTCCCCCAGCATATGCATTTATTCAGAGAAAATTAATCCCCACTCCCAATTAAAAGCTTACCTGGTTCAGATTTCATGTACCATTCTCCCTTTAAATTTTCTGAACAGATGGTCACAATAAGAAGCCGCTTTAATTCCACTGATAAAATGCCCCCTTACTGCAAGTAAGAAAAATATTTTTCCAATCACTTACCTAAAAACTGAGCAGCAACACTAAAACAAGTATAAAGGGAGATACTGATCTCTGTGCTTACAGGTTTCCGGCATTATTTTTGCACCCCAAAAACTCAAACATGGTCTTTGGATTAGAAGACAGAAATTAAATCAAGAACTGGAGAGTCATTTTCATGGCTTAGTGGATATGCTGTGCTCCACTGGTCAAATCTCTTAACCACTTTGGGCCTTGCTTACATGTATAACGGGGTTGATAACACTCCATAACCCTTACTACGATGGGGTTAAAGCATGATTAAGACACTTTAAAGATCCCCATAGTAACAGACTTACAGGAAATGCAAACTATACAATTACTTGTCTAATGGCATTGTAGTCCTCAGCATTTACTATCATTACCCATGTCCTGAGGATCCCTCAGGTTTAGGCTTTCAAAACTCTAAAGCCACCTAGACACTGTGACAGGTTTCATAGTGGCAGCTTGCCTGATCTGAGCAATGAAGCAGTATATTTTTGGTGCACAGCAACAGAAATTAGTCTCAGGCCACCATCAGAGAATTTGTGTCTAATTCCCCAGCTGAAGACATACCATAGGTGTCCTGTACCAGCAGAGTTCTGGTGCTTCAGTGGACACAACATAATCTTGGGCAACTTTGTCAGAGCCTTGCAGAACGCACGCTTTTTCAATCAATCAAATTCCATTTCTTTGTTTTAAATAAAACAGTCTGAATCACCATGCTTTAAAGTCTTACAAGCCTCTTCAGAAAAGTCACAGCTTATGAACACAAAAGACAAACTTTTGAATGTGTGATTCCACTGTGATATGTGCCTAAAAAAAGAAAATCATAAAAGGCCTCCTGTACTAGTCCAGCTTAAAAATTACTGATAAATTGGCAAAAGAAAGCCAAATATGAAAATAATAGTTTCTCCTAATATATCATGACATGGTTCTGATCTTGATCAAGAAGCAGCTGGAGTAGAAATACTGTGATCCTTTTGGAGTGATACCACATGGTTGAACTGTAAGCTGTACTTGGGTTTTGTTAGTCATTACCATAAAGGAAACATTCAGTAACTCTGATGTGCCTCCTATAAAAAACACTCCGCAAAAAAAAAAAAAAAAAAAAAAATTAGTGTTAGCCACAGAATGCCAGATCGATAAACTCAGCCACCATTAAATCTAAAGAGGTGGCTGACCATTTCATTTCTTACAATATCACTTGCTATTTGGTGAGGAAGAACAAACAGTTCCTGTATAAAGACACAAACACCTAAAATATTGTCTTGGTTTGGTTTTTGGATGTTGGTAGACTTTTTTGGGGGGAGAGGGGTGGGCAGGGAAGCTGTGCAGTCTAACGCTGTTGCACGTTTGGGTGGGTTGTGTTCCCCGCCCCCCCCAACACAACATTTGTTAGTTCTGAGTTTCCTCTAAAATCCAAGAGTACTCAGACTCCCCAAAGTTTGACTGATAACTCCACAAAACAATAACGAGGATTATAAGCTGGTCTAGTTCAGAAGCATTTTCCAGCCCGTTAGCATCCCTTCCCCGCTCTTGATCAACCAACCTGTCCTAGGATTGGTACCAGCCAAGGGTCTGAAGAACCACAGACAAGCACTCCTGGAGAAGGTTCATTCTCCACCACAGTTCCTGAGCTACTTTCCCTTCTTCTTTTCCATATTGCTGAGGGGTAGGAGTGGGAGAGGTAGAGCTGACTACGTGTGCTAAAATCCTTAGAAAATCTAAGCCAGTAAGGAAAGAGTAACCACCCTCTCACTTATGGAATATGTAGATGCAAACTTCTATGAGTTTCTTGGAATGCTCCAAGCACACATCTACCACTGGGGAAAAGCTCACTTTGATCAAACTGCTGGTATTTAAAACCCTTGCTCTACCATCACCACACCCCTGAGAGAAGCGAGCCAATACCATCAAGACAGGAAGGGGCTGTTTTCCATGAGAATATCAAAACTACCAGAAAAACAGTCCTTCTCAGCTGGCAGCGCAGAAAGAAAGGCTGCCTACATTTTTCTGACAGTTTTTAAGAAGGAATTCACAGTTTAGGGTCCCCAAAATAACTTTAATCCCATGCACATTAAAAAAAATCCCGATGCTATGACAACACAGGGGATTTAGCAAGAGATAAGCAAATTTTGTTTAATACATTTTCACGAGAGCAGAACACATTGCTATACCGAATTCAATATAGCCAGCTCCACACATTTATAAACGATGAGCGAAGCCATGAAGATTAGATTACTTTTTTCCCTTTTATTTAGAACAGATTCCCATGGTTCCAGGAGCTTGGATTTTAGTAAAAACAGCAAGCACTGCTAGACTCCCACCACTGCAATCAGCTTAACTGCCAAGGAATGTAAAGTAATGCAGTCCCAGACTCCTTCCCCTCTGTTCAGTTAAGTTCATTTCTGCAACTGCCCGCTGCCTGTTTTTTTTTTCTTTTTGAGGCTGAATTACTGCACCAAGTCCTGAGCTGGCTACCTGCTATCAGTGTAAAAATAGCAATAGTCTTTCTTAGGTACTAACAGATAAGCCTAACACTCATTTCTTCAAGAAAAGAAAGTGTTATCCCCCATCTTGCAGAAGATCAGGTAATGCACCAAGAGTTTAAATGACACGTTCAAGGTCACAGACAAAAAATTAGCAAGTCAGATTTGAGGCTACTTCTTCTGTAACCCAGCCCAGTGCTTCTACTAGATGACCGTCTCTGATCTGCTGCCACTGATGTCTTAATTAGAACTTGTATCGCTTCTAACTACTGTTTTGACTACTGAAATACAGATAAACTGTTATAAAAAGATCCAAACCAAGAAAAGATGTAGCATTAAAATTTATTGCTTTTGACCAGAAGCATCAATTTCCATTTTACTGCAGTGGGGATCCTGCTAGATCCCACATAATATTCATTGTCACTGGCTGCCATTTTAAATCCCTTTTGCTAGCAGAGCTCATCAGTTTAGTAGTTGATGTATAGCTGTTGGAGATCATTTGACATTTGCTGCTTCAACCTTGACTCTTTAAATAAAACAATAATTCTTTTAATACCACTGAGATGGTTCCTCCAGGTGGTACAGAAATAGGTAAAGTTATCTAAATACATTCTTCAGTCTTTGCATGATCCGATTTAACCACATTTGTTAAAAGGAATTAAAAAAAAAGAGACAAGATGGAAGGAAATTACAACAAGGCTGATTCCTTAGCCAGGAAAAAACACATAGATTTATTTTATGACTGTAGGCTAAAGTCATATTAATTTTGTTCAAATCATGGTATATGCTGGTACTAGAAGGAGTTACTGCAAAAGGTTCAAATCCTAAATCAAGCACTGCTTCAAATAAGGTCATTGGTGACAGGAGGAAATATTATGAAGATATGTAACCCTGACTGATAGGCACACATAATAGAAAAGGGTTGGACCCACACCAGCATGGCAGAGGTGACCAGTACTAAATTGCCTACAACAGTGCAGTTGTCGACTAGCATTACTCAGATTTTAAAACAGAATCTGCTGAAACTTCACAATTTTTCACGTTTCATGAGAGCAGCACTGAAGGCTTCATTCACTGTAAATGAATTCTGTTCATGATATCAAGTCTGACCTTCCATTCCTCTTCCATGTATTTCTGTACACGTTACGCCATTAATCTCTAAAGCATCCCCTACGCTCCACAGGTGGTATTTAACATTGCTAAAATAATGGAGAGCAGTTAGTTTCATCATCCCAGCATAACTGAAATTTTGAATTCCTGGAGAAAGAAGTTGTGATTTACTAATATTAAGTTTTCAGTCACAGTTGTTGAAGTATTACATTGAAGAGTTAGATTTTCCTCCCAGAAACCAACAGGAATGCTCTGAATTTACAATATTACAGCAAAGTCTAAACAACAAAAAAAAAAAAAAAAAAAAAGACCACACCACCCATTTACTTCCATTCACAGTCACAGGGCAAGTTTGAGTTTCATGTATGCAGCATTCAAGACTAAGATAATCACAGCATCTCCATTTACCATATGCTAGATAACACTCAAGGAGACTGTGCTTCTCAAACTGAACCCAGTCTTTACTAGAAGGACATACGGATATGCCACAATCACAACAGCTCACTTCCAAGCCATTCCTACACAGACTGACATCCTAGGGATGACACCTCCTGATGCACTGACCCAGTTTGGATTGTTGAGCCCACTGGAAAAGATTTTACTCTGAAAACAAAAACACAATAAAATCTAATGAGACTGTTCAATGAGCCCTTAAACTTACTTTTATTTTAAAGTACGAGATATTTAGATTTTTACATGAAGTGAAAACAATTTCAAAATACTCGTCTGAAGTCAAGTTCTGGCTATAGTTTATGCTGAGGCAGTAAAACATCTCTGGTCTTAAAAGGTAGCCCAATACCTACAGAGAGCTAGACCACAAGCTAGAGACTTTCATACATGGATACAAAACATGTAATGGTACTTTCTGGAGTCCGAGATTTGGTTGAGCTGTCCAGACAGATATAACTAATATTTCATAGAATACAATTGTCTTCAATTTTAGAGTTATAAAGATTGATTTTTAAAAATGGTACTCATATCAGTAGACAGTATCACATTTCAGCTCTGCGTGCCTGAGGATCCTCGTGCAATTTATTGAATCTAAGATCAAAGTCATTATCCTCTAGCAGAGAAAGGAAGTGAAATAGATAATATGTAAGAATTTCCTAGTGTTGTACTACAGGCCTTTGTTTCAGCAAAGAGAGTTTTAAAGTCTTAGAAAGCTGGAAATGTAAGCAACGTATTATCAAAAAGCAAAGTCCATATTATCATCAGTACTATACAAACTAATAAACATCCTATTATTCTGTCTCAATTCATAAAGTTGCTACAGTGCAGTGCAATATTATTTAAACTGAGATTGTTCATGATAAGCCTTTTTCCTAATTTTCAGATTTCAGGGTTGAAAATGTTCTTAAGGCATTTTTTTGTTGGGTAGGAAGAAAAAAATGTGGTTCAGGGGTTAATGAGGACACTAGACCCTGGTTGCCTGGATGCTTTTTATGACCATCTTCCTTACTATTGAACAGGGGCAAGAAATTTAAATCTCACGTGATTGCATTTATGCAGACAAAAGCATCCTGACCTACAGACAAAATACTTGACCGAAGTGTAAATGTCACGACATGCTAGAGATTTCATCGACCTACTGCAGTAACGCACCCAGCCCATGTTTGCATACACACACGATTTGGCAGGTCAGGCAGAGTCAGCCTTGCCTCTGACCTGTCCCATTTGCAAATCACCGAAAGAGTCAATCTAGTACCAGTCAAGTGGAGTTCTGGGTTCTCTCTCTTCTTTGCCTGATGCAAGCAGGCATTTAATGAGATGCTCTTTGTTGCTTCGAGGATGAGCTATGTCCCATCCTACCTCATCTTAATCTGAGCTGAAACTGCCTTCCAGCCGCCATTCCCTGTAGCTAACTTGCTTTTGACTCTACCTCAACATAGGCAAGAAACATACCCTTGAGAGGCACGCCTTTCCCTCCCCACACCTCACATTATGCTGGGAAAGAGCCGTGTGGCAGGCAACACAAAGTTTTCCTTAACTTTAACTGTCCAAACATCAACTAGCATTTGCACAAAAAAGAAAGCTAGTGAGCAAGATGGCAGCTGAGGCACACAGACAGTATTCCTACAGCGAAGGACTACAGTTCTGCCAACAAGCAAGCGTCTCTAGCCCTGAATAAGCTGCCAACACAACTTAACCCATCCATAGTTTGCATTTGTCCCCCAGCAAAGCTGGAATATCACCTTCTGATCAGGCTCCATACCTTTATAACCTGAGCTCGGCTATTTGTAGCCAAATGATTATGCATTCCTCAGGGATGCTTGGGGAAGGAGTCCAAGCACTGGAAGCAAATACAATAGTTTATTCTTTTGGACTTTTGACATCTGTCTATAACCAGCATACATCCCTTAAGTCATTCTGAGAAAGATTATTTTGGAAAAAATTCAGAAATCACTTCTGCAGCTGCTAAAGGTGGAGTTTTTTGACCAGCGAAGCAATTGCAAGTCCATGAGGGGAAAAAGGCAGGCACAGACAACATTGCTGAAGTTTGGCAGCTTGGCAAAGCGGTTGAAAAGCTCTGTTTTGCAGTCTTCTGGGAATCAGTTTCTTGCATAGAAGCGCTAATGACTTCTGAAGAGAGCTCCATTTTTCTTCAACTTCGCTCTACATAGAAGTAAAATTCACTTGGCCAGTGCGGTCCAGACCATGGGACACAAGGGCAAGCCCATCCGCTGCTGGAGGTCATCATCTGGAGTGCAATATTTTTGGAAGCAAACCAGATCTTCTCCAAGGTTACCCACTACAGAAACTTAGTTCAATTGTCTTTCAGTGGAGATTTATATCTGTCATGGTTTAACCCCAGCCAGCACCTAGCACCACGCAGCCGCTCACTCACTTCCCCCCACCACCCAGTGGGATGGGGGAGAGAATCAGAAAATAAAGTAAAGCTTGTGGGCTGAGATAAGAACAGTTTAATAGAACAGAAAGGAAGAAACTACCAATGACACCAATAACAAAGTGACAATAATAAAAAAAAGGATTACAAGACAAGCGATGCACAACGCAAATGCTCACCACTTGCTGACTGACACCCGAGCCATGCTCCTCCCCCCCCCCAAGCTGGGCATGACGTCCCATGGTATGGCATACCCCTCTAGCCAGTTTGGGGCAGCTGTCCCGGCTGTCTCCCCTCCCAGCTTTCCTGTGCCCCTCCAGCCTTCTTGCTGGCTGGGCAGGAGAAGCTGAAAAGTCCTTGACTTGGTCTAAACACGACTGAGCAACAGCTGAAAACATCAACATTCTTCTCACACGAACCCAAGAGACAGCACTATACCAGCTACTAGGAAGACAATTAATTATCCCAGCTGAAACCAGGACAATATCTTATTTAGCTTCAGACTAAAACTCTACTCTTGACATTAAATAATACTACAAAATCTACTTGCATTTCTAAAACTGATGCACAGCTGTATACTGTTGGCTCTGGTGAGTACAACACACGTGAAATTTGGGAAGCTGTGCTCTGCTTAGCCTCACAGGAACCTAGATTGTATGATAGACAATGAGAGAAGATAGCTAAGCTAACACAGAAAAAGAGGTGCAATATCTGAAGCAACCTCAAAAACATTTGGGCCAATTTTCATATTGAAAAAACCTTTTTAAGGATCCTCAAGAGAACTCTAATTGCTATTGCAAATATAAGTCCTTATAGTGAAGCAATGAGTTCCAACACACCTTTCAGACAAAATTTAACGTTTAGACTTTAAATGGACAAGCTGCAGAATCTGTAAAGTCCTTAACTGCACCTAAACAGCAGTACTGGCAGAAGACTGAGGAAACACTTCAAATGTTTTCAGGGCAGGGAAAAAAAAAAAAAATGTGACTGCTGATTTAAAATCCCTTTTACGGCTACGTTTATTGCCATTCTTATTGTAATGTCTAAGCTTGCTCTGCTGCATGAGCCTCAGGCCTCTCTTCCCATCAACTTCAAACAGGGAATTTATTACAGAAATAAGTATGGCTTTGGCCCAAAAAAGTACACACAGAATACTGCTAACTGCGAGCAGCCCTAAATACAAAACACTCACTGTATAGCCCTTTAAAAAGCCAAGCCAACAGAACTAATAAGTAACCATCTCAGTTATTGAAAACACTTAACAGTACATTTCTTCCTTAAAGCTGCACATTATTTTCAAGTCACCGATGTCATAGCGTGGAAAAAAATCTGATAGTCCAGAGGTCAGATGTTTTGCTGGTGTCAACAGGTCCTTACCCCTTCTGTGCATCCGGCAGAACCCTTGTTAATGGGAGATCAAATGGATTTCAAGTCCACAGGATCAGAAAGACAAACAGGAATAAATGATGTAGCATGTCTAGGGACCAGGCTTCTTTTCAAGCCAGTGACAGATGAAGCAGGCTGGCTTTAGTAACTTAAAGGTTCAGGGATAAAATGAGCCCTTAGCAGCTGGCGAGGAGTCCCAGGGCAGATGATGTTTTTAACCTCTGCTGTAAGCTTCCAATAGAATAAAGCAGGAGATGATAAAAATGAGTATGTAACGAGCCACTGTGCCTTGATGGCTCAAGATAGACTTGACACTGCCAGGACAGCCATATCAGCCCAAAATTGTGCCAAGTCTATTAGGGAGCATAAGCCATATTACATTCAATGTCAAAAAGGAAACAAAATAGAGATGTGCTCTGTGTAGCAGCTATGGTGAAAGATACAGATAAAGAGTGTTCTGCGTTCAGCTTTAAATCTGAGCTTTTCACTTTGCCTAGCTTGGTTACAATTTGGATCCCACAAAACAGAGGATTTAATGCAGTATCATATTCCTCTAATTCCTTTTAATCAAAGCAATGAAACAAAAGACCAGTTCTTTAAAAACTAATCTTTTCATACCTGCCACATTCCAACCAAGTTATCTGTTTCAAGACCTTCATGCCTGCTGTGCCTTGACTCCTATTCTACAGGACTAAACTTGAGACAGCTATAAAATAAGATGGAGATACTGGCCCTATTACTGTTCATATTTAGGCTTTGCAGAGTTCAGAGTTCGGTTTTTTTCCCCCCACCAGTAAACAAAGAAAAAAAATCAATATTTAGAACTGACACTTATTTGGGCTGCTGCTGTTTATTGTACACTACTAATTTATTGTTAAATTCAACTTTTCCCCAGTGTCCACAGGTACTTCTTTGCCATCCCACCCCCTCATCCTACCTCATGCGTTCGGGTTTCTCCCCCTAACTCTTTTCATTACGCTCCTGCCTTGCCACAAGGCCCACTCTGCCTCCCCACCCCACTACATGGTCTTTCTGGCCACTCTCTGTACATGCCTGGACCAGAACATTCAGCTGACACATCTAGGAAAAGAAAGCAGAAGGCAGTGCTGCAAGTTTCTGGCTGCAGAGAGGAGAGGCTGAAATCAGCTGAAAAGACAACACCCACATAGGGAATAAAAAGGCAGCAAGCACATCAACAGATCCTTTTTGCCCGTTATTGGTTAAAATATGCATATATATAGCCTATCAATATCGCACAGGCTCCACAAATAACCAGGAAACGTCATTCTTTCCGATTTCAGTCTGGCACGAGTTTAAACTTGTGCAAATTAATCACCCCAGAAATAACAATGTCATGACAGCCATTAAAGGAGAGGCATTAGAAAGCCTGTGTGTGGTGTGCCACCACAGCGCAAGCTCAAAGCCAATGGCAACACCAGAGAAACAAGTTGGACTTCCTCCTGCTGCTGTTTATTTATGTAATTAATTGTTTTCCCAGACTCACAAGATGACGAGGATATTTACAAGCATGGTGCTTGAGAGCAGAGACCCCCCCCACACTCTCCCTGCTTTGGTTCTGGAGTAAAGTACAGCTGCCTGAAGTACGCCTCATGTCCTCACTATCCTACCACGTCAGCTTACATCAGAGAAAAACAGGCTAGACATCTTATCACGTGCTTTGTATTTTAATAGTGTCATTGGTAACTCAGGCTATTGTCCATGTTTAAAAAGTCACCCAATAAGACCCCCTCGTCAGTATATTAGAAGGTAGCAATAAGCTGTTGCTGCTAAACATTTAGAGTTGTATCAGGACCCCCAGAGATCCCTATACCTGGAAGGTAATTCGGTACCCAATCTATTGAAGTTACTTTCTCATGCCATTGTCTTCCCTCAAGACATGACGGGGGAAGTACAGCCTGTCGTCCCTGTCCTCCTTTGTGCTTTCCCAAACTTCTTTTGCAACCGTGTCTTCTAGCAGGCACACAGGGCAACCCCTGAGTATCAGATACTCTGTTCATCCCTATTTCAGGGGACACAGGTGTCTTGTACCGCAAGTGGAATGGAGTTACGCGGGAAGGTTCTTATGAAAGACCGAATCCCATCTCTAGAGGGGCAACAAGCCTGCAGGCAGGCACAGCACCATCCAAAGAGATGGGCACAAGCAGGGGCAGCCAAGAGACTCTGTACACACATGAAACCTGATGGCTGCAAACAGGATTTCCAACCAAGCTCACCAGAAAGGCTGCCCGCTCAGAAGCAGCATGCCTGTGCTTCAGAGGATATCATCCTCTGTAACGTATCCTTAACTTCAATTCATTTCTGTAGCCACATGAAGTGATGCCTGACCTTTACAGATTAAGAGAAGCAGACCCAGATGGAGAGAGAGGTGTTTTAATGCAGTGATCACACTGTGTGGGCTCTCTACTCAAATCCCTACAGAAGAGGCTAACACTAACTGTTGTTTCTGTAATAGTTTCATCAAAGTCAGCACACAGCACTGCAGCCAACTTTGATAACACTTCCATATCCATTCACACAGCAAGAAAAATGGGGAGAAAGGAGAGGAGCTATTTTGCACCATGTGAAAATGGAGCCTATAGCAGTGACGTACTGCGGAACTTATTTTCTCTAGAGAAATATTTCACGTCGTGCCTCTGACCCGTGAAAATAGTTTAACAGGGAACATTCCAAACCGATTTTTACAGTGATTTTTTTTTCCCCTCAGGACTGAAGTACTAAAGTAACCGGACAATTTGTGCAGCTTCTTGTAAAAAAGCTGAAATAAAAAGGCCACTATTAAACAGCTTTACAGTAACTACAGTATGCTGGAATCATCATACATATATTAGTATAATTCTGCTGCCTTCCACTTGCCTCAGCCCTAAAGCGATGAAGATAAACTGGAGAAAAGTTACCCCTGCAATTGCCTGAATTGGTGAACAGTACATTTACATACTGCACCATGCATTTGTGGGTTTTAGTGAGGAAGTATCATTTAAACAAGCACATGTACATTTCACATATACATTGCACAGTACCTTTCTCTACCTGCTATACCATTTTTATTTTACAGGTATCTTTGCAGTTTAAGGAGCACAGCGTTAATGTATGCGACGCGTCCTGCAGAGAAATGTCAGTTGGAAGTTCGCTCTGCGATTGCCATCTTGTGGCCACAGAAACCTGTCCTCCGTGGGCGTTCACGGCTCCAGAACACGTCCATCTTGGAAAAGGTAACGGTTTTGCTATTCCCTGAGCTGAAAGCGATACTTTAGGGCTTTGGCTGTCAGAAAGACAGGTTGTGGTGTCCTCATGAACAGCTCAACCAAACCCCCCAGCCCTGTGCACCTAAACACTGGCGAGAGAGGATGAAGGTGAGCTGCTCCCAAGCACCTGCTCCGCGGCTTCGGCACAGGTGCAGCGGGGGCAGGAGCCGACTCTCCCTTCCCAAGGGCATGGGAACAGCCTCTGGTTCTTACCAGTAAGCATACCATGAAAGTCATCATTTGATGACACGGGAAATACAGTTGAGGTCACACAGCAAGTCACTACAAGAACAGAATTTAGCAATTTTGACAATAAGACCCTTTAACCGTATCTCATCCCACCTGGAAAAACACACACATATATTGTTTTAAGTGGCACTTAGCATCTGTTGAGTGAAAAAATACTAAATATTCATTATGTTTGATGAATGTATAGATTGTGTTTAAATAATACATCTCTTCAAATATATACATTTCAGAGGATTCACACATTGCCACACAGCACAACCACAAAAAATACATAATTTTATTAAAATTACCACCCATAGAATGTCTTGCCATGAGTTTAGGGTATTTCATATAGTGAGACACCACAAATCTGAAACCAAATGAGACTTTTCTGCCATGGTTGTAAAATTTATCATGCAAAACATCATTTTATCCATGCCACTAACTGAGTATTTTGATCCCTGCTCCCAGACTCATTGTCTAGTTTAGCACATCTCCAGCATGAAATATGAATACATTGTAATTCCGACAGCCACAAAACCCAGAGGCAGAAGCTTGGAAGGATTCCCAGTAAGAACTGTGAGGGAGAGAAAAATCGCCCAAACTCTTTAATGCTCATTAAAGGGACAAAAGTAATTCAGTCTTAAATTTCACTGACAGATTTCAACAGAAAGGAAGCCTTAAGGCTTGCTATATAAGAGTTGAAAGGTTAAACAAAAAACCACACACAAACCCGACAACAACTTCTCCCTTAGAAGTTGCCCTCTAGATTGGACACCATTCTAGATACCAAAGTTTGCTGATGCCTTTTATGGTGTTCTGGTCTTTTCTGAAAGCATCCACCTTACCTACCTACAAGAGATTTTTATTTTAAGAATTCCAATTTTAATGTGTGCTGGCAGGTGCTATACGGGAAGAACAGTTGAAAAAAACAAAACACCACACCTATGTCCTAATGACTCACATGAAGAGGGCCACATGCAGATAATAGATACCCGTTATCTTTCTTCCTTAGTTCTCCTACGAGCTGTTCTACCACCTTTCTTGTGTCCTCTAGAGCTTCTCTAATTTTGTCCAACTATGCCAGTTCTTGTAATAAATTACAGCACCTACATGTCTTACCCCATCTATGTCCATATACCACTGTGGCTACAGCAAAATACCACAGTACACTTTCCCCTATTTCATCCTCATACTAGGATCTTCCACACGGCCTCTTTTAGCCTCTCCTTTCCCAAAGGAGTGACTGAAGAAACAGACAACTTTCAATGGTACCAAACCCTTTCAGCCAGAGAATGGCATTTGCAGTCTCACAGCACAGATCAATATGTAAGTGCTTTCAAAAGGAAAAACACCTAATTATTCCATCCAAGGCTCACACACAAAAGAACAGACTCATTGGTTTAATTATTTTAGGGTAGACCAGCTATTTGTTTAAAAAAAAAACAAAAACAAACAAACCAAACCACAACAACCAGAACAACATCACGTTAGGTTGAGCTAGTTCTCTTGAGATCAGCACTACTCCACCAAGCACAAACCAGGAGAGCATTAGTTCTTCAGGCCCACCCTCCTTTACCTGCTTCATAACCAGAAGGGAGCAAAATCTACAGTTAAGCCTACTGCAAATAGAGCAAGGACTACACACACAGAAAAACCCACACAAACTTTTGGAACTGCCTCACTGCCTCTCAGCCTGCCCTTCCCAAACAATCCTGTTGTCACTACTGCGATGAGTAGAGGACAGAGATCTCAGGTTCCCTCCTCCTTTCCTCAGCACACATCTGGAGAACAGCAGTCAATACAAAGTCCACAAAGGAGAAACACAAAGCTTCAGTCTGACAATTTTTCCCATCTTTTTGTAAAGCTCCTGTGTAAGCGATGAGAACATCTAGCTTGGTTTGCAAAGCAAGCTGCTCTGTATTCATCTTCCTTATGACATTTGTAGCTTCGACGCCCAGCCAAACCCACCCAATTAGTGCATCTCTTTCCTACAGCACAAATACTCTGTAACTTTCAGACCAGACTGAATTTGTTTGCAGACAGAAGGCAGCAGAACATTAGGTGTTAATTTGGCTCATTGTGAAATAGGAACTTTGATTGTAAAAAAAAAAGCTTTGCAGTACATGAGAGAAAAGTGAAGAAAAGCTGTATTAAGAAAGGCAGATAGTAACAGATGTAATCAAAAAAAGCCACTCACAATTCTACACCAGCTCTGTCCTACGGCTGTGCCTCAAATACAGAGGCAAAGCAGCAAAGGGCAGGGGGGAGCCCAGGGCTGTCCCCGAGCTCCAGCTCCCTGCACCCGCTCAGCGCCCAGCTCTCAGCGCCCAGCTCTGCACAAGCAGCCAGCAGCCGCTCTCTCTGCTGCAGTAATTCCGTGCTGTCTTAATCTTTAAAGCTTTCTTTTAAGTGACCTGAAACAAAGAACTTCTTACAATAGTCAGAACTCGGATCCACTGGCCAAGAGAATGAAATTAAAAGGGGGCTATAAACACCCCACACACACACTTGCATCCTTGCAGAACAGGTTCTTTCGTCCAGCCTTGGACCTCACCCCAGCCTCCCCTCAGCCACTCTAGTTCTCCAGAAAAAAAGCCTCTTGGTCCCTGAGAGGACGAGAAGCACCCTAACCCTCCCAGCATCCGCTGTCCCCGCAGAGCCCCTCTCCCTCCCCAGGGGCTCGGCTGCTCCCTCTCCCCTCTGGCACAAGCAGGGGAAGGCGAAGACCATCTCACCTCTGCTGCCCAGTCACTCCCTTCCTAAAGGAAAATAAACACACAAACTGCAAAGCAAATAAAGCATATATCTTCCATCAAAGCCCTATTCAGAAAGGTCCCCTCAGTTCAAGAAAACCAAGGGCTCCAAGTAGAAAGTCATAATTAAAATGTAAAATCAAGCTTTGGAGGCTGTGGACAGCTGGAATCAGAGCAAACATCACCCTCCGGCCTCACATTCGCTTTATCCCCAGGGAACGGACATCCTGCAATTATATCTCAGTCTTTTAGCAACAGAGCATCAAGGGGCCAGAAACAGAGCAACGCAACAGAGACACGCTTTGGTGAATCCCCAGCCCCAATTATAATAGTGACAATGCAGCGTCTGGAGGATTTACCCCATACAAATGATGAACACATTAACAATTCAAGCAACGAGCATTGTTTAAACAAGATAACACTAAGGTTTCCCTCTGGGGAACTACACAAATCACAAGCTGCCTTCCTCAAGGACATTCAAAATGCAATAATAAAACTTCTGTCAAAGAAGGATGAACACTAAAATAGGATTAGCGATGTCCAGTACTTTGACACACGCATTCCAAAATTAATGCAAGCAGCAAGAAAAGCAAAAGAAATCCTGAATACACAGATACAAACATAATTTTTCTTTTAATTTTGAGGCCCAGAGACACAAGAAATGAGTCTTTTCACCTAGGTATCTCCCCTTCCAAGTGTGACCTCAGAGACAGATTAGAAAGAAGTTAGTGGGGTACATTTTCTGTACGGTTTCCTTGGAAGTTTTATTCCCCTCTTGTAGGAGCCAGACCAGCAGCTCAGCACGTGATCTCAGTAGTTGGGGGATCCGAAGCAAAGACTGCTCACAAACATCTTGCACAGCCAATCACCCAAACGGTTATTTAGGAACTGCTGTTTGCAGGGAGCACACTCCGTCCCCAACTGCAGGTAACCAAGCGAGGCTGCAGGTGGCAAAATCCAAGCGACCCGGTCACGTACATTTAATGTAATTCCAGTAAACACACTGAACCATCACATGTGAAAACTTAAAGAGGCTTCCGAGAAGATGCAATTAAATTGTCCTGTAGGTGCCTTCAATGGCATCCTCGCAGCCAGGTTTATCGGCTGGCCAAACTGACTCGTTCGCGTGCAGTTACACATATAGAGAAAAGGACAGCTCAGCCGGGCTTGATTCAGATAAAGACACTTGGGCTACACAATCCAGCGGCTAAGGTAGATAAAATGAATTGCCCTCTACAACTGTCAGTATCTCTATCAAATGCAGAAGGAGTCTAGGCAGCTGTCTTGAACTAGGCACCTGAAGTTAGGTTAGATTAATCTCAGCTTCTGTGCTTCAGTATCATTTAAAGTCTTCAGGGGAAAAAAAAAAGTGCACCAATTTATTTACTATTAGTTTCGTTTGAAGGGGGAAACAGAAACTAAACATCTTTCCTAATGAACTTCAGGTATTCTGTCAGTGATGTTTACTGTTGCTACTAGTAACGTATCTCATTGAACAATATATTTATTTTAACTGGCACTTTGTGTGCGACCAGTTTGTTTCTGCAGGTCTTTGACACATCAATGTAAGAGAAAAACTGCAATGCTTGAAAGCCAGGTTATAGTAAATCACCAAAAACTACAGTCTTCTTGAAATTACTTAAATGACTTTTTTTTTTTCTGATCACAGCATCCATAATACCATCTGATAAGGTGTTCTTTGATAAGCTTTTTGACTGCCATAACTTCATATTAGTTTAAATTCAGTATTGGTGTAGGACCAAGGTCTATGCTGAATTTGGCTAGCTAGTTTAAATTAGAACTACCTTGTCATAACTATATTAACTTTCAAAGGACTGGGCTGCTATTGGTTTCCCTTACACAGCCCAGCAGTAATTAAAACAGTTTTCCTCTCAGATATAAGGTTCTTTTTATAAAGAGAGTAAATGCCATTCTTAAAATACAAATTAACACAGCTAAATCTTATGTATTCTTAGAGATACGGCTAATCCATTGATGACTAACATGGTGAAAGTAAAACATCACATGCACTTTCTACAAGGGTTAAAAATTCAGAATACAAAACTGTGAAAGCAGATAGTATGATACAGCAGACAAAATGAGAAAGAGCAAACAGTGCAATCAAATGCCAACAGAAATGAGAAATAAAGTGAAATGAAAAAGAAATCGAAGGAAAAGCATTAACTGCCTCTGCTATCAGGCTCAATTTCCAGTCTGACCCTCTTGTTTACACTGTCTGAAAGATTCACGTTTAGGGGCACCACGTTGCTTACATCATATCTGGCAACACCTGAAACATCATTTGCTGTTAGGTTGTTATCAACATGCAAAGGAGTCTGGACAGATTTCTCATTACAAAATTACTTCTGGTAGCACAGTATTACCTCAAATATTCCAAGCAGCCATAAAAGGATTATTATTTGTTCCAAAAAAAAAAAAAAAAAAAAAAGACTCTTCCCAAAATTTCTCTAAAAAGGTATAATAGCTTCCTTTTGTCTGGGGAGAAAAAAAAAAGCACCAAAAAACCCAAAACAGTACAAAACCCAAAACCACAAGCCACACTACAGGGAAGGGGAAGTGGTTCTGGGGGGGTTACATCTGGTTTTACATCATATAACATCTTGATTCCAAACCAAATCGTTTCATTGGAAAGCAAATGTTTTCCTGAAGCTCATTAAGATGAACAGGAATGGACGAGTGCCATCATGTGGCACCAAGGTGTGTAGAATTCATATTTCTTTATTTTCTTTAAACACATAGCATTTTTAAATATAAACACACACATACGGTAGAAAAATCTTACCATTAAAAAAACCAAACTTGTAAATACATCCCAGAAATCCTGTGAATTAAGAATGTCATAATCAAATTTCAGGACAACAAGCCCACAATTAATTGAGCATGACTCTTTTCAAATAATGTTACATTAAAAAATAAGCAGATAAGATTGAAAACTTCTGATGCACCCATTACTTAATGGAACATATTCATAGTTCAAGAGAATTACATAAATTAGGAATGAAAAATGAGATCGAGAAATGGAAGGAATAACTCCAGCTATCTGGGGACAATTCATATGGAGAAGTAGTAACCCATGCTCAAAGAGAAACAGTGCTTCTCTGAACACCTATGCATTACTAAGAAAAAAAAAACAACACAAGTGCATCACAAGTCTCTTCCCACAAAAAGTAAGGGGAAACCGCATTAGAGAAGACTCCATGTTTCTGATGGGATATGTCAATCAAGGGTGATGCCTCAAAATCGCCTTACTAGAGAGGATGCAGAAAATACCACACGGGGGGGGGTAATATCCAAATTCGCCAGGGTCTTATCGGTTATTATATCCCAAGATTGCTCAAACCTCAAGGAGGTGGTGCTGCCTCCTGTTTAATGACCACCAACAAGAAGATTTACAGGGTCAAACTGGCTCTTTGTGGGATTAAGGTGTGCCTCACTAGGAAAAAGTAGCTTCCCTCAGTGCTCTGCACACACTAATGATTAATTTATATGTACTTATTAACCTCATAAAATCTACCAAAATTAGAATTTTTTGGTTTAGTGACCAGCCATTTCTTAACAGCTGACAGCACCAACAGGTCCTTATATTTCTTAAAAAAAAAAAAAAAAAAGGTCAAGGGAAGAAGGTCTGTCACTTCAGAATTAAACATCTTGGCCCTGTTTACGTTCATCTTCAATAAACTCCCCCAGCCCCACCCAGGCACGCGCGTGGCAGCAGGAGACCCCGACACCATGGCAATGGGACATTTCGTTCTTTTTCTCCCAAGTGGGTCCACGTCCTCTGCATCGCAGTCAAGCAGCATCTCCAGCGCAGGAGCTACAGACACATCCGCAGTCACGCAAAGGCCTTAATTTGAGAAACGCATCAAGCTGAAGAAACATGCAGCTTTTCCTGCGGCATCAGAGATAGATGCACTATAAATACAGACTCGGACTACGCGCTGCAACGTTAGCAAGAATCCAGGAGCACTGCCTGCAGGCTAAACAGGGAGTGAACCTCCAGTTGCTTTTGTAGGCTCTGTGTGCTGTTTTCAAGGAAGATTACTCCACATAAACAGAAGAAATAGGGATTTACAGTTCCTAGTTCTACTTCTGCCAGTGACAGAATTACTTTAAACAAGCCTCCCTAACTTCTCTGCTTCAATTTGGCAAGCTCAAAAATGCTGAATGCAAAGTGTTACAGAAATGCAATGTAGTCCTGCTCTATCACCGGCTTCAGAATATTTCATCATAAAGTGCAATTTTTTTCCTTAAGATTTTTGTCTGAAGAGACAGTAATCCAGAAACTCTGCTGAATGGGTGCCTCTTTAGACACTAAAACGCCTTAAGCAATTATGTGCATACCTATGAGCAATTCAAACTTTGAAGAGACTTTATATGAGAAAATATAGTACTGAATAAAAAACAAGCAAAAAAAAAATGACATTTCAAATTTATTTTCTTTCAGTTTTTTTTTCCCTCCACTGCTCCAGATCAGGCTTTGTATTCCTATTGTAACCCCTCCTGTGACAGGAAACCATAGCATAATTATCCCTTTTATAAAACCACCAAGCTTTATCTTAAAACCAGCAAAGATTTCTTCCTTCCACAACTCCAGCAGGAAGGTTGTTTCAAAACTTCATTGCATCAGCTATTACATGTCTTCCCACCCCACCCCCCCATCATACATTTGTCTATAAACAGTGACATGGATAAATACTTCTTTCTTTGCACCATCGTTGTCCTTCTGTTTGGATACCAGGTTTCCTCTTCTTCATTTACTCTTCTGAGAGCATTTTACAACAGGGTGCCCAGGACAGCACCGCTGCATCTAGACCTCATGATGCCAGAGGTCCCCTGCAATCCTTTATGTACCTTAGCCCTCAGGTTCCATTTCCTTGCCCAAATTCCTGATGTTAATACATAGATATTGCCGGGTAATCTCTTTTCCCTGACCTTAGCCAGAACCTAGCCAGATTACACGCTGTAGTCTTACTGACTCTATAGCCTAATGATTTCTTCTTTTTCATAGTTTAAACACTCGCTCTTCACTCTCCGCTCTATTACCTCCCACTATAATAGTACTGAAGGCAGTACTAGTGGTGCAGTCAAATAAATTACATTCATGGTATCCCTTCCTGGGAGTACCTATCGATGCTAGTTTGGAATGGCACTACTCTACTCTCCCTCCCTGAAAAGGAGGGGAACTCCTCAACAGCAGTCAAAGATGAGAGAACCTCTTTCATTAGTGCATTACCATCCCATAAAGATGCAATACTGAAAGACGCTTCCAAGGCAGTAAGATATTGTAAACAAGTGAGCATAAAATGGATGTAGGTAGGATGTAGGATGAAGCAGAAGTCTGCAACCATAACAGATATATAATGATTGATCCTTTTCCTAGACAGACGGTATTTGGGACAATTAGATTTTATTACAAGAAACAAGTGGTAATTGAAAGCATTAGAATAGTGTTCACCTGTTTATTTTTGTGATCCGTTTTTCCATTACGCAAAAGGAAATGGATACACTTCATTTAGAGCTTCCAATTTATACATGTTAACATTATTAGCGCACACAGATTACCAAAAATCTTCAGGTTTTACTTGTTCAGCCATGTTGATTTCCAGACTGCCAAGGAAGCTCCAAATCCTAGCTCACAAAATAAGACTGACCTCAGCACCCAGCTCTATCAGCTGTTTGACATTCAGCAAGGTGAGTCTCTCCGTAACACAAAACTACAAGCTTTGAAAAAGCTTGTTCTTTAGAGAATATAGAGCTCACAGAGCACAGCCCAAAGTCTCCACGGTGTCCAACAGGCTACAGGCCATTTGCGAGCTGCCAGGACAACCTGTCTGCCCGAGGGCATGGTCTCCTCTGGACCCACATAGCCCCCAGAAACAGGTCACAGTATTTGCTCTGGCAGTATGTGGCTACCCAGGGGTCACCACGGGAGGACGGAATTACCTGTGCAGATGTGTCCGCTACTGTGTGTGCGTAAGCCTGATAAAGCTCTGGGAAGCATCACGAGCATGGACAGACTGACTCTGGGATTCTCTTCTGGGTGGATACTTCTTTTGCTGAACTAATGAAATCCTCCTCCTTGTTTCTTTTCTAAGTACTATTGATTTTTATTTTTTTTTTTAGTTTTTTGCAGTATTAGAGTGTACTGTATGTATAGAGAGTGTATAAAGAGAATAATCAGCCCTATGTCTATGTGTGTGAAAACACATTTCTAGAACTTTAAGTCAGATTGCATTTGATATGGCGTCTCAGGCATTAACTAGCTTTTCTTTACAAAACTTTATAAATAAGCACAAACCCTTAATTAGATTTGACTAAATGCATTTTTACCCGTCTTTAAAGGGCTTACCTATAAAAAAACAGACTTCCTTTGATCTGTCATATGTCATTCAAAACTAAGAAGCTGGTGTGAAGATTTTCACTGCGAGTTTTGCTTCGGTAAAAACTGAGAGAACAAACCAGAAACAAACAGCTTCTACTAATGCAAAATGCCGCTATTTCAAAACAGAAGCCTTGTGGAGAAAAAGTAGACTGAAGACATAGCAGCACTCTGCCCAGTGTTCGGAGACATTTGTAGTGATAAAATTAATGACATGATTTAGTTGTTTTACTAACCTGTATTTACACTGGTCCTGAAAATGCCAATGTTTTCTCAGGTGTGCTGCCCTTTTCAAAGGCTCTATCATTAGTAACTTGTTACACCCCAGTGATTTCAAAGCCCTAACTTCTTGTTCCTGTCTTGTTTACTATTTTATAATCTTTACAAGAAAAAGGAAAGAAAGTCTATAGAAGCCTATAAAATATTATTTACTCAAGAGGTGGATGGTTTCTTTCAAGCAGCCACTACCTATCTTCCATACAAATGGAAATGACAAAGTATAAGAAACCTTCACACAATTCTTCTGGAAAAGGCAGCATTTCTGTGAACAATAACTACCTCCAATGTCACTTTTTTTATTCCCTTAAAAACTTTGATTACCTTTTTCTTTTCCTACACAGACGGGAGCATGCATGTGCCAGTGGCTATACTGTGCATCAGTACAAGAATATGATATGGCACTAAAGCCCATACATTTCATTTCAGACTCAACCAACTATGACATGAAACAACAAATAAAACCAACAAATGATGGGGGGGGAGGGGGGCAGGGCAGAGAAAGTTGAAAGATTAAGATCCCAATCTTGCAGGTAAGGTGCTAGCACATAAGAAAAAGGAAAAATCACAGGGGATCTTCTCCCATCCATACAGATATCTACTTAGCACTAACAGCAAAAAAAAACAGCAAACAAGATGCTATCTAGACAGCATTTTCCTGTGAGGGTTAGCCTGGAGCACGGGGTATACAGATAGTATCTGCAGACATATTGCCAATAAAACGCACAGGCAAGTTACTCCTGCAATACTCACCATCCCTACCCGACTCTGCTCTGCAGCTACTGCGAGGTGAGGAGCCCCAGGCACCAACCTGTGGTTACTGTTTCCTATCCGTAGGCAAGCCTGCATCCCAGGCAAGCTTCAGAGCTAGAAGACTGACAGTATTTCCATGGCTAGCTGCCCCATCACTCTTCTGAACTCAGTCAAGACCAAGACGACTTTGGACACTGGATTATGAAGCTGAACCCTGAGTGTACAGACGTTCACCCCAGTATTCATCAATATGCATTCAATATTCATCATAAAGCTCTTAACACACATGTGGATACAAACATTGCCTATTTACATATGGTCCCTATGTCCTGCCCAACACTGCGAAGCATCCAAGTTCAAGCCAAAACTCCCTCACAACAATTATTTTTTTTAAAATGCAAATTAATGCTATCAGGTTAACTGCGGCAAGGTAAAGCACCCAATTTCTCTAAATTTCAGCTTCATTATGTGTGCAAAAGGAGCACAACCAGATATGTAATGAGGTGCAAATATACATGGGGAGATGGAACGCAATACAACTGATTAAAAAAACCCTTCTGGTACAGTTATGCGAGTTGCCAAAGTGAGACTACTTTTGTATTTTGTTCCGTTGAAGTCCTTAAGCTTTTTCCCCAACAAGTGCCACACTGAGCTTTGCTGAACTTAACTACCATACTCCAGTAGAAGAATTCTTTTTGTAATACAGTGATGTGTTACTATTTCTTACTCACGAGAGTGTACCTGACCCACTAAGGATACATCTATCAAAACTCTTAGTTCAGCCTGTGGCTTCTCTGTGTTAAGTTTGAGAGAGACAAGCTCTACAAAGTCTCTACCTCAGCAGTAAATATCAATCAAGATATAAACAAAAAACTTGCGGTAATATCCAACACCCAGGTTTAAAGTGGTGAATCACTTATCCACCAGATAGCACAACAGTTGACCACTGACTGCTCAGTGTTGGTCTCATATTACACACTGAAATACCAGCAAAGTAAGTTCTGGCCATCCTAAAAAAAAAAAAAAAAAAAAAAAAAAAGCACAAGCTCAAGCAAACATAAAGGATCAAGTGAACACAAGAGCAGCAGCACCACAGGCAGCCCTTTTTCACCCCGGCAGAGACAACGACCGGCTGGATTTAAGAAAGGAAAGCTGAAACCCAGGGGCACGAAGAGTTCCATAAGGAGGTAAGAGCATGCAGCTTGCCAGCTGCGTACAGGTCCCTTCCAAAGAGCTTGATAACTTTATTCATAACTGCAAAACACTGATATTCACAGACGGAAGGTTCAATCAAAATAGTATTGCTCTATTAGTAATAAATTAGAAGTTAAACACTTGCCAGGTCTGGGGATTTAGATGAGGAACATGAAGTTATTTTATCAAACTAATTTCTTTATTCAATGAATGAAGATCCGTAAATTCCGTGCATTTGGAACCACGCGCTTACAGTTTTATCTTTAAGAAGTAAAAAAAGATGATTGCAACAGGCTGAAGTAGGTTTACTTTCCTGGTGTTTTTCGGAATGGATATCTTGCATGATTGAGCAGAGCTTTGTTCAATTCTCAAAGCAATTTACTAGAATTGAGAACAGAACGTTTGGTAGAGCAAGTTGTTCAGTCCTGGATGATTACTTCTTATTCCAAAACAATTACAATAAAGGGAAAATGGGTTATGTTCCTGTAAAAATATGACTCTTTCCAAATAGCAGCAGAGAAACACATGGATACACAATCACAGCCACAGAACCCACTCAAAAAAAGAGTAAGTCCATAATATGCCAAGAAATACCTGATTAAAACTCATTGAGTTCTTCACTTTAAATATTTCTAACAGAGCTATATAAAGTAGGATATATGCCCTACGGTAACAGGAAATGTGCTTTTTCCCATTCTGTATTATTAGCTCCAGCACCATGCAGGTTAGAAGTAGCCAGTGCAATGCTGAACCATGATACAAACAGTGCAAGGGTACTGCTTGGGACTACACCTCTGGTAGATTATTGGATCAAAGAAAATGAAAAGCCATTGCTTTTCACCGCACTTGTTCCACTGACAAAGGACTTCTCCCCACCTCTGGAAGTCGGGACTTTCATCTGAAAAGCTCTGGGTTGTGTTCCCCATACCACTGCATTCTATTTATTCTCTGGAACTGCAAATGGGGGAAGGAAAGCAGCCTCAGTTTTCAGAGGTTTCTGCAACTGTAAATGAAGCCTATTTGGAAAAGTAAGACCTTATCAGCTTCTGTCTGAGGAAGGAAAGTGAGGGATAAATTCATTTCAGTCTGCGATAAGGTTATTGTATAAAATGAAATACAATAAAAATCATTTAGCAGTCAGAGAAAATGTAGAGACAGAGAGGTTTGAACTCTTAAGATCTTAATTCAGCCGCTCAAATAGTCAGCAGTTTTAATATTTAGAAAAATAGCTTGCTTTCAAAAATTTACTAAGCCAACAGAACGTCACACGTACATGATGAAGTCACATTGCCAACACACCAACACCTAAATCCTGTTCTGCATCACAGGGGCTTGGCGTCTACAGCCCAGAAAGCCAACCGTACCCCGGGCTGCATCACAAGCAGCGTGGCCAGCAGGTCAAGGGAGGCGATTCTCCCCCTCTCCTCCGCTCTCGCGAGACCCCACCTGCAGTACTGCATCCAGCTCTGGGACCCCCAACACAAGAAGGACATGGACCTGTTGGAGCGAGCCCAGAGGAGGGCCACAAAGATGATCGGGGAGCCGGGGCACCTCTCCTATGAAGATTTTATAAGGATCAAGGAGAACTAGAGATTTACCTTGCATAGGTCTGTCACTGAAACCCAAGGATGGATTCTGGTGCTCCCAGGTATTTGCTAACCCCAGTTTCCTTCGACGGAAGGTGTTCATACATGGCAGCAGGATTACAAACAAACTGGTTGAGGGATACATTGAATTTGCCCTTTTTCACAAAGTTGTTCTGCAGAACAGTCTCTTCAACAGAGCTTGCAGAAATCATCCACACCTGTGGTTCACCCCATCAAGATGCCTCACCTGCAAGCGATTGATCCGATAGCACTGGCTGTTCTCAAGGCTTCACAAAAATACCGAGTGTTTGCAAAAATCAGTTTACTGCAAGACAAAGGACCACATTCTTTAGCCTGCACAGTGCACAGACATAAATGACAACAAAGTACAAGAAAGACAGAAAAGGAGCAAACTCTGAGGATAAACGGATATTTTAACATCTGTGTTCCTCTCACATTTACGTCTCTGGGCAAAGACTGCCAGCAAGGCAGCTAATTAGTGCTAAACCTGGCAAGCATTTTTTTGGATGATGAGTGTACCTGTCTACTAAAGAACAAAACGAGACCAACAGCTTATTTTGCAGACTGAAATGAGCAGCCGTCAGGTGGTGATTATTTTCTGTCTACCAACTAGAAACTGTCTTAGAGAACTAAAGGTATTTGGAGTCCGTACCTTACCTTTCCTCTTGAGCCGGTTTTGGACTACCTGCCCTTCCTTGGCATGTCTAGTCCAGCAATAAATTCACACTTTGCAAGTCAGGAAAAGTTGCAGACCAGTACTTGTAGAAATGTTTCAGCTTTACAGTGGTTTTCTCTCTCAAATAGATATATCTACATATAAATTAATAAGGTGCCGTTGAAGTGCTGCTAGTAGAATATTAAAATAAAACATCTGCTTTCAGTGCCCATTTGTACTGAGAAGCACGTTGTAATGTCAGGTTATTGTAATGCCAGGTTACTGTAGTTTATATGCTAGCCATGTACAAACACAATTACTTTCAAATGAAGCTGACATCATTTGCCCTCCTGTACTGGAGCTGTTCATCAGATGTCTTACCTCTGCCATGTATCACTTGATTCTCTCCAAATTAATCTGCTGGGTCATGAAACCTGCTCATTTTCAATTTTTAGAAGATTGTTATGGTTTTTTAACCCTCTTCCATACTCTTCAAGTGACTTTAGAGTCTCACTCACAGCTAAACAGCAGAATAGATTAACTTACCACCTCAGAACAAAAAACAAAGTTGGAGAAACTGGACTTACTTTTGCAGAAATAAAACCTTGCAGACCTTTTTGGAGCAGACAACATCCTTTTGCTTTGTGCTTGCCTACAACAAAGGGACTCTGGTCTATGGCTGGACTTGCAGACGCCATCTTAATACACGGTAAAAATATACAAGGGACATTAATTCAGGCCTTACTTGTGGGAAGCTGAAAATGGATTTATGCATATGTGCATACAAACAAGATAAGCCCCAGGTAAGACAGAAGGCAGAACAAAAGGGAAAAGGAAGAAAGCCAGCCATGCAACCAGTCCCTTGTACACCCTCCTTTTCCCAGCTTCACCAAGCGGTCATGCTGAGGTCTTCCACGCATTCCTCAAAGGCTGCATCACTCCTGCTCTCCCTCACCTATGTCACCATTACAAAATTAAATTTTGCCTGAACACTGAAAAATCTGGAGACAGCCCTACTACATATACGCATGCCTGGGACTACTTTTAGGATTTAAAAAAATTTCAGAGTTTTGTGCCATCACTAAAACTGCTGCAAAGAGAGATTGCAGTGTTAGGTTTAGGGGAAGAGACTGTTCAGCCTTTTTCCCCTTTCCAGCAGCAGCGCATGAGGTTATTAAAGATTTACTTCTTCAAGCTCCAGTCCCAGGTTACAATTAACATCCTGAGCCGTAGGAGCTTTTCAAAAGCTATAAATTTTACTTAGGGTGCAGCAGCTTATTCTTTGCCTTTATCCCACTTGGGCTAGTTATATTAAAAAGAAAGAAGTGAGGTTGGAAAGCAAAGACGTAGGGGGAAAAAAAATAGAATTTATGACGATGAAAAGGATTTAGCCCTGAAAATGAGTTTTCTCCAGCAGTTACCAGAAACAGCAATGGCAGGGCCAGCACCCTTTAGCAGAGCTGCTAGACCAGGAAAGTCCGACAGCCCAATCCCGCAGGGAGCTGTAGGCCAGAACAGCATATACGATCGTAACTAAACGTGACAGCGGGGACGGTATGCCAAAGGAGAGCCCCGTACAGCCTTCCTAGCTGTTTCACTCCTGCGTGCTCTCACATTGATCAAAAAAGCTGCATCATGGCTGAAATACTGCCACATAGCCTAAGAACTACTTCCCCGCCCCCCCTTAGTTTTTTTAATCCCATTTTCATTCATTTGGAGAATGATTTACCAGAATGAGAATCCTTCTACCTGAGCAGACAAATGGGGAGGAAGAAATAAAATAAATAGATACCCCGTATCAGAGCTGTGTGTTTTTACATACTATTAGGCAAGGAGAACATAGGAAAGATTTAAATTTTGATTTGAACTTTAAAGAACATCCTGTTCCCTCAGGTAGCAGAGTTCAGCTGAGAGAACATTTATCCACGCTGACTACTCTGCATACGGTTCCTCTGCGTAAGAGTACCAGAAGGCTCTTTTTATAAAAGCTTGATGTCTTTTTTTCCCCCTGAAATTTTCCAAGACATTTACACAGAAAAACATGAAGCTTCTTTGCACAGCTAGTACCATATTTTTTTTTTCCAACAAAGTAAGAGGCCTTTTTTCATGCTTACAAATCATTCATTGCTCTTTTAGCTTTAGAGGGACCGTATCAGCAGAAATGCTGCCGACCAGGTTACCTAGAAGTGCAGCCAGGTATTAGTGGCAAGTCTGCCCAGCAGCTCATTGTCACCTTCGCAGGGACAGACCCCAAACAGCCGGCTCCACCCTTGCGCTGGCAAAGGGGAGCGCTAAGCAGCTTTAGGCAACCTTGTCAGTATAATTCATGGAGACGCATCCAACACAGTTAAGAATTACTACACAGCAAGACCTTGCAGTAATTTTACACACACCCAGAGCAACTGAATGGCTTTATACACAGAAAGGAAAACATGGTAACCTGTGGGAAGGGAGCACGAGGGATGCACCTCTGCTCCGATACCAGCTGCTGCAGCCCTGCTGCCTCCCTCCTCATCCCACCAGAGGATCCTTGCCGATTTTAAGTCACATTGCTAAGCACACTGCAGATTCAACAGGGCTAGTACCGGGCTACAGGTCCTTCAGGATAACTGGCTGCATGCAGAGACCAGATTTAACATGATAAAAATCCTTGGCACAGATGGACTCGGAGCAGGACTAATTAGGATACTCATTTCAGGGACTCAACATTAAACGCTGAGGACCCATGAATTTCCTAGTCGCAGCAAGACATTACCATTCTTTCATTCTTTTTTACTTCTGTGAGCACAGATTAATGATGAGCAGACATTTCATCAGACAATAGTGTGGAAAGCTAATCGCGGCAGAGGGGAGGGGATAAAGGAGCACAGCAGCTGCTCTCTCCTCTGTCAACTGGCAATTCACAGTGTCCTGGTGAACCAAAACCACCAGTGAGGAGCTGGGAATTAGGGAAAAGACCATGGAACAGGTAAGCAGCCTTCTGTCCTGGCAGTAATTCCTTTCAGCTTGCAACACCACAGCTTTCCTGATATACATCTGGGAGTGCAAACAGATCTCTCAGGAAAGATCCTGCTTCAATCCATCCTCAAGTAGAGAGTTTCTGTGACAATAATAATAAAAATAATAATAATATTGCACTCCAGATAGCTCACCGTGTTTAGATTAACTGATCTATCCCTGGGGCTTTCAAGAAAGCCCTTTAAATTCTGTTGGGGATGCCCTTCACCAGAACACAGTTGTTATCAAAATAATGAACCTAAAATTGCAAGAGAAACAACTGATCAGAGCTGTTACCAGAACTTCAGCTCCCAGCTGCACCAAAACAATTTATCAGCATCTCACGAGTAGACCAACAGGCAAAGTTTTAACCTCTACAACAAGAATTCAGAAAAGGGTAATACTGTAGAAAAACAATTACCTGCCTTCCCAAATTCAACCATATCTTACCCCGTGGTGAATTTGTCCATGCAGGAAGGAGCTTCTGGCTGTGATCCGAGCCTGCTCCTGCTGTACAGCTGCCCCATCACACACCAGTTACCCACAGGTGTGTCCATTTAACCTCCTAACGTGCCTGTGTTAACGAGTTCAACCTGTCCTTGCTCTTGGCACAAACGTATTTGTGTAGCCATTTCTATAATACCGTGAATAGTCACAGTTCTTAGTACGAGTAAGAGAGAGGTTTTGCCCAGTATGGTGAAAAATCAGGTGCTGTAATTAAAAAATAGTCTAAAATGGAGAAATATGTACCTGCTCCTTCTGAATTTTGTGGGAACGAGGCCCAGCCTCGTGGTTTTGAAGGTTTTTGCCCTTTTTTGAAAAGGCTTGTTGAATCTATGCTTCATTTGCAAGGCCTGGAGGTGAATAATTGCTGTTAAGTAGGCCTTAAGTGTTCAACCTCATGACTACTCCTCCACTCCTCTCAGTGCATGCGGGAAGAGAAGGAACGCACCCCAGGCCCGCTGTAACGACACGATGCAAGCTTCTCCTACTGACTTCAGCCAGAGCATGGGTGTTCAGCGTCCCAAAAATCAAGGGTTTCTGCATGCTAAGACCATGACCCCATAAAGCGTCATCCAGCCAGAAACACCTGACATACCCAGCTGGTATTTTGCTGGGTAAAAACTTCAGAATAAGGCATAAGTACAAATGATTAGTGAAATGCAGAACTCTTGAAATACCTTTAAAACTGCCATGCATTCATGACATTATTTGACAGAAAATGTATACATCTGAGTTCTTTAGAGTGATCTCACTTCTGCTACAACACGTGTGCAAGTGTATGCTCCAGCAATTAATGATGCTTATAAATGCTATAATACCACTCTGTGCAGGGACTAGCACTTGATATTTATGAAGTCTTAAGTAATTTTGTCTAATAAAGTTAATGAAGTATACATTAGTAGCTGGAGTATATCAATCTCTTCACTTTTATCACTACAATATATGTGTATGTATATAAAATCACCACCATAAAAATTTACTAAAGTCACTTATTTTTGCAAGTTTTCTTCCCTAACGCTTCTTATTATGCTGGCCTCTGGAAGTGGCATGGCCACTTACATAGTAAAATGTATCTGTAATTGGTATCGCCATGTGCTTCACAGAAACGTGCTCTCTGACTACGTCCTTGAGAGCAAAGGATCATTTGCTATCAAAATGCAGGGGAGAAAACTAATGAAGCAATGACACACTCATCAGGAACATAATCTAGCTGTGAAGCAGCCCGATTAAAAATACTGGCTAACTTTGCACAGACTTAAAACTGTTAGGAGTGTTACAGCAATTACGTGCCTCATATTTTTAGATTAAGAATGCTGGCTGAGCTAGAGGCTTACTGAAATCTTTTTTCTAGGGTCTTCTCTGAGTCTGCCTGAAAGCAAGGAAGAGGTTCCCAGAGGATAGATTGGGGAAAAGGCAGACAAGCTGAGAAAAAAAGAGCAGCTTGGGAATTTTGGGACTCCCTAAAGCATCAGACTAGAGCAGCCACAGATCTCACTGCTTCTACTGAAGTAGTAAGCTGGACCTATACCCAGAATCACACCAGACCTGTAATACCAGCTTTCTATCACTCAATCAGCCAGACTGATTACCAAAGACACACAGCGCCTGGAAATATTGTGACCTGTAAGCAGTAGAAGAAAACTTAGGTTTGCCCCCCCCCCCCCTTAAGCATCTTCCCCACACTGCACTTCTGCCTTGAGGTACAACGCATCAGTGGCCGAGCATTAACCTTCTCCGTGTCTCACCAGTCCTTTTACAGTCCTTCCGGAGCCTCCTTGCGTAGAAAAGCATCCGAGTCACATCCCCTCGCCTCCGACCAGGGTAACAGAAGCTCTTTCATGGCAAAAGCGAAGGCTGCTTGCCCTTGCTGAGCCGTGTGAGGAGCGCTTGGCGGGGCTGCCAGCGACCACCGGCCAGGCAGCCGTGCCCCGCGTTGGGCACGGGGAGCAGGAGGGGCTGGGGCAGGGGTGCCTTTTCTCACAGAGCCCTCCGGCAGAAACACGTTAATTGCTATAGTTAAAAGTTAGTAAAATCTTCGGGAACTGGGAAAGTGGGATACCAGAAACCTAACCTGTTCGTTAATTTATCACGTGTGCTTCACCTTCATTTGTTCTTGGCAACGTTTTGCATAAGCACACACAGGTTTCTGAGCTGAAAACATGCCTGAAAATGTTGGATTTACTCTACGCAACTAAAATACCAAATCAGCTAAGCTGGCTTCAGAGATTCATATCCTTTCAGAGCTCAAACACCCACTCGTTTATTATTCTATTTGGAAAATTTTACATGGTACTCAGTTTTTCTCCCTCTGGGAGAAATCAGCATATGGCAAAAGCAGGAGTAAAGCATTAAATGCATTCAAGTGAAGTTCTGTTCCACTGTTTTAATTGCTCTGAGGTAAAGACATGATTTGCTGGAGGATATATTCAAACAAATCGGTGAGTTACTATGGCTGTTATTTTTAAAGCTATGCCCCAAAAATGCAGTTTCCAGAGGTATCTCGCAGCTTCTTTCTGCACAAATGTAGGAGTATACCAATGTACTACTGCACGACTCCATACGTATTGTAATGAGACATTTGTTTACCAAGACGCCCTGAGTCCGGATAAGCAAAATAGCATTAAGTAACTATTTCAGCGATAGATACAATGCCGACTGCACGTTACTGAACACTTTTTTCCATTTGTGGTTTGAGTCTTGTGCAATGCACCGATGTAGCCTGCAGAAATCATCAGAGATTAAAACTCCCATAGATGGGTTACTTCTAAACTTTTTGCTAACTGCTGTGTAATCTTTCTACTGTTAAGTATGTCACGGCCCCTAAATATCAGACCTACCCCTAACATCACTGGAATTCACTTTATTGACAAGAAACCAGACAGCTAATATAAAAGGCAGTCTCCTTCAGGCTCTGTGTAAAAATTTACTTCTCGGGGATTTGCGGGTGGGGTTTATTCCATCTCCCTTAAAGGCTTTATTTAATGTATCTCATACAGAGTGAAGACAGATGGTGACACAAAATGTTTAGGACCTTAGACAACATTCACAGTGGAAAAGCAGCTCTGGCATTATTAGCCATGCAGACAGCAGGATGTTTATGTAAGTTTATTATAAAGGTAGTTATTTTTACATGGCCCTGACCACAGCCAACTGTATTGCATCTATTTTTTCCACAAGGCCCCCTTCCTTCCACATCGCTGGATTGCGTCTTCATCCGTATCCAAAAGAGCCACAAGAACCTACGAATTTTTGTGCAAGATTGAATTTTCTGCAACAATCTGAACTTTTGTAAGGTGTCTTCACAGAAACCTGCCAAGGCTGACAGGTTAGAAATACCGATACGAATGTCAGTTCCCACAGAAACAGTATTCTTCACAAAAATCTAAATACCATATTCATCAGCAGCGTCACTTTTAAGTATCTGGGGAAGGAGAACAGATTGGAGAATGAATGAAGCACCTTAAGTATCATTCAAGAACTGCAATCCAGTGAAAAAGGAAATAGCAGGCATGCACGCAAGAACAGAACAAGGCACAGTTTTCAATGAGACAAGCTCATCTAGTGTTTAAAAAAAAGACAGGAAATCAAGAAACTAAGCTGAAATTCCCAGTTTTGACTCGGCATCTAATTTATTTCACCTCTGTACCTCTTTCCCCCACCCATGAGATGAGCCTAATATTACTTACTACGCATGATTCCTTGCCTTAGGAAAACTCTTTTGGATCTTCAAATTGAAGGGGCTGCAGCTACAGATGATTACAATCAGAGAGTACATTAACATTTTTCCATAACTGAGTCCTGCAGGGCCTCAGGAGACTTGAGTTGCATAGTGCCTTCACTTTAAGACTATCAACTGGACATTGCACTTGCAGCAAGTACAACTTGCTATTATGTTAAGCACAACAGGATGAGTTCTAAGCAAAATGCTGGTTTCTTTTCCGACCACAGTAATCTGCCCCTTTGCTAGTCTGTGCCTATCACGCCTTTTATTCAAACACCTTGGGGAATGTCAGAAACACGGATTCAGCTTCACAACACTCCTAGGGGATAAGCGTGCAGCTGCAGCATTTCTTCAAAAGCTAGAAGTAAGATACGTAATCCTCGTCCTACCGTGTGTTTTGCTGGTCGAGGGTATTAATTAAGCTCAGGCACCAGAGTGGAAGGAACAGGCTTATTTTACTGTTAATAATCCAATAATACAGAAAATAAGCAATAAGAGAAATATGAAGCAATGCATCTAATCATTGCTACATAGGAAAGATCATAGCGATTAAGACACATCACCAATTGCCCTAATACTTTACCATCACCCAGATCCACAGTCGCTGGCGAGCCCCGGCTGCAGCGAGGATTTGGAGAGCCTGTCCCGGCAACTGGGTGGTCCCTACGCAGTGCGTCCACTCGTAGGTGAGGCGTCCAAAGTTGCTGCAAGAGGGTCCAGCTTTTATACGGTTGAATAGACACATTTCGAAACTTCAGGTGCGGAACATCTGGTGTTATTCTCCCTATTGGATTCCGCCCAAAGCCTGG
>JAVKLA010000002.1:31803101-31823368 GCA_034782735.1 Sagittarius serpentarius | reverse complement strand
TCGAAACTTCAGGTGCGGAACATCTGGTGTTATTCTCCCTATTGGATTCCGCCCAAAGCCTGGCCAGGGCCTAAGGACAAATCCAGGGGAGTTTCCCTATCTATTCGGATCCTGCCGAACGTCTGGTTTCACGTCTCTAAATAAAGAAAGGTACAAGGCCAAATGTCTGGTTTCACACGCCTCTAAATAAAGACATACTATTCTGCTGGTCAGCGTTACACAATAAGCATAATAACAAAGCTTTCTAGATTAGCATCAAAATATATATATTCATACTAAAGCATATCAGTAGTACACTATATAGGGGATTAATATTATGCATGTTAGATATATCGTTGGGTTATGAGATTCATCTAGAGGACAACTTTGATTTAGGGCCTACAGTTCAGGCCCCAGCACTTCACCACGGGAAAGTGTATCGTTTATAGTCCTGAATTTGAAAAAGGCTTTCCAATCTCCTACAGCTTAGACTTACCCCGAAGTTACGTAGGTCTGTTTGGGAAGTTTAGCTATGTGAAATTTAACACTTTTGATTGACCCCCATTATAATCTGTGTATTACTGAATTCCTCAGTATCTTTAGAGTAAGCCATTTGCTACCAGGGCTGATGTCACACATGACTTAAACCAGGAATAAAGAGTTTCCCACTCAACTAGAAACAGCATTCAATCTTGGCTTTTTCTGTAACTGAAACCTGCACGCTTGAGGGATTCCAAGTACACTCTCTATTCTTTTCCACTATTACACTAGAGTAAGTCATTACATCCAGTTATAACAGGTCATGACAAATCTAGGGATAGAAATTCAGCATTGTTCAGTCAAACAATGTTCTTTTTTCAAGAAATAAAACTTTAATTGGAGATTTGCTCAATTTTGGCGAAGTCTCTGCCCATAATACTCAATCTTTTACAGTAATTAATCTTAATTGGTACACATGACTTCATTCTATAGCTTCATCTCAGTATGTGGTGTAATACATACCTGAAATACTCCAGCACAAAGTGGTTTGAGAGCTGACAGCCCATGAGTTCCTCTGTAGTTATTACAAGCAGTCTTGGGGGCCTGACTCTGCTAGATAAATTTATGCAGAGGAAAGACTGGTTTGTGTTAATACAGACATAAATATTTTTATAAGCAATAGTGGCTGTTACATACAAAATTAACTTACACAAATTTGTCTCTTATTCACGCATCCCATGTCATTTTCCTATTATATTTACCCAGCCACTTCTTGGGTGTCCTCAATTAAATGTAACCTTGAAATTCCTCTATTATCAAAGACTTTTCCACTCACTTCCAAACTACAATCGCTTCATCTCACAGTATAGCGATCTTCCCTCTAGCTTACCCTTGTTGAACTGAAGCACACCCCAGCTAGGACAGAGCGGTAACAATTGCCCCACAGTGTAACACATACTTGTATTTTGTTAAGAATGACTCTTAGCAGTACAAATTCAATACCCTGCAAAATGTTACTGATCAACAGAGCATGATTTTTTTTCTTCTGTAATCTAGTTCCCATCTTCCAACCTACACAGAAACTTCTCCAGCAAGCTGAGCCATTTTCTCTAGAATCTAATCCCTGTGTGCAGAAAAAGGTAGTTTGCATGGGCTCCCAGATCCACTGAACTCTGTTACAGACCTCATAAACGCGGCTGTGATTGCAGTCATGTGTAACATGTTTGTACAAATGAAGGACAACATACTCCCAGGAAGGACAATGCAGCTACAAGTACAGTGAGGCTCAGAAGAAGCTGTTGCTGCTACAATGCATTCATTAAAGAAGCTACAGGGAAAAAAAAAAAAATCCATGGCTTAATTATTTCATTCTTAATGCAGTTTCTCCCAGTAGATCAGGGCTAATAGTTTTTCACCAAGTAACTTACACAATCTCATGAACGGCAGGTTGCTGAGGTTCTGAGTGATCACAAGTTTTTGAACAATTACCTTTGAGTTTTAAGTACTCAAAACACCTTTTCTCTTCCAGTAACTTAGAAATCTGCATCCAAAGCTTAAAACAAAGATTAAAGAGGAATTAAGAACCCTTGTGCTTAAGCCTGTTTATTTCAGCATGCGATACAGACCCTTAGCTAAACACTACACTACAGCAGGATTTGCAGACAGAAGTTACTCAGTCTTCATAAAATAGATGTGCCTTCAAAGATCCTAAATTGAAGTTCAACTCCCCCCAGTTCCTAGCCATGTAAATCTGTTAAAAACATCTTGCTAGGCTTAATTTCTTAAGTCATTCTCAATTCAGAAGAAACTGACTGAAAAATACAATAGAACACATGCTAAACCCATGATAAATACAGATCTCTGATGTTCTGACAAGGCAGAAGAATACCAGTGGGTAGCAATGATGAGTAATGGCTCCTGCCTTATGTTTCCAAACTCCCCTCTGCTTCAACCCTTCCTCTCATCTGGTTAAGCATAATAAAATATTCAATATTGCACACACAAAATGGAAGTCTCATGAGGCAGGCAATCTTCTGTGCAAAATGTAACACTATGAAGCCTGAGATCTCGGGCACACTTCACAATACCCATTGTGAAAACCAAATCATATTGCAGCCATTTCAAAGTGTCTGATCAGCTTGTAAGATTTCATCCCGGTTAAGGGGTCTCAGAGTAATTTAATAAGATGTATAACTTGCATAGTTTTAATCACTGGAAGAAAGTACACAGGGGCAGACTGCCTCAGTCAAAGTGTCCCAAAATGGGTTAGCCTGTATTGCCATCTCACTGTGGCACAAACATGGGACAAAAACATCCAAGTACCCAAGAGATGTTTGGTTCCAGAAAAAGACAATCGTTGTTTCAAAGTTTCAACAGAAGAAATCCAAACAATGACAGTAATGTGTCATTAAGGGCCCAGCACATTGCTGCTGCTAGTTATGCAAAAGGAAATGCAGCATAAATACAGCAGAATTCAGTGCAAGAGTAAGCAATGGTACGGTGTACTGGATACCAGATAGGCTCCTGGAGGTACTGGACAGCAGTTACTGGGGATTTTATCCTCTACAGACTATTTCAGACACCCTCCAGAAGAGCTCTGCATCCTCCCCCTGTATCTTCCAAATTCTAGCAGAAAAAGGGGTTTAGTGGATCACCAGAGGCCTTCAAATACTTTGATAAACATCCTTAGGAGAGAAAACAGCTGCTTCTCCACATGTGCTATGACTGCCACATCCACTAGATGGGTTCAGCACTACATCCAAAGAGGAGAATCTTAATTTGCTGTCTGATCACCAAGCATTTGGAAAAATCATGCAGCAGTTGAAACAGTTCCACATGGAAGAGATTTATAGAACCGTAACTTTCCAAATAATTTTAAGAGCAGCAATCCTGCATATTGAAGGAGACAGGGGAGAAAAAAAATCATTCAGTCCTTTAAGAATTTGCTAAACCACCTGCACCGCAAACACCGCTCTCAAACAGGAGCAGGGTCAACCAGCAGATTCAAGGCAGACTTAGTAGCAAACCCAATAATCTTCTAAATAACCAGTGTTACTCTATCATCTAGTCAGGTTTTTGTTCTGTTTTTTTTTTTCTTGGAGGTTTCCTTTCTAAGCACTAACCAGGCTAATTCTCTTTAGCTTGCAAAATCGGACAAGATCACAGCCTGAAGGGGGAAAGGCTGTGGTGATAAATATTTAATGGACTACATCAATAAAATTTATTTTGCCAAGGAGAATGGAAGGAGAGGAAAAGCAGAGAAATAATTCATTAAAAGAATTGCAGCTTAGCAATGCCAGAAAAGAACCCATGCTAGGAAAAAAGGAATTAAACACAAAGAGGTTTTAAATAGGTTAAAAGCTTAAGTACTCTTAACACATGGCCAACTGACAGACAGCTGAGTTTTTCAGAATGAGTACAGCAATAAGTATACTTAATGTAATTCATCACATTGGAAATAAATATCCCTGGACATACACTAGAAGGTTTCAACTTCTTCCAATACTTTGTATCATCCAACCTTTAAGACCTCCTTAGTACATGAAAGCATCATTGCTCAAAATCCATTAAGAAATGCAACAAGCACCTTGAGGTTTTCTTTATTTCTCAAGGCAAAAGTCTTTCCTATTTTATATTGGATGGGGCAGTAAGTTGTGTTTTCCAGAAGACAAAAATGCAACAGCAAGAATTAAAATATTTAGTACAAAGTTTAAACATTCTTGTACTGCAGTGCTCCTCATAACTCAGTGTAGAGCTTAGTATTTGCAACTTATATCACAGAAATTGCAAAAAGAAATGTTTCATCTCTCCTTCCTTCCTGCCACTATTTGAAATCACTTGCAGTGATACAAGAGTATAGGGCACCTCAGTACGTCTTGTAACACTTTTCCCATTTACTCTCCTGTTCCACCCAATCTGGACCTCTTACAACCAGGAGTCTGCAGGATGGGCAAGGAAGAACATCAGAAATTGTTGTGTTTATGCTAACTAAACAAGTCCAGGAACCCATTAATTATCAAGTTCGAATTCTAGATCTGCCAGTGACTTGCTATATGGCTTTGAGTCACTAGATTTGGGATTATTTTTTTTTAAATCGTAAAGTAAAGAAGCACATAGTGTGCAAAGAGCAGCACAGTCTCAGGACAAGCAGATTAAATCATATTAAAATACTTCACAGCCACTTCAGTGAGATTTGGTAAAAGACTGAATATGTTTAAAACCCTACCTTTTTAGAAGTCTGATTTAAAACTATTTAACAGTTTTGGAGATGAAGTCACACTACTCAAATCTCCCTAATGCTGAAATACAGACATGATTAAAAAAAGGCAAATTGTGTCGATAACCACAACCAAAACCTCACTCATCAGCAGTGCTGTCGCAGGACAAATTGTTCAGTAACAAGAAGCAGACAAGTCTCCAAATAAGTGATTAAGTGCTGCCCTCTAGTGAAGTCATAAACCAGTTTCAGCCTCGAGATTTCTGAAATTCAACAAATTCTCAGTCCCAGCCAGATTTTAGCTAGATTTGTTTGTAACAGAGGAATCCTACAGCAAGCATCTTAAGAAATGTGCTTATGATTGAGTTTTACTCTTCCATACTAGGGTCTTTAGTTCAGGTTGAGCACTGCAATAAGGTTCAACACGGTAGTCAATTTAACGCCTCCAGAGCATCTTCTGCTTTTACCTCTGATTTGTGAAATCAAGTTCTCATCTTACAATGAATCACTGGCAAAGGCATTTTAAAAACCCATTACATCAGAAAACACAATATTCTATTTTTGAAAACAGTATGGCAGGAATTTAACAATAGGCTCATATATTTAAAATTTTTGACAGGGTTCTAGAATTAGCTTTTTCTCATGCTCAGAGTACCTCTTCTGTAATGCCACTTTCACTGAAGGCTTAAGGACTTGACTACTGGTTAGCGGAGCACCTTGGCTCTTGATGTTACTGCCCAAAAAGTTCCCTTATGTGAAGTGGAGAGACCTATTAGTCACAATTTATTCTCAAAGCAGGGTTTTTATTGTAGCAGATTCCTCGTCAACTTTTTATTCATATATTTAAAAAGAAAGAGGTGGCACTTCAGGAACAAAGCCATTAGAGGTGCAGTATTTGGCATCAGATGAAGAACCAGCAACAACAGCTGTAAAGCAGTCCTTGCTAGGTGACCCTAATGGTATCAGAATTTCACAACTGATTTAAAAATCAACTATGAAGTGATACTCAGGATGCTTTGCTTTCACAGAAAGGTAAGAATGGGGTCTTCCTCAAGAATTAAAACCTCATTACATACAGTTGGTTTTGTGACACATAGGAGGCAGTAAGCACAACTGAGGGTGGTTTCTCCCTTTTTGGTTTAGGCTATCTTTAAGCTATAGCTGGCCCATTAAGTTGGGCTGAACTACACCACCTCCATCAACAGGGTTTCAGGTTAATTTGCTCCTCCAGTCAGCAACATGCTGTTTCCAACCCAGCCTCAAATGAACCTGGCTGATGGAAAAGCTCAAGCTAAACACATGGAGCAGAGGTTACAATTTACACAAAACTGATGTTTTCTATTTCAGCACTCCGTATGCCCATAATAACTACAGACATTTAAACATTTCTTGAAGACATTAGCTTGAATGCCAGCCATGAAAATCTACTTAAGTCATTTGCTTACACAAAAGGTTGGAAAAACTTGAAACAACTTGCCTGGAAACTTATCAGGTACATTTATTAAGGAATAACATTCAAAACCACAGATGTTATATTAGTATTTTTGAACTTCCATATAAAATAAAAAAACTTGTTTGATTTTGTCAGCGTGCTTGTATCTGCAGGTTACAACACCTGGGGAAAGATCAGTACAGAGAATTTTGTTAGTATCTGCCAAACATTTAGCCATCACAAAATTTTATGCAAGCTTAACATGCAGAAGACAGACCTGCTTCCAGTCTGAATGAGTTTAGCTTCTAATCATTAACACATTTTGTATCAAACAGAACTACTGTATTACTGTCAAGGCTATGGTCTTTCTAGTTTCTCAAGAAGAGGTTTGAGCGTACAATAAAACTGTACCTGCACACGAGCTATGCTTCAAACTTCAGTAATTTATGTAATCTACATTTGAAGTTATGCAGACTCATGTGGGCTCACTTACATGACTTCGTAACAGGACCAAGCCAAGTATTTGCCAGCCTACAGCTGTTTTTAACAATACTGCCTGTGAGTTTGATTTAAATATATTCACATTTTTAAAACTGCTGTTAACAGGACTGAGCAGAAGTTTAGTTGAACTACCAAGTCCCTGTAAGAGTATTATTAAAAAAGCTGAGATTGACAAGACAAGCCTTACTCTTGCCCATCCTGTGGAGTCTACTAAATGAGTGACCCAGACAGAACAATTTCAGATTACACAGTATTAAGAACTTCTAGTTGCCATCTATAAAGCGGTGGAGGTAGCAAAATGAAAATAAAGTTCCTCAAGACAGTGTTGTCAAGAGTTCTAGTGATATTTTTACCTCAGTTACTGGTCCATTTTCTCCTCTATCTTCTTTTAAAAATCTGAATAATGTTTCAGCCTGAAGAAAAAAAAAAAGGTTAAGACAGATTTAAAACTCTTCAGTAACCTGTTGAGTGACCACCACGAAGAAGGAACAACTATTCGGTAGTGTTACTTTCAGTATTGTTAGCTAATCTGAAACACAGGTATAGCAAAAGACAGCAATCATCCGCATGCTATATTTACTTGAAGTGCCATTTTAATATGCAGTTCAAGTTCAAATAAAGGACAAATCACAAGATTTATTCACATTTTTACAGACTTGCTTGGGAGTCTTTTTGTGAATTCTCCCTGTCAGACTTTGTAAATCATTAAAATCTCACACTAGAAATACAAAGTTTTTCAAGTATCATATAAAGTTACTTTAGTTTAAAAAAAGAAGTATTCCTGCTCTGAGTTATTACCGCTCCTTACCCCTGATCACACCAGCAGAAAAAAAAAACTAAGAAAACAACCAAAAACCAAAACCCACACCACTTCTCCCTTCTCCCAAAAAGGCTAAAGTTAAGCTTATGCTAGTCAGACATCAACCACTGAGTTCGAGTTCCACATTAAAACTAGGATTTTAGAATCTTAGTTGTAAGCTGGCAATGTCCTCACAATAAACCATGAGGTCTTGCCACGTGCGTTATCCAGCACGTGCAGCAAGCCTTCAAACCTCGCTGAGCCTGCGTACTAATCACAGGGTCACCGAATGGTTGAGGTGGGAAGGGCCCTCTGGAGGCCATCTGGTCCAACCCCCCTGCTCAAAGCAGGGCCACCCAGAGACAGCTGCCCTGGACCACGTTCAGACAGCTTTTGAGTATCTCCAAGGATGGAGTCTCCACAACCCCTCTGAGAAACCTGTGCCAGTATTCAGTCACCCTCGCTCCAAAGATGCTATTCATCTTGCCTTTCCAACTAGAATGAACCCACGCCAGATACAGACGTTAACACTGAAGCACAGGTTGTCTTTTAATCCTCTGAACTATTTTTTTAACGGGGAGAGCATCCAGTAGCTGGCTTTTTACATCCTAGTTCTTTCAGAAAAGGACAATGACAGTTTTGACAGGGAGGTCTGCAGCAGTGTGTATTTTATAATTGGACAATAAACAAGGCTCCTTCTCCAGAAGAGAAAGCCAGCTCTGCACTCAGTTAAGTCATCAGGTGAAATTTAGATCACAAAGTCAAACCTTTTAATTTACCAGTCATCTGCCCCATCTTACAGAATATAAACATGTTATCTGGGATTAATGAACCTAACTTAGTACATACCTAAATAACAAAGCTTTGCCTTTGTTATTTGCTACAGAGAAAAAACCACTTCTGGGAGAAAAATCCATAGATTGAGCAAGATAAATCTGTTTTCTTCTGAACACCGGGAAGTTTGAGAATACAGTATATGAAGGAATGTGTACCTATTGAGAAATAGGTCATTAGTTATAACAATTAGGAAAAAGCCACTAAAATTCAAATTAAAGTACAAATTTAAAATTGAAGGTCAATGTTAAGTTCAAATGTTCAGTTATATTCCTGTCCCACACCACTCTGTATATAAAGTTCCACTGGAGAAAAGGTGCAGGGAACACATGACAAAGCCAGTTGTTGCAACTCGTTTGGTGTTAAGTAAATACATCTAAGCAGTAAAAATAGGCTTCCAAACCCTCACATTAATTTAATTCAATAGTTCCACTGGTGCCCAGAATTCTGACAAGGCTGGCAAAATTCTGAATGAGCTAGGAAAAACACCACATAGTAAGACCGTTACAGTTAATGCCTGCTGAAAATTCACATTTGTTGCTGCGTTATATTTACAGCCCTGAAATAAGGGCATTTTTAAAAAGGGAAAAACAAAAGGTAAACTAGACCATAAGGTGTTATTTTCAGAACAACTTCCCTGAAGAAAAAAAAAAAAATTATTTCCTTATAAATGTACAGCATCTTGTACATGTCCTGATCTGCTTGGTCTAGCAAATTTCGCAGTACACGTATTTGGCTCAGTGTCAGTTTTATTCTGTCACCAGAAACATTCTTGATCAAGATACAAAGAAGCCTGCACTAAAGAAGCTGAACATACCAATTTGACAGCCTCATCAGTTTCACGGGAAGCCACTGCCAAAATTTCCGTGGTAGGATTGAAGGTCACACATGTAGCAGATGTAACAAGGTTCATTATAGCTTTGACTGGTTTAGGATGGTTTTCTTTGAGACAGACATCAGTAGTATATAAATTTACAACTCCAGAAGCTGAACTAAAAAAAGAAATTAACAAAGACTATATCAAGAAGTAACATTTACAGTACACATTACCTTGTTATCTATAGCTACCATTCAACTTAAAAATGTAATTTCCAATAATTTACTGGAGTTTGTAACAATATTTTGTTTGGGGTTTGTTTTTTTAATTATTATTTATATAAAAGAGACACACTTAACTGTGGAGAGCCTTGATATGTCAGTCTCCTACATCGAACGAATTCAGAGCAATGAGAGCTTGGTATCAAAAGATTCTGAAATAGTTTCAAGCTTTTTGATTTTTTTTTTATACCCTGTAGAGTAAGTCCACTTAAAAATCCTCTTCTACACTGGGCTAAGAAAGTGCATACTGTACTTAAGTATTTGGTAGTCTCATTTAAAAGAATTGATATGCTAGCTGAAGTTGCATCTGGGTAAGTACACTTGGAGAAACACTTGCAAGCTTGTGGCTTTGAGCTGAGGCATCTTTTCAAATGCTAACATGCTATCTTGCAGGAGCCAAATTAGGAATACAGGAAAGAGAACTAGAGAACGGGGAACACCCTGAATCAACGCTGGGACAATAAAATTTGTGATTTCAGTCAGTATGATTTCAAAATTAACTGCTAAACTCATATATGGCAACAGTAATACATTAGGAGTGATACTGGTATTAAGCGTGTTATGGTATTTTAGATATACATGGAACAAATTAAATTATTATCATAAAACAGGCAATATTCATCTATTCACCTCTACTCTAACCTTATTAAAACCAAACTTACTCCATGTTCCTACACTCTCACCAGCCACCAACAACTTTACTGAAGAGCTTCAAAATGAGATAGGAACTAGTTTTCAAATCCAAGTCACTTACCCACATGCCACATACTGGTTATTTTTTGAAACAGCGATGCACTTTCCTTCCAAAGAACCTTCATCTTCAAATTTGTGCAGACACTTTCTGCTTCTCACATCCCAAATGAAAACTTCGCCTTCCTCTGGTTGCAGAATAAATTAGAAGATTACGAAAACCATATATACAGAACACATTGTTTGTCTATTTTGTTAAAATAAAGTTCATTAAATGACAACCATTAGCTCACTTACAACTGTCAAATATAGGGTATTTTTAAAAAAACAATTGAAGGCGTACTAAAATAGTTAACTTCATTCTTTAACGATTATTGTACTTCGTTGTACTTTCACACCAGATACAGGCATAAAGTCTTTTTATTATCTTTGTAAAACAACACGACTTACAAAAACTTACGCAATTTAAATGGAATTATGATTAGTGCTGTTAGAGAGAATACTTACTCGAATAGCTATATATTTTACTGCTGTCTGGAGCGAAAGCAGATGCAGTGCATCTTCCATTTACTTTCATAGTGCTAATCAGTTCCTTTGTCTATAGGATGAAAAACAATAGCGACAATGATTCTACCAAAAATCTGTAGGAAAGTTGCTTCCACACTCCTGCCCCACAAAAATCCTAAGTTGGCTACACTGACATTAAAAGGACAGAATCACCATTTTCCAGCTGACATCATACAGCATTTTAAAATCTAACTGAAGAAATTCTATATGCATTATGAATCACAGTAGACGGCATGATTCATGAACATGGTACACCAGCATGCACTAGCACTATTCCCAAAAAAGCAGTCCTATATTCCTTCCGCCCTCAGATGCCTGTTTCCATGCCGAGGCCATTCCTTTTGCCAGCACAGTGGTCGCGCAATCAGCCGCAATATAACATCGACACGTGACTTTTTCTAGTGACAGCTTAAAAGCCCATGAAACTCTGGCCTTAGCTCCACCAGTCCCAAAGAGAACTGTACAGTCAGAAAAAGTCTCAGACACCCCAAAATAATTTTCTAAAGCTACACTTCGTTGATTCAGCGGCTCATTTTTGAAGGCTGTCACAGTATGCATCATACCTTTTTCTTTCAACTGAAAACTAGATTGCTTTTCAGATTAAATATAAGCAAGCAGATTCAAAAGGGAAAAGGTACCAAGAAACTCAAGCTACATAAACGATGAAGAGAAACTACCTTCATTGACAACAAGTGAAGGTAACCCGAAGTTCCAGTTAGAAGCATAAATGATCCATCTGGAGAGACTTCAAAGTTTCTCAGAAATCTTTCCTCCACACCTTTAAAAAGAGAATCAGAACTTCAAATTGGCGTATTTTATTCTTCTTCCTCAACATTCAAAGGTATGATGAATATGAGTAAGACCCAACTCCAGCTTTTCATTTCTGTAATGCACTGTCACAGTAAAGCTACAACTCAGCCTTGTTTACATGTGACAAATAACTTTTAATATCCCAGACAAACTAAAGGTAAAGATCCCTGAAAACATCTTAAAAATACAACCTCCAACAACTCACTGCACTTCCTTTTAAAACAAATTCATATGCCATCTCTATTTGGGACAGCTTCAACTATGCCCAGACACTTACAGCACTATAAAACATACCTCTTACTTTCTGTATAGGAATAATACTTCCACTCATCATGTCATACACAAAGAACATTTTATGGTGAGTACCAGTGGCTATAACTTGTTCTCCATCAACACTGAAACAAGCCTTATAAATTGGAAAACTCTCTAAATAGATGCTCTGTATTCTTGGATTCCTTATACCATCAACCTTCAAAAAAAAACCCAAAAAAACAGATTATCATATTAAAGAACATACCAAATACTTTTACATAGAAAATTCATATCAACTAGCCAGTATTTAAGAGACTTAAAACAGTAAGAGGCACACCAGTTTGAAGCATTAATCTCTTCCTCTCTTCTCAATCTACAAATAACCTGCCTCTTTGCTCCTCACCCTATATATCAGGCACTCCCAGCCTTCCTGGATATGCTTCACCCCTCTTACCCTTCCCTGTCTTGCCCATGCTTTGTTCAAATAATCACTTCTATTGTGCTCTTCTAAACAGAAACATATGCTTCGCATTGTTCTTTCCTGCAACCCTGTGGGAGCGTCAAATTCGACTTGTGCCTTTGACCATTTCACCCATACTGGGCCATGCTGAAAGTTCCAAAAGAGAGTTACAATCTTTAGTTTTCAGAGGAACAGAGGAGGAGGGTCCCAGGATGAGTAGCTTCCTGCTGCAGTAGTCTCTCCACCCTCACAATGATTTCACAGCAATATTACAGTTTTATATGAAAGTGGACTACTCCCCGCACTACAGGCTTTACAGACAACTTAATAATCCTCCTCACTGCAAACCTTAAAACCAAACATTTTTAAAAACAAATATTCAACTAAAAGCTCTGATACAACTAAGTTTGCCTATGCCTTGTAAGTGGCTGGTATGAAGTCACAGATGGAAATTTCTTCCAACAAGATGTCTTCAACCAAGAAAATACCAATGTAACCACAGACATTACAACCCCCGTGAGCACACCATCACAGGAAGAGAGAAAGAAAGTCTATCATTCCAGGTTATCTCAGGAATACTTACAAAAAAAATTAGTGACCATTTACATAATATAAATTCTTCACCTGAAAGAGTGACACAGACCGATCATGTCCAGCAGTCATGACTACTTGAGCAGACGGATGAAACTGCACAGTTGCCAGTTTTCCACTAGCAAAACGTTCCTGATTAGCAGGCAAGCAGGTCTTCATCTAGAACAAAGATCAAGCAGTTTAAAATAAAAAAATACAACTTAGGCATTTTTGTTTATGCTGATGAACAGCCAATTTAATTGCTCTTTATTCTACGAGAGCAGTATCTCAAACCCTATGATGAACTTTCAGACAGCGTGACATAAGCAGAACATACACACAGAAACTTCTGTAAGTTGCTTCAATGTAGCAGTGCAGACATAAGATAAACTAGCTAACTTTTCTACTGACCTCAAAATTAACAGTCTATGTAAAACTAGTTGCATTCTAACTCATTCAAAATAGCTGTAGAAGAGAGAGCGTAAGAAACTCTCATTTAAGGCTGTCACTTCTCAAAGACCATTTCAGTAGCCGCAAAGTTGTGGGAGAGTTCCATCCTTCCTAGGCAGAAATTAAAATCCTACTACAAAATACTACTTTAGAGTATATAAAATAACTCTTCTGTCAAACAATACATCTCAATTTATTGTTTCATGCTTTCATGATATGAATTATCCGATTTGTCCAACTGTTTGTCCAAGTGTTTACTCTTTAGAGTTTTCTGTTACAGAAACAAAGAAGAAATTAATACAATCACTAATTTCACTGCCCCAATAGCAACGAAGAAGTCAAAGTGTGCGTATGGGTCAGACGGAGGTGGAAAGATAGGCTTGCATTTACCTTCAAAATACCTCTTGGCAGGGACTCCGAGCTTGACACAAAATTGCCAGTCCTGCATAGCAGATTATCATCTTCATCGCTGTCACCTAATTAAGACCAAACACATTGAAAAGGCTAATTCAACAAACATCAAAACCTACAAATTCCTTACAGAAACAAATTAATTCAAAGCACACTGAAGGAATGAAGGAACAAAGCTGACTTATCCAGCATCTTACCACACTACTGAAACTGAGAAAACATAAAAAAATAACTATCTCCTAAGAAAATGAATAGGGAAACACAGAAACGCTATTAGAATAGTAACGGATTTATTTACTATCACTTGTAGTCCTTTTGAATTTCTTCCTATTTTCTAAATCAGCCCAGGCAGGAACTCCTCCCATAGCTCGCTGAAACCTAGCAAGAGAAGGGGGACGGGGGAGGAGGAAAAACAAAAAAACAACCTTTTTGAGAAAGTAATTTCCTTCTATGCATTAAGTACTTACAAGACGTACAGTCACAATTTGCAAGATTACTTGCACTTAGAACACAAGTTTTTTAAAATTTCACTCGGCTTTCTGTGTTTTGCTGACTTCCTGATGTGAAGCTAAAGCAAAATCGGTACCAAACATTAAAGCACTGTGCTTTGGAGTGATACATGCCAAGTGATACCAAGACAATCCAAACACATCTAAAGTTCTGCTTTGCTCTCTGACTATATTCACATTTCAGCTCATTCGTATACATCATACTAAGTTAGCGTCTTCCATCATCCTATTTACAAACCAATGTATGACTATAAAAAATTTCTGGTATAACTCCCTAGAAGACAAGTTAGTTCGTGCACCTCTGCTAAAACAAGTATTAGTCAAATTAGTTTAGGCAATGCTAATGCACATTTTGTTTACCGTTTTTTCGTATTATTTTCGATTTAAAAACACTATAAGAAGCACTAGCTGTAAACAGGCCAAATGAATACAGTGGGTAAAGAGGACAGTGACTTTGAATGTCACAGAAACGTATCTTATCTCATCTTAATAAAGTTAGCCACAAAAACATTAATGAAACTTACTGTTCTTCAAGTCTTCTTTTTAGCTTTTTCTTACTAAGTACCTTCTCAGCATCACTTTTCATGAAATCCTTCCTGTACCTATGAGTCATATCGACGCTACAGGGAAAAAAAAACACAGAACATGAAGATCATTCAGACTGAAGCCACTTACAGTTACTCTTAAGCGTGACACATAACTCCTGCCTGCAGAACTCAACTTACCTTTCCTCAGCTTCATCATCTTCATCCACCCAGGCTGGCTTTTTAGACAAGAGTTTACCTTTTGCTTCGTTTTCTACTTCCGAATCGCTGGAGTCTTTCTGGAGACTTTTCCTCTCTGTAGTATTAAGCTGAAAACAACCAAACAGACCATTTTAGTCCTGCCACGGGTGCAGGGAGATGACAAGACACGGTGGCGGGGAACAGGCAAGGAAGGAGCCGCCGCAAGTACCAGCCCCTGCTCGGGACCGCAGAAAGGGCCGCCTCCCCGCCCTCCCCTCCGGCGGGGCCCGGGCCTCAGAGAAGGCCGCGGGGCAGGAGCTGCCCGCCGGGCCCCCCGCCCTACCCGCTGAGGGCCGGCCAGGCGCTGCAGCAGCTCGTCCTCCTCCACGTTGAGGCTGTCGCCGAACACCAGCTCCTCCAGCTCCCGCTCGGCGCCCGACCTGCGGGAAAGCGCCTTCAAGTGCCGGGCGCGGCGAGCCGCCTCCTCCGCCGCCTGCTCAGCCGCTTCCCGCTCAGCTGCCGCTGCCGCCTCCGCGCGCGGCTGGAGCTGCTTCACTATTTGCTTCATTTTCTTTATTTTCTTCTTTTTCTTCATCGCTGCCGGGCCCGGGCGAGGCGCCCGCGCCCCGCGCTGCATCGCTCCTCGCCGGGCCGCTACCTGCCGGAACCGGAACGCATGCTCGCTGGCCACGTGACACCCCCTTATATCGCCTTCCTTGCCCCGCCCCCCGGAGTGATAGGTCCGCATCGCTGCCCCTCCTCGGCCCATGTGACCCGGTCACACACACCCCCGGCCTCAAGCCGCTGTCACGTGACCTCCTTTCTTTGCCTTCCTTCCCCTCCTCCCTGCCTCCCTCCCACCCCGCGTTCCACGTGACGCGGCCCACAGCTGGGCCCCTCCATTGCGCGCCCAGAAGGGTGCCCCACCCCGTGTGACAACAAGCGCCCCTCACCGGCGGCCCAGCGGCTGTCCCGTGCGTGCCGCCGTCCACCGGAAGACAAAAGGAGCGGCGGCGAGGCTGCTTGTATCCCCCATCCTCTTCTCTGGCGCTGAACCCCCCCGTTTCCGAATGGTTTCCCCCAGAGTGGGTACGGCGAGCGAGGAAGCCCCAAACAGCTGGGAGCCCAATGAGGGCGCGCGGTGGGCCGGGCGCCGCGCCTGCGCAGAGGCGTTATGTTAATGTTGTTGATATTCCGGCGCAGGGAGTTGGGTTTCTTTCTCCGGCTGAGTGAGAGGCTGAACTTTCCAGGCCGCCTCCTGCCCCGCCGGGCCCGGCCCCTCGCAGGGGGAGGCGGCAGGCGGAGGGGGCCGAGCCGAGGGGAGGGGGCAGAGGCAGCGGGCGTCTCCTGCCCATGAGGGCCTGATGGAAAACACAAAGGACCTGGTGAGTACCACAGCCTGGGGGCGGCGGCAGCTGCGGCGGGGGCTGCCCCGCTGGGGGAGCAGGCCGGAGGCACTCGGCAAGGGCGGGCCGCGGCGGGGGCTGCCGGCTTTCACCCGCTCCGGGCAGAAGGCCTCTCGGCCGGGGAGGAACTAGCAGCCCTCCCTCCGAGCCAGTCGCTGACGGGAGCGGTACGGGGGAACTAGGCAGGGCTCCTTTCCGGGCAGGTGAACGGCCGAAGTGATCGCCAAAGGCGCAGCCTCGAAAGGTGGCGGGGGAGCGCCTCAGCTGTGGCCGAGAGAAGCTTCAGGCCCTGCCGCCAGCCCGGGCCTCTTCCGGCTCTGAGAGGGGACAGGCCTTCCCGCGCTGATTGACTGCCGGTGCAAAGCCGCAGGGAACGAGACCCGCAAACCTCCCTCGGCCCACTGCCACCCCGCAGCCCAGAACAAAATCAAGGCTGCGCGTTTTCCTGTTGCAGATCTGCTTCTCTCCCTTCGAGCACCTGACTTAGGCTTAAGAGAAACGTATATATGGGCTAGTGTGCAGACTGCACCATCTCATCCTTATATGCTGCTTTTACCGGCATCTGCAAGATGATGTGAGCGGTTTACACACACACACCCACGCACACACACGCACACGTACAGCAATGCAATTACAAGCTAGAGTGTGTCATGCAAACAGATGAGCCACCAGCAGAACTGGCAGAAGGCAAGTATCTGTTTTATTTGTTGGCTCTTTCTGAAGTACCTGTACTCAGCAGTCACCCAGCTGAAGCAATGGAAAGAAGTGTGTGATTCACCTCAGTGCATTTCTCATGTGTCGCAGATTCTTCCCTATCTGAAATCAGAGGGGCCAAAGTATCCCAGGAATCCTTCTGCAGGGGCTGTCCTTGCATAACAAAAGTACCTCTGTTTCAACTATGAAATAAACTCCCTGCTTCTACCTGTGGATTTCCTTTGAACATCCCGGGCCTGAAAACTACTGAATGCTCTGCAAGAGCTTGCAATGGTTTTAAAGGCACAAAAGATCCTTTAAAAATATCCCAACCTACCAGCTGTTCAAAAAAAAAAAAAAGGAGGGCTGAAATATCAGGAGAGAGATGTTTCTACATAAAACAGAGTTCATCTCCTAGTGTATAATTTGCACAAAGCTAAAATGGCTTGCTTGTTTACAAACATATTTTCTTTGACAAGACAAATGACAAGAAACAGAAAGCCCATTGCAGAAATCAGCAGGGCCGTGTAATGATAGTGTGATCAAGACCCCCACGGCTCTCACATTAGTGCAGGGAGGACACTTGTTTCTGTGCAGAACCTCTCCACTCCTCAAGTCCTGCCTGGAGCAAAAGCCCTGGAGATGTTTTGCTTTGTTCTTAAATCATATTTTTAGACAGCATAAAATGTGGCATAATAAGGGAAGCTTATTCCATTTTCAGCTGTGCTGAAGGACATGCTGATTCCCAGGCTAAGTGAACAGATACCCTTTACTATTGCAAGAGATAGGAAGATGGCTGATTTGCAGCTCTTTCCCACTGCAGCCTTAAGCAAACAGTTTAATTAGATCAATAATGATCAAAGTTGCTTTGGGCAGAGAGGACTTTCAGTTCCTTTAATGGTGACGAATCTACTGCCTTACAAAGGAAAAACAAAAACGAAACAGAAAAGAGAAAGTCAGGGGATTTTTGCCAGCCTTAATCATTTAAAATAGTTTTGTTGTTCTCCTTAGTTCAAAACGCTGGGTACCGTCACAATAGCTCTTTGATATCAGACACTGATATTGATCTGGGTGCATCTGTCTCGCTCAGCAGCTGATAATGACAGCACACGTGATTTCCTGTTATTGAAGCCCCGCAGACATTTCTGGAGCCAGAGCTTGGCAGCTCCAGAGATCCTTTCCCATCAGCAGCCCAGTGTCCAATGCTCTCTTTGCCTTTCAGCCGATGTAAGGCCCCGCTGAGTTGTAAACAACTTGTTTACCTCCTTCTTGGTGTAATCTGTCCCTGCTTCTCTTGGCTCCTGTGGCATCAACAGAGCATTAAAACACCCTGAGCTCATAGGCTGATGTGCAGAAAACAACCCAAGGAGCCTTTCCAGGCTCCTGCTTTGTAGGGCATGGGAGGTTATTTATACCTGTTGTTTCCAGTCAGCCAAAGCAGCCCTGCTTTTGCATGTGGTTAGCTTTGAAGAAAACTAGGTTTTGACATTCATTTTGCTGGCGTAAAAATGTAAGCAGTGTGGGTCTGATGCTGCTCTTCCTGCAAAGCTCCATTTGGGTCAGGCAAAATAGATACTGTCTTTTTCACATGCTGTTTACATTTGAATAGAAAAAGTGAAAGATGTGCATGATTTATAGATACCCAAATGCCAGGGGCGCAGTCATCAATACTGCAGCAGAAGGCTGGGTTGAGGGGTAAAACCCCTGCAGATTTTAATGAGCATGCAAAAGGAAGGGAATCTGCAAGCATTTGGAAAGCCTTGAGTCTGTACTCTCCGCGCTCCTGACCGGGACTTGGGAACAACTGCACAAGACACTGACCCAAAAACAACTTCCCTGGGGTTTAGTGCAGTGGGCAGTGAATAGGAGTGACAGGGCTCCCCGTGTGAATGCGCTCCCTTTGTACGGGAGGTGCAGAGCAGCTCTCAAGCACTCTCAGAGAGCATGATCCTGCTCCTGTTGAAAGCGAGGGCAAACCTTGGAGCAGATTTGGGGATTTTAAGAAGTGATGGATATTCATGCCGCAGAGATGTGAAGCTGACTGTATTTCACATTGCTCTGTGCCCATGCATCTGAGACACCACCGTAACCCGTGCAGGGGGGTGCTTTCCCTGCCAGCCTCCCATCTGCAGAGCACAGAGGGTCAGTAACAGGCAACTATTTTTGGACGTGCTCTTTGCTAGTGATTTTGAATTACTTTTGAAAACTTGTTCTGGGAAGTAGTTGCTCTTAACCTAAAAATATCTTTCCTTGTGTTTTACACTACCTGCTTATTCAGTTTGGTGAAAAACTTGAAATGCTATAGAATAAAACACAAGCAGTCACTTTTAGTGCTCGTGCTTGAAAATAGAAACCTGGTTTTGATAAACACCAGCTTCTGTCACCCTCAGGCACAGTAGAGTTGAGACTTTCTGACAGTCAAATTGAACTGGAGCTGTTGTAAGATCATGACAGTGTATTTAGCAGAATAACCTGAACAGGGTGATAATCCAGGCAACATCATTTAGGCATCGCCTCATCTCAGGCAGGTGCCCCTGGGAGAGGGTGGACGTTGGAGGGGAGGGCAAGGAAGCATCTAATCTGCCTGAACAGAATTGCCTAGATTCTCCAGTCTGTCAAAAGGGAGAGGTGGAAAGGGGCAGAGCACGTGACAGTGTCTGTCACCTCGGCACGTCCCTGGTACTACCTGTGTAGGCAACTTGGGGAGCTCAAGAGGATGATCCAGCCCGTTGTTAGGCATCTGCCTCTTCTGTTGATGAAGAGCTTGTACTGGATGAATATTATTTTTCCCTCTTCTTTTGAAGCTTGGCCACTGTTTCGAAAGGTATGCAACTGAAAAGGAAAAACTTTGAAGGCCTTTTCCCAGTGGCTAGGGAACTTGGCTGTGAATAAGAATAGATTTAAATCCTTGTCTCCACTTGTTTTCTGTCCTGTGTTCAAGTAGTAAGTACAAAAGGTGGTACCTCCTGATGATTTCAGTCACCTGGAGGGCTCATCAGGGAAAAACAGGTGCATTGCTGACTGAATCTGGCCAACAATAGATATGGCACTGACAGGACAGGACTCACCTGCCCAAAATGGGCAAATGAAGGTAGATCCTAGTGAAAAGAGGCACTCCCAGGGCTAGATCAGTCCTGGAAAGGAATGGACCGGACTACTACCTGGGCATTAGATGAGTTTTAGACAGCATAGAAAAGGTTTGACTAGAAGCCTGAGAAATGGTGTGAACCTCATGGAGTTCAACAAGGTCAAGTGCAAGGTCCTGCGTCTGGGGCGGGGCAATCCCAAACATGGAGACAAGCTGTGTGATGAGTGGATTGAGAGCAGCCCTGCAGAGAAGGACTTGGGGCTATTAGCAGATGAAAACCTGAATATGGGCCAGCAA